>LR738711.1:754342429-754435716 GCA_902687465.1 Secale cereale
GGGGAGGATAGGAGGGAGGAGGAGGTCACCGGAGAGGAGGAGGAGGTCGCCGGAGAGGAGGAGGAGGTCGCCGGAGAGGAGGAGGAGGAGGTCACTGGAGAGGAGGGGAGTATGGTGGAGGAGAGGAGGGGAGATGGAGTGGAGGAGAGGAGGAGATGGAGTGGAAGAGAGGTGGATTGGAGGAGAAAAATGAAGAGTTAAGGAGGAGGGGACCCCGCCCAACCATATATACGGCATAGTTATGGCGAACCATGGGCAGGTGCGCCATTACTAACTTTTTTTGATATAGTTTGAATTTTGAAGGTGCGAAAACAAAAAAACAAAAAAAAACATGTTAGTAGTGGCGCACCAGTGGATAGTGCGCCATTACTAGTTAAAACTAGTAATGGCGCACCAGTGGATAGTGCGCCATTACTAATTAAAACTAGTAATGGAGCAATATCCCCTCATGCGCCACTACTAACAATTTTTTTTATCTTTTTTTTCAAAACTAGTAATGGTGCACCACACACCAGGTGCGCCATTAGTAATGAAGACATTAATGGCGCACCTGTATCTAGTGCATAGCAGTGGCGCACCACATACATGGTGCGCCATTAATGTCCATATTAGCTATAGCCCTTTTCCTAGTAGTGTTAGGTAGATGGCTTCTTCTCTCTTTTTGGATCTCAATACAAAGTTCTCCTCGATCTTCGAGGAGATCTATTCGATGTAAAAATTTTGCGGTGTGTTTGTCGAGATCCGATGAATTGTGGGTTTATGATCAAGATTATCTATGAACAATATTTGATTCTTTTCTGAAATCTTTTATGTATGATTATAATATCCTTGCAAGTCTCTTCGAACTATTAGTTAGGTTTGGTGTACTAGATCTATAGTTCTTGCAATGGGAGAAGTCCTTGGCTTTGGGTTCAATCTCGCGGTGTCCTTTCCCAGTGACAACAGGGGCAGCAAGGCACGTATTGTATTGTTGCCATCGAGGATAAAAAGATGGGGTTTATATCATATTGCTTGAGTTTATCCCTCTACATCATGTCATCTCGCTTAAAGCATTACTCTGTTCTTATGAACTTAATACTCTAGATGCATGCTGGATAGCGGTCGATGTGTGGAGTAATAGTAGTAGATGCAAAATCATTTCAGTCTACTTGTCACAGACGTGATGCCTATATATAATGATCATGCCTAGATATTCTCATAACTATGCGCTTTTCTAACAATTGCTTGACAGTAATTTGTTCACCCACCGTAGAATTCTGCTTTCATGAGAGAAGCCACTAGTGAAACCTATGGCCCCCGGGTCTATCTTTATCATATTACTTTCCTTCAATTTCTGTTGCCGTTGCTTATTTGCCTTATTTACTTTCTATTCTTATACCAAAAATACCAAAAATATTATACTATCCTATCTATCAGATCTCACTTTCGTAAGTGACCGTAAAGGGATTGACAACCCCTTATCGCGTTGGTTGCGAAGTTCTTATTTTTTTGTGCAGGTGCGAGGGACTAGCACGTGGGCTCCTACTGGAGTGATACCTTGGTTCTCAAAAACTGAGGGAAATAGTTACGCTACTGTGCTGCATCACCCTTTCCTCTTCGAGGGAATACAACACAAGCTCGAGAAGTAGCAATAAGCCTTGCAAGCAAAAGACTAATGAGTTAGTCACGAGGAGATGTATTACGGAATGAGTAAAGAGACTTGCAGGTAACGAGATTAACTAGGTATGCTGATACCGACGATCGAATCTCGGGCAAGTAACATACCGATGACAAAGGGAACAACGTATGTTCTTATGCGGTTTGACCGATAAAGATATTCTTAGAATATGTAGGAGCCAATATGAGCATCCAGGTTCCGCTATTGGTTATTGACTGGAGATGTGTCTCGGTCATGTCTACATAGTTCTGAAACCCGTAGGGTCCACACACTTAACGTTCGATGACGATTTGCATTATGAGTTATGTGACTTGATGACCGACGTTTGTTCGGAGTCCCGGATGAGATAACGGACATGACAAATAGTCTCGAAATGGTCAAGACTTAAAGATCGATATATTGGAAGGCTATATTCAGACATCGGAAAGGTTCCGAGTGATTCGGGTATTTTTCGGAGTACCGGAGAGTTACGGGAATTCGTATTGGGCCTTAATGGGCCATACGGGAAAGGAGAGAAAGGCCTCAAGGGAGGCCGCGCCGCTTCCCCATGAACTGGTCCGAATTGGACTAGGGAAAGGGGGCGCTCCTTCCTTCCTTCCTTCTCCTTCTCCCTTCCCCTTTTCCTATTCCATGTGGGAGGTGGAATCTTACTAGGACTAGGGAGTTCTAGTAGGACTCCACACTTTGGGCGCGCCCTATGAGGGCCGGCCTCCACCTTCCTCCATCCTTAATATACGTGGCCAGGGGCACCCCATAGACACACAAGTAGATTTCTTAGCCGTGTGCGGTGCCCCTCCCCAAAGTTACACACCTTGGTCATATCGTTGCAGTGCTTAGGCAAAGCCCTCCGCCGGTAGCTTCATCATCACCGTCACCATGCCGTCGTGCTGACGAAAGTTTCCCGTGAATCTCGACTGGATCAAGAGCTCGTGGGACGTCATCGTGCTGAATGTGTGCTGAATGCGGAGATGCCGTACGTTCGTTGCTTGGATCGGTTGGATCGCGAAGACATTCGACTACATCAACCGCGTCACTAGACGCTTCTGCTTTCGGTCTACGAGGGTACGTAGACACACTGTGACGCCCAGATAATTAAGCTACGGAAATTCCACGCTAATGATGCCACATCACCTCGGTTACTATTGTTAATCTCACGTTAGATCGAAAACCGATTCAAATTCAAATTTGAAATTAAAGTCAAACGATAAAAGTTTTCAAACATTAAAACTAAAATGATCGAGTTGTTCAAAATAATCTTTAGATAATGTTGGTGGTGAACCAAATTTTTTTAAATTGTTTAATTACCCTAAAATAAATAAAATCGTGGCCTAATTAATAATTTGACTGCGTTTTAAATTGTAGAAATTCTAAACTACTTTATTTTGGTACTAAATTAATTATAGCAGTGGCCTAAGTCATAAAGATATTTTTGATGCAAGCTTTGTATTTTATAAAATTATTTTTCTTTTCAAAATAAAAGAAAACATAAAAGTTCAAAAGGAAAAATAAATGCCAAATGAAAATAAAAGGGAACCCCGCCCTTTCCCTGTTCTCGTGGGGCTCGGCCCACCCGAGCCAACCACGCTGCTGAGGGATAAGGCCAACCCCCGTCTCTCGGCCTCGTCAGCACCCCTAGATATTTTCCCTTCCCCCTCAATCGTTCCTCTCTCTCTCTCTCTCTCTCTCTCTCTCTCTCTCTCTCTCTCTCTCTCTCTATCTATCTATCTATCTATCTCTCTCGCGTGCTCCTCCCCGAACACCGTCGTCGCCTTGCACTTCGAGATCCCGCGGCCACCGGCATTTCCTCGCCGCAGCTCGTGTCCAAGAGCTCCGCCTCGCTCGCCTCCATCGAGCTGGCGCCCTGTTTCGTCTCAGGGAGCAGTGCATCGACCACGACGCTTCCGTCGCGCGTCCCCGTCTTCCTCCTCACGTCCCGCTGCCCCGAACCCTACAACCCCTCGTGAGCCCCCTCTTCTCCTCTACCTCGCTCCCACCGCGCATCGTGCATGCACACGCCCGCGACCTCGCTCGGCCAGCCACCGCCGTGCGTGCCTCCGTGGCCCGCTCCGGTCCGACCATCCCGCCCCGCGTCCGTGCTCTGCGCCTCCTCTCCCATCTCGGACGACGTGCGCCGCTGCCTTTGCTGGACACCGCCTCTCTGTCTCTCTCTCTGTCTCTCTCTCTCTCTCTCTCTCTCTCTCTCTCTCTCTCTCTCTCTCTCTGTCTGTCTCTCTCTCTGTCTCTCTCGCGTGCTCCTCCCCGAACACCGTCGTCACCTTGCACTTCGAGATCCCGCGGCCACCGGCATTTCCTCGCCCGCAGCTCGTGTCCAAGAGCTCCGCCTCGCTCGCCTCCATCGAGCTGGCGCCCTGTTTCGTCTCAGGGAGCAGTGCATCGACCACGACGCTTCCGTCGCGCGTCCCCGTCTTCCTCCTCACGTCCCGCTGCCCCGAACCCTACAACCCCTCGTGAGCCCCCTCTTCTCCTCTACCTCGCTCCCACCGCGCATCGTGCATGCACACGCCCGTGACCTCGCTCGGCCAGCCACCGCCGTGCGTGCCTCCGTGGCCCGCTCCGGTCCGACCATCCCGCCCCGCGTCCGTGCTCTGTGCCTCCTCTCCCATCTCGGACGACGTGCGCCGCTGCCTTTGCTGGACACCGCCTCGCTCGCTCTCGCCGCGTGTTCATGCGCCGCATGGACGCACCACCGCGGGTCGCGGCCCTGCACCACGGTCGCCGCGCTCGACCACGGTGGCCTCACCCGCCGGCCGCACCTCCTCCTCCCCGCCGCGGCTGCTGCTGCTGCGCTGCGACTGCTGTGGTCGGCAGCTCACCACGGCCATCCCGCTCCACCCGCGCCACCGCGGCCCATCCCTGCGCGCATCACCCCCTCTGACCGGCCGCGCATCACCGTCCCGCTCGCCCGCGAGACCCTGCTGCCACCGTGGTTCTCCCGTCGGCCGCCGCGCCTCTCTTGCTTCGGCCGGCCTCGCTTGGCCTCCCCGTGCCGCCCCACTCCGGCCACGGCCACCGGCGCCGGGCCATGCACCGGCCACCTTCGCCCGCTGGCCGAGCGCCCTTTCGGGCGGGCGGGCGCTCGTCGCCCGACTCCGCCCAGCGCCCACCCCACTTTGGCCCTGGCCTATGACAGCCGGGGCCCGCAGCCCAGAATGTTTTTTTTAAGAAAAGAAAAATAATAATAAAGAAAATAATAATTAATTAAGTTAATAGTTGTTTAATTAAACTAATTAAGTTTAATTAACCTAAATAGCTAATTAACCAAATTAATTTGTTAACTAGGTTAATGGGACTATGACACGTGGGTCCCACACGTCAGTTTGACCCAGTCAACCCCCTGTTGACTGCTGACGTTGCTGACGTCATGATGACGTCAGCATACACTATTCTGGATAATGTTGATTTAAAATAATAAATAAATTCTAAAAATGATTAAATCTTTTAAAATTATATAAAATAAACCGTACCTCGGATGGAAAAACATTGTACATGAAAGTTGCTGAGAACGACGAGACGAATCCGGATACGCAGCCCATTTGTCCGCCACACATCCCTAGCATAGCGAACACGCAACTTTCCCCCTTCGGTTCATCTATCCGAAAAAGCTGAACACCGGGAATACTTTCCCGGATGTTTTCCCCCTTCGCCAGTAGCACCCAGTACTGCGTTAGGTCACCCCTAGCACCGCATTTTGCCTTGTTACATTTTGTGATGATATTGTTTGCTCTGTTATTCATTTGTTTCCGCTTCGTTGCTTCTTTTCGGTAGACTCCGATACCGCACTAGACCGGAGACCATTGATGCTTCGGTGTTCGACTATGACTACACTTCCGAAGATTCCTTTCGTCTGCAGAGCTACCAGGCAAGCCCCCCCCACTTGATCACCATATATCGCCTATTCTCCTCCCTCTTATTCTTGCATTAGTTTACTACTGTTGTTGATTCGGTAGCTCCTATTCTGTTGCATAGCCTGTCATTGTTGCTACAACTGTTGATACCTTTACCTGCTATCCTAATGCTTAGTATAGGATGCTAGTATTCCATCAGTGGCCCCACATCCTTGTCCGTCTGCCATGGTATACTATCGGGCCGTGATCACTCGGGTGGTGATCACGGGTATATACTATACTATTACTTACACATGATGATGATTCGGAGATGGGGGCTGAAGGGGCAGGTGGTTCCACACAAGTAGTGGTGGGCCTGGGTTCCCGGCAGGCCCCTGATGGTTACTTTATGGCGGAGCGACAGGACGGGTTGCGACCACCTAGGAGACAGGTGGGCTTGGCCCTGATCGTTGTCCGCGGTTATTTCATAATAACACGTTTAATGAGATCTTGGTATTTGATCTCAGTCTGGCCATTGGCCTATACGCACTAACCAGCTACGTGGGAATAGTTATGGGCAGTCGACGTCGTGGTATCAGTCGAAGCCTTCTTGACGTCAGCGACTTAGCAGCGTGCGCTGGGTTGGACCATGTAACGTAAATTTCTTAGTAATGGAGGTTGCTAGGTCTGCTCACCGGCCGCCCTCGCAACGTGCAGGTGTGCATTGGGTGATGGGCCCAGACCCCTGTGTGCTTAGGACTTAGACCGGCGTGCTGACCTCTCTGTTGTGCTTAGGTAGGGCTGCGACGTGTTGATCTTCCGAGGCCGGGCATGACCCAGGAAAGTGTGTCCGGCCAAATGGGATCGAGCGTGCTGGGTTATGTGGTGCACCCCTGCAGGGAAGTTAATCTATTCGAATAGCCGTGTCCCTCGGTAAAAGGACGACCCAGAGTTGTACTCTGACCTCATGACAACTAGAACTTGATAATTAATAGAACACTCCCAGAAAAGTTCCAGATACAGCCCGGTGATCGCTTTCTCACACGGCGACGAGGGGAGGATCACCGGATAGGATTATGCTATACGTTGTTACTTGGTGAACTTACCACCTATTCTAGTCTACTGCTGCAAGACGGAGGCTGCGAGATGCGAGGATACTTGTTACTTCCAGCTACTCTCATCTACTACCGGAAGATGGAGGTGGCCAGAAGCGTAGTCTTCGATTGGATTAGCTATCCCCATCTTATTCTGGCTTTCTGCAGTTTAATCCACATATATTACCCCTTTACATAGATACCATTGCCTATGTAGTATAGATCCTTGCTTGCGAGTACTTTGGATGAGTACTCACGGTTGCTTTGTTCCCCCTTTCTCCTTTCTTCTCGGTTGATGCAACCAGATGGTGGAGTCCAGGACCCAAAAGATCCCGAGGATGTTTCTACGTGAAGTTCGGCTTCGAGGAGTTGTTAGGAGGTCCCAGGCAGGAGGCCTTGCCTTTTCGATCATTGTTACTTTTGTGCTAGCCTTCTTAAGACAAACTTGTTTAACTTATGTCTGTACTCAGATATTATTGCTTCCGCTGACTCTTGTGTATTCGAGCTTATGTATTCGAGCCCTCGAGGCCCCTGGCTTGTAATATAAAGCTTGTATTATTTTAATTTGTGTCTAGAGTTGTGTTGTGATATCTTCCAGTGAGTCCCTGATCTTGGTCGTACACATTTACGTGCATGATTAGTGTACGGTCAAATCGGGGGCGTCACAAGTTGGTATCAGAGCCGACTACCTGTAGGAATCCCCCTTTCCAACTCCTTGGCCGAAGTTGTGTCTAGTCTTTGAAAAATAAATTTACTTGTTGTGTGGCTTACGGCCCCACAACACCAATGGGTGGTGTTATGATCTTTTATTCCTCGCCTATACTCTGGGATTCTTATCTTTTTTCTATTCGGGTTAAATGATTTTGCTAAAACCTAACTTTAGGTTCTCGGAAATATTTTCGCCCGGAGAGCCCCTCATTCCATATGATCGATGGCTTCATCAGAAGATTCTGAGGATATCCCTTGATATTTTTCCGAGACCCTTGTGCTCATCACCTTGGCCATTCACTGCCACCGATATATCCCTATGGATATCTGCGTGCTCTTTTCATTCTCATGATCATTCCTCGTCGCTCTTGTCGTTGCAAGATGCCTCGAAATATTCTCCGTTGTCCCGAGAATCCTTTGAGTTTACTGTTTTGCAGTATTATTTCTCATAAAAACCCGTGCGGTTATTGCCTTACATTTATCAAGGATCTGTTCTTCTCAATTGTTCATGTGTCTCACAAAATTCTTCGGAATACTTTTCGATCTATCGAAAATCCTCTGCAGCCTGTTACTCTTGAAACTCTTGTGTGCTGGCATTATGGTTAATTCCATATGACTAGTAGTCTTCACATCCCTTGTCTTAGCCATTTTGATCCTAATGATTCAATGTGTGCGTATGCGGGTTATCCTTTTTAAAATTATCTTTTCGGCTCATACGTCATTCCGGACATGAGTTGGTCCTCGGCATTTCAAACCTTTAGTGATTGTCCAACTAAGTGTTTTCAACTTATCCATCCTTGATCAGAGCGTCTGCTTCTGATCCTTCATTTTGGAAACCATAATTTCTTTCTATTTAATCATTAGGCTAATAAGGTCATTCTTGAATCTGATGCCTCTGCATTCTTTCTTCCTCTGAGTGACTACCGATACTCACATCAGCTCCGTTGTGGATCGCCCGATCCATTATTGGATTGTTATCGGACAGTGTCCTTCACATTCAATCACCTTGTGAGTTCTTCCCCTGATACATAATGCCTTTGGTAAATTGTATCCTCTGCTTGGCCAACCATGCTTTAATTTCGAGCTTGATTATTTACTTTTGAAACTTGTGGTATATGTTACTAAGATGCCCGAGGGGTTGAACCTATGCCTTCACCTAATCCGTGAGAACCCGAAAGTTTTCACAAGTCATACTCTTACGGTGTTCTACCAAATGAAATTCCAACACTACAGTTTTATCAAAGCGAGAGGTGAATGAAATGATATGCATTAAAGAAGCGGGAGTCGACCTTGAACTTTGTGTTCATGCCCATGAAAATGATGTAGACCGTCTCAGAAGCTTCTTGCAAAATGATTATCCAACTGTATGATTCTTTCGGTATTCTTGAATTGATTCCTTACAGTTATGGTTCTGACCATGCTGTCCTGATCTGATACATCTGATGGGAATTCATTCCAGTGCCTCGTCTATTTTGGCAAGGTTGAAGTATCTACTGTCATAGGTCAATGGCCCGGTTCTACTTCTATCATGTTCTACCTTCGAGTATTACCCCCTGGTATCTTGAAGATGTCTTGCCATTGCTCCACATCTTACTCACTTTGTTGAAATAATGTTTTTGCTTGTCGTAATAACTCTACGGGTTCTGGTTTGTTGTCAACCGAGGACACCGACTAGTGAAATTATTCTGCACTACAATTCAAATACCCCTAGTATTTTTACTGGGGAATTCTGAACTCAAGCTGGTCATTCCTAGACTATCGGCTGCATCCTGGTCTTACTATCTTTGACTGTGCTACCTCGTCCTTCTCTGGTGCACGAATTCTTCAGTGTGTGAGCACGACTTACGTTGGGCTTTCAACATCGTGTTGCTTGTCTCGAAAGACAACGTTGGTTCCGAGCTTGCATATTATATATTGATCCTAAGACTTGCCACTTCGTCATTCCCTTGCTGGTTGTCGTTGTTGTTTGATTGCATCCTCTTGAAACCTCCCGGCAAATGTGTCGGACCACCTTCAACACTTTGACTTCTTCCAAGATGTCAATTGTGTTCATGATGAGAAATACCCTCCTTGCCCTCGATGATTTTTATTATCATCGACAACACCCTTGACTTCCTTTCATCGTGAACTTGTCCACATTATGATTACAACTTGCTCTCCAGCTAGTGTTGTGTTCTGCCTTGAAGTATTACTGTCTTTTATGTCGAGAATGTTGTGGGGATTGCTCCACCTCTTAGATATTCTCGGTATGATGATACTTCTCACCATCACCATTCTTCCTTGGTCCCCGTGTTGTTTTAACCAGGATACCAATATGCTAACAATGCTGCTTGAGTTTTGTACTTCTAGCAACCCTATCGCTTTGAAGTTAACGATCGACAGTTCGTTCTTAGACTGTTGGTTATTGAATCATCACTCTAACATTGATCTTGCTGCCTAAGGTCATATTTCGGGCACACCTTTCAACTAATGATTAATGGTGTATGTTTTCCTCGAGCATACAACATTATATCATTTGAATTGACAAGTGCCATCTTCTTGTTCACATTATTGTGGAAATCCATCCGTTTGGAATTCTCGATGCATTGTCGCTGAGCCCATCAGCCACCTCCTCATCCTCTCTTTGGTTTAATGATGAACTATTGATTCTGGGACCCACTCCCATAAGTTCATTTCCCAAGAATCTTGCAATGTCATTTCGTCGATTTGCGTTGCACCCTTTCTTCTCGAACATCCTGAGTCTGAGGTATCATGACACCAGTCGGGTCTGAATCTCAGCTAGATATGATGGTTGGGACAACTTTCCAGGAGTTATAATGTTGGTCCTTTGATGACCCGGTAATATGATGTCATGCCTAGCACCCCTGGCTGGAGGACCTATCATTATAATCTCTTTTGCAAGGATAACCATTCTTCCAGGAGGAAATTGTAAGACTTATTCTATACGTTGTTCCTGATGAATCCTTTGTGTATCCAAGTCCGACCTTTGCTTCAAGACCATGCCAATGCTATCTCGAAGCATGGCTATGATACCCCGCTCATCAACAAGAACATTGGAGGCGTGATGCTAAATGTTTCTTGGCTAGTTATCCAAACACCGTTGTATGGGTAACATCTTGATTAATCCTTGCCTATTTATCTGAATGGTTGGGTACTTGCTCTCCTACCCTGTATGCCATGTTCTTCTTGTCCATGGGATGGATATACTCCTAATAATTGTGTGCAATCACAATTTTCCTTTCCATTTGTTTGTTTAACCTTTCCTTGATCTAGATATAATCTAAGCAGTAATAATTCTCTACTTATGTAAACACCTCGTTGTACAACTCTGTCAGTAAGACCTTGATTCTATTGTTGATAACATTCCGTGACTGCTGGTGGACGTGAACTTGCCCATTGGCCCACCTCGTTTCAACGAGCGGGAAAATGGTTCTCTTCGTTCCTCGTCCTTGGTACCGACATCGTTGATGACATAGCTAACAAGCTATCCACTGACATGCCTCCCTGTCGTGGGTGTGCAAGATGTCACCACCGTTCCTATTTTCAACCCACATGGTGGGCCCATAACCCACAGGTCCACTGGATCGAGACCTAACTCTTCTTTACAACCCGGATTCTAATGTATCCTTTGCACCTGGCTTCGTATGTGATTCACGAGCTAAATTATATACCATTATTCATCCAGGAATCAAACACCATGTTATTCTCGTTGTTTAAGCCCCCATTCCAGCCTTTGTCTAGGCATCGAATGATTGCCTACCCATTTGAAACTTTGGTACCAACGTATAGTGCACTCAACGAATTCATTGAAATACAACTCGTGGGGTACCTCGTGTATTTCCCATTGAGTTCACCGTCAGATGCCTAGCTTTGTGGAGATGCATTCTTTCGGAGTTCTTCCCCCTGGTCGCGTTCGTAGGACGATGGAGATCCCGAAGAAAGGATGACGACTTGATCACGACGACTTAAAGCGGATAAATGAAGACACCAACGAAAGGGATCAACCTCTTCGGAAGGGCAGCCAAGACCGAGAAGACTCGTTAGGTTTTCGCTACCAGCACTTTTCCCCCTTACTCCACCGCTTAAATCTTGGGACGAGATTTCTTGTAGTGGAGGAGAATTGTGACGCCCGAATAATTAAGCTACGGAAATTCCATGCTAATGATGCCACATCACCTCGGTTACTGTTGTTAATCTCATGTTAGATCGAAAACCGATTCAAATTCAAATTTGAAATTAAAGTCAAACGATAAAAGTTTTCAAACATTAAAACTAAAATGATCGAGTTGTTGAAAATAATCTTTAGATAATGTTGGTGGTGAACCAAATTTTTGTAAATTGTTCAATTACACTAAAATAAATAAAACCGTGGCCTAATTAATAATTTGATTGCGTTTTAAATTGTAGAAATTCTAAACTACTTTATTTTGATACTAAATTAATTATAGCAGTGGCCTAAGTCATAAAGATATTCTAGATGCAAGCTTTGTATTTTATAAAATTATTTTCCTTTTCAAAATAAAAGAAAACAGAAAAGTTTAAAAGGAAAAAGAAATGCCAAATGAAAATAAAAGGGAACCCCGCCCTTTCCCTGTTCTAGTGGGCCTCGGCCCACCCGAGCCAACCACACGCCTGTGGGGATAAGGCCAACCCCCGTCTCTCGGCCTCGTCAGCACCCCCAGATATTTTCCCTTCCCCCTCGCTCGTTCCCCTCTCTCGCTCTCTCTCTCTCGCGCGTGCTCGTACCCGAACACCGTCGTCGCCTTGCACTTGGAGATCCTGCGGCCACCGGCATTTCCTCGCCCGCAGCTCGTGTCCAAGAGCTCCGCCTCGCTCGCCTCCATCGAGCTGGTGCTCTGCTTCGTGTCGGGGAGCAGTGCATCGACCACAATGCCTCCGTCATGCGTCCCCGTCTTCCTCCTCATGCCCCGCTGCTCCGAACCCTACAACTCCTCGTGAGCCACATCTTCTCCTCTGCCTCGCTCCCGCCGCACATCGTGCGCGCTCACGTCCGCGACTTCGCTCGGCCAGCCACCGCCGTGCTCGCCTCCGTGGCCCGCTCCGGTCCGACCACCACGCCCCGCATCCGTGCTCCGCACCTCCTCCCCCCTCTCTGACGCCGTGCGTCGCAGCCTCTGCTGGACACCGCCTCGCTCGCTCTCGCCGCGTGTTCGTGCGCCGCACGGACGCACCACCGCGGGCAGCGCCCCTGCACCACGGTCGCCGCGCTCGACCACGGTGGCCTCACCCGCCGGCCGCACCTCCTCCTCCCCACTGTGGCTGTTGCTGCTGCGCTGCGACTGCTGCCGCCAGTAGCTCACCACGGCCGTCCGGCTCCACCCGCGCCACCGCGGCCCCTCCCTGCATGCATCGTCACCTCTGACCGGCCATGCATCGTCGTCCCGCTCGCCCGCCGGACCCTCCTGCCACTGTGGTTCTCCCGTCGACCGCCGTGCCTCTCTTGCTTCGGCCGGCCTCGCCTGGCCTCGCCGTGCCGCCCCGCTCCGGCCACGGCCGCCGGCGCCGGGCCACGCACCGGACCCCTTCGCCCGCTGGCCGAGCGCCCTATCGGGGGGGGGGGGCGCTCGTCGCCGGACTCCGCCCAGCGCCCGCCCCACTTTGGCCCTGGCCTATGACAGCCGGGGCCCGCAGCCCAGAATGTAAAAAAAAAAGAAAAGAAACAATAATAATAATAATAACAATAATAATAATTAATTAAGTTAATAGTTGTTTAATTAAACTAATTTAGTTTAATTAACCTAATTAATCTGTTAACTAGGCTAATGGGACTATGACACGTGGGTCCCACACGTCAGTTTGACCCAGTCGACCCCCTGTTGACTGCTGACGTCATACTGACGTCACTATTCTGGATAATGTTGATTTAAAATAATTAAATAAATTCTAAAAATGATTAAATATTCTAAAATTAATATAAAATAAATCGTACCTCGGATGGAAAAACTTTGTACATGAAAGTTGCTCAGAACGACGAGACGAATCCGGATACGCAGCCTGTTTGTTCGCCACACATCCCTAGCATAGCAAACACGCAACTTTCCCCCTCCGATTCATCTGTCCGAAAACGCTGAACACCGGGAATACTTTCCCGGATGTTTCCCCCCTTCGCCAGTAGCACCCAGTACTGCGTTAGGTCACCCCTAGCACCGTGTTTTGCCTTGTTACATTTTGTGATGCTATTGTTTGCTCTGTTATTTATTTGTTTCCGCTTCGTTGCTTCTTTTCGGTAGACTCCGATACCGCGCTAGACCGAAGACCATTGATGCTTCAGTGTTCGACTACGACTACACTTTCGAAGATTCCTTTCGTCTGCAGAGCTACCAGGCAAGCCCCGCCCCTTGATCACTAGATACCGCCTATTCTCCTCCCTCTTATTCTTGCATTAGTTTACTACTGTTGTTGATTCAGTAGCTCCTATTCTGTTGCATAGCCTGTCATTGTTGCTACAACTGTTGATACCTTTACCTGCTATCCTAATGCTTAGTATAGGATGCTAGTATTCCATCAGTGGCCTAACATTCTTGTCCGTCTGCCATGCTATACTATCGGGCCGTGACCACTCGGGTGGTGATCACGGGTATATACTATACTATTACTTACGCATGATGATGATTCGGAGATGGGGGCTGAAGGGGCAGGTGGTTCCACACAGGCAGTGGTGGGCCTGGGTTCCCGGCAGCCCCCTGATGGTTACTTTGTGGTGGAGCGACAGGACGGGTTGCGACCACCTAGGAGACAGGTGGGCCTGACCCTGATCGTTGTCTGCGGTTATTTCATAATAACACGTTTAACGAGATCTTGGTATTTGATCCGAGTCTGGCCATTGGCCTATACGCACTAACCAGCTATGTGGGAATAGTTATGGGCACTCGACGTCGTGGTATCAGCCCTTCTTGACGTCAGCGACTTAGTGGCGCGCGCCGGGTTGGACTGCGTAACGTAACTTCCTTAGTAATGGAGGTTGCTAGGTCTGCTCACCGGCCGCCCTCGCAACGTGCAGGTGTGCATTGGGCGATGGGCCCAGACCCCTGTGTGCTTAGGACTTAGACCGGCGTGCTGACCTCTCTGTTGTGCTTAGGTAGGGTTGCGACATGTTGATCTTCCGAGGCCGGGCATGACCGAGGAAAGTGTGTCCGGCCAAATGGGATCGAGCGTGCTGGGTTATGTGGTGCACCCCTGCAGGGAAGTTAATCTATTCGAATAGCCGTGTCCCTTGGTAAAAGGACGACCCGGAGTTGTACTCTGACCTCATGACAACTAGAACTGGATACTTAATAAAACACACCCAGACAAGTTCCAGATACAACCTGGCGATCTCTTTCTCACAGGGCGACGAGGGGAGGATCACCGGGTAGGATTATGCTATACGTTGTTACTTGGTGAACTTACCAGCTATTCTAGTCTACTGCTGCAAGACGGAGGCTGCGAGATGCGAGGATACTTGTTACTTCTAGCTACTCTCATCTACTGCTACAAGATGGAGGTCGCCAGAAGCGTAGTCTTCAATTGGATTAGCTATCCCCCTCTTATTCTGGCTTTCTGCAGTTTAACCCACATATATTACCCCTTTACACATATACCATTGCATATGTAGTATAGATCCTTGCTTGCGAGTACTTCGGATGAGTACTCACGGTTGCTTTGTTCCCCCTTTTCCCCCTTGCTCCTTTCTTCTCGGTTGACGCAACCAGATGGTGGAATCCAGGACCCAGAAGATCCCGAGGATGTTTCTACGTGGAGTTCGGCTTCGAGGAGTAGTTAGGAGGTCCCAGGCAGGAGGCCTTGCCTTTTCGATCGTTGTTACTTTTGTGCTAGCCTTCTTAAGGCAAACTTGTTTAACTTATGTCTGTACTCAGATATTATTGCTTCCGCTGACTCTTGTGTATTCGAGCTTATGTATTCGAGCCCTCGAGGCCCCTGGCTTGTAATATAAAGCTTGTATTATTTTAATTTGTGTCTAGAGTTGTGTTGTGATATCTTCCAGTGAATCCTTGATCTTGGTCGTACACATTTGCGTGCATGATTAGTGTACGGTCAAATCGGGGGCGTCACACACACTCTCCCCACTCGTTGCTATGCTTCTTCTAGATAGATCTTGCGTGATCGTAGGATTTTTTTTGAAATACTACGTTCCCCAACAGTGGCATCAAGAGCCAGGTCTATGTGTAGATGATATGCACGAGTAGAACACAATGAGTTGTGGGCAATAATAGTCATACTGCTTACCAACATGTCATTCTTTGATTCAGCGGTATTGTGAGATGAAGCGGCCCAGACCGACATTACGCGTACGCTTACGCAAGACTGGTTTCACCGTTACGAGCACTTGTTGCTTAAAGGTGACTGGCGGGTGTCTGTCTCTCTCACTTTAGTTGAATCGAGTGTGGCTACGCCCGGTCCTTGTGAAGGTTAAAACATCACACTTGACGAAAAATCGTTGTGGTTTTTGTATGCGTAGGTAAGAACCGTTCTTGCTAAGCCTGTAGCAGCCACGTAAAACTTGCAACAACGAAGTAGAGGACGTCTAACTTGTTTTTGCATTGCATATTGTGATGTGATTTGATCAAGACGTGATGAGTTATACGTTACTGTATGAGATGATCATGTTTTGTAAAGTTATCGGCAACCGGCAGGAGCCTTATGGTTGTCTCTTTATTGTATGAATTGCGAAGGCCATGTAATTGCTTTATTTCATCACTATGAGTTAGCAATAGTAGTAGTAGAAATAGTTGGCGAGACGACCACGACGCTACGATGAAGATCATGGTGTCTAGCCGGCGACGATGGAGATCGTGACGATGCTTCGGAGATCGAGATCAAAAGCACTAGATGATGATGGCCATATCATGTCACATATGTTGATTGCATGTGATGTTTATCTTATTATGCTTCTTATTTTGCTTAGTACGGCGGTAGCATTATAAGATGATCCCTTACAAAATTTCAAGGTACAAGTGTTCTCCCTGAGTATGCACCATTGCGAAAGTTCATTGTGCTGAGACACCACGTGATGATCGGGTGTGATAAGCTCTACGTTCAAATACAACGGGTGTATGATAGTTTTGCACATGCAGAATATTCAGGTTAAACTTGACGAGCCTAGCATGTACAAACATGGTCTCGAAACACAGGAGACCGAAATGTCGAGCGTGAATCATATAGTAGATATGATCAACATAAGATGTTCACCGTTGAAAACTACTCCATCTCACGTGATGATCGAACATAGTTTAGTTGATTTGGATCACGTGATCATTTAGATGACTAGAGGGAAGTCTATCTAAGTGGGAGTTCTTTAGTAATATGATTAATTGAACTTTAATTTATCATGAACTTAGTCCTGATAGTTTTTGCATACCTATGTTGTTGTAGATCAATAGCTCGCGTTGTAGCTCCCCTATGTTTTATATGTTCCTAGAGAAAACTAAGTTGAAAGATGTTAGTAGCAATCATACGGACTAGGTACGTGATCTGAGGATTATCCTCATTGCTACACAGAAGTATTATGTACTTGATGCACCGCTAGGTGATAGATCTATTGCAGGAGTAGATGCAAATGTTATGAATGTTTGGCAAAGCTCAATATGATGTCTGCTTAATAGTTTAGTGCACCATGCTATACGACCTAGAACCGGGACTTCAAAAAAAATTTGAATGCCACAGAGCATATAAGATGTTCCAAGAATTGAAATTAGTATTTCATACGCATGCCCGTGTCGAGAGGTATGAGAGCTATGATAGTACTTGGCCTACAAGATGGAGTAGAATAGCTCAACGAGTGAGCATGTGCTCAGATTGTCTGGGTACTACAATTGCTTGAATCAAGTGGGAGTTAATATTCCAGATAAGATAGTAATTGACAAAGTTCTCTAGTCACTATCACCAAGTTAGTAGAACTTCGTGATGAACTATAATATGCAAGGGATGACAAAAGTAATTCCCGAGCTCTTCGCGATGCTGAAATCGACGAAGGTAGAAATCAAGAAAGAGCATCAAGTGTTGATGGTTAACAAGACCACTTGTTTCAAGTAAAGGGCAAAGGGATAGATGGGGAACTTCAAGAAGAATGACAAGCAAGTTGTCACTCCCGTGAAGAAACCCAAAGCTAAACTCAAGCCTGAAACTAAGTGCTTCTACTACAATGGAAATGGTCACTGGAAGTGGAACTGCCCTAGATACTTGGCGGATAAGAAGGATGGCAAAGTGAACAAAGGTATATTTGATATACAGATTATTGATGTGTACTTTACTAGTGTTCATAGCAACCCCTGGGTATTTGATGCCGGTTCCGTTGCTGAAATTAGTAACTCGAAACGACAGTTGCAGAATGAATAGAGACTAGTTAAAGGTGAAGTGACGATGTCTGTTGGAAGTCGTTCCAAGATTGATATGATCATCATTGCACACTCCCTATACTTTTGGGATTAGTGTAAAACCTAAATAAATGTTATTTGGCATTTGCGTTGAGCATGAATATGATTTGATCATGCTTATTGCAATACGGTTATTCATTTAAAGTCATAGAATAATTGTTGTTCTGTTTACATGAATAAAACCTTCGATGGTCCTAAACCCAATGAAATAGTTTGTTGGATCTCGATCGTAGTAATACACATGCACATAATATTGAAACCAAAAGATGCAAAGTTGATAATGATAGTGCAAATTATTTGAGGCACTGCCGTTTAGGTCATATTGGTGTAAAGCGCATGAAGAAACTCAATGCTAATGGGCTTTTGGAATCACTTGATTATGAATCACTTGGTGCTTGCGAACCATGCCTCATGGGCAAGATGACTAAAACTCCGTTCTCTGGAACAATGGAGCGAGCAACTGACTTGTTGGAAATCATACATACTGATGTATGCGGACCAATGAGTGTTGAGGCTCGCGGCGGGTATCATTATTTTTGACCTTCACAGATGTTTCGAGAAGATATGGGTATATCTACTTGATGAAGCACAAATCTGAAACATTTGAAAAGTTCAAAGAATTTCAGAGTGAAGAAGAGAATCATCGTAACAAGAAAATAAAGTTTCTACGATCTGATCGTGGAGGCAAATATTTGAGTTACGAGTTTGGTCTTCATTTGAAATAATGTCGAATAGTTTCACAACACACGCCACCCGGAACAGCACAACGAAACGGTGTGTTCGAACGTTGTAACCGTACTTTATTAGATATGGTGCGATCTATGATGTCTCTTAACGATTTACCACTATCGTTTTGGGTTATGCATTAGAGACAACTGCATTCATGTTAAATAGGGCACCATCTAAATCCGTTGAGACGACGCCTTATGAACTATGGTTTGGCAAGAAACCAAAGTTGTCATTTCTTAAAGTTTGGGGCTGCCATGCTTATGTGAAAAATCTTCAACCTGATAAGCTCGAACCCAAGTCGGAGAAATGTGTCTTCATAGGATACCCAAATGAAACTGTTGGGTACACCTTCTATCACAGATCCGAAGGCAAGATATTCGTTGCTAAGAATGGATCCTTTCCAGAGAAGGAGTTTCTCTCGAAAGAAGTAAGTGGGAGGAAAGGGGAACTTGATGAGGTAATTGTACCTTCTCCCGAATTGGAAAGTAGTACATCACAGAAACTAGTTCCAGTGATTCCTACACTAATCAGTGAGGAAGCTAATGATGATGATCATGAAACTTCAGATCAAGTTACTACTAAACCTCGTAGGTCAACCAGAGTGCGTTATGCGCCAGAGTGGTACGGTAACCCGGTTCTCTAAGTCATGTTACTAGACCATGAGGAACCTACGAACTATGAGGAAGCGAGGATGAGCCCAGATTCCGCAAAATGGCTTGAGGCCATGAAATCTGAGATGGGATCCATGTATGAGAACAAAGTGTGGACTTTGGTTGACTTGCCCGATTATCGGCAAGCCACTAAGAGTAAATGGATCTTCAAGAGGAAGACGGATGATGATGGTAGTGTTACTATCTACAAAGCTCGACTTGTCGAAAAAAGTTTTTTGACAAGTTCAAGGTCTTGACTATGATGAGATTTTCTCACTCGTAGTGATGCTTAAAGTATGTCCGAGTCATGTTAGTAATTGCCGCATTTAATGAAATCTAGCAAATGCATGTCAAAACTGCATTCCTTATGGATTCCTTAAAGAAGAGTTGTGTATGATGCAACCTGAAGGTTTTATCGATCCTAAAGGTGCTAACAAAGTGTGCAAACTCCAGCGATCCATTGATGGACTGGTGCAAGCCTCTCAGAGTGGGAATATACGCTTTGATAATGTGATCAAAGCATATGGTTTTATACAGACTTGCGGTGAAGACTGTATTTACAAGAACCTGAGTGGGAGCACTGCAGCCTTTCTGATAAGTATATGTGAATGACATATTGTTGATCGGTTATGATGTAGAATGTTCTGGAAAGCATAAATGATTGCTTAAAAGAGTTTTTCAATAAAAGACCTCAATGAAGCTGCTTACATATTGGGCATCAAGATATATGGAGATAGATTAAGACGCTTGATAAGATTTTCAATGAGTACATACCTTAATAAGATTTTGAAGAAGTTCAAAATGGATCAGTCAAAGAAGGAGTTCTTGCCTGTGTTGTAATATATGAAGTTGAGTAAGACTCAAAACCTGACCACGGCAGAAGATAGAGAAAGAATGAAAGTCATTCCCTATGCCTCAGCCATAGGTTCTATAAAGTATGCCATGTTGTGTACCAAACCTGTTGTATACCTTGCCATGAGTTTGGCAAGGAGGTACAAAAGTGATCCAGGAGTAGATCACTGGACATCGGTGAAAATTATCCTTAGTTACTGGATGACTAAGGAAATGTTTCTCGATTATGGAGGTGATAAAGAGTTCGTCGTAAAGAGTTATGCCGATGCAAGCTTTGACACTAATCCAGATGACTCTAAGTATCAATCTGGATACATATTGAAAGTGGGAGCAATTAGCTAGAGTAGCTCCATGCAGAGCATTGTAGACATAGAAATTTGCAAAATACACACGGATCTGATTGTAACAGACCCGCTGAATAAATTTCTCTCACGAAGCAAAACATGATCAAACATTAGTACTCTTTGGGTGTTAATCACATGGAGATGTGAACTAGATTATTGACCCTAGTAAACCCTTTGGGTGTTGGTCACATGGCGATGTGAACTGTGGGTGTTATTCACATAACGATGTGAACTATTGGTATGCAATCACATGGTGATGTGAACTAGATTATTGACTCTAGTGCAAGTGGGAGACTCAAGGAAATATGCCCTAGAGGCAATAATAAAGTTGTTATTTATATTTCCTTATATCATGATAAATGTTTATTATTCATGCTAGAATTGTATTAACCGGAAACTTAGTACATGTGTGAATACATAGACAAAACAGAGCGCCCTTGATACGTCTCCAACGTATCTATAATTTTTTATTGTTCCATGCTATTATATATTCTGTTTTGGATGTTTACTGGGCTTTATTATACACTTCTATATTATTTTTGGGACTAACCTAATAACCCAAGGCCCAGTGCAGATTGCTGTTTTTTTTGCCTATTTCAGGGTTTCGCAGAAAAGGAATATCAAACGGAGTCCAAACCGAATGAAACCTTCGGGAGAGTGATTTTTGGAACCGTATCTACCCAGAAGACTTGGAGTACACGCGAGGGAACGAAGGAGGTGGCCACGAGGGTCCAGGGCACGCCCCCCACCCTCGTGGGCCCCCTCTGGCTCCCCCGATGCCCTCCTTCCTCCTATATATATCCATGTACCCTGAAAACATCGAGGCAACAGAGAAAACCCTAATTCCACCGCCACAACCTTCTGTTCCTGTGAGATCCCATCTTGGGGCCTGTTTTGGAGCTCCGCCGGAGGGGGGGATCTACCACGGAGTGCTTCTACATCAACACCATCGCCTCACCCATGAGTTGTGAGTAGTTTACCACATTCCTTTGGGTCCATAGTTATTAGGTAGATGTCTTCTTCTCTCTTTTTGGATCTCAATACAAAGTTCTCCTCGATCTTCGAGGAGATCTATTCGATGTAATCTTTTTGTGGTGTGTTTGTCGCGAACCGATGAATTGTGGGTTTATGATCCAGATTATCTATGAGAAATATTTGATTCTTTTCTGAAATCTTTTATGTATGATTATAATATCCTTGCAAGTCTCTTCGAATTATTGGTTTGGTTTGGCCTACCAGATCTATAGTTCTTGCAATGGGAGAAGTGCTTGGCTTTGGGTTCAATCTTGCGGTGTCCTTTCCCAGTGATAGCAGGGCCAACAAGGCACGTATTGTATTGTTGCCATCGAGGATAAAAAGATGGGGTTTATATCATATTGCTTGAGTTTATCCCTCTACATCATGTCATCTTGCTTAAAGCATTACTCTGTTCTTATGAACTTAATACTCTAGATGCATGCTGGATAGCGGTCGCTATGTGGAGTAATAGTAGTAGATGCAGAATCGTTTCGGTCTACTTATCACGGACGTGATGCCTATATATAATGATCATGCCTAGATATTCTCATAACTATGCGCTTTTCTATCAATTGCTCGACAGTAATTTGTTCACCCGCCGTAGAATTCTGCTACCATGAGAGAAGCCACTAGTGAAAGCTATGGCCCTCGGGTCTATTCTCAACATATTAATCTTCCATCTACTTTACTTTGCTTTATTTATTTTCTGTTCTTATATCCAGAAATACCAAAAACATTATACTATCCTATCTATCAGATCTCACTTTCGTAAGTGACCGTAAAGGGATTGACAACCCCTTATCATGTTGGCTGTGATGTTCTTATTTGTTTGTGCAGGTGCGAGGGACTCGCGCGTGGTCTCCTACTGGATTGATACCTTGGTTCTAAAAAACTGAGGGAAATGCTTACACTACTGTGCTGCATCACCCTTTCCTCTTCGAGGGAATACAATGCAAGCTCGAGAAGTAGCAAGAAGAATTTCTGGCGCCGTTGCCGGGGAGGCTTACGCAAAAGTCATATACCAAGTACCTATCACAAACCCTTATCCTTCACATTACATTTATTTGCCTCTTGTTTTCCTCTCCCCCACTTCACTCTTGCCATTTTATTTGCCCTTCTTTTTGCCTTGTGTTTACCGTTCGCTTGCTTCTTGTTTGCTTGTGTGTCGGATTGCTTGCTTGTCACTATGGCTCAGAACAATACCAAATTGTGTGACTTTTCCAATACCAACGATAATGATTTTATTAGCACTCCGATTGCTCCTATTACCGATGCTGAATCTTGTGAGATCAATGCTGCTCTGTTGAATCTTGTCATGAAAGATCAATTTTCCGGCCTTCCTAGTGAAGATGTCGCTACCCATCTAAACAACTTTGTTGATTTGTGTGATATGCGAAAGAAGAGGGATACGGATAATGATATTGTTAAACTGAAGCTATTTCCGTTTTCACTTAGAGATCATGCTAAAACTTGGTTTTCCTCTTTGCCTAGAAATAGTATTGATTCATGGAATAAGTGCAAAGATGCCTTTATCTCTAAATATTTTCCTCCTGCTATGATTATCTCTCTTAGAAACAATATTATGAATTTTAAGGAACTAGATCATGAGCACGTTGCACAAGCTTGGGAGAGAATAAATTAATGATACGTAATTGTCCTACACATGGTTTGAACTTATGGATGATTATATAAAACTTTTATGCTGGCTTGAATTTTGCTTGTAGAAATCTTTTAGATTCTGCCGCAGGAGGCACTTTCATGGAAACTACCTTAGGAGAAGCTACCAAACTCCTAGATAATATTATGGTTAACTACTCTCAATGGCACATCGAAAGATCTACTAGTAAAAAAGTGCATGCTATTGAAGAGATTAGTGTTTTGAGTGGAAAGATGGATGAACTTATGAAATTATTTGCTACTAAGAGTGCTTCCTCTTATCCAAATGATATGAATTTATCTGCGTTGATTGAAAATAATAATGAATCTTTGGATGTGAATTTTGTTGGTAGGAAGAATTTTGGTAACAATGCTTATAGAGGAAACTTTAATCCTAGGCCTTTTCCTAGTAATTCCACTAATAATTACGGTAATTCCTACAATAACTCTTATGTAAATTTTGGTAAGGTGCCCTCTAAATTTGAAACTAGTGTTAAAGAGTTTATGATTTCGCAAAAGAATTTCAATGCTATGCTTGAAGAAAAATTGCTTAAGATTGATGAGTTGGCTAGGAACGTGGATAGAATTACTCTTGATGTTTTCTCTTTTAAACTTAGATCTATTCCACCCAAGCATGATATCAATGTACTCTCAGAGCCATGATAATTTCCGTTGATGAATGTAAAGAAATAACCGCTAGGATGCGTGCTAAAAGAGTGCTTTATGAAAGCGCGTTCTTCTAGTTATCATGAAAATAAAGATGAAGATCTAAAAGTTATTGACGTGTCTCCTATTAGATCCTTGTTTTCTAGTATGAATCTTGATAAAGATGGGACTGGAGATGAGTCTACTTTAGTTAAAAGGCGACCCAATGATTCAGAGTTTTTAGATCTTGATGCTTAAATTGTTAAAAGTGGGATTGAAGAGATTAAAACTTTGCATAGTGATGAACCCACTATTTTTGATTTCAAGGGATTCAATTATGATAATTTCTCTTTGATATGTTGTATTTCCTTGCTGCAATCCGTACTAAATTCTCCGCATGCTTATAGTCAAAATAAAGCTTTTACCAAACACATAGTTGATGCTTTGATGCAATCTTATCAAGAAAAACTTGAATTAGAAGTTTCTAACCCTAGAAAGCTTTATGATGAGTGGGAACCTACTATTAAAATTAAAATTAAAGATCATGAATGCTCTGCCTTGTGTGATTTGGGTGCAAGTGTTTCTACTATCCCAAAAACTTTGTGTGATATGTTAGGTTTCCATGAGCTTGATGATTGTTCTTTGAATTTGCATCTTGCGGATTCTACCATTAAGAAACCTATGGGAAGGATTAATGATGTTCTTATTGTTGACAATAGGAATTATGTGCCCGTAGATTTCATTGTTCTTGATATAGATTGCAATCCTTCATATCCTATTATTCTTGGTAGACCTTTTCTTAGAACGATTGGTGCAATTATTGACATGAAGGAAGGAAATATTAGATTCCAGTTTCCATTAAGGAAAGAGATGGAACACATTCCTAGAAAGAAAATCAAATTACCTTATGAATCTATTATGAGAGCCACTTATGGATTGCGTACCAAAGATGGCAATACGTAGATCTATTCTTGTATCATGCCTAGCTAGGGGCGTTAAACGATAGCGCTTGTTGGGAGGCAACCCAATTTAATTTTCTTTGTTTTTGCTTCTGTTTAGGAATGAATATCGAATCTAGCTTCTGTTTAGATGTGGTTTTGTGTTTTAATTAGTGTTTGTGCCAAGTAGAACCTTTGGAAAGACTTGTGTGAAGTTTATATGATCATGCTGTAAAAAACGGAACCTTTAGCGCTCACGAGATTAGCCACCAGATTTTACTAGAGAGTGCTATTTAGTTGATTCTTTTTGCAGAGGATTGATAGACAAATTCCTCACGTTTAACAATTTTTTTTTGGAGTTACAGAAGTATTCGAAAGTTACAGATTACTACAGACTGTTTTGTTTTTGACAGATTCTGTTTTTTGTGTGTTGTTTGCTTATTTTGATGCATCTATGAATAGTATTGGGGAATATGAATCATAGAGAAGTTGGAATACAGTAGGTTTAACACCAATATAAACAAAGAATGAGTTCATTACAGTACCTTTGAGTGGTGGTTTGTTTTCTTATACTAACGGAGCTCACGAGATTTTTGGCTAAGTTTTGTGTTGTGAAGTTTTCAAGTTTTGAGTATGGCTTTGATAGACTATAGAACCAAGAGTGGCAAGAGCCTAAGCTTGGGGATTCCCAAGGCACACCAAGGTAAAATTCAAGGACAACCAAAAGCCTAAGCTTGGGGATGCCCCGGGAAGGCATCCCCTCTTTCGTCTTCGTCTATCGGTAACTATACTTGAGACTATATTTTTATTCACCACATGATATGTGTTTTTATTGGAGCGTCATGTATGATTTGAGTCTTTGCTTTTTAGTTTGCCACAATCATCCTTGATGGACACACCTTTTGAGAGAGATAAATATGGTTTAGAATTTATTAGAATACTCTATGTGCTTCTCTTATATCTTTTGAGCTAGATAGTTTCGCTCTAGTGCTTCACTTATATCTTTTAGAGCACAGTGGTGGTTTTATTTTGTAGAAATTGTTGATATCTCATTCTTCACTTATATCTATTTGAGAGTCTTTTAGAACATCATCGTAATGTGCTTTGGTTATAAAACTAGTCCTAATATGATAGGCATCCAAAATGAGTATAGTAAAAACTTTCACATAAAGTGCAATGAATACTAAGAGAAGTTTGATACTTGATGATTGTTTTGAGATATGAGAATGGTGATATTAGAGTCATGCTAGTAGAGTAGTTGTGAATTTGAGAAATACTTGAGTTAATGTTTGCATGTCCCGTAGCATGCAAGTATGGTAACCGTTGTGTGAAAATTTGAAGCATGAGGTATTTCATTGAGTGTCATCCTTTGTGTGGAGGTCGGGGGCACGCGATGGTTAACTCCTACCAACCTCCCCCCTGGGAGCATGCGTGTAGTACTTTGTTTTGATGACTTGTAGATTTCTGTAATAAGTATGTGAGTTCTTTATGACTAATGTTGAGTCCATGGATTATACGCACTCTCACCCTTCCACCATTGCTAGCCTCTCTCGTACCGCGCAACTTTCGCCGGTACCATACACCCACCATATACCTTCCTCAAAACAGCCACCATACCTACCTATCATGGCATTTCCATAGCCATTCCGAGATATATTGCCATGCAACTTTCCACCGTTCCGTTTGTTATGACACAATTCATCATTGTCCTATTGCCATGCATGATCATATAGTTGACGTCGTATTTGTGGCTAGGCTACCATGCATAATTTTTCATACATGTCACTCTTGATTCATTGCACATCCCGGTACACCGCCGGAGGCATTCATATAGAGTTATACTTTGTTCTAGTATCGAGTTGTAATATCAAGTTGTAAATCAATATAAGTGTGATGATCATCATTATTAGAGCATTGTCCCAAGGAAAAAAAAAGAAAAAAAGAAGGAAAGGCCAAAGAAAAAAAGGCCAAAAAAAATAAAAAAAGTGAAAAAAAACAAAAGGGACAGTGCTACTATCTTTTCCACACTTGTGCTTCAAAGTAGCACAATGATCTTCATGATAGAGAGTCTCTTGTTTAGTCACTTTCATATACTAGTGGGAATTTTCATTACAGAACTTGGCTTGTATATTCCAACGATGGGCTTCCTCAATTGCCCTAGGTCTTTGTGAGCAAGCAAGTTGGATGCACCCCCACTTAGTTTCTTTTGTTGAGCTTTCATACATTTATAGCTCTAGTGCATCCGTTGCATGGCAATCCCTACTCACTCACATTGATATCTATTGATGGGCATCTCCATAGCCCATTGATACGCCTAGTTGATGTGAGACCATCTTCCTCTTTTTGTCTTCTCCACAACCACCACTCTATTCCACATAGTGTTATGTCCATGGCTCATGCTCATATATTGCGTGCAAGTTAAAAGAGTTTGAAAAAAAATTAAAGTATGAAACAAGTGCTTGGCTGAAATCGGGGTTGTGCATGATTGGAGTATTTTGTGTGACGAAGATGGAGCATAGCCTAACTATATGATTTTGTAGGGATGAACTTTCTTTGGCCATGTTATTTTGAGAAGACATGATTGCTTTGTTAGCATGCTTGAAGTATTATTATTCTTATGTCTATATGAGCTTTTATCTTGAATCTTTCGGATCTGAACATTCATGCCACAACAAAGACAATTACATTGAGAATTTTGTTAGTTAGCATTCCACATCAAAAATTCTGTTTTTATCATTTACCTACTCGAGGACGAGCAGGAATTAAGCTTGGGGATGCTTGATACGTCTCCAACGTATCTATAATTTTTGATTGTATATATTCTGTTTTGGATGTTTAATGGGCTTTATTATAGACTTTTATATTATTTTTGGGACTAACCTACTAACCCAAGTCCCAGTGCAGATTGCTGTTTTTTTTGCCTATTTCAGGGTTTCATAGAAAAGGAATATCAAACGGAGTCCAAACGGAATGAAACCTTCATGAGAGTGATTTTTGGGACCATATCTACCCAGAAGACTTGGAGTACACGTGAGGGAATGAAGGAGGTGGCCACGAGGGTCCAGGGCGTGCCCCCTCCCCTGGGTGCGCCCCCACCCTTGTGGGCCCCCCTCTGGCTCCCCCGATGCCCTCCTTCCTCCTATATATATCCATGTACCATGAAAACATCGAGGCAACAGAGAAAACCCTAATTCCACCGCCGCAACCTTCTGTTCCCGTGAGATCCCATCTTGGGGCCTGCTCTGAAGCTCCGCCGGAGGGGAGATCTACCACGGAGTGCTTCTACATCAACACCATAGCCTCGCCCATGAGTTGTGAGTAGTCTACCATAGACTTTCGGGTCCATAGTTATTAGCTAGATGGCTTCTTCTCTCTTTTTGGATCTCAATACAAAGTTCTCCTCGATTTCCGAGGAGATCTATTTGGTGTAATCTTTTTGCGGTGTGTTTGTCGAGATCCGATGAATTGTGGGTTTATGATCAAGATTATCTATGAGAAATATTTGATTCTTTTCTGAAATCTTTTATGTATGGTTATAATATCATTGCAAGTCTCTTCGAATTATTGGTTTGGTTTGGCCTACTAGATCTATAGTTCTTGCAATGGGAGAAGTGCTTGGCTTTGGGTTCAATCTTGCGGTGTCCTTTCCCAGTGACAGATGGGGCACATATTGTATTGTTGCCATCGAGGATAAAAAGATGGGGTTTATATCATATTGCTTGAGTTTATCCTCTACATCATGTCATCTTGCTTAAAGCATTACTCTGTTCTTATGAACTTAATACTCTAGATGCATGCTGGATAGCGGTCGATGTGTGGAGTAATAGTAGTAGATGCAGAATCGTTTCAGTCTACTTATCACAGACGTGATGCCTATATATAATGATCATGAATAGATATTCTCATAACTATGCGCTTTTCTATCAATTGCTCGACAGTAATTTGTTCACCCACCGTAGAATTCTGCTATCATGAGAGAAGCCACTAGTGAAACCTATATGGCCCCGGGTCTATTCTCAACATATTAATCTTCCATCTACTTTACTTTGCTTTATTTACTTTTGGTTCTTATATCAAAAAATACCAAAAACATTATACTATCCTATCTATCATATCTCACTTTCGTAAGTGACCGTAAAGGGATTGACAACCCCTTGTCGCGTTGGCTGCGAAGTTCTTATTTGTTTGTGCAGGTGCGAGGGACTCGCGCGTGGTCTCCTACTGGATTGATACCTTGGTTCTCAAAAACTGAGGTGAATAACTACGCTACTGTGCTGCATCTCCCTTTCCTGTTCGAGGGAATATAACCCAAGCTCGAGAAGTAGCAGTCCCTAGTATGCCTCTACTAGACTAGCTCATTGATCAAAGATGTTTATGTTTCCTCGCCATATAAATGAGTTGTCATTTGATCAATGGGATCACATCATTAGGAGAATGATGTGATGGACAAGACCCATCCAGTAGCTTAGCAACTTGATTGTTTAGTTTTACTGCTATTGCTTTCTTCATGACTTATACATGTTCCTATGACTATGAGATTATGCAACTTCCGAATACCGGAGGAACACCTTGTGTGCTATCAAATGTCACAACGTAATTGGGTGATTATAAAGATGCTCTACAGGTGTCTCCGAAGGTGTTTGTGGTGTTGGCATAGATCGAATATAGAATTTGTCACTCCGAGGGTCGGAGAGGTATCTCTGGGCCCTCTCGGTAACACACATCATGATAAGCCTTGCAAGCAAAATACTAATGAGTTAGTCACGAGATGATGTATTACGGAACGTGTAAAGAGACTTGCTGGTAACGAGATTAGCTAGGTATGATGATACCCATGATCGAATCTCGGGCAAGTAACATACCGATGACAAAGGGAACAACGTACGTTGTTATGCAGTTTGACCGATAAAGATCTTCATAGAATATGTAGGAGCCAATATGAGCATCCAGGTTCCGCTATTGGTTATTGACCGGAGATGTGTCTCGGTCATGTCTACATAGTTCTCAAACCCGTAGGGTACGCACGCTTAACGTTCGATGAAAATTTGTATTATGAGTTATGTAATTTGATGACCGACGTTTGTTCGGAGTCCCAGATGACATAACGGACATGACGAACAGTCTCGAAATGGTCAAGAATTAAAGATCGATATATTGGAAGGTTATATTCGGACATCAGAAAGGTTCCGAGTGACACGGGTATTTTTCGGAGTACTGGAGAGTTACTGGAATTTGTATTGGGCCTTAATGGGCCATACGAGAAAGAAGAGAAAGGCCTCAAGGGTGGCCGGCCGCTTCCCCATGAACTGGTCCGAATTGGACTAGGTAAAGGGGGCTCCCCCTTCCTTCCTTCTCCTTCTCCCTTCCCCTTTTCCTATTCCATGTGGGAGGGGGAATCCTACTAGGAGTCTAGGACTAGGGAGTCCTAGTAGGACTCCACACTTTGGGCGTGCCCTATGAGGGCCGGCCTCCACCTCCCTCCATCCTTTATATACGTGGCCAGGGGGCACCCCATAGACACACAAGTTGATTTCTTAGTCGTGTGCTGTGCCCCTCCCCACAGTTACACACCTCGGCCATATCATTGCAGTGCTTAGGCGAAGCCCTGCGCCGGTAGCTTCATCATCACCGTCACCACGCCGTCATACTGACGAAACTTTCCCGTGAATATCAACTGGATCAAGAGCTCGTGGGACGTCATCGAGCTGAACGTGTGCTGAACACAGAGGTGCCATACGTTTGGTGCTTGGATCAGTTGGATCGCGAAGATGTTCGACTACAACAACCGTGTCACTAGACGCTTCCGCTTTCGGTCTACGCGGGTACTTAGACATACTCTCCCCACTCGTTGCTATGCTTCTCCTAGATAGATCTTGCGTGATCGTAGGATTTTTTTGAAATACTACGTTCCCCAACACTTTGTAATCCGCTTCACACGTAGATCCCGCCATGACGCTCTGCTTGGAACTGCACCAACTGACAGCTCCACCGTTCAACAAAAATACATATCCGGTTTGTGACTTAGAGTCATCCGGATCAGTGTCAAAGCTTGAATCGACGTAACCGTTTATGACGAGCTCTTTGTCACCTCCATAAATGAGAAACATATCCTTTGTCCTTTTCAGGTACTTCAGGATGTTCTTGACCGCTGTCCAGTGATCCACTCCTGGATTACTTTGGTACCTCCCTGCTAAACTTATAGCAAGGCACACATCAGGTCTGGTACACAGCATTGCATACATGATAGATCCTAAGGCTGAGGCATAGGGAATGAATTTCATTTTCTCTCTATCTTCGGCAGTGGTCGGGCATTGAGTCTTACACAACTTCACACCTTGTAACACAGGCAAGAACCCTTTCTTTGACTGATCCATTTTGAACTTCTTCAAAACTTTATAAAGGAATGTGCTTTGTGAAAGTCCAATTAAGCGTCCTGATCTTTCTCTATAGATCTTGATGCCCAATATATAAGCAGCTTCACCGAGGTCTATCATTGAAAAATTATTATTCAAGTATCCCTATATGCCATCCAGAAATTCTATGTCATTTCCAATCAACAATATGTCATCCACACATAATATCAGAAATGCTACAAAGCTCCCACTCATTTTCATGTAAATACAGGATACTCCAAAAGTCTGTATAAAACCATATGCTTTGGTCACATCATCAAATCGTAATTTCCAACTCCGATATGCTTGCACCAGTCCATAGATGGATCGCTGGAGCTTGCACACTTTGTTAGCACCTTTAGGATCGACAAAACCTTCTGGTTGCATCATATACAACTCCTCTTTGAGGTATCCATTAAGGAATGCAGTTTTGACATCCATTTGCCGGATTTCATAATCATAAAATGCGACAATTGCTAACATGATTCGGACAGACTTAAGCATCGCTACGGGTGAGAAAGTCTCATCGTAGTCAACTCCTTGAACTTGTAGAAAACCTTTCGCAACAAGTCGAGCTTTGTAGACAGTAACATTAACGTCGGCGTCAGTCATCCTCTTAAAGATCCATTTATTTTCAATGGGTTGCCGATCATCGGGCAAGTCAACCAAAGTGTTGGGGAACGTAGTATTTCAAAAAAAATCCTACGCACACGCAAGATCATGGTGATGTATAGCAACGAGAGGGGAGAGTGTCGTCCATGGACCCTCGTAGACCGTAAGCAGAAGTGTTATGACAACGCGGTTGATGTAGTCGTACATCTTCACGATCGACCGATCCTAGTACCGAACATACGGCACCTCCATGATCTACACACGTTCAGCTCGGTGACGTCCCACGAACTCATGATCCAGTAGAGCTTCGAGGGAGAGTTTCGTCAGCACGACGGCGTGATGACGGTGATGATGAAGTTACTAACGCAGGGCTTCGCCTAAGCACTGCAACGATATGACCGAGGTGTGTTTCTGTGGAGGGTGGGCACCGCACACGTCTAAAAGATCAATGATCAACTTGTGTGTCTATGGGGTGCCCCGCACCCCCGTATATAAAGGAGTGGAGCAGGGGGAGGGGCCGGCCCTCTATGGCGCGCCCTAGGAGGAATCCTACTCCCACCGGGAGTAGGAATCCCCTCCTTCCAATAGTAGGAGCAGGAGGGAAGGAAGGAGGGGAGTGGAGGAAGGAAAGGGGGGCGCCACCCCCCTTCCTTGTCCAATTCGGACTAGAGGGGGAGGGGGGCGTGGCCAGCCCTGGCTGCTCCTTCCAATCTCTCCCAAGGCCCATGAGGCCCACTTCACTCCCCGGGGGGTTTTGGTAGCCCCCGGTACCCCGGTAAATGCCCGAAACCATTTACAACCTTTCCGATGTCTAAACATAGGCTTCCAATATATCGATCTTGATGTCTCTGACATTCCGAGACTCCTCGTCATGTCCGATTCGGGACTCCAAAGTACCTTCGGTACATCAAAACTCATAAACTCATAATACCGATCGTCACCGAACATTAAGCGTGCGGACCCTACGGGTTCGAGAACTATGCAGACATGACCGAGACTCATCTCAAGTCAATAACCAACAGCGGAACCTGGATGCTTATATTGGTTCCTACATATTCTACAAAGTTCTTATCGGTAAAAACCGCATAACAATATACGTTGTTCCCTTTGTCATCGGTATGTTACTTGCCCGAGATTTGATCGTCGGTATCTCAATACCTAGTTCAATCTCGTTACCGGCAAGTCTCTTTACTCGTTCTGTAATGCATCATCTCGTGAATAACTCATTAGTCATTTGCTTGCAAGGCTTATAGTGATGTGCATTACCAAGAGGGCCCAGAGATACCTCTACGACACTCGGAGTGACAAATCCTATTCTCAATCTATGCCAACACCACAAACACCTTCAGAGACACCTGTAGAGCATCTTTATAATTACCCAGTTACGTTGTGATGTTTGATAGCACACAAGGTGTTCCTCCGGTATTCGGGAGTTGCATAATCTCATAGTCATAGGAACATGTATAAGTCATGAAGAAAGCAATAGCAGTAAAACTAAACGACCAAGTGCTAAGCTAACGGAATGGGTCAAGTCAATCACATCATTCACCAATGATGTGATCCCGTTAATCAAATGACAACTCATGTCTATGGGTAGGAAACATAACCATCTTTGATTTAACGAGCTAGTCAAGTAGAGGCATACTACTCACACTTTGTTTGTCTATATATTCACACATGTATTATGTTTCCGGTTAATACAATTCTAGCATGAATAATAAACATTTATCATGATATAAGGAAATATAAATAACAACTTCATTATTGCCTCTCGGTCTTAGTTCCTTCAGTCTCCCACTTGCAATAGAGTCAATAATCTAGATTACACGGTAATCATTCTAACACCCATCGAGTCTTGGTGCCGATCATGCTTTGCTCGTGAGAGAGGCTTAGTCAACGGGTCTGCAACATTCAGATCCATATGTATCTTGCAAATCTCTATGTCTCCCTCCTTGACTTGATCGCGGATGGAATTGAAGCGTCTCTTGATGTGCTCGGTTCTCTTGTGAAATCTGGATTCCTTTGCCAAGGCAATTGCACCAGCATTGTCACAAAAGATTTTCATTGGATCTGATGCACTGGGTATAACACCTTGATCAGATATGAACTCCTTCATCCAGACTCCTTCATTTGCTACTTTTGAAGCAGCTATGTACTCGGCTTAACATGTAGATCCCGCCACGACGCTTTGCTTAGAACTGCACCAACTGACAGCTCCACCGTTCGACAAAAATACGTATCCGGTTTGTGACTTAGAGTCATCCGGATCAGTGTCAAAGCTTGCATCGACGTAACCATTTACGACGAGCTCTTTGTCACCAACATAGACGAGAAACATATCCTTAGTCCTTTCAGGTATTTCAGGATGTTCTTGACCGCTGTCTAGTGATCCACTCCTGGATTACTTTGGTACCTCCCTGCTAAACTAATAGCAAGGCACACACCAGGTCTGGTACACAGCATTTCATACATGATAGAGCCTATGGCTGAAGCATAGGGAAAACCTTTCATTTTCTCTCTATCTTCTGCAGTGGTCGGGCATTAAGTCTTACTCAACTTCACACCTTGTAACACAGGCAAGAACCCTTTCTTCGACTGATCCATTTTGAACTTCTTCAAAAATTCATCAAGGTATGTGCTTTGTGAAAGTCCAATTGAACGTCTTGATCTATCTCTATAGATCTTGATGCCTAATATACAGGCAGCTTCACCGAGGTCTTTCGTTGAAAAACACTTATTCAAGTATCCTTTTATGCTATCCAGAAATTCTATATCATTTGCAATCAATAATATGTCATCCACATATAATATCAGAAATGCTACAGAGCTCCCACTCACTTTCTTATAAATACATGCTTCTCCAAAAGTCTGTATAAAACCATATGCTTTGATCACCTCATCAAATTGTATATTACAACTCCGAGATGCTTGCACCAGTCCATATATGGATTGCCGGAGTTTGCACACTTTGTTAGCACCTTCAGGATCGACAAAACCTTCTGGTTGCATCATATACAACTCCTCTTTGAGGTATCCATTAAGGAATGCAGTTTTGACACCCATTTGCCAAATTTCATAATCATAAAATGCGACAATTAATAACATGATTTGGATAGTCTTAAGCATAGCTACTGGTGAGAAAGTCTCATCGTAGTCAACTCCTTGAACTTGTCAAAAACCTTTTGCGACAAGCCGAGCTTCGTAGACAGTAATATTACCGTCAGCATCGGTCTTCCTTTTGAAGATCCATTTGTTTTCAATGGCTTGCCGATCATTGGACAAGTCAACCAAAGTCCACACTTTGTTCTCATATATGGATCCCATCTCAAATTTCATGGCCTCAAGCCATTTTGCGGAATCTGGGCTAATCATCGCTTCCTCATAGTTCGTAGGTTTATAATGGTCTAGTAACATGACTTCCAGAACTGGGTTGCCGTGCCACTCTGGTGCGGAACGTACTCTGGTTGACCTACGAAGTTCTGTAGTAACTTGATCCGAAGTTTAATGATCAGCATCATTAGCTTCCTCACTAATTGGTGCAGGAATCACTGGAACTAGTTTCTGTGATGTACTACTTTCCAATTCGAGAGAAGGTACAATTACCTCATCAAGTTCTACTTTCCTCCCACTCACTTCTTTCGAGAGAAACTCCTTCTCTAGAAAGGATCCATTCTTAGCAACGAATATCATGCCTTCGGAACTGTGATAGAAGGTGTACCCGACAGTTTCCTTTGGGTATCTTATGAAGACACATTTCTCTGACTTGGGTTCGAGGTTATCAGGTTGAAGTTTTTTCACATAAACATCGCAGCCCCAAACTTTAAGAAACGACAACTTTGGTTTCTAGCCAAACCACAGTTCATAAGGCGTCGTCTCAACGGATTTAGATGGTGCCCTATTTAACGTGAATACAGCTGTCCCTAAAGCATAACCCCAAAACAAGAGTGGTAAATCGGTAAGAGACATCATAGATCGCACCATATCTAATAAAGTACGGTTGCGACGTTCGGACACACCATTACGCTCTGGTGTTCTGGGTCGCGTGAGCTGTGAAACTATTCCACATTGTTTCAAATGAAGACCACACTCATAACTCATTCGCCTCCACGATCAGATCGTAGAAACTTTATTTTCTTGTTACGATGATTCTCTACTTCACTCTGAAATTCTTTGAAATTTTCAAATGTTTCAGACTTGTGCTTCATCAAGTAGATATACCCATATCTGCTCAAATCATCAGTGAAGGTCAGAAAATAACGATACCCACCGCGATCCTCAACACTCATCGGTCCACATACATCAGTATGTATGATTTCCAACAAATCTGTTGCTCGCTCCATTGTTCTGGAGAACGGAGTTTAGTCATCTTGCCCATGAGGCATGGTTCGCAAGCACGAAGTGATTCATAATCAAGTGATTCCAAAAGTCCATCAGCATGGAGTTTCTTCATGCGCTTTACACCAATATGACCTAAACGGCAGTGTCACAAATAAGTTGCACTATCATTATCAACCTTGCATATTTTGGCTTCAATATTATGAATATGTGTATCACTACGATTGAGATCCAACAAGAATAGACCATTCTTCAAGGGTGCATGACCATAAAATATATTACTCATATAAATAGAACAACCATTATTCTCAGATTTAAATGAATAACCGTCTGACAACAAACAAGATCCAGATATAATGTTCATGCTCAACGCTGGCACCAAATAACAATTATTTAGGTCTAAAACTAATCCCAAAGGTAGATGTACAGGTAGCATGCCGACGACGATCACATCGACTTTGGAACCATTTCCCACGTGCATCCTCACCTCGTCCTTAGCTAATCTTTGTTTAATTTGTAGCCCCTGTTTCAAGTTACAAATATTAGCAACCAAACCAGTATCAAATAACCAGGTGCTACTACGAGCATTAGTAAGGTACACATCAATAACATGTATACCATATATACCTTTGTTCACTTTGCCATCCTTCTTATCCGCCAAATACTTGGGGCAGTTCCACTTCCAGTGTCCAATCCCTTTGTAGTAGAAGCACTCAGTTTCAGGCTTGGCTCCAGACTTGGGTTTCTTCGTGGGAGTAGCAACTATCTTGCTATTCTTCTTAAAGTTCCCCTTATTTGCCTTGCCCTTTTCTTGAAACTAGTGGTCTTGTTAACCATCAACACTTGATGCTCCTTTTTGATTTCTACCTCTGCAGCTTTGAGCATAGCGAAGAGCTCGGGAATTGTCTTCTGCAGCCCTTGCATGTTATAGTTCATCATGAAGCCTTTATAGCTTGGTGGCAGTGATTGAAGAACTCTATCGATAACACTATCTTCGTCAACTTTGCAACCAAGTTGAGTCATATGATTATAGTACCCAGACATTCTGAGCAAGTGTTCACTGATAGAACTGTTCTCCTCCATCTTGCAGCTGTAGAACTTATTGTAAATCTCATATTTCTCAATCCGAGCATTTGCTTGAAATATTAACTTCAACTCCTCGAACATCTCATATGCTCCATGACGTTCAAAACGTCATTGAAGTCTCGGTTCTAAGCCATAAAGCATGGTACACTGAACTATCGTGTAGTCATAAGAACGAGCTTGCCAGACGTTCATAATGTCCGGGGTTGCTCCTGCAGCAGGCTTGTCACCTAGCGGTGCTTCAAGGACATAATTCTTCTGTGCAGCAATGAGGATAATCCTCAAGTTACGAACCCAGTCTGTGTAGTTGCTACCATCATCTTTCAACTTAGCTTTCTCTAGGAACAAATTAAACGGAACAACAACACAGGTCATCTATCTACAACAACATAGACATGCAAAATACTATCAGGTACTAAGTTCATGATAAATTAAAGTTCAATGAATGAAATTACTTAAGAACTCCCACTTAGACAGACATCCCTCTAATCATCTAAGTGATCACCCGATCCATATCAACTAAACTGTGTCCGATCATCATGTGAGATGGAGTAGTTTTCAATGGTGAACATCTTATGTTGATCATATCTACTATATGATTCACGCTCGACCTTTTAGTGTCTAGTGTTCCGGGGCCATATCTGCATATGATAGGCTCGTCAAGTTTAACCTGAGTATTCTATGTGTGCAAAACTGGCTTACACCCGTTGTATGTGAACATAGGGCTTATCACACCCGATCATCACGTGGTGTCTCGGCACGACGAACTTCCGCAACGGTGCATACTCAGGGAGAACACTTATGCCTTGAAATTTAGTGAGAGGTCATCTTATAATGCTACCGTCCATCTAAGAAAAATAAGATGCATAAAAGATAAACATCACATGCAATCAATATAAATGATATGACATGGCCATCATCATCTTGTGCCTTTGATCTCCATCTCCAAAGCACTGTCATGATCACCATTGTCACCGGCGTGACACCTTGATCTCCATCGTAGCATCGTTCTCATCTCACCAACTATTGCTTCTACGACTGCCGCTACTGCTTAGTGATAAAGTAAAGCAATTACATGACGATTGCATTTCATACAATAAAGCGACAACTATATGGCTCCTGCTAGTTGCCGATAACTCTATTAAAAAACATGATCATCTCATACAATAAAATTTAGCATTATGTCTTGAACATATCATATCACAACATGCCCTGCAAAAACAAGTTAGACGTCCTCTACTTTGTTGTTGCAAATTTTACGTGGCTGCTACGACCTTAGCAAGAACCGTTCTAACCTACGCATCAAAACCACATCGATTTCCGTCAAGTATGTGCTGTTTTAACCTTCACAAGGACCAGGCGTAGCCACACTTGATTCAACTAAAGTTGGAGAAACTGACACCCGCCAGCCACCTATGTGCGAAGCACGTCGGTAGAACCTGTCTCGCGTAAGCGTACGCGTAATGTCGGTCCGGGCCACTTCATCCAACAATGCGGCCGAATAAAAGTATGACATGCTGGTAAGCAGTATGACTAGTATCGCCCACAACTCACTTGTGTTCTACTCGTGCATATAACATCTACGCATAAACCTGGCTCATGATGCCACTGTTGGGGAACGTAGTATTTCACAAAAAAATCCTACACACACGCAAGATCATGGTGATGAATAGCAACGAGAAGGAAGAGTATCGTTCACGTACCCTCGTAGACCGTAAGAGGAAGCATTATGACAACGCGGTTGATGTAGTGGTACGTCTTCACGATCGACCAATCCTAGTACCGAATGTACGACACCTCCGTGATCTGCACACATTCAGCTCGGTGATGTCACACGAACTCACGGTCCAGTAGAGCTTCGAGGGAGAATTCCATCAGCACGACGGCGTGATGACGATGATGATAAAGTTACCGACGTAGGGCTTTGCCTAAGCACTGTAACGATATGACCGAGGTGTGTTTCTGTGGAGGGGGGGCACCGCACACGGCTAAAAGATCGATGATCAACTTGTGTGTCTATGGGGTGACCCCGACCCCCGTATATAAAGGAGTGGAGGAGGGGGAGGGGCCGGCCCTCTATGGCGCGCCCTAGGAGGAATTCTAGTCCCACCGGGAGTAGGAATCCCCTCCTTCCAATAGTAGGAGTAGGAGGGAAGGAAGTAGGGGAGAGGAGGAAGGAAAGGGGGGAACCGCCCCCCTTCCTTGTCCAATTCGGACTAGAAGGGGAGGGGGCGCGCGGCCAGCCCTGGGTGCCCCTTCCACTCTCTCCCAAGGCCCATGAGGCCCAATTCACTTCCCGGGGGGTTCCGGTAGCCCCCCGGTACTCCGATAAATGCCCGAAACCATCCGGAACATTTCCGATGTCCAAACATAAGCTTCTAATATATCGATATTTATGCCTCGGACATTCCGAGACTCCTCGTCATGTCCGTGATCATATCCTAGACTCCGAACTACCTTTGGCACATCAAAACTCATCAACTCATAATACCGATCGTCACCGAATGTTAAGCGTGCGGACCCTACGGGTTCGAGAACTATGTAGACATGACCGAGACTCATCTCAAGTCAATAACCAACAGCAGAACCTGGATGCTCATATTGGTTCCTACATATTCTACGAAGATCTTATCGGTCAAATCTGCATAACAATATACGTTGTTCCCTTTGTCATCGGTATGTTACTTGCCCGAGATTTGATCGTCGGTATCTCAATACCTAGTTCAATCTCGTTGGCAAGTCTCTTTACTCGTTCCGTAATGCATCATCTCGTGACTAACTAATTAGTCATTTGCTTGCAAGGTTTATAGTGATGTGCATTACCGAGAGGGCCCAGAGATACCTCTCCGACACTCGGAGTGACAAATCCTATTCTAGATCTATGCCAACACCACAAACACCTTCGGAGACACCTGTAGAGCATCTTTATAATCACCCAGTTACGGTGTGACGTTTGATAGCACACAAGGTGGTCCTTCGGTATTCGGGACTTGCATAATCTCATAGTCATAGGAACATGTATAAGTCATGAAGAAAGCAATATCAGTAAAACTAAACGATCAAGTGCTAAGCTAATGGAATGGATCTAGTCAATCACATCATTCACCAATGAGTGATCCCGTTAATCAAATGACAACTCATGTCTATGGCTAGGAAACATAACCATCTTTGATTTAACGAGCTAGTCAAGTAGAGGCATACTAGTGACACTTTGTTTGTCTATATATTCACACATGTATTATATTTCCGGTTAATACAATTCTAGTATGAATAATAAACATTTATCATGATATAAGGAAATATAAATAACAACTTTATTATTGCCTCTAGGGCATATTTCCTTCACAAAGTCCACACTTTGTTCTCATACATGGATCCCATCTCAGATTTCATGGCCTCAAGCCATTTTGCGGAATCTAGGCTCATCATCGCTTCATCATAGTTCGTAGGTTCATCATGGTCTAGTAACATGACTTCCAGAACCGGGTTACTGTACCACTCTGGCACGGAACGCACTCTGGTTGACCTACGAGGTTCAGTAGTAACTTAATCTGAAGTTTCATGATCATCATCATTAGCTTCCTCGCTGATTGGTGAAGGAATCACTGGAACTAGTTTCTGTGATGTACTACTTTCCAATTCGGGAGAAGATACAATTACCTCATCAAGTTCTACTTTCCTCCCACTCACTTCTATCGAGAGAAACTCCTTCTCTAGAAAGGATCCATTCTTAGCAACGAATATCTTGCCTTCGGATCTGTGATAGAAGGTGTACCCAACAGTTTCCTTTGGGTATCCTATGAAGACACATTTCTCCGATTGGATTCGAGGTTATCAGGTTGAAGCTTTTTCACATAAGCGTCGCAGCCCCAAACTTTAAGAAACGACAACTTTGGTTTCTAGCCAAACCACAGTTCATAAGGCATCGTCTCAATGGATTTAGATGGTGCCCTATTTAACGTGAATACAGCTGTCCCTAAAGCATAACCCCAAAACAATAGTGGTAAATCGGTAAGAGACATCATAGATCGCACCATATCTAATAAAGTACGGTTGCGACGTTCGGACACACCATTACGCTCTGGTGTTCCGGGTCGCGTGAGCTGTGAAACTATTCCACATTGTTTCAAATGAAGAGCAAACTCATAACTCAAATATTCGCCTCCACAATCAGATCGTAGAAACTTTATTTTCTTATTACGGTGATTCTCTACTTTACTCTGAAATTCTTTGCACTTTTCAAATGTTTCAGACTTGTGCTTCATCAAGTAGATATACCCATATCTGCTCAAATCATCAGTGAAGGTCAGAAAATAACGATACCCGCCGCGATCCTCAACACTCATTGCTCCACATACATCACTCTTCAAGGGTGCATGACGATAAAATATATTACTCATAAAAATAGAACAACCATTATTCTTTGATTTAAATGAATAACCGTCTCGCAACAAACAAGATCCAGATATAATGTTCATGCTCAACTCTGGCACCAAATAACAATTATTTAGGTCTAAAAATAATCCCGAAGGTAGATGTAGAGGTAGCATGCCGACGGCGATCACATCGACTTTGGAACCATTTCCCACGCGCATCGTCACCTCGTCCTTAGCTAATCTTTGTTTAATCTGTAGCCCCTGTTTTGAGTTACAAATATTAGCAACCGAACCAGTATCAAAGAACCAGGTGCTTCTACGAGCATTAGTAAGGTACACATCAATAACATGTATATCAAATATACCTTTGTTCACTTTGCCATCCTTCTTATCCGCCAAATACTTGGGGTAGTTCTGCTTCCAGTGTCCAGTCCCTTTGCAGTAGAAGCAATCAGTTTCAGGCTTGGCTCCAACGGGAGTAGAAACTGTCTTGCTATTCTTCTTGAAGTTCCCCTTCTTTTTCTTCACCTTTTTCTTGATACTAGTGGTCTTGTTAACCATCAACACTTGATGCTCCTTTTTTATTTCTACCTCCGCAGCTTTGAGAATAGCGAAGAGCTCGGGAATTGTCTTCTGGATCCCTTGCATATTATAGTTTATCACGAAGCCTCTATAGCTTGGTGGCAGTGATTGAAGAACTCTATCAATAACACTATCTTCGTCAACGTTGCAACCAAGTTGAGTCATATGATTGTAGTACCCAGACATCCTGAGCAAGTGTTCACTGATAGAACTATTCTCCTCCATCTGGCAGCTATAGAACTTGTTGGAGACTTCATATCTATCAATTCGGGCATTTGCTTGAAATATTAACTTCAACTCTTGGAACATCTCATATGCTCTATGATGTTCAAAAAGTCTTTCAAGTCCCGATTCTAAGCCGTAAAGCATGGCACACTAAACTATCGAGTAGTCATCAGAACGAGCTTGCCAGATGTTCATAATGTCCGGGGTTGCTCCTGGAGCAGGCTAGTCACCTAGCGGCGCTTCCAGGACATAATTCTTCTGTTTAGCAATGAGGATATTCCTCAAGTTACGGACCCAGTCTGTGTAGTTGCTACCATCATCTTTCAACTTAGCTTTCTCTAGGAACTCATTAAAATTCAAGGGAACGGTAGCACGGGCCATTGATCTACAACAACATAGATATGCAAAAACTATCAGGACTAAGTTCATGATAAATTAAAGTTCAATTAATCATATTACTAAAGAACTCCCACTTAGATAGACATCCCTCTAGTCATCTAAAGGATCACATGATCCAAATTAACTAAACCATGTCCGATCATCACGTGAGATGGAGTAGTTTTCAATGGTGAACATCTTATGCTGATCATATCGACTATATGCTTCACGCTCGACCTTTCGGTCTCGAGTGTTCCGAGGCCATGTCTGTACATGCTAGGCTCGTCAAGTTTAACCCGAGTATTCTGCATGTACAAAACTGTCTTACACCCGTTGTATTTGAACGTAGAGCTTATCACACCCGATCTTCTCGTGGTGTCTCGGCACGACGAACTTTCGCAACGGTGCATACTCAGGGAGAACACTTGTACCTTGAAATGTTGTAAGGGATCATCTTATAATGTTACCGCCATATTAAGCAAAATAATAAGCATAATAAGATAAACATCACATGCAATCAAAAATATGTGACATGATATGGCCATCATCATATTGTGCTTTTTGATCTCCATCTCCAAAGCATCGCCATGATCTCCTTCGTCACCAGCTTGACACCATGATCTTCATTGTTGCATCGTGGTCATCTCGCCAACTATTGCTACTACTACTATCGCTAACTCATAGTGATAAAGTAAGGAAATTACATGACCCTCACAATTCATACAATAAAGAGACATCCATAAGGCTCCTGCCGGTTGCCGATAATTTACAAAACATGATCATCTCATACAATAACATATAACTCATCACGTATTGACCATATCACATCACAACATGCCCTGCAAAAACAAGTTAGACGTCCTCTACTTTGTTGTTGCAAGTTTTACGTGGTGAAACCAGTCTCGCGTAAGCGTACGCGTAATGTCGGTCTGGGCTGCTTCATCTCACAATACCGCCGAATCAAAGTATGACATGCTGGTAAGCAGTATGACTATTATCGCCCACAACTCATTGTGTTCCACTCGTGCATATCATCTACGCATAAACCTGGCTCATGATGCCACTGTTGGGGAACGTAGTATTTCAAAAAAAAACCTACGATCTCGCAAAATCTATCTAGGAGAAGCATAGCAACGAGCAGGGAGAGTGTGCCCACGTACCCTCATAGACCGAAAGCGGAAGCATCTAATGACGCGGTTGATGTAATCGAACGTCTTCGCGGTCCAAACGATCCAAGCACCGAATGTACGGCACCTCCACGTTCAACACACGTTCAACTCGATGACGTCCCACGAACTCTTGATCTAGTTGAGCGTCGTGGGAGAGTTTTGTCAGCACGACGGCGTGGTGACGATGATGATGAAGTTACCGGCGCAGGGCTTCGCCTAAGCACTTCAATGATATGACCGAGGCGTGTAACTGTGGGGAGGGGCACCGCACACGGCTTGCCAATCAACTTGTGTGTCTATGGGGTGCTCCCTCCCCATGTATATAAAGGAGGGAGGGAGGAGGGTGCGGCCAGGGAGAGGGCGCGCCAAGAGGGGGAGTCCTACTCCTTTTCCTAGTAGGAGTAGGAGAGGGGGAAGGAAGGGAGAGGCGGAGAAGAAAAGAGGGGGACAACCCCCTTTGCCCTAAACCAATTCGGTTTGGGCCTTGGGGGGCGCGCCCCACACTCCCCTTCCTTCCCTCTATGTCCACTAAGGCCCATGTAGGCCCATTAATCCCCCGGGGGGTTTCGGTAACCTCCCGATACTCCGATTTATCCGGTGACCCTCGGAACCCTTCCGGCGTCCGAATATAACCTTCCAATATATCAATCTTTATGTCTCGACCATTTCGAGACTCCTCGTCATGTTCGTGATCACATCCGGGACTCCGAACAACCTTCGGTACATCAAAACACATAAACTCATAATACCGATCGTCATCAAAAGTTAAGCGTGCGGACCCTACGGGTTCAAGAACTATGAAGACATGAGCAAGGCTCATCTCCGGTCAATAACCAATAGCGGAAGCTGGATGCTCATATTGGTTCCTACATATTCTACGAAGATCTTTATCGGTCAAACCGCATAACAACATACGTTGTTCCCTTTGCCATCAGTATGTTACTTGCCCGAGATTCGATCATCGGTATCATGATATCTAGTTCAATCTCATCACCGGCAAGTCTCTTTACTCATTTCGTAATACATCATCTCGTGACTAACTCATTAGTTATTTGCTTGCAAGGCTTATTATGATGTGTATTACCGAGAGGGCCCAGAGATACCTCTCCGACACTCGGAGTGACAAATCATGTTCTCGATCTATGCCAACACCACAAACACCTTCGGAGACACCTGTAGAGCATCTTTATAATCACCCAGTTACGTTGTGACGTTTGATAGCACACAAGATGTTCCTCCGGTATTCGGGAGTTGCATAATCTCATAGTCATAGGAACATGTATAAGTCATGAAGAAAGCAATGGCAGTAAAACTAAACGATCAAGTTGCTAAGCTAACGGATGGGTCTTGTTCATCACATCATTCTCCTAATGATGTGATCCCATTGATCAAATGACAACTCATGTCTATGGTTAGGAAACATAACCATCTTTGATTAACGAGCTAGTCTAGTAGAGGCATACTAGGGACACTCTGTTTCGTCTATGTATTCACACATGTACTAAGTTTCTGGTTAATATAATTCTAGTATGAATAAAAGACATTTATCATGATATATAAGGAAATATAAATAACAACTTTATTATTGCCTCTAGGGCATATTTTCTTCACGCCTCCGCTGCTCGCGGGGGGAGGAGGGAGGGAGGCGCGGTCCAACCTAGTGTCATATCAAAGGATTTTGCTCTCACCATTTCCTGGAGTCACCTTGGCTGCAACCTTAAATTTCTGTAGTGCGATGCTAGGAAGTGGCACTCCCAGATATCTCCATGGCTTGTCAATTTCCACACGGCCAGTCCAAGCCCGGCTTATTTTCATGGCCAAACTCATGCCCGTCAAACTAGTCACACCAGGGCCACCAACTTCTTTGGTCTGCAAGCCATTTCCCACTTAATAGGACAATCCCACTTAATAGAACAATGACCTCCAACGACTTCTTCAGAACCCCTCCAAAGAAAAGCACAACGAATCTTGTCAATTGCATGATGATGTAATTTTAGTTATGACTTAATTATATCATCACCAGATGTGTCATAGACAATTCCTTAAAATTCAATGAAGATTGATGTAGAAATTAGGACAAAAATAAAACTCAATGAATTTAAAGGGCATCTTGGGGCATTGTTATCGATTTCCTGATGATGGTACATACGACTTCAGCAACGAGTTTATGCACTCCGGTGGAAACACAAAATCCCTGATCAGACTATGTCGCCGCGCGCCTGTGTCGTTTCCTTACTATAGGTGGTGGATTGAAGCTTGACTTTAGGGATGAGAATCCAGAGTTCCACCTTGTGCTGGACTCGCCATCATCGGTGCACGTGTGGCGATCCCTTCTTGAAGGCGTAGTCTAGGAGTTGCGTACTTTTTTTGTTTATGTTGTGTCTTGTATCCTGGGGTTTAGTGGCTATATGATGGAGCTACTGTCGCGAGGTATACGGCCTTAGGGTTTATTTTCCGCTTTATTTTCGGGTCGATAATGTTCGGCTGCTGGATTTTTGCACTATTAATAAGGAAAATGTTTAGAGCCGGGGCGCCGGCCGAACTTTCGGCCGGATCGCGCGCCACGCTGGCTCCAGTGTCCACCAAACCACCCCGCACAAAACATGTGTACGTGGTGGGCTCGGACAGCCGCCACTCTCTTATCCTTATCTCTTTATCCTTTTCCTGACCATTCCTTCTGCGTTTTGTTCTACCTCCAGCCGACCACAATTTTCTCTCTCCTCCACGCTTCTCACGAATCACAGCAAGCTCCCCTCACCGACGGCCATTGTCGGAGATATTGACCATGGGTGTCCTCATCGACCACCCATGGTATTTCAAGACAATTGGGAGCCGCCTGTTATCCCCCGTCCGCCTGCTCATCGGGCTGCCTCCTGGGACAGTTTACCCCAGGAGCCGGCTGCCAGCAGGCGGCAGGGGCCCGAACAGACGGCAACTCCATACCCAGCAGCTAGCAGATGGTCCTACGCCTCTCCCTCGGGACGCGTGTCGGGGGACCATGACACAGCTAAGGCATGGCTACAGTTGAGCATGACCTTAGAGAATCTATAAGGGCGTGGCTACAGTGAATGCGTACCTTAGGGGTGCCTCTTAAGCGGCGTATCACTATAACCATGCTGCCAGTGACCAAGCCTCGGTCAGAGGAAGCCACGATCCCACTACCCACAGATGGCGGGGCCAGCAGGCAGCCGGCCCCACCGACCAGTGGGTGAATCAAAGACAAGCGGCCCCCGGCAGGCGGCCGGGGGAGACGGTCCGCCTGGTAGGAGGCGGCTCACCGTATCCTAGGAGTCTGAACTTCATCAAGATGACAAGACATGACGTGGTGGCAGTGTACGACAGGAGACGGCGGCACTGTAGCCACTTCCTTCCTGACGATGTTGCCGTCAGCAGATGCGCGTCTACAGTGAAAGGCAATCATAAGGGCCCGCAGACGGCGGGCCCCAGCAGACAGGCGGAGAGGCCGGCACCCGAAGACGCTGACAGCTGGGGGCCATTCCGCCTGGATTACTATTGTACCCCTCGGGAGGGGGGTAGGCCTATATAAACCTCCCAGGGTCCTCCACGTGGAGGGGTTGAACTCTGGAGAAGAGAGACACGTAGAGAGAAATAGGGAGAAACCCTAGCCATCATCCCGATTCCCTAGAGCGAAGGTAGAGAGCTAGCCTTGCCCTTCTTCCTCCTCTAGACAACACAGCTCAAGGAGCAACCTTGTAGCTACCTTAGTGACATTAGTCATGACGCTGAGTCCCCGCAGAGCAGGACTAGGGGTGTTATCTCCACGGAGAGCCCCAAACCTGGGTAAGATTCATAGGCGTCCTAAGTTCTGCCTTATCCCGCTTCCAGGGCCCGGCGACGTTCTATTGTCCCCATGCATGATAAGCCATCCCTTGGCATATGTCGCACCAAAACCCCGACAGCCATAGTTGCTGCAACCAGCAGCTGCCGGTGGTGGAGACGGGTCGGGGCTCCGGTGCTACAACTTGAAGGTTTTTTGCTTCAACCGGAATCTAGAGATGCCGGAACCAAAGTCCACGCTTGATGCAATCAGTAGCTGCCGGCGGAAAATATGATGGGCTCCGATGCTGCAACCAAAGTTTTTTTTGCTAGAACCAGGTGACAGAAAAGCTGCAAAAACTATTGGTCGTTGCTGGAACCGGACGGCGTCGAGCTCGTTTTTGTTGGAACCGGCAAGATTTTTTGCTGTGTGGGTAGGTGAGAGTTATTTGCTATGACTAACGTGCGAAGACATGTTTTGCTGGAATCATGGATATTTTATGCTGGAACTGGCTTGTGTTTTTGCTGCCATCGGCAAAACCAATGATGTTTTGTTTTTTGGCTGTAATTTGTATGTAGGGGAACACGGAGGTCCAAACGGACGACGGCGACGAGCGGAGGCGGGGAGATGCTGCAACCACGGTGGCTGCGAGCTGGAACCGGCGGCAGGTGAACTGCAGTCATGAATTGGTTTTTGCTGCCATCATTTTCTAATTTCCTGGAAGCATCATTTTTTTTCTACCACTGCTGTTTTTTTGATGCGAACGACGACGTCGTCGCCATTGATTCTACAGGGGCCAGGGGTGAAGGAGAGGGGATGAGAGGATGGGCAGCACTGGCGAGGCGCGAGCGTCGGCGGCCACTGTCATCCATGGCATCCGCGCGCTCGAACAAGCCGGCGTCATAGCTACATCCCATGGACGAGGACCTGTATTTTTTTGTTGCAACTGGCTGGGATTTTGTTACTGGCAGCAATGACGAGCATCGACGGGAAGGTAGCGATCCGTCGTCGGCAAGGCAAGCAAAGGGAGGGGCGGCCGGGGAGCTGGCCGGCGAGAGGAGGACCGGAGGAGATCCGCCATGGTTTTTGCATAAGAACATAGCAAGGCGGTTGGTGCGGGGGAAGGATAAGGAGGAGATCGAGCGGCTACGAATCACCGGATCGAACGACTGGGGCCGACCAGCCGAAACATTGGACCTGCCGACGCCTAGTAATAGCCTATTAATAATATATATGGCTGCATGCTTCAGGAAAGAGGCCGGGGGTTATCTTTTTTTTTAAAGGCATCTTGGGACTCTATTGCATGTTGGTAGCTCTTGATTGGTTTTACTGCAACGATCGGACCTAGATAACTACTCTCCGATACTCTTTTTTTTTCACGAGAAATCCTTCAAAGATTAGTATGCCCTGGTTTTCCAGACCATGAGACTCGATGCTCCTCTCCTCTCCATACAAATGATCAAGGCGGCGCAGTCAAAGTCTCGTCCGTGTTGTAAACAAACTCGGTTTATTTTCTAGTTTGGGGATGCTAAAGGCGGTTGATCGGGGCGAGGGTAGCCATGCACGTCCATATAAATGATACATGTTTGCTATTTCACATCTAGATGTGAGATATTATCTCACATCTAACTCCCTCATCCTTAGAGACAAAAAAGAAAATTCATGGAAGACTTTAAAAAAAATTCAAGGACGAGGGAGTTTAAGTGTGAGAGAGTTAGATGTGAGATAATATCTCACATCTAGATGTGATATAGACAGACCTAGACCCGGTTCCACAAAACGAGTAATATCTAGGGCATATCAACAAAGACGAGAAGTTGGCGTTGCTTGGCGGCCTCCATCAGTCGATCAACAATGGCCGGCGACGACCGCCTGTCCGACCTCCCCGACGACCTGCTACGGTGCATCCTCAACTTCGCGCCGGCGAAGGAGGGCGCTATGACCAGCGCGCTCGCGCGGCGGTGGCGATCGCTCTGGCCCTCCTACGGCACCGTCAACCTCGACTCACGCTCCTACGACCACCTGGACAGCTATTTCAGACGCCTTGCTATTGTGCGCGACGCCAAGAATTCTCTCGCCGCAGCCGACGGCGGCGGTTTCCCTGTGACGAAGCTCACCTTCTGGTACGTGGAAGGAGCGGACGACCCGTGGGACTCCGATTATTACTGCAGCTACTACGACGACATGCACGAGGGGCTGCGCGATATGTCCGAAGACCTCAGGACCATGCTCTACAGCCCGGCGTCCCGCCACCTGGAGGAACTCCGTCTCGGGCTCTTCTTCGGTCCGCGCCATCAAGAGGACATGTACTATCTTAGCATCCCGGACCTGTCGTCATATTCGGCCCTCCGCGTGCTGCACCTCAGTCAGTGGATGGAGCCGCCGGTACGTGAGTGGGGCTCTCGCTGGTCAGGCTGGACACCCTCGTTCCCGCAGCTGGTGGAGCTACGGCTGCACCTATGCCGCGTGTCGCTCCATGTACTCCAGAGCGCCATCGACGCCGCGCCTCTGCTTGCAACTCTGCAGCTCGACGGCGTCAACCTCTGCTTACGACCCATGGCGAACCCCCCAGCTGCACGTTCCCTCCATCTCCGCTGCCCCAAGGTCACCAGTCTCGTGCTAGTAGATTTCAAGTGCTGGGGCTGTCAAGGGAAGAACACCATGGAGCTCGACGCTCCGCTGCTGCGATGCTTCGCCTACAAGGGGCCTCCCCGGTCATTGTCGTTCAAATTACGGCCGCCGGAAATGACACGGGTAGATTTGAGCTTCCAAGTTCCAGCTGCACAAGTTGGTACAGACAACAGAATGTGCCGACTCTTCTGGAAATTTATTCACAACTTCAGCGGTGCAAACACCATCAGCCTCAACTTTGAACTGTCAGACAATGCATATCAAGGCGACTATTGCTACGAAATTGCCCTGTGAACGACACAGCCCGCACGAGAGCGGGACGATGCCCTATCCAGCCGTCGGCTGTACTTTACTAATTTTCGACTGTCATCATGCTTTCTAATTTTCTAGCCCGTCCATTCAACCGAGGTGTTTATTAATTTTGGATTTAGTTCATGATTTTAATCGAGTCAGCCATTTCTTAAGAAGCTCTCTCATTCAATCGAGGTATCCAATTTTAATTTTGATTCACGATTTTCATTGGATCAAATGTTTCTCAAATTAATTGACAGTAATCAGACTGTAAAAACACATCAGTCTTGTGCACTCTCTCAGCATCTAAAAAACACATTAATCCTCATAACACTTATTTTTTTCTCTGAATCTCCTAATTCACTATGCTTCCCAATTTTGTAGCCCTCTCATTCAGTTGCGGTGGTCAATTTTTTATGTGGTTCTCAATTTTAACCGGGGCAATGATTTCTCAAGTAGCTCTCATTCAGTCAAGGTATTCAATTTTAAATTTGATGCATCGTTTTGACTAGGTCAACAATTTCTCAAATTAATCAGCAGCAACCAACCCGCAAAATCACATTAGCCCCATGCACCCTCTCACCACCTAAAGAAGTGCCAACATATGACATTGTGACATCAATATAGTGCATTGTATTGTCAATACAAGAAACTTCCTCTAACATAGAATGTTCATGTGGCACATCAACAATATAAAACCATTCAGTTGCACATGCCTCGACATCCTCTTTTGGGGTGCCAGGAAGGTAACCTGCCCCGGCGATCATGCACACTTTGGCTCCCCCGACCTCAAAGATAGAACCGTCCCTAGAGCAAGGAATTAGGTAAAAGTACTTTCGCCATAATCCAAAGTGAGCCTCGAAACCAAGGAAAGCTTCACAAAGAACAACGAAGCTTGAGATAGGAAGGATACAATTTGGGCAGAGGTGGTGGAGTTCGATCCGATAGAACTCTAGAAGAACCCTAAGAAAAGGGTGGGTTGAGCAACCAAGACCTTGTAGAAGAAAGGGGACGAAGCAGATTCGCTCTTCCCCGTTTGGTGTTGGATGTCTGTCATTGAGCACCTTCTTATCTATAGTGACTAGCCCAGGGCAGGTAGGTACAAAACCTGGATCTCGTAAATACCCTTGAGCTGCAAGCTGATCTAGCTACTTTCGGGTAACCGAGCAACTCTTCCAGTCTCCTTTGAGGGGGTCGTTCATGCGCTTCGATGATCCAGGAGCGTTCTCCATTGTTGGAGCTCCAGAAGCAATGACGGAAAGAGGAGTTGCATTTGGGCAAGAAACAATCACGCGTGGTAATAGAAGTTGCTTTTCTTGTCGCCTTTTATCTCCCGCAATGAAACGAGCAGTGATGGGACGCTTGAAGTCTCCAATCGTTAATCCGCCCATCCCCAAACATTGTGCCTTGTTTGGGAACATGAATCGAGGGAAAAGTTTTAAAAGACGCCACTAAAAGTGGATCTTCGGTCCCACTACCACTCCTTTTAGCGGGTTTATCGAGATATGGGCCCACAAGACTACCGAAGGTCGTTGAAAGTCCTCGGAGAATAAAACTTCACGGTGCCATAAGTCCTCGGAGATTTTGGGATGGTCGAAAACATAATTAAGAAAGGCTCAAATAGAAAAGTGTTCAAAGCGAGAAAGTTCTATATCGTCAAAAGGAGAAACTTTGATATTTGGGACATAGCCATCCGGTCTTATCTCTAAGGCCGAAGTTGTGTTTGAAGTACTGAGATTTTGTATCCAGAATACTATTCGACCGATTGCGCCCCCAAGACTGCCTCATATGGAAAAACTTTCTACCTGAATTGTCTTCGTCTTGTCGAAACAGTCGATTTGGTATAAAAATCGTCCCAATCCGAGTTCGTATGCAAAAGTAACAGCCATCCGAATGCAGCCCTGTCACGGTGCCATAAGTGGCGCGCCCCACCAGCCACGTGTCTGATGAGTAGCGCGAATAACAGCCTGTTTTGCGTGACCGTTTTGGCCTAGAAGATGGCTTCAAATCAAAAAACGTCCAACATGAAAGTTGTTCGTCTCGTTGAAGCGGTCAAGATTGTTTTTGGGCTCTTTTCCATCCAAGGTCGTTTCCACCTCAAAAATTACCCGCAAGGTGCAGCCAGTTTAAACTGAACAATTTTGGAAAGTTCGGACAAAATCAATCCGAATTTGGCTAGGGTTTTGGACGTGTATTCAAGCCTTTTCCTTGCACGGGAAGTCCAGCCGCCTCTTATATGCCTAAGGGGCGACGGTCGATTGAGCAACACACAATCGATCAATTCATCTACCACTTTTTATCTTTTACCTTTTCTCCTTAACCCTAGTTCTTCTTCTTCTCGTTCTTCGCTCGTTCTTCATTTGCAGGGCGGCGAACCTCGAGGCCCTTGGGGCGGTCAGGCCGACCTAGGGTAACCCATATCCACCGCGCGCCCAGACGGGGTCCCTCCCGGGCGCGTGGGGTTTCGGGTCTACAAAAGCGCCCGCCGGATTGCCTGTGTACCGCGCTTCCGGATGGGTCTCCTTCGACGTGAGCTGCGGTGCATCACCCTCGGCGTCGAGGGTACACGGTGACGTGTTCGTGTGCGAACACACTTTTTGGTGACTCCGCTGGGGACGAAGCTTTGAACGGTCTCCGGTCTGTTCTTGCAACGAAGAGATCGTCATCTAGGGTTTGCAATCTACGAAGGTAATATGAATACTCAATTCACATATGTAGATGCAAATAATGCATATGTTGTTGCTAGATCATCTAATGAGCATAATGTATCGGCTAGCCCTAGCTTTATCAATCATGCATTTAATTATGTGCAAGAGCCGATGCAACAAAATCTTCATGCTTCTATGGCATATAATTTTAGCAACATGCAACATATGTATTCGAACTCCCATGCATCGGCAACCTCAAAAATCCATATGCCGATGAACAACATGATGAGTTCGGTTAATCAAGTTGAAACACCTCACACGGGAACTTTTGATAGCATGCAACAAAGTGTTTCATCTTTTTATTCATCGGCAACTAGCTTGCAATATGTTAATCCAAACATGCCGGTGGATAGAGGAATTGGCCATGCTAATACTAGTCATCCGGCCAATTACCCTCAACCATCATATGCTACACCTCATGCTTCTAATGTTTTGGCACCATATGCAACTATAGGTATTCATAATTCGGCTTTGCACCTTCACGCTAATAGCCGGATAACTGAAAATTTTATAGGATCACATGTGCATTCACCTAGTACCATAGCATACAATGTTTCCCCTGCACAATTACAGACTTTCGGCGACATCTCGTTACCGAAAGAGTCTGAAAGTCTCGGGGGGCAATTCTATCCAGATTGGGTCATTAAGAAAAAATTTACGTCTTTTTGGGACGAATGCAATGTTGTTCTAAATGAATTAATAAAAGAGGGAAAACATATTAATTCTGCTGCAATACAAGCTAGATTATGTCTAAAAGAGAAAGCATTGAGTGTGGATGGGATTATCAAAAAGAGTGGTGATTGGGATAACAAAGTTAATTCGGTTATTGAAAATACAGAATCAAATATTACGTATGTTGAATCTGTTCTAGAAAAATAGGACAACAAGGTGTTGGGGAGCTATTCGAAAGAGGAACAACATATCGTTCGAGTAACGCGACCATCATGCTTTCCCAACGTGTTTGAAAAGGTATGTCTATCAAGTGATTTACCTATCTTCCGATTTGGTCACAACTTTATTGTTGATGCTTCTATAAGAAAAAATCTCATAAGTAATTTTTAAAGACCAATGAAGAAGGGTAATTTACATGTTAGCAATAAAATTGTTATAGAACATATCGGTCAACCTATTGTGCCATTTACAAAGACCGATAGTGATTTATTATTGCAGCAAAAGTTTTTCCCATTGCTTTATTTAAAATGCAGATCTAATTGGGCGGCTTTGCTTGCTTCATACTTGGCTTACGCATGGCCTCAATTGAGACATGTATGTTCTAACTACTTTGATTTCATAAATTTAAAGCCAATGTTATACTCTATTGAAAAAACCGATGATAGTATAATTTTTTTCTCAAAGACATCGGAGATAGAGTGCAAAACACTATGCATGGCCGAATAGGGTGATGTAAAATCTGAACCATTCGTTTGCTTAACTTCAAAGCCGTTCGCATGCCAAGATCGGCTAGAAATAAAAGGTGTACATTCAGTTCAAGCATGTGTGATCAAATATTTGATTTATTGCTGAAAAATAAATACATTAGAATTCTTGATCACCATGTCAAGCCATCAGTCCAAGGACGAATATATTGTAAGTTGCATGATTCGTCCAAGCATAATCTTGAGGATTGCAACATATTTCGTCAAATAGTTAAATCATCCATTGAAAAAGGACGATTGAAATTTGTTGAAACACCAAGAGATGATCAGTCTATTCCTATTGGTCCTGATGGCAAAAAGTTTTTGCATCGGTTGCTTCAAGCTGATTCATTTAAGAGAAGCTAAAAACTACAGGTGATGGGATTAAGCTTTCAAGTAAACAAGTTTTTGAAGAGCACAATGAACATAATCTTGATGGCGAGAATTCCATCGAAGTTACAGTGAAGACGCTAAGGACTGGGGGGCAACAAGAAAATCCAAAGATTGGTGCAAGCACAACCAAAGAAAGCAAAGACCGAGGTAAGCACAAAGGTAAAAGGTGAAAAGTCACTTCACAACTATTGGAAAAATATCGGAAGATAAGTGAGGAGAACTGTGTTTATCGGCCAAGTAATTTAAGAGCATCAAGACCAACCCCTAGGCGCAAATCCGAAGATAGGCATTGGCAAAATGAGAATTCTAATGCAGTATATTCGTATCCTTATTTTAGGCCGCCAATGCCAATGTCGTGGATACCTCCCTATGCTCATGTAGATCCATATCCATCATGGGACAGGTATGATACAAGGGCACATTCTCCATCTTATTTTAGACCATCTCACCAATATAATGCAGCTCCGAGAAGATCAATATTTGAACAATCACATGTTAAAGACCGTTTCAATCATAAGGAATCGGTCCAGAGCTCAAGGAAGAAGAAAGAGGTGGTCAAGCAAGTCTACTGTGTTAAAAAAGATGCACGTAAGAGTGTAGCTTCAGATTTGATCTCAAATGAAAAGGAGCCAATTAAAGTATTGAGATTGGCTACTAAAGGCGGCGAGGCAAGTCAATCAAGTGTCAAATCTGAAGAGAAGAAGTTAAGAGTGCACAAGTTAGAACAAGAATTGCCATTGCTTCAAAGAAAATCGCAGCCGGGGTGCCCACTCGGCTTATCTTATTGGCAAAAGAAGAAATTACAAAAACTTAGTGCACAAGAACTTAAAGAAAGGACCATGGCATGGGTTCCCAAAGGAAGTACTCAAAATAAGAATTATGTGCAAGCTTCCATTATAAGAAGTGCGGCAAAGGTGAAGAAGGAAAAGAATGGAATTATAAAGGACCAAGCCGAAGGTTTCAACATCTTTGGTCTACACATTATCCATATTCTTCAACTATGCCATTAATGCCTATGCCATTGAATTCTTCATCAGGTATAATTGGTTACCCGCAATGGTCTTATTTTAATCCATGGACCCAATATAACTTCTTACATCATGCAAGGGTTTTACCACATCATCATTCATTTGATTAGCTGCATTTTGTTGCTGATCCATATGGTCGATATATACTTATCGCCCTAAGCACGTGCAAATGGTCGATGAAGTGTTGACATCGTCCTTAGAAAGAGCATTGTGCAAGTTATTTTTCGGCACGCAAGCTTTGCCGAAAAACAGGGGGGGCATGTGTTGACACCAGATTTTGGCATGGTCGAAAACATAATTAAGAAAGCCTCAAATAGAAAAGTGTTCAAAGCGAGAAAGTTCTGTATCGTCAAAAGGAGAAACTTTGATATTTGGGCCATAGCCATCCGGTATTATCTCCAAGGCCGAAGTTGTGTTTGAAGTACTGAGATTTTGTATCCAGAATACTATTTGGCCGATTACGCCCCCAAGACTGCCTCATAAGGAAAAAGTTTCTGCATGAATTGTCTTCGTCTCATCGAAACTGTTGGTTTTCATATACAAATCGTCCCAATCCGAGTTCGTATGCAAAAGTTACAGCCATCCGAATGCAGCCCTGTCACGGTGCCATAAGTGGCGCGCCCCACCATCCACGTGTCTGATGAGTAGCGCGAATAATAGCCTGTTTTGCGTGACCATTTTGGCCTAGAAGATGGCTTCAAATCAAAAACCGTTCAACATGAAAGTTGTTCGTCTCGTCGAAGCAGTCAAGATTGCTTCTGGGCTCTTTTCCATCCAAGATCGTTTACCACCTCAAAAATTACCCGCAAGGTGCAGCCAGTTTAAACTGAACGGTTTTGGAAAGTTCGGACAAAATCAATCCGAATTTGGCTAGGGTTTTGGACGTGAATCCAAGCCTTTTCCTTGCATGGGAAGTCCAGCCGCCTCTTATATACCTAAGGGGTGACGGCCGATTGAAGAACACACAATCGATCAATTCATCTACCACTTTTTATCTTTTACCTTTTCTCCTTAACCCTAGTTCTTCTTCTTCTCGTTCTTCGCTCGTTCTTTGTTTGCAGGGCGACAAACCTCGAGGCCCTAGGGGCGGTCAGGCCGACCTAGGGCAACCCATAGCCGCCGCGCGCCCAGACGGGGTCCCTCCCGAGCGCGTGGGGTTCCGGGTATACAAAAGCGCCCGCCAGATTGCCTGTGTACCGCGCTTCCGGACGGGTCTCCTTCGACTTGAGCTGCGGCGCATCACCCCCGGCGTCGAGGGTACACGGTGACGTGTTCGTGTGCGAACACCTATTTTTGGTCTCGGCTCGCATTTGACCGGACGAAGATGACAACTCATTTTTTAGGAAAATACAGAGCTTCCCTAAAATCCAGAATTCAAAAAATGTTACAAATATGAAAAACTTTATAATTTTTAAAAATTTCATGGATTTGAAAAAGTTTGTGAACCTGAAAATTTTCTTGAGTTAAAAAAAACTCGCGGGAGTTCAAAAAGTTTACGTATTTGAAAAAAAATGATGCATTCAAAATATATTCATGGATTTGAAATGTGTTCTCCAAAAGTTCCTTAATTTAAAACAAGTTTGCACATTTGACTAAACTTTCACAAACAAAAATGGAAAAAATGAAAAAGAAAAAACTGAATAGAAAACTTGAAAGCCTGCTTGGGGATGTTTCCGAAAATAAATAAAGCTACGGCTTACTTGGGTTGGGCCATTACGGTACGATGTTTGCGTTGAGAAACGAGCAAGAAAATTGCAGTCGAGAAGGAAAAAAGGGACACGCCCAAGGAGGAGGGGTGCGTGCGCCAATTTTAAAAAGAGTTATAATTAATGCTTAGGTGTAAAATAGGATTTCGGGTTTCGGCATGCCTTTCATTTTCTTTTTCGAAGCAACTTTTCATGTGTGCATAATGATTGTACTAGCCTTTCTTTCTATTGTTTGATATTTTTTTAGTTTCTGTTTTGTGTACTTCATTTGGATTTCACCTCCATTTAAGGCAGCGCACTTGTTACCCATTTTCTTATGTAGGATACTTGTATTCTAGTCCATTATTTTGAAGTACGGATATCGATTTCCGTCATTATGCTTTTATATATGCGGTTTTTTTTTCTTGTGGTTATAATTTTCTTATCTTTAACTTTATCCATTATCAATCAACCAACGATTTCTATTTTTTCATATGACTTTATTTTTATTTAAACAAAAATGAAACAATCGGAACGCGTATGAACAAACAAACATACAAAATACATTGGAATTATGCAACAACAAGTGTTACAACCTGATTGCAACTGAATAACCCATAACGTGGATGCAACTTCGTGCAGGAGGTTGGCGGTTGTTGGTGAGTTGCCTGTCTACAACTATATTTGCATTTGCAAATTTTGCAACTCGACCGCAACCATATGCCCCCAATGCGATTGCAATTGGGCCGATAGGGGTGTCGTTGGTCAGTTGCATGTCCACCACTAAATATGTAACTACATGAGTTGCTACTCGGCTGCAATTGAAAGGCCCCAACATGATTGCAAATGGGCTGGTAGGGGGTATTAGCCAGTTGCATGTCCACCACTAGACTTGCAACTAGAAGTTGGTAATCCGACTGCAACTGCATGGACTGACACAGTTGCAACTAGGGGTGGGACGTGGAGTTGCCACCCAGTTGCAGGTCCAACACTTACCATGCAGCTGCAAGTGTTGAAACCCGACTAACTGAAGGAAATATGCGCTAGAGGCAATAATAAAGTTGTTATTTATATTTTCTTATATCATGATAAATGTTCATTATTCATGCTAGAATTGTATTAACCGGAAACTTGATACATGTGTGAACATAGACAAAACAAAGTGTCCCTCGTATGCCTGTACTTGACTAGCTCATTAACCGAAGATGGTTAAGTTTCCTAACCATAGACATGTCTTGTCATTTGACGAACGGGATCACATCATTAGGAGAGTGATGTGATGGACTAGACCCATCCATTAGCTTAGCATAATGATCGTTTAGTTTTATTGCTATTGCTTTCTTCATGAATTATACATGGTCATCTGACTATGAGATTATGCAGCTCCCAAATACCAGAGGAACACCTTGAGTGCTATCAAACGTCACAACATAACTGGGTGATTATAAAGATGCTCTAAATGTGTCTTCGAAGGTGTTTGTGGTGTTGGCATACATCAAGAATAGGATTTGTCACTCCGAGTGTCAGAGAGGTATCTGTGGGCCCTCTCGGTAACACACATCATAAGAAGCCTTGCAAGCAAATGACTAATGAGTTAGTGACAAGATGATGTATTACGAAACGACTAAAGAGACTTGCCGGTAACGAGATTGAACTAGGTATGATGGTACCGACGATCGAATCTCGGACAAGTAACATACCGATGACAATGGGAACAATGTATGTTGTTATGCGGTTTGATCGATAAAGATCTTCGAATAATATGTAGGACAAATATGAGCATCTAGGTTCCGCTATTGGTTATTGACCGAAGATGTGTCTCGGTCATGTCTGCATAGTTCTCGAACCCGTAGGGTCCGCACGCTTAACATTCGATGACGAGTAGTATTATGAGTTATGTGATTTTGATGACCGAAGTTTGTTCGGAGTCCCGAATGAGATACAGACATGACGAGGAGTCTCTAAATGGTCGAGAGGTAAATATTCATATATTGGAAGGCTATATTCGGACAATGGAAAGTTTCCGACTGATTCGGGTATTTTTCGGAGTACCGGGGAGTTACGGGAATTCACCTGGGGAAGTATTGGGCCTTATTGGGCTTTAGTTGAACGGAGAGAAGGGACACAAGGGGAGGCAGCGCGCCCCCATGGGCTGGTCCAAATTGGACGAGGAGGGGGTAGCGCCCCCCTCTTTCCTTCTCCCTCTCCTCCTCCTTCCCTCTCTTCACCTCTTGGAAAAGGAAGGGGACTCCAACTAGGATTGGGAATCCTAGTTGGACTCCCCCTATAGGCGCGCCCCTCCTAGGCCGGCCTCCTCCTCCTCCCTCCTTTATATAGGTGGGCCGGGGGCACCCCAAAGGCACAACAGACAATCTCTTAGCCGTGTGCGGTGGCCCCTCCACAGTTACACACCTCAGTCATATCGTTTCAGTGCTTAGGCAAAGCCCTGTGCCGGTAACTTCATCATCACCGTCACCACACCGTCGTGTTGACGAAACTCTCCCTTGTCCTCAACTAGATCAATAGCTTGAGGGACATCATCGTGCTGAACGTGTGCAAAACACGGAGGTGTCCTACGTTCAGTAGTTGAATCGGTTGGACCGTGAAGACATTCGAGTACATCAACCGCGTTACTAAACGCTTCCGCTCTCGGTCTACGAGGATACGTGGACACACTCTCCCCGCTCGTTGCTATGCTTCTCCTAGATAGATCTTGCGTGATCATAGGATTTGTTTTTTAAATACTACGTTCCCCAACACTAACTGCATGATCCAGGACGGGTCTGCGACTCGGGAAGGAGGGGGTTTTCGACTAGTTGCACGTCCACCAATAGACATACAATTGCGAGCATTGCAAGGTGACTGCAACTGGTCCACCATGCATATGCAACTGAGTAGGCGATTTGGCTGCCAGTTGCATGTCCATAAAATTGATACTTTTTGTGTATTTTTTTAATTTGCATTTTTTGTGTAGGCATCCAGAAGTGCTAGTACATGATACGTCTCCAACGTATCTATAATTTCTGATTGTTCCAAGCTATTATATTATCTGTTTTGGATGTTTAAAGGGCTTTATTATACACTTTCATATTATTTTGGGACTCACCTATTAACCCAAGGCCCAGTGCAAATTGTTGTTTTTGCCTATTTCAATGTTTCGCAGAAAAGGAATATCAAACGGAGTCCAAACGGAATGAAACCTTCAGGAGAGTTATTTTTGGAACAATTGCAATACAAAAGACTTGGAGTACATGCTAGGAAGCGAAAGAGGCGGCCACGAGGGCAGGGGCGCCCCCCACCCTCGTGGGCCCCTCGTGGCTCCCCTGACGTGCCTCTTCCTCCTATATATACCTACGTACCCTGAAACCATCGGGGAGCACCATGAAACCCTAATTCCATCATCGCAACCTTCTGTACCCGTGAGATCCCATCTTGGGGCCTGTTCCGGAGCTCCACCGGAGGGGGCATCGATCACGAAGGGCTTCTACATCTACACCATAGCCTCTCCGTTGAGTTGTGAGTAGTTGACCTTCATGTCCATAGTTATTAGCTAGATGGCTTCTTCTCTCTCTTTGGATCTCAATACAAAGTTCTCCTCGATCTTCTTTTAGATCTATTCGATGAAATTCTTTTGCGACGTGTTTGTCAAGATCCAATGAATTGTGGGTTTATGATCAAGATTATCTATGAACAATATTTGATTCTTCTCTGAAATCTTTTAAGCGTGATTTAAATATCTTTGCAAGTCTCTTCGAATTATCAGTTTGGTTTGGCCTACTAGATTAGTAGTTCTTGCAATGGGAGAAGTGCTTACCTTTGGGTTCAATCTTGCGGTGTCTTTTCCCAGTGATAGTAGGGGCAGCAAGGCACGTATTGTATTGTTGCCATCGAGGATAAAATGATGGGGTTTATATCATATTTCATGAGTTTATCCCTCTACATCATGTCATCTTGCTTAAAGCGTTAATCCGTTCTTATGAACTTAATACTCTAGATGCGTGCCGGATAGCAGTTGATGTGTGGAGTAATAGTAGTAGATGCAGAATCGTTTCGGTCTACTTTTCACGGACGTGATGCCTATATACAATGATCATGCCTAGATATTCTCATAACTATGCGCTTTTCTATCAATTGCTCGACAGTAATTCGTTCACCCACTGTAGAAATCTGCTATCTTGAGAGAAGCCACTAGTCAAACCTATGACCCCCGGGTCTATCTTCATCATATTAATCTTCCATCAACTATTTATCTTTGCTTTACTTTTCTTTTGCAATCTTTACTTTCAATCTATATATAAAAATACCAAGAATATTATCTTATCATCTTTATCAGATCTCACTTTTGCAAGTGGCCGTGAAGGGATTGACAACCCCTTTATCGTGTTGGTTGCAAGGTTCTTATTTGTTTGTGTAGGTACGAGGGACTCGCGCGTGGTCTCCTACTGGATTGATACCATGGTTCTCAAAAGCCGAGGGAAATACTTACGCTACTGTGCTGCATCACCCTTTCCTCTTCGAGGGAAAACAACGCAAGCTCGAGAAGTAGCAAGAAGAATTTCTTGCGCCGTTTCCGGGGAGATCTACGCAAAAGTCATATACCAAGTACCCATCACAAACTCTTATCCCTCGCATTACATTATTTTCCATTTTCCTCTCGTTTTCCTCTCCCCCACTTCCCCTTTGCCGTTTTATTCGCCCTTCTTTTTTTGTTCGCCTCTTTTTCACTTGCTTCTTGTTTGCTTGTGTGTTGGATTGCTTGTTCGTCACTATGGCTCAAGACAATACCAAATTATGTGACTTCTCCAATACCAACAATAATTATTTTATTAGCACTCCGATTGCTCCGATTAGCGATGCTGAATCTTGTGAAATCAATGTTTCTCTGTTGAATCTTGTCATGAAAGATCAATTTTCTAGCCTTCCTAGTAAAGATGAAGCTACCCATCTAAACAACTTTCTTGACTTGTGCGATATGCAAAAGAAGGGAGATACGGATAATGATATTGTCAAATTAAAGATATTTCCGTTTTCGCTTAGAGATCGTGCTAAAACTTGGTTTTCTTCTTTGCTTGGAAATAGTATTGATTCATGGAATAAGTGCAAAGATGCCTTTATCTCTAAGTATTTTCCTCCCACTAAGATAATCTCCCTTAGAAACGATATGATGAATTTTAAGCAATTAGATCACGAGCATGTTGCACAAGCTTGGGAGAGAATGAAATTAATGATACGTAATTGCCCTCCACATGGTTTGAACTTATGAATGATTATAAAAAACTTTTATGCTGGCTTGAATTTCGCTTCTAGAAATCTTTTAGATTCGGCCGCGGGGGGCACTTTCATGGAAATCACTTTAGGAGAAGCTACTAAACTCCTAGATGATATTATGGTTAATTACTCTCAGTGGCACACCAAAAGATCTACTAGTAAAAAAGTACATGCTATTGAAGAGATTAGTGTTTTGAGTGTAAAGATGGATGAACTTATGAAATTATTTGCTACTAAGAGTGCTTCTTCTGATCCTAATGATATGCCTTTGTCCACGTTGATTGAGAATAATAATTAATCTTTGGATGTGAATTTTGTTGGTAGGAATAATTTTGGTAACAACGCTCATAGAGGAAACTTTAATTCTAGGCCTTTCCCAAGTAATTCATCTAATAATTATGGTAATTACTACAACAACTCTTATGGAAATTTTAATAAGATGCCCTCTGATTTTGAGACTAGTGTTAAAGAATTTATGAATTCGCAAAAGAATTTCAATGCTTTGCTTGAAGAAAAATTGCTTAAGATTGACGAGTTGGCTAGGAACGTGGATAAAATTTCTCTTTATATTCATTCTTTGAAACTTAAATCTATTCCACCTAAGCATTATATCAATGAGTCTCTCAAATCCATGAGAATTTCCATTGATGAAGGCAAAGAAAGAACCGCTAAGATGCGTGCTAAGAGAGATTGCTTTGTGAAGGCGTGTTCTTCTAGTTTTCATGATAATAAAGATGAAGATCTAAAAGTAATTGATTTGTATGCTATTAAATCCATTTTTTCTAGCATGAATATTGATAAAGATGGGACTGGAGATGAGTCAACTTTAGTTAAAAGGCGTCCCAATGATTCAGAGCTTTTAGATCTTGATGCTAAAACTGTTAAAAGTGGAATTGAGGAGGTCAAAACTTTACATAGCAATGAACCCACTATTTTGGATTTAAAGGAATTTAATTATGATAATTTCTCTTTTATAGATTGTAATTTTTTGTTTCAATCCGTACTAAATTATCCTCATGCTTATAGTCAAAATAAAGCTTTTACCAAACACATAGTTGATGCTTTAATGAAATCTTATAAAGAAAAACTTGAAGTAGAAGTTTCTATCCCTAGAAAACTTTATGATGAGTGGGAACCTACTACTAAAATTAAAATTAAAGATCATGAATGCTATGCTTTGTGTGATTTGGGTGCAAGTGTTTCCACAATACCAAAAACTTTATGTCATATGCTAGGTTTCCATGAACTTGATGATTTTCTTTAAATTTGCATCTTGCAGATTCCACCATTAAGAAACATATGGGAAGGATTAATGATGTTCTTATTGTTGCAAATAGGAATTATGTCCCCGTAGATTTCATCGTTCTTGATATAGATTGCAATCCTACATGTCCTATTATTCTTGGTAGACCTTTCCTTAGAACGATTGGTGCAATTATTGATAAGAAGGAAGGAAATATTAGATTCCAATTTCCATTAAGGAAAGGCATGGAACACTTTCCTAGAAAAAAATCAAATTACCTTATGAATCTATTATGAGAGCCACTTATGGATTGCCTACCAATGATAGCAATACCTAGATCTTTTCTTGTATCATGCCTAGCTAGGGGCGTTAAACGATAGCGCTTGTTGGCAAGCAACCCAATTTTATTTTATTTGCTTTTGCTTCCGTTTAGTAATAAATAATTCATCTAGCTTCCGTTTAGATGTGGTTTTGTGTTTTAATTAGTGTTTGTGCCAAGTACAACCTTTGGGATGACTTGGGTGAAGTTTATGCGATCATGCTGTAAAAAACGGAAACTTTTGCGCTCACGAGAATTGATGCCATCTTTTACTAGAGAGTGATTTTAAGTTGATTCTTTTTTAAGATGATTAATAGACAAATTCCTCACGTCCACCAGTTTATTTCAATTTTTTAGAGTTACAGAAGTATTCGAAAGTTACAGATTGCTACAGACTGTTCTATTTTTGACATATTCTGTTTTTCGTGTGTTGTTTGCTTATTTTGATGAATCTATGAGTAGTATCGGGGGGTATAAATAATAGAGAAGTTGAAATACAATAGGTTTAACACCCATATAAACAAAGAATGAGTTCATTACAGTACATTTGAGTGGTGGTTTGTTTTCTTATACTAACGGAGCTCACGAGAATTTTGCTAAGTTTTGTGTTGTGAAGTTTTCAAGTTTTGGGTAAGGATTTGATGGACAATGGAACAAAGAGTGGCAAGAGCCTAAGCTTGGGGATTCCCAAGGCACCACAAGGTAAAATTCAAGGACAACCAAAAGCCTAAGCGTGGGGATGCCCCGGGAAGGCATCCCCTCTTTCGTCTTCATCTATTGGTAACTATACTTGAGAATATATTTTTATTCACCACATGATACATGTTTTGCTTGGAGCGTCATGTATGATTTGAGTCTTTTCTTTTTAGTTACCACAATCATACTTGCTGGACACACCTTTTGAGAGAGATACACATGAATCGGAATTTATTAGAATACTCTATGTGATTCACTTATATCTTTTGAGCTAGATAGTTTTGCTCCAGTGCTTCACTTATATCTTTTTAGAGCACGGTGGTGGTTTTATTTTGTATTAATTATTGATCTCTCATGCTTCACTTATATTATTTTGAGAGTCTTTTAGAACAGCATGGTAATGTGCTTTGGTTATAAAATTAGTCCTAATATGATAGGCATCCAAGATGGGTATAGTAAAAACTTTCATATAAAGTGCATTGAATATTATGAGAAGTATGATACTTGATGATTGTTTTGAGATATGAGGATGGTGATATTAGAGTCATGCTAGTGGAGTAATTGTGAATTCAAGAAACACTTGTGTTAAAGTTTGTGATTCCCGTAGCATGCACGTATGGTGAACCGTTATGTGATGAAGTTGGAGCATGATTTATTTATTGATTGTCATCCTTTGTGTGGAGGTCGGTATCGCGCGATGGTTAACTCCTACCAACCCTTCCCCTAGGAGCATGCGTTGAATACTTTGCTTTGATGACTCGTAGATTTTTGCAATAAGTATATGAGTTCTTTATGACTAATGTTAAGTCGATGGATTATATGCACTCTCACCCTTCCACCATTGCTAGCCTATCTTGTACCACGCAACTTTCGCCGGTACCATACATCCACCATATACCTTCCTCAAAACAGCCACCATACCTACCTATCATGGCATTTCCATAGCCATTCCGAGATATATTGCCATGCAACTTTCCACCGTTCCATTTATTATGACACGCTTCATCATTGTCATATTGCCATGCATGATCATGTAGTTGACATCGTATTTGTGGCAAGGCCACCATGCATAATTTTTCATACATGTCACTCTTGAATCATTGCACATCTCGGTACACCGTCGGAGGCATTCACATAGAGTCATATTTTGGTCTAGCTTTAAGTTGTAATCTTTGAGTTGTAAGTAAATAAAAGTGTGATGATCTTAATTACTAGAGCATTGTCCCAGTGAGGAAAGGATGATGGAGACTATGATTCCCCCACAAGTCAGGATGAGACTCGAGACAAAAAAAGAGAAGAAAAAAAAGAGGCCAAAAAAGGCCCAAATGAAAAAAAAGGAAGAGAAAAAAATTGAGAGAAAAAGAGAGAAGGGGCAATGCTACTATCCTTTTTCCACACTTGTGCTTCAAAGTAGCACCATGATCTTCATGATAGAAAGTCTCTTGTTTTGTTACTTTCATATACTAGTGGGAATTTTCTTTATAGAACTTGGCTTGTATATTCCAATGATGGGCTTCCTCAAAATGACCTAGGTCTTCGCGAGGAAGCGAGTTGGATGCACACCCACTTAGTTTCTTTTGTTGAGCTTTCATACACTTATAGCTCTAGTGCATCTGTTGCATGGCAATACCTACTCACTGACATTGATATCTATTGATGGGCATCTCCATAGCCCATTAATACGCCTAGTTGATGTGAGACTATCTTCCTCTCTTTTGTCTTCTCCACAACCACCACTCTATTCCACCTATAGTGCTATATCCATGGCACACGCTCATGTATTGCGTGAAAGTTGAAAAGTTTGAAAAAAATTGAAGTAGGAAACAATTGCTTGGCTGAAACCGGGTTGTGCATGACTTAAATATTTTGTGTGATGAAGATAGAGCATAGCGAGACTATATGATTTTGTAGGGATAACTTTTTGGCCATGTTATTTTGAGAAGACATAATTGCTTTGTTAGTATGCTTGAAGTATTACTATTCTTATATCAATATTAAACTTTTGTCTTGAATCTTTCAGATCTGAACATTCATGCCACAATAAAGAAAATTACATTGAGAATTATGTTGGGTAGCATTCCACATCAAAAATTATGTTTTTATCATTTACCTACTCGAGGACGAGCAGGTATTAAGCTATAATTTTTTATAATTCCATGCTATTATATTATCTGTTTTGGATGTTTAAGGGGCTTTATTATACACTTTTATATTATTTTTGGAACTAACCTATTAACCCAAGGCCGAGTGCAAATTTTTGTTTTTTGCCTATTTCAGTGTTTTGCAGAAAAAGAATATCAAACGCAGTCCAAACGGAATGAAACCTTCGGAAGAGTTATGTTTGGAACAATTGCAACACAGAAGACTTGGAGTACACGCGAGGAAGCAAAAGAGGCGGCAACGAGGGCAGGGGCGCGCCCAGGGGGTTAGGTGCGCCCCCACCCTCGTTGGCCCCTCGTGGCTCCCCTGACGTGCCACTTCCTACTATATATACATACGTACCCTAAAACCATCGGGGAGCACCATGAAACCCTAATTCCACCGCCGCAACCTTCTGTACCCGTGAGATCCCATCTTGGGGCCTGTTCCGAAGCTCCACCGGAGGGGGCATCAATCACGGAGGGCTTCTACATCAACACCATAGCCTCTCCGATGACTTGTGAGTAGTTTACCACAGACCTTCGGGTCCATAGTTATTAGCTAGATGGTTTCTTCTCTCTCTTTGGATCTCAATACAAAGTTCTCCTCAATCTTCTTGGAGATCTATTCAATGTAATTCTTTTGCGGTGTGTTTGTCGAGATCCAATGAATTGTGGATTTATGATCAAGATTATCTATGAACAATATTTGATTCTTCTCTGAAATCTTGTATGCATGATTTAAATATCTTTGCAAGTCTCTACGAATTATCAGTTTGGTTTGGCCTACTAGATTGGTAGTTCTTGCATTGGGAGAAGTGCTTAGCTTTGGGTTCAATCTTGCGGTGTCCTTTCCCAGTGACAGCAGGGGCAGCAAAGCACGTTCTGTATTGTTGCCATCGAGGATAAAATGATGGGTTTTATACCATATTTCATGAGTTTATCCCTCTACATCATGTCATCTTGCTTAAAGCGTTACTCCGTTCTTATGAACTTAATACTCTAGATGCATGCTGGATAGCGGTCGATGTGTTGAGTAATAGTAGTTGATGCAGAATTGTTTCGGTCTACTTGTCACGGATGTGATGCCTATATACAATGATCATGCCTAGATATTCTCATAACTATGCACTTTTCTATCAATTGCTCGACATGAATTCGTTCACCCACCGTAGAAATATGCTATCTTGAGAGAAGCCACTAGTGAAACCTATGGCCCCCGGGTCTATCTTCATCATATTAATCTTCCATCAACTATTTATCTTTGCTTTACTTTTATTTTGCAATCTTTACTTTCAATCTATATATCAAAAATACCAAAAATATTATCTTATCATCTTTATCAAATCTCACTTTTGCAAGTGGTCGTGAAGGGATTGACGACCCCTTTATCGCGTTGGTTACAAGGTTCTTATTTGTTTGTGTAGGTATGAGGGACTCGCGCATGGTCTCCTACTGGATTGATACCTTGGTTCTCAAAAGCTGAGGGAAATAGGCAAAACCATAAGCCCCTATCTTTCTATGTGTCCGGTTGAAACGTTTTGCTCATGTGTATGCGGTGAGTGTTAGCAATCATAGAAGATGATATGATGGTTGAGTATGTGGACTTGCCTAAAAGCTCCAATACGTGACCCTTCCTGAAAAGACTATGAATTGTAGTTGCAAAGTTGACTGAGAACATAGTTTGTGTGTTTCTAATAGAGTTTATGCTTTATACTTCAATTGTGTGATGAATTGTTACTTGCTCATGAGAAGTCTATGATACAAGTCCTTTGATAAAAGTTTTATGTTTAAATTTGTTGATGTTATAATGATCAACATGATGCTTCTATGTCCGTATTTTGTTTTTATCGACACCTCTCTCTCAAAGCATGTGGACATGTTTTTCGTTTTTGGTTTTCGCTTGAGGACAAGCGAGGTCTACGCTTGGGGGAGTTGATACGTCCATTTTGCATCATGTTTCTTGCTGTTGTTTATGTTGTTATTATGCATAATAATGCTTTTTGGAGTAATTCTAATGCCTTTTCTCTCATAATTTGCAAGGAATGCATCAAGCCGGCGAAATTCCGGCAGCTGGAAATCTGGACCTGAAAAAGCTACGTCAGGCCACCTAATCATAAGTAGGAGGTTTTTTCAAGTAAGAACAACACCTAAGCTCCGATTCACCCACATATCAAATTATCAAAGTAGCGAACATGAATTGAACAAACATGATGAAAGTTACTAGATGAAATTCCCGTGTACCCTCAAGAACTCTTTGCTTATCATAAGAGACCGTCTTGGCCTGTCCTTTGCCTCAAAGTATTGGGCTATCTTGCTGCTCTTTTGCTACTACTATCGTTACTTGCTCGTTACAAAATTATCTTGCTATCAAACTACTCTACTACTTACAATTTCAGCACTTGCAGATACTACCTTACTAAAAAACACTTATCATTTCCTGTTGCTCCTTGTTGGGTTCAACACTCTTACTTATCAAAAAGAGCTACAATTGATCCCCTATACTTGTGGGTCATCATACTACACATTGCAGACGGAGGGGAAAACATTCGAGGATGAATTCCCGGCGTTAGGCGGATTCCGGACAGTGAAAGAGAGGGGACAGTTTCATGTTCAACATGTTAGGGGCATGTGATAAATGAATGTACCGAGTATTCAAATTTGTTGGATTTTTCTGAGCAATTTTCTCATATAAAACTTTTTAATCTGAATTATAGATTATTTTATATGAATTTTTTAAGTTTTAAACATTTCTGGAATTATTTTTAATTCAAAAGAACTTAATGCGCCAGCATGACGTCACCCTGATGTCAGTAGTCATCCTGCGAGTTGACTGGTCAAGCTGACGTCCGGGACCCACCTGTCAATGGCAGGGAGGTTAATAGTGTTAAGAACTAATATAAATTAGCTAACTAACCTACTGGGCCCACCTGCCATAGGGTAATTAGGTTAAACTAATTAAATTAATTATTTTAAAATGTGGTTTGGTTATTTAAAGGGTGGGACCCATCTGTCAGTGGCACCGGGTGGCCCAGTCAGCATGTTGACCAAGTTAGCATGGTCAACAGGGCGCACGGGACCCACCTGCATCGACTCAGGGTGGCCCCCAGGGCCAGTCACATCAGTGGCTTCGCTGGAGTTGGGTTCGGCGAACTCAAACACGGCGGCCGAACCACGGTAAGCGGCGGAAGTCCGCCGTAGGGCATCATTTTGCGTGATTTTTGAAGCGTTCTAATAGGTACTCCTCCCCACGTCGATCTGCGATGTAGGAACAGGCGGAGGTGGCAGGCAGAGGCGTCGGCGATGAGCAATGGCGGCGACGGCTTCGGGCGAACGCGTGCGCGTGGCTATGGTGCACGACGGGGCAAGCTAGGGTCAGGGGCGGGTTCCTGGGCACCCTAGGAACACGAGACAAGGCTCGAACGCGTGCTAGGCTCGCGATGACCGCGGCTGCCAGCTCCACGGTGGCGGCGAAGCCATGGCGTCGCGGTGGGCCAGCTAGGGTGCAGACGAGCTAAAGGGGAGGTGATGAGCGGGTGTGGCTCACCTAGCAGGCACAAGGTGGCCTCATGAACGCTTAGGAGCAGTAGAAGCGGCGAAGCGGGGCGACGGTGCTCGTCGGAGCCGAGGACGATGACTTGGTCGAGGCGGTGCTACAGCGGGCTTCGGCTCTAGTGGGTGGTCTCGGTCGCAGTAGTGGACGTCGTCGGTGCGGCTGAACACGGTGGCGCATCGAGGAGGGGGCGAGGCTACACGAGCGAGCAACTGGAGGCGAAGGTAGTGGCAGCCATGGCGGACGAGGCGACGATGGCGTCGGCTTTGCGGCACTCCGGCTCGAAGCGATGCCCGGGGTTGATGAGGGCCACCACGGTGGAGCTCCTGGCCGCCTTCTCGTGGCTTGGGGTGGCCGGTGGCCACAGAATCAACAAGGGCGCGGCGGTGGCTTATAATGCCCACGATGGGACTATACCTCCTACGTGTCGAGGCATGACTTGAAGGTATAAGCCCATTCTGGAATGATCTCAAGTTTGGTATCTTTGCACGACTCATGTAAAAATAGGTATGAAATTGCAAAAGGATAGTTGGCTTACACTCGCCACGTCACACAATACATTACATAAGCAAAAACATCATCCAAAACATTACAACCCGACTACGGGCGAAGATCCAAAAGAAAGATACCAAATACATAAAGCCACAGGTCCAAATCGCCAATAGTAGAAACCACTACTGATCGTCGAAAACGTCACAAGCATACGGCCACGCTCTTCATCGAACTCCCGGTGGAGTTCTGATCCATCTCCTGCAACATTCTCGGCTGAACCTCCATCTGGTGTTGTAGTATCTGTGAGCCACGAGGACTCAGCAATCCCATAACCATGGGTATCAAGACTAGCAAAGCTTCATGGGTAGGAAGAGGTAAAGTGGTGAGGTTGCAGCAGCGGCTAAGCATAATATGGTGGCTAACTTACGAGTACAAGAATAAGATGAGCATCTACGCAGACGGTCGTAAACTAGTAATGATCGCTAAAGATCCTGAACTACCTACGAGTCAAACATAACCCCACCGTGTTCTCTTCTCAAAATGAAAAGAGACAGCCACGGTTACTCACACAGTTGTGTGTTTTACTTCGGATCCTCTGTCAAGTTTTCTACAACCGGACATTAACAAATTCCAATTTGCCACCTAACCGCGGGCACGACTTTCGAAAGATCATAACCCTGCAGGGGTGTCCCAACTTAGCACATCACAAGCTCTCACGATCAGCTGAAGTAATAAATATAATATCATCACCCCTTATCTTAGGGAAATCCGATCAGGCTCGGCATCCCGGTGCACAAGACATTTCGACAATGGTAAAACAAGTCCAGCAAGACCTCCCGGCGTGCCGACACCCTGATGGTAGCCGCGCGCATCTCGTCTCAGGCCACGTCCGGATGAGCACTACGTACAGCAACCGAAGACCCCAGATAACTGGGTGGCACCGCAAGTGGCTCTAGTTTGGGACTAACACCATCAACACTGGCCCCCCTGTTATGTAGAATTAAGAACCCGGGGACATGACCCCCTATGCAATTAATTAATTAATTAAGTTGTTATTATGAGCAAATTAAAACCAATGTTGGGCCTTGCTGGAGGAGTTTTATTCAAAGTCGAACTGTCAAGGGGTCCCCATATACCCAACCGTGTAAGGAACGCAAAATCAAGGAACATAATGCCGGTTTATCGGCGCCTAAGGTGGCATGAGTGGAACAAAACACCGAGCAAAAGGCCAAGCCTTCCACCCATGCCCAGTATATAGGTGTGTTAATAATAATAATAGATATTGTGATATTCCAACAACAAGTTCCGACATGGAACGATCTTCATCTTAACCTGCAACTAGCAACGCTATAAGAGGGGTTGAGCAAGCGGGTAACATAGCCAAACAACGGTTTGCTAGGACAGTTTCAAGGTTAGAGGTTTCATGGCAATAAGGAGAGCGGCTGACAATAAGATGGGTAGCGCGACATATAACGACAGCATCGAGACAACTAAGCAAATGCAATGATAGAAAAGGTATCCAAGGGTATGGTCATCTTGCATAAGATCCCGCAAGGAAGAACGGATCCATGAAGAAGACGGAGAAGAAGCCTTGAAGAAGAACCACGGGTAGACGAACGAATCCTCATGATCGCAACGGAACAAGCACTAACGAGAAGAAGCAAGCAATACGGTAAAACACACAACACAAGAATCATGACAATATGTTGAACCAAGTATGATGCAGACAATTCTATATAGGATGCACTACAAGTCTATACAGGAAGCACAACATGGCAAGGTAAGAAGCACAGTAAAACAACACAAGTCTATATATGATGCAATACATGGCAAGGTATGATTCATGACAAGTCTATATAGGAAGCAATACATGGCAAGGCAGGAAGCACAGAAAAACAACACAATCTATATATGATGCAATACATGGCAAGGTATGATGCATGACAAGTCTATACAGGAAGCAATGCATGACAAGGTAGGAAGCACAGAAAAACAACACAAGAAACATGACAATATGCTCAAGCAAGTATGATGCAAGACAAGTCTATACAGGAAGCAATACATGGCAAGGTATGAAGCAAAAGTAAACTAACTATTTAGACAAGTTTAAATGAGGCCGGAACAACAAACAACAATTCCGGAAAATCCCCATGTTCATATTATGAATTTGGTATTGTTCTTCCTATTACACCATTTTAATGTTGTTAAACAGCAAAACAAAGGGAACCAAGTTATTCTCACAATTTTTCCACCCCATTTACATATAAAGTTTACTAAAAACCGAGCTACGGTTATTTAGTTATGAAATAAACCATTTAACATGGCATTTATGCAAAATAAAGCAAACATCAAGTTTAAGCATATTTAACATGGATGAAAGCAGCATATTAAGAAACTAGACAAAAATCTGAGCATTTTACATATTAACTTTGTTTAATTCTGATGCACATTTGTTTAGATATGAGCAATGCAAAAATATGGCAGTTTTCTGGAATTAATAATGCACTGGTTTAATACTCAAAATGCCCAAGGAAAAAAATACATGAGATGGGCTGAAACTGAACGGTGCTCTGAGCGCTGGGGGCTCACCCAGCTGGGCTCTTGGCCTGGTCGGCGGAGAGGAAGAGGCCGGCAGGAGCGCATCTGGTGCGTCTGGGCCTGAATCGCGACGACGGGCCAGGGGAGGCGGGGCCTTGGCACGATGCGGCTCACAGGGGCTCTGGCGATGCGGTTCGGGCGGCTCTTAGCGGGCACGGACGTCTGCCTGTTCGCTCGAACCGGACGAGGCAGGGGCGAAGCAAAGCAGCGGCAGCAGGGACTCGGCGCTGCGGGACTCCGGCGAGGCGGAGGGAGTGACGGCAGGGCGGAGCTCGACGGATCCAGCCGCGGGATGGCGGATCCAGGCGGCGGTGGCTCCACGCGACGACGGGGCTCGGGCTGGAGCAGCCATGGCGGGGAGCAGAGCAACGGCGGCGGCTTGGCGTGGATCTGGCGACGCGGTGGGGCAGACGGGGATCGCCGGAGCTGGCGGTGGCGGAGCTTGAAGACGAACGGGAAGGTAGGGAGCTCGTTCCTGAAGGCATTCGGTGGAGGGGAGGTGGCGTGGCAGGGAACCGCTGGCGATCGGGCTTGGCGCGCCGGCGACAGAGGATGACGAGGTGGCGACGGTTGAGGAAGGGGCTCGGGATCAACCTCCTCTCGATTGGATCGAGGGAGCGGGCGACGGAGCTGCAGCTCCTGTTGGTGGATGAGGGAAAACCAGAGGAGGCACGGTCGGAGGTGGCTGGTTGGTCGGGCGCTGAAGGCGAGGTGGGTGGATTGGTTGCGGGATCGGGAGGGGATCCCGAGAGGATTTGGTGGAGTGGCGGCGGGGACGAGACTGATTGGACAAGCGCCCTAGGTTTTAGGGTTGCACTGTCATATAGTAAGTGGGTTAGGTTTAGGGGTATCACGTCCCTCCGACCGTAATCGGACGGTCGAGATAAAAAAATAGGTAGAGATTCCAAACAAAGAATCGATGATATTTTAGGGATGTTTGGGGATGATCCGGACCCATCGATAACAAGGGACCGGTTCGGGTCTGGGGAAGTTTCGGGCGTGCAGTCGAGGGGGTGAAAGTGGGCTGGTTAGCGGGTTGTGTAGAAGGCATCGGGCTGAGACGAGAGAAGAGAAAGAGAGGCCCGGCGACAGTTTCGAAACACCGAAACGTCCGACGTTTATCTGGCTATAGTGCCGCTATATGTTTATCGGTTGGCCTATCAAACGAACTCCGAATGCGATGAAATTTGGCAGGCGGGCTGTCTACACTATAATAAGACCACACGCCAAGTTTCAACCCATTCCGAGAACATTTTCCGGCCACTTATAAAATAAATATTCGGAGGTGTCGCGGGCGCGTGCGAGTGTGTCTGGACTCAAAACGGACAACGGAGAGAACTGGGGAGCCCGAACGAATGCATGTTTTGAAAACATGCTGATGAAATGCACAAGATGACAAGGCAAAGTGCAACACGCAAGAAAATGACATGGCAACGATAACGAATAACTGGCTGACACCTGGTGCATCGGTCTCGGGGCATCACATGGCTGCTCCCGGGTGCGGACGAATGAGAGGGGGTGAAAGGCGAGCGAGGGGGAAAGTGGTGCTGGGGTTTGACCGCGACGGAGAGGAGGCTGGGCGCGGCCTTATCCCCTCCACGGATCGTCGGATGGGCGGCGCGTGGCGATCCTCGCCACCAACGGGCGCTCTGCGTCCATGGCGCTTGGGTGAACAGGAGGAGGAAGGAGATCTCCTGGTGGGCTGGGCCGGCTGTGCACTGTAGCAGTCGGCTGTAGTGCACAGTGTAGTCTTGTCTCTTTTTCTTTCCTTTTTACTTATTTTATGTTTTCTTTTATTTCTTGTTGTTTTGTATTTTCTTTCAATAGAAAACATTTTTTGTTGCAGATTAAATAGGTTACATAAACAGTAGGCAATGCTTTGATCTAGCACACAGAGTTTCAATTTATTTTGAACAATATATTTATTTGTGGTGACAGACGAACACGTCACGTGTACCCTCGACGCCGGGGGTGATGAAACGCAGGGCACGTCGAAGGATACCCGACCAACAACGCGATACACAAGACAGTCAGCGGACGCTTTTGAGACCCGAAACCCCGCACACCCGGGAGGGACCCCGTCAGAGAGTGCGGCGGTAATGGACTTCCCTAGGTCGATTTACTCGCCCCTAGAGCCTCGAGATTCGCAGCTCTCAAACACGAAGAACAACGAAGAACGAGAGAGAAAAACAGTGGAGAGATAAAACGTTGATGAAAAAGTAGTATATTGATTTGTTCGATTGTGTGTTGTTCAATCGGACGTCACCCCCAACATATTTAAGAGGCGGCTGGACTTCCCGTACAAGTAAAGGATTCATCTAGGCTTTCCTTACACGAAAATTTACATCAATTCACGTCGTAGAGTCCTAGTTCTACTCCAACTTGGATTCAGCCCGAATCTGGTCCAAACTTCCGTCCTGCTTCTTGTGCGGGTCATGAAATTTGCATATGACCTCCGATTGAGAATATTAAAATAAAAAATTTGTGTGCCTCGACGAGACGAACAAATATCATGTTGATCATTTTTCCAAATAAGGCCATTTTCAATATTTTACGAGGTCATCTTTAACTTCCAGTCGGATTTGGTCATGCAGTTTTTTTGGCTGTCCGAGTCTTGCAGCAATTCCGCAGGCTGTATAATATCTCAGATGATGATGACTCCAAAAGCAATTTTGATCGTTTCGACGATACGCACAACTTCCGTGTATAACACTTCTCCATCCGAGGTCATCTGAATAACCTTCGAGCTCATCTACAACTTCTGGTCGGATTGACTATAACAGCCTCCACCTCGGCAAGCTTTCCACCCCGGCAAGCTTTCACACCGGCAAGCTTTCACCCCGGCAAGACTTCCTCCCCGGCAAGGTTTTTACCCTGGCAAGCTTTCCACCCCGGCAAGCTTTCATACCGACAAGGTTTATAACCGCCAATATTTCCACTCCGACAAGGTATCTATCCCGGCAAGCTTCATTCAGCCGGCAAAGGCCGAATAACTCACGCGACCCATCAGACACCACCTAGATGGGTGTCTGGTCCCTCGCGTCACTTCTTTCACTCAGGACCGGCCCGCGAAGAGTTGCCTCTAACTTTTGCATACAAACTCGGATTGGGACTATTTTTATATCAAAATCAATCGTTTCGATGAGACGAAGACAAATCATGTAGACCATTTTTTTCATCTGAGGCCTTTTTGGGGGCGTAATCAGCCAAATAGTATTCTCAATACGAAATCTCAGTACTTCGTACACAACTTCGGCCTTAGAGATGAGATTGGATGGCTATGATCCAAATATCAATGTTTCTCTTTCTGAGGATACAGAACTTTTTCACTTTGAGCACCTTTTCATTTGAGGACATCTTAATTGGGTTCTGGACTATCCCAAAATCTGGTGTCAACACATGCCCCCCTGTTTTTTTGGAAAATCTTGTGTGCCGAAAAATAACTTGTACCTTATTCGTTCTAAGGACGATCTCAACACTCCATCGGTCATTTATTTTTATCAAGGCGATAATTATGTATCGGCCATGTTTGTGCTAAGGGCGATAATTGTATATCGGCCATGTCCTACTTAGGCTTCTTGCCACACACCCGGATGGTATTTCTTCAAGTACTTGCCATTGAGAGCTCAAGGTAACAATGCCCCTTGTATGGATTCCACCAAATATGAATTTCCAGGAGCTACTCTTGCCATCCTAAAAGGACCTTCCCAACTTGGAGACCACTTCCCGAACTTTCTATCTCTTGAACCAATCGGCAGAATCACTTTCCCGACGAGATTGCCAACTTGAAAATTGTTCAATTTAACTTTCTTATTGTAAGCCCTTGCCACCCTCAACTTGTCTCTTTATATGGCCTTTAAAGCGGTCAAACGTTTATCGGCAACCTCATCAATATTGTCCATCATCAAGTTATAAAAGTATATTGCCGATAAATCATTTTTATTGGCTATTCTCAAAGCATTCAAATTTATCTCCACTGGTAAAACAGCCTCTTGACCATATACTGGCTTGAGATTATATGTGCCCACAAAGCTTCAAACAACAACTCTTGCCATCTCCTTGGATTATCCTCAATCTTCTTCTTGATGAGTTTGATTAAAATTTTATTGCTTGACTCAGCTTGTCCATTGGCTTGGGCATAATATGGAGAGGAATTGAGCAACTTTATGTTATAAGATTCGGCAAATTCTCTGACTTGGTGTGATATGAAAGATGAACCTTGATCTGTAGTTAACGTTTGAGGAATGCCTCTATGAATAATGTGCTTAGTTATGAATTTAATTACCCCCGTATGTGTCATGTTCTTGAGAGGTATTGCTTCAGACCATTTAGTGAAATAATCGGTTGCCACCAATACGAACCGATGCCCCTTCAAGGAAGACAGATGAATTTGTCCAATAAAGTCTAAACCCCATCCTCTGAAAGGCCACGGCTTTACAATAGGATGTAACATAGCAGTAGGAGCCAATTGAATATCACCAAATTTTCTATAAGCTTCACACCTTTTATAGTATCTGAAGCAATCATTAATCATAGTCGGCCAATAAAACCCAGCACGTCGTAATAACCATTTCATCTTGGGAGCCGACTGGTGAGTGCCACAAATGCCTTCATGTACCTCTCCCATAGCAACTCTTGCTTGGTCCTCGTTCAAGCGCTTTAAAAGAACATCATCAACTGTTCGGCGATAAAGATCATCATCCCTCATCATATACTTGAAAGCCATACGCCGAATAGCCCTGTCCACCCTTTCACGCGGATTGCACAAGTAATCAAGAATGGGATTCCTCCAGTCGGAATTGTCACCTGCACTAGATTTTTTGTTAATGGCTGAATCAGTGGGTTCAGGTTCGGCCTCTCCCATACTGGCAAGACAAGACATCGGTCTTTAAAAGATATGAAACATGTCATGATCAACATGATATCCAGATGCTTGTTGTGCCAACTCGTTTGCTTTCCAATTGTCATGCCTAGATATATGAGTAATGCTAAAACAATCCAAAGTAGAAATTATATCTAGACACTTATCAAGATAAACATTAAGTGACTCATCCAAACACTGGAAGACTTTGGATATTTGTTGCACCACTAGTAACAAATCACCATAAGCCTCAATATGTGTAACACCTATAGCAAGTAACATCTCTAGGCCGAATAATAATGCTTCATATTCTTCTTGATTGTTCATGCGAAAATATTCTAAGCGGCATGAGGCTTCAAAAATAGCACCATGAGGATATATATATAAACAATACCAACACCTTGTCCATTGCTACAAACTGAACCATCAAAATAGAATCTCCAAGGTACTATCGAAACAAGGTTTATATCAACATCATGTTTCTCATTAATCTGATGCTCAACAATAAAATTAGCAATGATTTGGGCTTTCATGGATTTTAGAGATTCATAAGCCAAATCATACACAATCAATGCATAAGCCCACTTGCCAATTCTACCACTAAGAATTGGCATATGCAACATGTATTTAATGACATCGGTTTGACAAGGTACTATGCAAGCACTCGGCACTAAATAATGTCTCAATTTTGTGCAAGCATAATATAAGCACAACCATAGTTTTTCAATAACCTTGTCTCGACGTCCAATAAGCGTCTTCTCAAATATGTAATAGCATGCTCTTTTCCTTCGGTTTCTTGAGTCAAAACAGCACCAATAACACCTTTTTCTGCTGCAATGTAAAGCTTAAAGGGCTCCCTATGCTTGGGTGCTTTCATCACCAGAGGAGTGCACATATAATTCTTGATCATATTAAAGGCTTCTTGCTGTTTTGCCCCCCAAGTGAAATCAACATCATTCTTTAACCGAAGGATATGAGTAAATGCATCAACTTTCCCTGACAGATTAGCTATGAACCTTCTCAAATAATTGACCTTGCCAAGGAACTTTTGCATATCTCTCTTGCATGTTGGAGCTTCCACCTTCTGTATAGCTTCTATCTTTTTGGGATCTATCTCTATGCCATCTTCATGAATAATGAAACCCAAAAACTTACCAGCTGACACGCCGAATGCACACTTCAAAGGATTCATCTTCAGTCCATACTTTTTCATTCTTTCAAAAGCTAAACGCAAATCGGCCAAGTGATATTCAAAAGCATCCGATTTGACAACAATATCATCAGTATAAACTTCAAGTATGACACCGAGTAAATCATCAAAAAAAAATCAAATTCATAGCCCTTTGATACGTGGCGCCAGCATTTTTTACTCTGAATGTCATCACTGTCCATTCGAATAAACCAAGGAAACCAGGGCATCGGAAAGCCGTTTTGGACATGTCCTCTTCGGCCATAAAAAATTGGTTATACCCCGCATTACCATCAAGGAAGCTAATGACTTTATATCCAGACGCATCATTAATGAGCATATCGGCTATTGGCATGGGATACTCATCTTTGGGTGTAGCCCTATTCAAATCTCTGAAATCAATGCATACCCTTAACTTGCCGCATACTTTTTTCTCCACCGGGACAATGTTAGAAATCCATTCGGCATACCTGCAAGGTCGAATAAAATTAGCTTTTAAGCAGGCGACCGATCTCTTCCTTGATCCGGTCGTATGTTTTTGGATTAAACTTTCTGGCCGATTGTTTATACGGCCTAAAACCAGCCTTTATAGGTAACCGATGCTCCACTAGCTCTCGGATTAAACCTGGCATCTCATGACATTCCCATGCAAAGCAACAAACATATTCTTTCAACAACTCAATTAACTTAGCTTTACAATCGGCTTTCAAATTTTTGTTTACAAATGTCGGCCGAATGACTGAACCATCTCCAATATCTACCTCCTCTAATGGATCAGCCGATGTAAAACCTTGTCCAAGTTTATCCATGTCATCCAACTCTTCTATAGACTCGTACATATCGTTCTCGCTGTACCGATATTTCACAAGACGTTTTTGTAACCACTCGGAACTTGAATCCATTTAAACATATCATACCTTCAAGTCGACTGCATTCAGTCGGCTTTAAAGAAACATGGACGAAACCATTCTTGGTCGCGCTGAGAAATCAAATTCTGACAAGTCACGTCCCGTCAAGCAAGTAGCATTGGGATGTTGCCAATCCACCGATGCATTGGCCAAAGCAACACATGCCGAGTTATCCACATGAATGACTTCCACTTCATCATCAACCCACTGGATCAAAAACTGGTGCATAGTGGATGGCACGGACTGGTTTGCATGAACCCAATCACGACCTAGTATGACGTTGTGATTACCTTGCACCTCAGCAACAAAGAATGCAGTAGCCAAAGTTTTGCTTCCGACTGTAAGTTCCACATACATCACACCTTTGGCTTCAGTTTTCTCTTTGCCTTCAAATCCATTGAGCACCATATTCGTCTTTATCAACTATTCATCGAGCAAACCCAATTTCCTGAAGACCGAATAGGGCATGAGATTCACCACAGCACCACCATCAACAAGCATCCGAGTGAGAGGTGACCCATTGACATGACCTCTAAGATACAATGGTTTTAGATGTGTTACTGGTTCTTTTGGCTTCTCAAATATTGCATTTTTAGGGCCAAAATCTAGCCGAGCCACTTCCCCTTCCTCATATATAGCACAAAACTCAGCAGGAAAGTAATACACCATATTGATATACATACCTTCATGAACCGGCGTCGACTCATAATCTAACATATCATCCTCTGCCTCAAGTGCATCCACCGATTCTGAAATCTGTCCGAGTGAAGGAGAAGTAAAAACAGTGTCGCACACGATGTGATAGTTGTTGCATCGTCTTCCTTTGGTGATGTAGGTATTGCTGTGATAGATGTAGGAGCTAATGTATCTTGTATTTTTTTAGGCCTCCACACTTGTTTTGCTGGAACCATGGGTCGAGTGTCATTGAACAACTTATCCCTTTGCTTCTCGGCCTCATGTTCTACCATCTCTTGACTCCTTAACCTCTACTGTTTCTTCTTCTTTGTCTTTGTTAGCCCTGGAGGCACCACATTGGCTAAGTGTATTTAGGATCTCCTGCCTTTACTTGGTTGGTGCTTGCTTCGTGGTCATTAGCCGAGTGCTTTGGGGCGATAGCAAGTATCGGCTCAGTCGGATTGCAATGCACAATCGGCTGTTGTATGGCGAATATTTCGGTGCACAAGATAAGTGAGTCGACATCCATTTTCTCCTTGCCTTTGCTTGACTCAACTGCTACAACACTTGGTGACTTAACACGCCATTCTTTTCGACTTTCCATATGCATGAAATTTCCACTCGGGCGCACCCTTTTACTCGGATGGAATCCACTCGGATGAAATTACTCGGATAGAGTCCACTTGGATGGGATTCACTCAGATAGCTCCCACCCGGGTGCATTCTCACACTTGGATAGTTTCCCCTCAGCCACATATTTTGACCAGCCGACTGATGACCGTCGATGTTCAGTCGGCCATTGTATGAGTAATCGAGTCGATCCCAAACAGGTTGCCTTTGCTCTGCTTGAAATAGTGCCCTTGGTCCAGCCGGTTTCACATACCGACTAAACATATCAGCTGGTGGTGACCTTGGTCGCTTCAGGTCTGATGGCCGGTTAGAGCTAGAACCGGTCGATTGATTGGCATATTTGGACAACAACATATCAAAAGTTGTCTTGATCCGCTTACGCTGCACTTTAGCCTCATTCCTCTTCCACTTGCCAACCTCTGGACTATTGGGCTTAACAAATTTAACACGAGCATTTTCTTGCACTTGTGGTTGCCCCCCAAGTGTAGGATTCTTGATGGTGATCCTGAATACTTGCTTGCCATCGGGTTACTTGTCAAGCACAATCTGTCTCCCCAAAACCTTTTTGCCCTCCTTGTCTTTCCAAGACTCACCGACAATCACATTAGCTTTATTAGCAGATTCGGCTACCTCTGGCCAAATGAGTAGCTTCTTCCCCTCCAAATCCATGGTATTCATTGAAAAAGGTTGTTTAACAACTTGCATCTAAGAAAAGTTCAATCGTCCGTCATTAATGGCCGATTGTATCTGTCGTCGAAAAACATTGCAATCGTTAGTAGCATGAGAAAAAGAATTATGATACTTGCAATAAGCACGCCGTTTCAGCTCTTTAAACGACAGTAAAGTATGAGATATTCTAATAATTTTGTCTTGCAGCAAAGCATCAAATATTTTATCGCACTTGGCAATGTTAAAAGTAAACTTCATCTCTTCATCACGATTCTTATGAATCGGTTTCAAGTCATTGCAAGTAAATGGTTTGGCCTTAGACGGCCAAACAAATTCAGTAGCATACATGTCACCCTCATCGTCCGACTGATCACTATCGTATTCAATCATGTTCATCTTTGGACGATCAGCTTTATATCAATGCACTTCTTTGAGATCCTTGCTTCGGCTTTCCCGAGCCAAAGCCCTTTGTAAGACTTGGTTAATTTTAAGAACTCGTAGCCTTCTAGCTTTTCTCTAATGGGAGTCCTTAAACCACTCAGCACTAGGTCTGCCAAGTCTCTCTCGGTTATCACCAAACTATAACACCGAGTTTTTGTTTCTCTGAATCTCTTGACATAATCGGAGACCGATTCATCATGCTTTTGTTTAACCGATGTCAGATGTGACAACTTAAGTTCATTATCGCCGCTATAAAAGTGATCATGAAATTTTTGCTCTAGCTGCGACCAAACCCGAATGGAACCATGTGGTAAAGAAGAAAACCATGAAAATGTGGTACCAGTTAATGATAAAGGAAACAAATGCACTTTCAATTCATTCAGCGAGCCTGCCTCACCTAATTGTGCTAAATATTGACTAACATGCTCCCATGTGGTTTTTGTGCCTTCCCCATTAAACTTAACAAAATCTGGAATTTTATATCCTGGAGGGCACTGGATGGCATCAAAGTACTCGGGGTACGGCTTTTGGTAAATCCGATTCCGAGGTAACTCAACTCCAAAATTCTCTCGAATCATCTTAGCCATCTCCTCTCTAAATTAGCTAGGGCATCATCTATGGTAGATGATGAAGCTTGCTGCTGTGGCATAGGAGGAATAGGACTACTAGTTGTAAGTAGGAACGGTGGCATGTATGTCGGCCCATAATTTGGTAGTGGTTGAGTGGTTGTAGCTGTAGGTAGGGTTTGGTTCAGCGTTGCCACCGAACCTAGCATGTTCATAATAGGATTAATGGCTGCAGCCACGATCTAATTTTTTGTGTAGGATAATAAGTCATCAGCATGGGAGGCGTCGATAAAATAGGTAAAGTCAGATTAGGGCTTTGCACACTAGCAACTATACCATCATTACCACTAGACGATTGAGATATATTCTTCTGAGCATTAGTATTTTCTATGAAAGTTTGATAGACTAGATTGTTACCATCAGCAATATGACTCGCAACCTCAGCCCACTGCTTAGGAGAAAAGGTAGTACTCACAAAGGGTTTAACCTGCTCGGCTTGAAGAGGAGGGAACTTGATTTCTTCAATCGGGGTGATGTTGCCCTGGCGATCCTTCTTGAACTTAGCAAGGAACTCCTGCAACTCCTTCTATTCGCACGCCTTCTTGTACTCCTCATAAACTTGGCGATGGTCGGCCAATATCTCATCAAGACTAGGCTTAATGATGTTATCCGCATCTACCTCAGATGGCTTGGGAAGATCAGACATGGTGGATGATGACGATTGATCTTGTGTCCCCAGTGGAGTCGCCAAAAAGTGTGTTGACACAAGAACACGTCAAATGTACCCTTGACGCCGGGGGTGATGCACCGCAGCTCACGTCGAAGGAGACCCGACCAACAGCGTGATACGCAAGACAGTCGGCGGGCGCTTTTGAGACCCGAAACCCCGCACACCCAGGAGGGACCCCGTCAGGGAGTGCGGCGGTAATGGACTGCCCTAGGTCGATTCACTCGCCCCTAGAGCCTCGAGATTCTCAGCTCTCAAACACGAAGAACAGCGAAGAACGAGAGAGAAAAATGGTGGAGAGATAAAACGTAGATGAAAAGTAGTATATTGATTTGTTCGATTGTGTGTTGTTCAATCGGCTGTCATCCCCAACATATTTAAGAGGCGGCTGGACTTCCCATACAAGTAAAGGATTCATCTAGGCTTTCCTCACACGAAATATTACATCACTTCACGTCCTAGAGTCCTAGTTCTACTCCAACCTGGATTCAGCCTGAATCTTGTCCAAACTTAAGTCCTGCTTCTTGCGCGGGTCATGGAATTTGCATATGACCTCCGATTGAGAAGATTAAAATACGAAAGTTGTGCGCCTTGATGAGATGAACAAATAACATGTTGTTCATTTTTCCAAATAAGCTCATCTTCAATATTTTACGAGGTTATCTTTAACTTCCAGTCAGATTTGGTCATGCAGTTTTCTTGCCTGTTCGAGTCTTGGAGCAATTCCGCAGGCTGTATACTATCTCTGATGATGATGACTCCAAAAGCAATGTTGGTCGTTTCGACGATACGCACTACTTCCGTGTAGAACACTTTTCCATCCGAGGTCATCTGAATAACCTTTCGAGCTCATCTCCAACTTCTGGTCGGATTGACTCTAACAGCCTCCACCCCGGCAAGCTTTCCACCCCGGCTAGCTTTCACACCGGCAAGCTTTCACCCCGGCAAGACTTCCACCCCGGCAAGGTTTTTACCCCGGCAAGGTTTCCACCCCGGCAAGCTTTCATACCGGCAAGGTTTCTACCCGGTAAGATTTCCACCCCGGCAAGGTCTCTATCCCGGCAGGCTTCTTTCAGCCAGCAAAGGCCGAATAACTCATGCGACCCATCAGACACCATCTAGATGGGTGTCTGGTCCCTCGCGTCACTTCTTTCACTCAGGACCGGCCCACGAAGAGTTGCCTCTAACTTTTGCATGCCAACTCGGATTGGGACAATTTTTATATCAAAATCGATCGTTTCGACGAGACGAAGACAATTCATGTAGACCATTTTTTCATCTAAGGCCTTTTTGGCGGCGTAATCAGCCGAATAGTATTCTGAATACGAAATCTCAGTACTTCGTACACAACTTCGGCCTTAGAGATGAGATTGGATGGCTATGATCCAAATATCAAAGTTTCTCTTTTTGAAGATACATAACTTTTTCACTTTGATCAATTTTTCATTTGAGGCCATCTTAATTGTGTTCTTGACCATGCCAAAATCTGGTGTCAACAATTTGTTTAAATTTGAAATTTCTCAAATTAATGCTACTTGATTTGTTTTAATTAGATTGAGGGCATTTTAAGTATCCAAATAGTGTTGGTTCATTCATGATATTTAGTTCATGAATATTTGGAATCCAACGAACATTTTTGACTTACAGTTTGAAGAATTAATAATTTGACTTGTATTTCAAAATTGAATTTGACTTTGCTTTTACTCAAGTGGAAATTGGGCTTAGTCAATTTGAAGCAAAGGCAACATCAGTGTGAGGTCATTACAGGGTGACGCTAGGGGTGTTACACCTTGCATATTATAGTTCATCACGAAGAACTCTACCAATAACACACTCATCTGGGAGCTCAATTCCCAGCTGAGTCAAGTGGTTGTGGTACCTAGATATTTTGAGTATGTGTTCACTGACAAAACTGTTCTCCTCCATCTTACAGCTAAAGAACTTGTTGGAGACTTCATATCTCTCAACCTAGGAATTTGCTTGAAATATTAAATTTAGCTCTTGGATCATCACATATCCTTTGTGGCATTCAAAACGCTTTTGAAGTCCCGGTTCTAGGCCGTAGAGCATGGCACACTGAACTATCGAGTAGTCATCAGATCGAGCTTGCCAGACATTCATAACATTTGCATCAGCTCCTGTAGAAGGTCCATCACCTAGAGGTGCATCAAGGACATAATTCTTCTGTGCAACAATGAGGATAATCCTCAAGTTACGGACCCAACCCGTGTAGTTGCTCTCAACTTAGATTTCTCTAGCAACGCATTAAAATTCAAGGGAACGGTAGCACGGGCCATTGATCTACAACATAGATATGCAAAAACTATTAATACTAAATTCATGATGAATATAAGATCAATTAATCAAATTACTTAATGAACTCTCACTTAAATCAATATCCCTTAAGGTGTCTAAGTGATACATGATCAAAACCAACTAACCCATGTTTGATCATCACATGAGATGGGATAGTCATCAATGGTGAACATATCCATGTGGATCATATCTACTATTTGACTCATGTTCGACCTTTTGGTATCTAGTGTTCTGATACCATGTCGGTGCATGCAAGGCTCGTAAAGTTTAACCCAAGTATTATGCGTGTGTAAAACTGGCTTACACCCGTTGTGTGTGAACGTAGAATCTATCACACCTGATCATCACGAGGTACTTCGAAACGAAGAACTTTGGCAACTGTGCATACTCAGGGAGATCACTTTTATTATGAAATTAAGTGGATGGATCATCTTATAATGCTACCGTCGTTCTAAGAAAAATAAGATCCATACAGGATAAACATCACATGCAATCAAAATATGTGACATGATATGGTCAACATTGTCTTGTGCTTTTGATCTCCATCTCCAAAGCATCGGTATGATCTCCATCGTCACCAGCACGACATCTTGATTTCCATCGTAGTGTCGGGGTCATCTCGCCAACTATTGCTTCTAAAAATATTGCTTTACAACTATTGCTAATGCATAGCTATAAAGTAAAGCAATTACATGGCGCTTAAGTGATTGACACGTGATGTCTACTACAAAACCTTCTTCTTGTAGACGTTGTTGGGCTTCCAAGTGCAGAGGTTTGTAGGATAGTAGCAAATTTCCCTCAAGTGGATGACCTAAGGTTTATCAATCCGCAGGAGGCGTAGGATGAAGATAGTCTCTCTCAAGCAACCCTGCAACCAAATAACTAAGAGTCTCTTGTGTCCCCAACACACCCAATACAATGGTAAATTTTATAGATGCACTAGTTCGGCAAAGAGATGGTGATACAACTGCAATATGGATGGTAGATATAGGATTTTTTAATAAGAAAATATAAAAATAGCAAGGTAGCATGTGGTAAACGTGAGCATAAACGGTGTTGCAATGATTGGAAACAAGGCCTAGGGTTCATACTTTCACTAGTGCAAGTTCTCTCAACAATAATAATATAATTGGATCATATTACTAGCCCTCAACATGCAATAAAGAGTCACAACAAAGTAACTAATAGCGGAGAACAAACGAAGAGATTATGGTAGGGTACGAAACCACCTCAAAGTTATCCTTTCCGATCGATCTATTCAAGAGACCGTAGTAAAATAACACGAGGCTATTCTTTCCGTTCAATCTATCATAGAGTTCGTACTAGAATAACACCTTAAGATACAAATCAACCAAAACCCTAATGTCACCTAGATACTCCATTGTCACGTCAAGTATCCATGAGCATGTTTATACGATATGCATCACACAATCTCAGATTCATCCATTCAACCAACACAAAGAACTTCAAAGAGTGCCCCAAAGTTTCTACCGGAGAGTCAAGACGAAAACGTGTGCCAACCCCTATGCATAGATTCCCAAGGTCACGGAACCTGCAAGTTGATCACCAAAACATACATGAAGTGAATCAATAGAATACCCCATTGTCACCACAGGTATCCCACGCAAGACATACATCAAGTGTTCTCAAATCCTTAAAGACTCAATCCGATAAGATAACTTCAAAGGGAAAACTCAATCCATTACAAGAGAGTAGAGGGAGAGAAACATCATAAGATCCAACTATAATAGCAAAGCTTGCGATACATCAAGATCGTGCCATCTCAAGAACACGAGAGAGAGAGAGAGAGAGAGAGAGAGAGAGAGAGAGAGAGAGAGAGAGATCAAACACATAGCTACTGGTACATACCCTCAGCCCCGAGGGTGGACTACTCCCTCCTCGTCATGGAGAGCGCCGGGATGATGAAGATGGTCACCGGAGAGGGATTCCCCCCTCCGGCAGGGTGCCACAACGGGTCTAGATTGGTTTTCGGTGGCAACAGAGGCTTTCGGCGGCAGAACTCCCGATCTAGGTTATTTTCCGGAGGTTTCTGTATTTATAGGATTTTTTTGGCGTAGAGCAGAAGTCAGGGGGTCTCTGGGCTGTCCACGGGATAGGGGGAGCCACCACTTGGGGTGGGCACGCCCCCCACCCTCGTGGGCAGGCCGTGGCTCTCCTGGCCCAACTCTTTTACTTCGGGGGCTTGTTTTGGTCCAGAAAAAATCATCAAAAATTGGCACGTGAATTGTACTCCGTTTGATATTCCTTTTCTGTAAAACTCAAAAACAAGGGAAAAAACAGAAACATGGCACTGGGCTCTAGGTTAATAGGTTAGTCCCAAAAATCATATAAAAATGTATATTAAAGCCCATAAAACATCCTAGAAGGATAATATAATAGCATGGAACAATCAAAAATTATAGATACATTGGAGACGTATCAAGCATCCCCAAGCTTAATTCCTACTCGTCCTCGAGTAGGTAAATGATAAAAAATGAATTTTTAATGTGGAATGCTGCCTAACATAATTCTCAATGTAATTTTTCTTATTGTCGCATGAATGTTCAGATCCGAAAGATTCAATACAAAAGTCTATATTGACATAAGAAAGATAATACTTCAAGCATACTAACAAAGCAATCATGTCTTCTCAAAATAACATGGCCAAAGAAAGTTATCCCTACAAAATCATATAGTCTAGCTATGCTCCCTCTCCATCACACAAAATATTCATATCATGCACAACCCAGGTTTTAGCCAAGCAATTTTTTCATACTCAATTTTTTCAAACCTTTCAAATTTCACGCTACATCGTGGCTTTGCCACAAATATGATGTCAACTACATGATCATGCAATGGCAATATGACAATATGAAGCGTGTCATATGAACGGAACGGTGGATAGTTGCATGGCAATATATCTCGGAATGGCTATAGAAATGCCATGATAGGTAGATATGGTGGTTGTTTTGAGGAAGGTATATGGTGGCTGTTTTGAGGAAGGTATATATTGGGTGTATGGTAACGGCGAAAGTTGCGCGGTACAAGAGAGGCTAGCAAGGGTGGAAGGGTGAGAGTGCGTATAATCCATGGACTCAAATCAGTCATAAGAACGCATATACTTATTGAAAAAATTTACTGATACGTCCAAAACGTATCTATAATTTCTGCTTGCTTCATACCCTTTTTGTATGATATTGCTATGATATTTATGCACTTCCATATACTTTTGATCATATTTGGACTAACCTACTAATGGTTGTAAAAGTGCACAATGTTCTTGTTTTACACTTTATTGTGTAGGAATTACTTGGAAATTGACAAAAACGCAAAAGGAGTCGTATTGGAGTAGGACTCTTACTTTCCTGAAATCTGTCTGAGAACGTTTTTTAAAGATGGTCACGTTACGGCACGAAGACGACGTCAAACGGAAAAAGTCTAGTTGCGAAAGTTGTGGGGAATTTCGAGGCGATGCTTCTGGATATAAAATTCGTCCAAATCGGAGTCCGGACGGCCGAGTAAAGCCCGTTTTACTGAGGCCCAAAATCGGATGACGGGAATCCGAGAGTCTATATAAAGAGAGGAAACCTAGGTCACCAAGGGCCACGAATTTTCCTCCTCCCGAGCCGCCGTCTTGGAGGCGAGGACCAGCACCATTGCAGCACCATCCACAAGGAAGAAGGGGGGCCAAGGAGCTGCTGCCCGCTAGGGCCGCCGCCGCCCCGAGGGCCGCCGCCGCCCCCTAGGGCCGCCGCCGCCGCCGCCCCCTAGGGCCGCCGCCGCCGCCGCGCCCCCAAGGGCCGCCGCCGCCGCCTCCGTGGCTGCCGCCGACCGTCTCCTCCTCGCGGGGCTGCACCTCTCCATCAACACCATCATCAACCTCCTCCTCATCATGTCCATGTGTGAGTAGTCTTCTCCAGGGCCGAGGGCTCGTACGTGTAGCTATGTGGTTATCTCTCTCTTCCATGATGTGATCTTCGTTGTGATCATAGGCTATGTTAATCTAGGGTGATCCCATGATATTTCCCCTTCCTCTATGTATTGGATTGATGTACTCACTTGTCTTTATCTAGTATAATCCCCGAGACCAAGGTGACAGCGGTCTATTGGACATGGATTAGAAAAATATTTTCATGAGTGATTTCCTCTCTTGTGTGTTGATTGAAGATTGAGAGTCTCTTGGTGCTTGTCTTTGACTATCCTTTAGATATGTTGTGGTGATTGTCGGACTCTCTTTGGATGGCCGCGGTGACATTGGGAAATCCTTAGATTGAGAACTACGAACTTTGAGGTATGCTTTTGTAGCCCTACATAATTCTCGTCCTCTCTTGACCACGAAGGAATGACCTCCGGGTGCGTCTCCATTGCATGTTTTATGGGAAATATCATGTGATTTGATTATGTTAATGTTGTTGGGAGTTGCCACTAGTGAAAGTATGATCCCTAGGCCTTGTTTCCACCATTGTAATACCATTTGTGCTCACGTTTACCACTTGTTTGCTTGCTGCACTTTTTATTACAGATTTATATTACTTTGTTTTGCCATCCATACCACTTGCCATTTAACATCTCTTCGCCGAACTAGTGCAACTATACATCTAACAAGTGTATTAGGTGTGTTGGGGACACAAGAGACTTCTTGTATCTTAGTTGCAGGGTTGCTTGAGAGAGACCATCTTCAACCTCTACTTCCGTGAGTTCGATAAACCTTAGGTCATCCACTTGAGGGAAATTGCTGCTGTCCTACAAACCTCTGCGCTTGGAGGCCCAACATAGTCTACAAGAGTAGAAGCGTGTGTAGACATCAAGCTATTTCTGGCGCCGTTGCCGGGGAAGTGAGTGCTTGAAGGTATATCTTTAGATCTGGCAATTAAATCTTTTTGTTTCTTGTTTTTATTTTCACTAGTTTTGCTGAATGGAAAACAACAAAAATATGAGAGAGCTTTATAAGCTCTACCTTGAACTTGGACATGATGTGTTCGAAGAGAAAATTAAAAAACCTTTGGAACTTTATTTGCATAACAATCATGATGGTGATGATGTTATTAGTATGTTTTTATTTAATATCAATATTGCTAATGACATGGAAAGCTCTAAGCTTGGGGATGACACGTTTGATGAACATGATATTTTTAGTCCCCCAACTTTTGAGGAGAAAATTTACTTTGATGATAGTATGCCTCCTATATATGATGATTACAATGATGAATATGATATTTTCAGTCCACCTACTATTGAGGATAAAATTTATTATGATTATGATATGCCTCCTAAATACGATGATTACCATGATGATTATGATAGTCTTACTCTCACTATTCCTAATAAGAAAGATTTTGCTTATATGAAGAGTAATGACACTTTTATGCTTTTGGATCATGGAAATAATGCCTTATGTGATAGTTATATTGTTGAGTTCATCCATGATGCCACTGAAATTTATAATGAGAGAGGGAGACATGGTTCTAAATATCTTAATAATAAGAAGTTTCCTCTCTTTATGGTGAATATTTTGAAGCTGCACTTGTTTTGTCTTCCTATGCTTATTGCTTTGTGCTTCAATGAATTATTCTATTGCAATATTCCTATGCATAGGAAGCATGTTAGGCTTAAATGTGTTTTGTATTTGCTTCTTGATGCTCTCTTTTGTTCTTCAACTCTTATTCCTACGAGAGCATCATTAAAGTCTTAACCCTATCTTTATGGCTATAAAGAAAGAGCTCTAGGGAGACAACCCTTGTTATCTTTGCTTTCAGTTTGTTCTTTCAGTTTTTAGTGGTCTTGATGTTTGTTACTACTGTAGCAACATCATTGTATCTTTATTTTTCAGCTTTGTGCCAAGTGTAGCCTCTGATTGCAAGAAAGTTCAAAAGTTGTGACGTGCTGTCCAGGAAACAGATTCTGTCCTTGGACAGAAAAATTCGTATAAAATCACCAGATAATCTTTTTGGTCTGAATTTTTTCGACAGCGTGCTCTATACAATTGGCTTTCGCGCGTATGTTCTGAGTTTTTTTATTAGAGTTGCAGAAGTGCCCCGAAAAAATCATTTACTACCTGCTGGTCTGTTTTTCACAGATTCTGTCATGTTTTGCCTTTCCTTCATTTTGCAAACCTTGAGCTTGCTTTTTCTTTGCAAAAACCTTTTGGCAATCTTGAGAAACAGTAGACCTTCAAGAATATCCTTATTTCCAGCAAGGAACAATTATTTTATTAAGGGTACTAACCTCGCTAATCAGATTATGATGAGTTATGTATGAAGGGAGTTTTCAAGTGTGCGAGGGAAGATGATAAAAAGATTCAGGAGTGTCAAACGCTCAAGCTTGGGGATGCCCCCATGCACCCCCAAGAAATATTCAAGAAGACTCAAGCGTCTAAGCTTGGGGATGC
>LR738711.1:754435737-754487253 GCA_902687465.1 Secale cereale
GTCCCCCCCCCCCCCCCGTGCATCCCCTTCTCCATCAACATTATCAGTTCGTCTTTCGTTCCACTATATTTTTATCACTTCATGTGTTATGTGCTATGCTTGGAGCGTCTTGTTTTTAGTTTCCTTTTTAGTTTTCTTTAGCTTTGCTTGCTTTTCATAATGAGTTGGAACTAAGCTTTCTTTATGTGGGAGAGAAACACGCTCCACTTCAACCTAGAACATAACATAGAATTTTCATGTCTATCTTTGATGTGTGTGTTCTTTGTCTTTCAATAGCTACTATCATGTTTAGCTCTTAGCTTTCATGCTTATCTTTTTAAAAGAGCTTTTGTTTAGTTGGTCGCTGGAACTCTCTTTAGTTATCATGCTTATCTTATTAAGAGAGTTGGCTTCTGTTGTACTGGTCGATATGTCTATGATAAGAATGCTATGTGCATAATGATGCTTAGTAGTTCATGTTTTCTTATGGTTAGTCCCAAATAGCTGGGGGGTTCTCAATGTGTTATTGAGGTACCAACATGATTTGTTTGCCTATGATGTGGTATGGTTTAGTGATATCTTCCTTCAAGAATTTATTTTGATTGACTTGGCGTATGCTCACGCAAATTTAAGACTGTAAAGAAAGTCTATCAAGCCTTGATGATCTTTAATTTCTGAGTAGCGATATAACTTCCATGCCTGATTCAATGTTGCTTTGTCGCTCTGCATGATTATGACCGTCATTGCTCTTTTAGTTGGTCGCTCCCAGTCTTTTGCTAACCTTCGCCTGTACTAAGCGGACTGACTGCTTGTGCATCAAAAATCCTTTAAACCAGTTATGCCATATGAGTCCACCATACCTTCCTATACATGGTATTTACCTGCCATTCCTAACGAAGACTTTCATGTACCATCTCGAAATTATTCAAAAAAGCATTCTCTTCTGTGCCTCTGTTTTAGTTCATGAGGAAGTAGTAGTTAATTCATGATCTTTTTAAGTTGGACAAGCTTCACCCCGGGATTGCATGTCTAATGTGCAAACCCATAATACGAGAAGGAACTGGCATAGAGTGCGCCCGGCTCATTAAAAATTATATAACAAACAAACCCTCCTTCACGCTTTGTTCATGAGAAATCAGAAAACTTTGGCAGTGATAAACAAAGGAGATTAAGAGGATGTGATCGTCCTCATTCGGGAGTCGTTCCTCGAAACTTGTCCATCTCAAGAAGTGATTGAGTTATCTGCTAGCATTCGTTGACGGAACATGCATAATCTAAAATAATTATTACCTCTGTTTTTAAAACCAAGATCTCTGGTACATGTTTAGTTTTTGTTTCCGACCACGGGTTTTCAACCTTGTCAACAAAAGCCACGGTTCGAGAGTCTCCACCTTCTTTTAAAGCACCAACTATTAGGAGCATGATTGTCCTTCTGAGTGTAATGTGCATTGTCCCAAAGTAGCATTGTCTTTTGCATGATTGTGATATCGTTTATTCTGAAATCATTGTATCTAGTCGTCACTTAAACCTTGGAGGTGCCCCTGCAATTATGTTTTGCTTCACTAAAGGGGGCAAGCGAGATACTACTTTATCATATTTGCACACCATGCTCATTACAAATATTTTGAGTATTTCAGTATCATATTGTAAAACTTTCAGTTCTTTGTGATTTTCTCATGAGGCAACTTAATTACTACAGATTCATTGTCTCAGTAAGCACTTGTCATGTGACTGTAAAAAGTTCTTATATGGTTAATAGCATGTCACCACGGAAATTATGCTTGTTATCATTTGCCTACTCGAGGACGAGCAGGAATTAAGTTTGGGGATGTTGATACGTCCAAAACATATCTATAATTTCTGCTTGCTCCATGCCCTTTTTGTGTGATATTGCTATGATATTTATGCACTTCCATACACTATTGATCATATTTGGACTAACCTACTACTGGTTGCAAAAGTGCACAATGTTCTTGTTTTACACTTTATTGTGTAGGAATTACTTGGAAATTGACAAAAACGCAAAAGGAGTCATATTGGAGTAGGACTCTGACTTTCCTGAAATCTGTCTGAGAACGTTTTTTAAAGATGGTCACGTTCCAGCACGAAGACGTCGTCAAACGGAAAAAGTCTAGTTGCGAAAGTTGTGGGGAATTTTGAGGCGATGCTTCTGGATATAAAATTCGTCCAAATCGGAGTCCGTACGGCCGAGTAAAGCCCGTTTTACTCAGGCCCAAAATCTGATGACGGGAATCCGAGAGTCTATATAAAGAGAGGAAACCTAGGTCACCAAGGGCCACGAATTTTCCTCCTCCCGAGCCGCCGTCTTGGAGGGGAGGACCAGCACCATTGCAGCACCATCCACAAGAAAGAAGGGGGGCCAAGGAGCCGCTGCCCCCAAGGGCCGCCGCCGCCCCGAGGGCCGCCGCCGCCCCCTAGGGCCGCCGCCGCCGCCGCCTCCGTGGCTGCCGCCGGCCGTCTCCTCCTCGCGGGGCTGCACCTCTCCATCAACACCATCATCAACCTCCTCCTCATCATGTCCATGTGTGAGTAGTCTTCTCCGGGGCCGAGGGCTCGTACGTGTAGCTATGTGGTTATCTCTCTCTCCCATGATGTGATCTTCGTTGTGATCATAGGCTATGTTAATCTAGGGTGATCCCATGATATTTCCCCTTCCTCTATGTTTTGGATTGATGTACTCACTTGTCTTTATCTAGTATAATCCCCGAGACCAAGGTGACAGCGGTCTATTGGACATGGATTAGAAAAATCTTTTCATGAGTGATTTCCTCTCTTGTGTGTTGATTGAAGATTGAGAGTCTCTTGGTGCTTGTCTTTGACTATCCTTTAGATATGTTGTGGTGATTGTCGGACTCTCTTTGGATGGCCGCGGTGACATTGGGAAATCCTTAGATTGAGAACTACGAACTTTGAGGTGTGCTTTTGTAGCCCTACATAATTCTCGTCCTCTCTTGACCACGAAGGAATGACCTCCGGGTGCGTCTCCATTGCATGTTTTATGGGAAATATCATGTGATTCGATTATGTTAATGTTGTTGGCAGTTGCCACTAGTGAAAGTATGATCCCTAGGCCTTGTTTCCACCATTGCAATACCATTTGTGCTCACGTTTACCACTTGTTTGCTTGCTGCACTTTTTATTACAGATTTATATTACTTTGTTTTGCCATCCATACCACTTGCCATTTAACATCTCTTCGCCGAACTAGTGCAACTATACATCTAACAAGTGTATTAGGTGTGTTGGGGACACAAGAGACTTCTTGTATCTTAGTTGCAGGGTTGCTTGAGAGAGACCATCTTCAACCTCTACTTCCCTGAGTTCGATAAACCTTAGGTCATCTACTTGAGGGAAATTGCTGCTGTCCTACAAACCTCTGCGCTTGTAGGCCCAACATAGTCTACAAGAGTAGAAGCGTGTGTAGACATCAATTACGAGCCATCAAAACTAAGCAATCAACGCATGCTCCTAGGGGGGAGGTTGGTAGGAGTTAACCATCACGCGCCCTCGACCTCCACACAAAGGATGACACTCTACAAATACCTCATGCTCTAACTTCATCACATAGCTGTTCACCATACGTGCATGCTTTGGGAATCACAAACTTTAACACAAGTATTTCTCAATTTCATAATAACTCCACTAGCATGACTCTAATATCACTATCCTCATATTTCAAAACAATTATCAAGCATCCAACTTCTCATCATATTCAATGCACTTTATATGAAAGTTTTTACTACATTCATCTTGGATGCCTATCATGTTAAGGCTAGTTTTATAGCCAAAGTACATTACCATGCTGTTCTAATAGACTCTCAAAAGGATATAAGTGAAGCATGATATATCAATAATTTCTTCAAAATAAAATCACCACCGTGCTCTAAAAGATATAAGTGAAGCACTAGAGCAAAAACTATTCAACTCAGAAGATATAAGTGAAGCAGAGTGTTCTAACAATTCCTAGGCCATATTTATCTCTCTCAAAAAGGTGTGTCCTGTAAGGATTATTGTGGTAAACTAACAATCAAAGACTTAAATAATACATGATGCTCCAAGTAAAATTAAAATCATGTGGTGAATAAAAATATAGTCCCGAGTATAGTTACCGATAGATGAAGACGAAAGAGGGGATGCCTTCCCGGTGAAGGAAATATGCCCTAGAGGCAATAATAATGTTGTTATTTATATTTCCTTATATCATGATAAATGTTTCTTATTCATGCTAGAATTGTATTAACCGGAAACTTAGTACATGTGTGAATACATAGACAAAACAGAGTGTCCCTAGTATGCCTCTACTAGACTAGCTCATTGATCAAAGATGGTTATGTTTCCTAACCATAGACATGAGTTGTCATTTGATCAACGGGATCACATCATTAGGAGAATGATGTGATGGACAAGACCCATCCGTTAGCTTAGCACTATGATCGTTTAGTTTTACTGCTATTGCTTTCTTCATGACTTATACATGTTCCTATGACTATGAGATTATGCAACTCCCGAATACCGTAGGAACACCTTGTGTGCTATCAAACGTGACAACGTAACTGGGTGATCATAAAGATGCTCTACAGGTGTCTCCGAAAGTATTCGTGGTGTTGGCATAGATCAAGACTAGGATTTGTCACTCCGAGTGTCGGAGAGGTATCTCTGGGCCCTCTCGGTAACACACATCATAATAAGCCTTGCAAGCAAAAGACTAATGAGTTAGTCACGAGATGATGTGTTACGGAACGAGTAAAGAGACTTGCCGGTAACGAGATTGAACTAGGTATAGATATACCGACGATCGAATCTCGGGCAAGTAACATACCGATGACAAAAGGAACAACGTATGTTGTTATGCGGTTTGACCGATAAAAGATCTTCGTAGAATATGTAGGATCCAATATGAACATCCAGGTTCCGCTATTGGTTATTGACCGGAGATGAGTCTCGGTCATGTCTACATAGTTCTCGAACCCGTAGGGTCCGCACGCTTAACGTTTGATGACGATCGGTATTATGAGTTTTGATGTACCGAAGGTAGTTCGGAGTCCCGGATGAGATCACGGACATGACGAGGAGTCTCGGAATGTCCGAGACATAAAGATTGATATATTGGACGACTATATTCGGACACCGGAAGTGTTCCGGAAAAGTTTCGGATTTAACTGGATTGCCGGAGGGGGTTACCGGAACCCCCTACGAGGGGGGATGGTCCATAGTGGGCCTTGAGTAAAGGAGAGAGGCAGCCCATAGAGGTTGGCCGGCGCCCCACCCAGGGATCCTAGTTGTACTAGGATTGGGGGGGCGCCACCTCTCCCTCTTTTCCTTTCCCTCTCTTCCTTCTTGATGGACTCCTACTAGGAATAGGATTGCAATCCTATTCCTAGTAGGATTGCCCTAGCCGCACCATAGGAGGCCGGCCGGCCGTCCCCTCTTTCTCCTTTATATACGGGGGCAAGTGGGCACCCAAAGACACACAAGTTGAATTGTTCCAGCCGTGTGCGGTGCCCCCCTCCACAGAAACACACCTCGGTCATACCATCGCAGTACTTAGGAGAAGCCCTGCGCCGGGAGATACATCATATCTGTCACCACGCCATCGTGCTGACGAAACTCTCCCGTGAAGCTCAACTGGATCAAGAGCTCGTGGGATGTCATCAAGCCGAACGTGTGCTGAACACGGAGGTGCCGTACGTTCGGTACTTGATCGGTTGAATCGCGAAGAAGTTCGACTACATCAACTGCGTCACTTGACGCTTCCGCTTCCGGTCTACGAGGGTACGTAGACACACTCTTCCCTCTCGTTGCTATGCATCTGGTAGATAGATCTTGCGTGATCGTAGGAAAATTTTAAAATACTACGTTCCCCAACAGTGGCATCATGAGCCAGGTCTATGCGTAGATGATATGCACGAGTAGAACACAATGAGTTGTGGGTGATACTAGTCATACTGGTTACCAGCATGTCATATTTTGCTTCGGCGGTATTGTGAGATGAAGGAGCCCGGACCGACATTACGCGTACGCTTACGCGAGACTGGTTTCACCGTTAGGAGCACTCGTTGCTTAAAGGTGACTGGCGGGTGTCTGTCTCTCTCACTTTAGCTGAAACAAGTGTGGCTACGCCCGGTCCTTGTGAAGGTTAAAACATCACATACTTGACGAAACATCGTTGTGGTTTTGTATGCGTAGGTAAGAACGGTTCTTGCTAAGCCCGTAGCAGCCACGTAAAACTTGCAACAACAAAGTAGAGGACGTCTAACTTGTTTTTGCAGGGCATGTTGTGATGTGATATGGTCAAGACATGTATGAGATGATCATGTTTTGTAATGTTATCGGCAACTGGCAGGAGCCATATGGTTGTCGCTTTATTGTATGAAATGCAATCGCCATGTAATTGCTTTACTTTATCACTAAGCGGTAGCGATAGTCGTAGAAGCAATAGTTGGCGAGACGACAACGACGCTACGATGGAGATCAAGGTGTCGCGCCGGTGACGAAGGTGATCATGACGGTGCTTTGGAGATGGAGATCAAAAGCACAAGATGATGATGGCCATATCATATCACATATTTTAATTGCATGTGATGTTTATCTTATTATGCTTCTTATTTTGCTTAGAACGACGGTAGCATTATAAGATGATCCCTTACTAAATTTCAAGGTATAAGTGTTCTCCCTGAGTATGCACCGTTGCGAAAGTTCGTCGTGCCGAGACACCACGTGATGATCGGGTGTGATAAGCTCTACGTTCAAATACAACGGGTGTAAGCCAGTTTTGCACACGCAGAATACTCGGGTTAAACTTGACGAGCCTAGCATATGCAGATATGGCCTCGGAACACTGGAGACCGAAAGGTCGAGCGTGAATCATATAGTAGATATGATCAACATAAGATGTTCACCATTGAAACTACTCCATCTCACGTGATGATCGGACATGGTTTAGTTGATTTGGATCACGTGATCATTTAGATGACTAGAGGGATGTCTATCTAAGTGGGAGTTCTTAAGTAATATGATTAAATTGAACTTTAATTTATCATGAACTTAGTCCTCGTAGTATTAGCATATCTATGTTGTAGATCAATAGCTCACGATGTTGCTCCCCGTTTATTTTTTATATGTTCCTAGAGAAAACTAAGTTGAAAGATGTTAGTAGCAATGATGCGGAATTGTTCCGTGATCTGAGGATTATCCTCATTGCTGCACAGAGAAATATGTCCTTGATGCACCGCTAGGTGACAGGCCTATTGCAGGAGCAGATGTAGACGTTATGAACGTTTTGGCAAAAGCTCGGTATGATGACTACTTGATAGTTTAGTGCACCATGCTTTACGGCTTATAACCGGGACTTCAAAAACCGTTTTGAACGCCACGGAGCATATGAGATGTTCCAAGAGTTGAAATTAGTATTTCATACTCATGCCCGTGTCGAGAGGTATAAGACTTCTGACAGTACTTTGCCTACAAGATGGAGGAGAATAGCTCAACCAGTGAGCATGTGCTCAGATTGTCTGGGTACTACAATTACTTGAATCAAGTAGGAGTTAATCTTCCAGATAAGATAGTAATTGACAAAGTTCTCTAGTCACTATCACCAAGTTAGTAGAACTTCGTGATGAACTATAATATGCAAGGGATGATGAAGGTAATTCCCGAGCTCTTCGTAATGCTGAAATCGGAGAAGGTAAAGATCAAGAAAGAACATCAAGTGTTGATGGTTAATAAGACCACTTGTTTCAAGTAAAGGGCAAAGGGATAGAAGGGGAACTTCAAGAAGAATGACAAGCAAGTTGTCACTCCCATGAAGAAACCCAAAGCTAAACTCAAGCCTGAAACTAAGTGCTTCTACTGCAAAGGAAATGGTCACCGGAAGTTGAACTGCCCTAGATACTTGGCGGATAAGAAGGATGGCAAAGTGAACAAAGGTATATTTGATATACAGATTATTGATGTGTATTTTACTAGTGTTCATAGCAACCCCTCGGTATTTGATACTGGTTCAGTTGCTAAAGAGTAGTAACTCGAAATGGGAGTTGCATAATGAACAGAAACTAGTTAAAAGGATGAAGTGACGATGTGTATTGGAAGCAGTTCCAAGATTGATATGATCATCATCGCACACTCCCTATACTTTCGGGATTAGTGTTGAACCTAAATAAGTGTTATTTGGTGTTTGTGTTGAGCATGAATATGATTTGATCATGTTTATTGCAATACGGTTATTCATGTAAGTTAGAGAATAATTGTTGTTCTGTTTACATGAATAAAACCTTCTATGGTCATACACCCAATGAAAATAGTTTGTTGGATCTCGATCGTGTGATACACATATTCATAATATTGAAGCCAAAAGATGCAAGGTTAATAATGATAGTGCAACTTATTTGTGGCACTGCCGTTTAGGTCATAATGGTGTAAAGCGCATGAAGAAACTCCATAGTGATGAACTTTTGGAATCACTTGATTATGAATCACTTGGTGCTTGCGAACCATGCCTCATGGGCAAGATGACTAAAACTCCGTTCTCCGGAACAATGGAGCGAGCAACAGATTTGTTAGAGATCATACATACAGATGTATGTGGACCAATGAGTGTTGAAGCTCGCGGCGGGTATCGTTATTTTCTGACCTTCACTAATGATTTGAGCAGATATGGGTATATCTACTTAATGAAGCACAAGTCTGAAACATTTGAAAAGTTCAAAGAATTTCATAGTGAAGTGGAGAATCATCGTAACAAGAAAATAAGAGTTTCTACGATATGATCGTAGAGGTAAAATATTTGAGTTAGCGAGTTTGGCCTTCAGTAAAAACAATGTGAAATAGTTTCACTACTCACGCCACCTGGAACACCACAGTGTAATGGTGTGTCCGAACGTCATAACCGTACTTTATTAGATATGGTGCGATCGATGATGTCTCTTACCGATCTACCACCATCGCTTTTGGGGTTATGCATTAGAGACAGCTACATTCACGTTAAATAGGGCACCATCTAAATCCGTGGAGATGACACCGTATGAACTCTCGTTTGACGAAAAACCTAAGCTGTCATTTCTTTAAGTTTGGGACTGCGATGCTTATGTGAAAAAGCTTCAACCTGATAAGCTCGAACCCAAGTCGGAGAAATGTGTCTTCATAGGATACCCAAAAGAGACTGTTGGGTACACCTTCTATCACAGATCCGAAGGCAAGATATTCGTTGCTAAGAATGGATCCTTTCTAGAGAAGGAGTTTCTCTCGAAAGAAGTGAGTGGGAGGAAAGTAGAACTTGATGAGGTAACTATACCTTCTCCCGAATTGGAAAGTGGAACATCACAAAAACTAGTTCCAGTGATCCTACACCAATTAGTGAGGAAGCTAATGATGATGATCATGAAACTTCAGATCAAGTTTCTGCTGAACTTCGTAGATCAACCAGAGTTCGTTCCACACCAGAGTGGTACGGCAACCCAGTTCTGGAAATCATGTTACTGGACCATGATGAACCTACGAACTATGAAGAAGCGATGATGAGCCCAGATTCCGCACAATGGCTTGAGGCCATGAAATCTGAGATGGGATCCATGTATGAGAACAAAGTATGGACTTTGGTTGACTTGCCCGATGATCGGCAGGCCATCGAAAATAAATGGATCTTCAAGAGGAAGACTGACGCAGACGGTAATGTTACTGTTTACAAAGCTCGACTTGTTGTGAAAGGGTTTCGACAAGTTCAAGGAGTTGACTACGATGAGACTTTCTCACTCGTAGCGATGCTTAAGTCTGTCCGAATCATGTTAGCAATTGCCGCATTTTATGAAATCTGGCTAATGGATAACAAAACTGCATTCTTTAATGGATTTATTAAAGAAGACTTGTATGTGATGCAACCAGAAGGTTTTATCAATCCTAAAAGTGCTAACAAAATGTGCAAGCTCCAGCGATCCATCTATGGACTGGTGCAAGCATCTCGGAGTTGGAATATACGCTTTGATAAGTTGATCAAAGCATATAGATTTATACGGACTTACGGTGAAGCCTGTATTTACAAGAAGTGAGTGGGAGCACTACAACCTTTCTGATAAGTATATGTGAATGACATATTGTCAATCGGAAATGATGTAGAATTTTCTGGAAAGCATAAAGGAGTGTTTGAAAGGAGTTTTTCAAATAAAGACCTTGGTGAAGCTACTTACATATTGGGCATCAAGATCTATAGAGATAGATCAAGACGCTTGATAAGACTTTCGATGAGTACATACCTTGATAAGATTTTGAAGTAGTTCAAAAATGGATCAGTCAAAGAAGGAGTTCTTGCCTAACTTGTAAGGTGTGAAGTTGAGTAAGACTCAAAGCCAGACCACGGCAGAAAAATATAGAGAGAATGAAAGTCATTCCCTATGCCTCAACCATAGGTTCTATAAAGTACGCCATGCTGTGTACCAAACATGTTGTGTACCTTGCCATGAGTTTGTCAAGGGGGTACAATAGTGATCCAGGAGTAGATCACTGTACAGCGGTCAAAATTATCCTTAGTAACTGGATAACTAAGGAAATGTTTCTCGATTATGGAGGTGATAAAGAGTTCGTCGTAAAGGGATACGCCGATGCAAGCTTTGACACTAAATCCAGATGACTCTAAGTATCAATCTAGATTTGTATTGAAAGTGGGAGCAATTAGCTAGAGTAGTTCCATGCAGAGCATTGTAGACATAGAAATTTGCGAAATACATACGGATCTGAATATAACAGACCCGTTGACTAAACTTCTCTCACAAGCAAAAACATGATCACACCTTATTACTCTTGGGTATTAATCACATAGCGATGTGAACTAGATTATTGACTCTAGTAAACCCTTTGGGTGTTGGTCACATGGCGATGTGAACTATGGGTGTTATTCACATAACGATGTGAACTATCGGTATTAAATCACATGGCGATGTGAGCTAGATTATTGACTCTAGTGCAGGTGGGAGACTGAAGGAAATATGCCCTAGAGGCAATAATAAAGTTGTTATTTATATTTCCTTATATCATGATAAATGTTTATTATTCATGCTAGAATTGTATTAAGCGGAAACTTAGTACATGTGTGAATACATAGACAAAACAGAGTGTCCCTAGTATGCCTCTACTAGACTAGCTCATTGATCAAAGATGGTTATGTTTCCTAACCATAGACATGAGTTGTCATTTGATCAACGGGATCACATCATTAGGAGAATGATGTGATGGACAAGACCCATCCGTTGGCTTAGCACTATGATCGTTTAGTTTTACTGCTATTGCTTTCTTCATGACTTATACATGTTCCTATGACTATGAGATTATGCAACTCCCGAATACCGTAGGAACACCTTGTGTGCTATCAAACGTCACAACGTAACTGGGTGATCACAAAGATGCTCTACAGGTGTCTCCGAAAGTATTCGTGGTGTTGGCATAGATCAAGACTAGGATTTGTCACTCCGAGTGTCGGAGAGGTATCTCTGGGCCCTCTCGGTAACACACATCATAATAAGCCTTGCAAGCAAAAGACTAATGAGTTATTCACGAGATGATGTGTTACGGAACGAGTAAAGAGACTTGCCGGTAACGAGATTGAACTAGGTATAGATATACCGACGATCGAATCTCGGGCAAGTAACATACCGATGACAAAAGGAACAACGTATGTTGTTATGCGGTTTGACCGATAAAAGATCTTCATAGAATATGTAGGATCCAATATGAACATCCAGGTTCCGCTATTGGTTATTGACCGGAGATGAGTCTCGGTCATGTCTACATAGTTCTCGAACCCGTAGGGTCCGCACGCTTAACGTTTGATGACGATCGGTATTATGAGTTTATGAGTTTTGATGTACCGAAGGTAGTTCGGAGTCCCGAATGAGATCACGGACATGACGAGGAGTCTCGGAATGTCCGAGACATAAAGATTGATATATTGGACGACTATATTCGGACACCGGAAGCGTTCCGGAAAAGTTTCGGATTTAACTGGATTGCCGGAGGGGGTTACTGGAACCCCCTACGAGGAGGGATGGTCCATAGTGGGCCTTGAGGAAAGGAGAGAGGCAGCCCATAGAGGCTGGCCGGCGCCCCACCCAGGGATCCTAGTTGGACTAGGATTGGGGGGGCGCCACCTCTCCCTCTTTTCCTTTCCCTCTCTTCCTTCTTGATGGACTCCTACTAGGAATAGGATTGCAATCCTATTCCTAGTAGGATTGCCCTAGCCGCACCATAGGAGGCCGGCCGGCCGTCCCCTCTTGCTCCTTTATATACGGGGGCAAGTGGGCACCCAAAGACACACAATTTGAATTGTTCCAGCCATGTGCGGTGCCCCCCTCCACAGAAACACACCTCGGTCATACCATCGCAGTACTTAGGAGAAGCCCTGCGCCGGTAGATACATCATATCTGTCACCACGCCGTCGTGCTGACGAAACTCTCCCGTGAAGCTCAACTGGATCAAGAGCTCGTGGGACGTCATGAAGCCGAACGTGTGCTGAACACGGAGGTGCCGTACGTTCGGTACTTGATCGGTTGAATCGCGAAGAAGTTCGACTACATCAACCGCGTCACTTGACGCTTCCGCTTCCGGTCTACGAGGGTACGTAGACACACTCTTCCCTCTCGTTGCTATGCATCTAGTAGATAGATCTTGCGTGATCGTAGGAAAATTTTAAAATACTACCTTCCCCAACACCCGGGGCTTCCCCAAGCTTAGGATTTTGGTTGTCCTTGAATTTTACCTTGGGGTGTCTTGGGCATCCCCAAGCTTAGGCTCTTGACACTCTTTGTTCCATAGTCCATCGAATCTTTACCCAAAACTGGAAAACTTCACAACACAAAACTCAACAGAAAATTCGTAAGCTTCGTTAATATAAGAAAATAAAACCACCACTTAGGTACTGTTGTGAACTCATTATAAATTCATATTGGTGTAATATCTACTGTATTTCAACTTCTCTATGGTTCATACCCTCCGATACTACTCATAGATTCATCAAAATAAGCAAACAACACATAAAAAACAGAATCTGTCAAAAACAGAACAGCCTGTAGCAATCTGTAACTTTCGAATACTTCTGTAACTCTAAAAATTCAAAAATAAATTGGTAAACGTGAGGAATTTTTCTATTAATCATCTTCCAAAAGAATCAACTAAATAGCACTCTCCAATAAAATCTGGTGACTATTCTCGTGAGCGCTAGCGTTTCTGTTTTTTACAGCATGATCATATAAACTTCACACAAGTCTTCCCAAAGGTTCTACTTGGAACAAACACTAATTAAAACACAAAACAACATCTAAACAGAAGCTAGATGCAATATTTATTCCTAAACAGAAGCAAAAACAAAGAAAATAAAATAAAGTTGGGTTGCCTCCCAACAAGCGCTATCGTTTAACGCCCCTAGCTAGGCATGATGATTTCAATGATGCTCGCATAAAAGATAAGAATTCAAACATAAAGAGAGCATCATGAAGAATATGACTAGCACCTTTAAGTCTAACCCACTTCCTATGCATAGGGATTTTGTGAGGAAACAACTTGTGGGAACGATAATCAACTAGCATAGGAAGGGACAACGAGCATAACTCCAAGACTTTAAGCACATAGAGAGGAAACGTGATATTATTGCAATATGTAGAAGAATATGATCCTCTCTCATAATAATTTTCAGTAGCGTGATGAATGAATTCAACCATATAACCAGCACATAAAGCATTTTTTTCATGATCTTATTGCATAGAAATTTTACTACTCTCCACATAAGCAAAATTCTTCTCATTCATAGTAGTGGGAGAAAACTCAACAAAATAACTATCATGTGAGGCATAATCAAATTGAAAACTAAAATCATGATGACAAGTCTCATGGTTATCATTAATATTTATAGCATATATGTCATCACAATAATCATCATAGATAGCAATTTTGTTCTCGTAATCAATTGGAACCTCCTCCGAAATAGTGGATTCATCACTAAATAAAGTCATGACCTCTCCAAATCTACTTTCATCAATATAATCATCATAAACAGGAGGCATGCTTTCATCATAATAAATTTGCTCATCAAAACTTGGGGGACTAAACATATCATCTTCATCAAAGATAGCTTCCCCAAGCTTGTGGCTTTGCATATGATTAACATCAGAGGTATTCAAAGAATTCATACTAACAACATTGCAATCATGCTCATCATGCACATATTTTATGCCAAGCATTCTATGTAATTCTTCTTCTAGTACTTGAGCACAATTTTCCTTCCCATCATTTTCATGAAAGATATTAAAAAGATGAAGCATATGAGGTAACCTTAATTCCATTTTTTTGTAGTTTTCTTTTATAGACCAAACTAGTGATAAAACAAGAAACTAAAAGATTCGATTGCAAGATCTAAAGATATACCTTCAAGCACTCACCTCCCCGACAACAGCGCCAGAAAATAGCTTGATGTCTACTACGCAACTTTCTTCTTGTAGACGTTGTTGGGCCTCCAAGTACAGATGTTTGTAGGATAGTAGCAAATTTCCCTCAAGTGGATGACCTAAGGTTTATCAATCTGCGGGAGGCGTAGGATGAAGATGGTCTATCTCAAGCAACCCTGCAACCAAATAACAAAGAGTCTCTTGTGTCCCCAACACACCCAATACAATGGTAAATTGTATAGGTGCACTAGTTCGGCGAAGATATGGTGATACAAGTGCAATATGGATGGTAGATATAGGTTTTTGTAATAAGAAAATATAAAAACAGCAAGGTAGCAAGTGGTAAACGTGAGCATAAACGGTGTTGCAATGATAGGAAACAAGGCATAGGGTTCATACTTTCACTAGTGCAAGTTCTCTCAACAATAATAACATAATTGGATCATATTACTAGCCCTCAACATGCAACAAAGAGTCACTCCAAAGTAACTAATAGTGGAGAACAAACGAAGAGATCATGGTAGGGTACGAAACCGCCTCAAAGTTATCCTTTCTGATCAATCTATTCAAGAGTCTGTAGTAAAATAACACGAAGCTATTCTGTGGCACCCTGGCTCAGACAAAACCGAGCCCAGAGATCGAGATGAAGTCTTCTGGAATACGTCACTTCTTAGTATAGAACAAACCAGCTCTCAATTACAACACGAATATGATTACAAGGGTTCCGATATTACAATGAATAACATCGGCATGACGACACTACACCAACACGGTTGCTCTATACAAGCAGCATAACAACTCGAAGCAGCGGAACAACGAACGGCGATGATGGACTCCAATCCGCAGGGACTCTGGCTGGAATGTTTATCCTAGCTCGTGAACACGGGAACAACACCAAACGAGCAAGCAATCCAGGCATGACCTGCAAGCTGGCATGACATGCCAGGTTAGTACATTGAATGTACTAGCAAGCTGACAATAAACCAGAAGCACTCAAGACAAACAATAGCATGGCAATTACAGGTTAATCAGGAATTATCATGAGATCATCAGGATAACATAGCATGAACAACATGAACATGATCCAGCTAGACAATATACACAGGGCATGAACATATAAATCTGATGATACTAGCATGCAACATGATGACACTACATGCACCATTTATTTTGTTCAGGTTACCTCGTAACCATCACATGCATCACTTACCAACCTTGGACATTATACGATCATCTCAGGATCAATCAAGCTTGGTAAAACCAAACGTGATCTTTCTGGCGATCACTACCATCTTATCTCATCATCGAACCGGGGTTGTTATTAAACACATTATTATTATGATCACTGTTGACTCATAGTGTGACCAACTACGAACTGGGCCCTTATCCGCGGGCACGGCTATCGATAGATTAATATACACTCTGCAGAGGTAGCGCACTGTACCCACACTACGGAACCCATGGCCTCGTTCTCCCATTCGGGTGGACCAACGGTGTACCGACAAAACTAATCTACTGTCATGACACTCTCCCGGCCACTCTGACTCACGCCCTACTGGGCTGGTCCTGGGTGGCCCCGTGCCTACGAAAGACACAACAGCCACCGTCGTGGCTAAACATAAATGGTCCCAAACGGGGACCCAGATCCGTAACAACAACAATGGGCACACAAGGTTATGTCCGCTTTCCCGGATAAGGTACCGAATGCCCATAACCTTCCCTCGTTGGACGCACCGGTGAGAGGCATGACAATAGACCCAGTTAGGACCTTCCCATAAAGGTAAACGTGGTTGCACTAGTCAGTTCGTTATGGTGGCACCATGACTCAGACAATAGTTGTTCAAGTTCAATTTAATCTGGTTAAACTTGAATGCAAATATGCTGAGTCATTATAAAATACATGATACAATTACAATGCATGAGTATGAATAACAACATAATCATGAAAGAACTATCCATCGTATCAACAATGAATCATAAGCATGGCATAATGACTAGCATGAGCATCATAAGTACATACTTCTCCGAAAAATAACTACTAACATTAACAACAAATATCATGCAAGAACATATCAACAATATCAACATGCAAGCATTTAACTAACTGGATGCAAAGGAACATGCATAAGAACGGTACTCGGGATAGACGGCAGTCATGCCCCGAAGACCATCACCAATATCAACATGCATTACTAGTAAGCATAAACATTTGAAAGGAATACTAGGAACTAGCATGGCACGATAAACAGGTGCATAACAACATAGCAAGAAAATAAACAATAACCCCGAAGCATTACCGAAACAACGATAACCACATTTTTAAACAACCAATCATTTAATAAATATTCAAGTTGAAAACCATGGCTACTGCATGACTATCATGCAAGTGGGTATTGTGGCTTGCCTGGGGTGACGGAGACTCCAGGAAGAAGTGCGGAACGATCACGGAAAGAAGCATCGGAAATAGTTCTCTCTCGGAGGGGGCTGTTTACGGCAAGGGAAAAATGGTCATTTCCAGTATGTCAAACCATAGTGAAAATGATACCAACAGAAAGGTCTCGACGAGACGAAGACGTGGGCTTTGGAATCACCTGATTCGGAGTTATGGGTAAAGAGTTATGAAGGAATGAACACCAGGGACCAATCTGTGAAAGTTTCTGCTACAAACAAGTCCCTGAGTTGATAAGACAGAAGCGCAGATTTAGGAATACGATTTCTGTGAAAGAAAGCGCACTTTGGGCCGAAGTGGAAAGAAAATACGCTTTCAGAAAAGGGAAAACGTATTTCAAGAAACCGTCTCCCCTTAACTAAGTGGAAATGTTTGTGACTCACTTACAGGTGGTGTCCGAGGGGAGGCGCGGCCCGCCTGGCCAGCTGGCTGGCGCACGGGTCGTCATCTTCCTCCTCCCGCCTGTCCCGCACGGAACAGAGAAGGGAGACAGAGGACTCTGTCGGCGAGGGGCCCGGGCAGCTCCGGCCGTCTCCCGCCCGGCCGAGGCCACCGGCAGGGTCGGGGTGGCGCGGCTCAGAGGGACGAGAGGAACACGATGGACATGCTGGGAGGGTGAGAGGAGGACTAGACTCACCGGAACTAGGCCGAGGTCGAGGCGGCCATGGCGGTCATCGGCAAAAAGAAGATGAACCCGAGGGTTCTGGTGGTCGAGGGGGAGCGAGGAGGGGCTAGTGAGGTGCGGAGGAGCTCGGGGGGTCGTTTATATAGGCGAGGGGAGGACTCTGGATGCTTGCTACAGATCTCCAACATGGCGCTAATGGAGGTCAGAGGCGGTTCATGGTAGTGGCACTATTGTGACGGCGCGCTGCCGGCGAGTGACGACGAGGCAGTGATGCAGGGAAGTGCAGACAAGCACAGGAGAGCTCTTGGACAACGTTCGAGGCCGAGACGAGGAGGGAGGCGACGAGCACAGCCGCCCGACCGTTCCAGAGCATGCACTGTGCATGAAACAGGTGCGGTCACCACGCGCACTGGTGTAAGTGGCGAGCTCCGGCGTGGCCAAGCATGTCCAGTAGGTTTACCTCAGTGCCCTTAGTGGAAATGCAGAAAGAAAATGATCCAGGGGCAAAGAAGAGATTTGCAGATGGTTCCATGGTAAAACAACAACAAGGTGCTTGTAACTTCCTGTGGTTAAACCATCTGGGTAACTTGGTAGAAAATTTGTCTGGCGCTGATCTTACACCAAGATGATCTAGATCACCAAAAACAAGACTAAGAAGAGGAGTTTAGCTTAGGGTTGCTGTAGAAAGTGCCAAACTGGCCAGATTATGAGATGATGATGTTGCACTCACATAATTAAGTTTCATGAGCTGATTTTTGGTGTGGGGGAATTATTTGACCATATGGAGCTGCTGTAAAAATATCATGCCATTTGGAGTTACCAAAGTGGCACTTCCTTCACAAAGCTCCAATCTAGACAGAATCTTGGAAAAAATACTAAGGGTAAAAGGTTATTTGGATTGAGCCAAGACTTGGTGTAGAAGGTATATGTAGATGTAAGAATGGCCTGGTAAATTGGCAGCTCAAATGAAGCAAGGTAAAATAGTGTTGCTTCACAAAGTGCAAATTTTACCAGAAATCAAGATTTGCAGCTGAGCTCACATAGATGATCTCCACGAGCTCAAACTTTGTGGAGATGCATGATTTGATCAAAGGAAGGATGTGACCAAGTCTTATCTCATTTGGACATGCCTAGAATATACTTCCTTCACAAAGTTTCTTTCTGGACAGAAACTTTCAAAAATCACTGGAAAATAGTTACTAGGAAAATGAGTATGAAATTTGGCACAAGGCAATGATATGGACATGAAAAGATGTACACCAAGTTTGAGAGCAAGTGGGCAAAGATAAATAGCACCTGCTTCACAAAGTGCCATTTAGGGCAGAACAGGAAGATGATTTTTGGAGGACTATTTTTGAACATGGAAATGAAATATTTTGCCACATTTGATCAATATATGACCCAAACAATTTATTTGGGAATTTTTAGAATGACAGAGATATAGGTTGATTCACAACCTAGGGCAAAAAAAGAGTTATTCCTTTAATAGAAAAGGAATATTCTTTGGGAAAAAGAATATTGGGGTTGGGCCAAGATGGAAATGGCAAGGTCTTGGGATGATGACAAGGATGGCAAGCCACTATAAAACCTAGGAAGACAAGATCTTCCCAAGTTTCAGAACCACATAGCCATTGAGAAAGAAAACTCAGGCAAAAAACTCAGAAAATCCAAAGAAAAGGAAAGGGTCAAAAATCAGGCTGTGACAACTCTTCCCCCCTTAAAGAAATCTCGTCCTCGAGATTTGGTTGTTCCGGGTTAAATAATTTTTCTGACTTGAAGAAACCGTTTCCAACTCAGGTTTCTTTTATTCATAATATTTCCACTGAATTGGATATGACTGACTGTCTTGATCTGGGGTGGTTTGCCTTGTTGTGTCTGACATTCTGACAGGACGTACCTTATATGTTCCTGTTTATACTGACTCAAATTTTATTTCATATCTGTTGGCTGAGCTAGCATCCAAAATATTATTTTTAAGGACATATCTGTCCTTCTTGATATTGATCCCTGCTGGAAATGTTATCTTTGTATCGAGTACCGAGGATATTTCAAGGAGTTGGGGAACAAGTCTTCTCATGGAACAAAGAATCTCTTCTATCCAGGCATCGGATTTCTCAAATATAGGTATGCCTTATGATCCCAACACAGTGATGTGGATCATATCTGTTTTTGCTAACGGAGGCTGTCATCTTGCTGGGGTTTTTGACTTATCCTGACTGGCTTTTCAGTCTAGATTATCCAAGTTGTACCAAAGTTTTAACTGTCGCTTGTCGTGACTGATAGAAAAATGCACCATCCTCTGATGATAAAATTTGCAGTCTTGACTGGTGGTGATCTTGGCCAAGAATCCCATCCACACAGGCTATTCTTTTAATTGCTTCCCTTATGCGAGAGATAACAATCCTCAAAGCATATGTTTTCACACGGATTATTCATTGTGCTAGTATCTCCTTGGGAATAACAGTCGGTGCGATGCTCCATCGCGGGTGTTGAGGTCAATATATTGAGTTGTCCATGAGTCTGACCGGGCAGACTTGTGTATTCAATGCTGATGGTTCTGAGCATACTATGGACTGAGCTGGTTGCCTTGCTATGAGGTTCTTACCACAATGAAGTATACCCCTTAGGTGGATCTTTGCTTGGGTTCACCGTGGAATCAGACTGTCTTGGGCATCCGCATTTTTTTCCACATAATAACCGGCATACCTGTATTGTTGGTCTTGCTTTTTCATTATTACTTTCTTCATCTAGATCCTCAACTGAAAGAGCGGGGCCTTATATCGGTCCTTGATTACTTTTGCAGCCCTGAATACGATTACGTACAATATCTGGCAATCATACCTTGGTCTAGTTCATGTTTTGAGCCTCGGTATATTTATCCGGCTCACGTGTGGTTATGCAGATCTTAATACTATTGGGGATTATGCCGGACAGTGACATGGTTAATAACACCATATTGTTGGATGTGCGAGACTGATCTTGACAATGACTGCTAAGATTATTGTCTCAGTGTTGTCTTTCCTTCAAGAATTGTTGAGCATGGCCTCACCCACTGGTTTTTCTTTCTTGAATAACCGGTGAGGTTGTCGGATGTGTTCCGCGGATTCTTCCTTGTGCGAGAGACTTGCATGGACTTGGCAGCATACTGAATGAATTAATATCTGATTCTCGAGGCATACCTCTGACCTATTTTTATTTCAGACCAACTGTTGCAGATCTGCCACTTGGGAAACACTGACATATGCAGACAATTCCAAATTTAATGCCTTGTATTAGTGCCATACAGAAGAATACTGGGCGGCTTGCGTTCGGAAATCACCGGGGTGTCGTGTTGAGGAAGACGGAGTGGCTTATGCTCGAAGCCTTTGGTGGATATCTTCTTGAGGAAAAACGGGGTACCGTACCTCATAAGCTTCCCCCTTAAAGATGTTGCTAGGGAAGACTCGGACTGATGTATATATATATATATACACTTCGTCAATAATTTTTCTTGGTGGATGGAACTGCTTTTCTTGGTGATTGGACTGATGTGTATATATATATATATATATATATATATATATATATATCTTTGTCAGTCCGGCAGCTGATTATTTGCAGGTCAAGAATTTTCTGACTGTCCATACTGAATTCATCGTGCATTTGGACTGACTTCTGGGTGTCTCAATGCTTTAATATTGGCTTATAGCAGATTCAATCATCACGTATGAACCATATCTTTGACTGGGAATGCACTGTTGATCCATTTTTGTTCTCTTGTTAATTCAATCATTGCTGCAATAAAGCGTATCTCTGACAGGTACTTGTTGTTGAAAGTGTGAGCAGAATATACATGTATTCAGACCGGATGTAATATAACGTTGTCCGTTGAAAATCTGAATTACTTGGTGTATATCTATACTGCTCACGGCTTCTTCTGATCCGGTGTCGGTCGAGGAAATATTTCCATAAGGGGGTAACACCGAGGATTTAAAACAAAGAAGCACGAGAAAACGATTTATTGCAACAAAGCATACAACAAACAAGCTACAAAGCTACTCCACACAGGCACACACAAGCATGATGCTACCGCAGATGCACAAACACTACACGAAGGATTACATCCTACGCTTGAGCAAATGCTCGTGAACTGACGAGGAAGCTACGGGAGTAGCGAGTGGAGCTGCTGACTCTAGAACTCCGGATGGACGAGGCGGAGGAGTTGGAGAAGCTGGCGGAGACTGAGGTAAAGCGACACCAATCAATCTCCTGGCTCGAATGGCGTCTCGGACTAACTCAGAATTAAGAAGACACTCGGCCGTCATGTATCGAGACATGGCGAGGATAGTCGGGTCATCTTGAGGGTTGACAGAGGGAAATTGGATTCGCCTAGGATTCTCGACGATGGTGGGATAATATTGATAAGCACAGTTCTCTTGCACCATGCTCTCTTGATGACTAAGACCAGTGACTCCTGCCATTGCGGAAAGCTGAACGGCACGCTCAGGAGTAGCGTCGTGACCACCGTGAAAACTGTAGGTGCGCTTACCGATAGTAATCGGGGCTGACAGATGAACATGAGCAACAAATTCCCGAATTCTTCCTCCAGAAGAAAACTGGAATACTTGATAATGAGGTAAATCTCCAAGGGGATAAATACTACGCCACATGTTGCCAAGGAGGGCGGCAAAGCTGAGAGGTGCAGGAGTGGGACTGAACTCAATGGGAATAGCACCGGGAGCTAAGGGAAGGACACTGAAATCATGGAAATTGACCGCCATCTACGCATGAAAACATTGGTTAATGCTAACCAAAATAAGACTACATGCGGCAAACAAATGCAACAACCAAATGACGCAATCAAGGGCAACAACCAGACCCTATACTACCGTTTTCTAACATTCCAGCGGACTAGGACGCTCTACAGCCAGACCTGGTCTGATAACAAGCTTGTGGCACCTCGACTCAGATAAAACCGAAACGCCCCGTATTCCAGCCCAGAGATCGAGATGAAGTCTTCTGGAATACGACACTGCTTAGTATAGAACAAACTAGCTCTCTATTACAACACGAATATGATTACAAGGGTTCCGATATTACATGAATAACATCGGCATGGCGACACTACGCCAACACGGTTGCTCTATACAAGCAGCATAACAACTCGAAGCAGCGGAACAACTACTGGTAGCGGAACAACGAACGACGATGATGGACTCCAATCCGCAGGGACTCTGGCTGGAACGTCTATCCTAGCTCGCGAACACAGGGAAGTGCAGACAAGCACAGGAGAGCTCTTGGACAACGTTCGAGGCCGAGACGAGGAGGGAGGCGACGAGCACAGCCGCCCGACCGTTCCAGAGCATGCACTGTGCATGAAACAGGTGCGGTCACCACGCGCACTGGTGTAAGTGGCGAGCTCCGGCGTGGCCAAGCATGTCCAGTAGGTTTACCTCAGTGCCCTTAGTGGAAATGCAGAAAGAAAATGATCCAGGGGCAAAGAAGAGATTTGCAGATGGTTCCATGGTAAAACAACAACAAGGTGCTTGTAACTTCCTGTGGTTAAACCATCTGGGTAACTTGGTAGAAAATTTGTCTGGCGCTGATCTTACACCAAGATGATCTAGATCACCAAAAACAAGACTAAGAAGAGGAGTTTAGCTTAGGGTTGCTGTAGAAAGTGCCAAACTGGCCAGATTATGAGATGATGATGTTGCACTCACATAATTAAGTTTCATGAGCTGATTTTTGGTGTGGGGGAATTATTTGACCATATGGAGCTGCTGTAAAAATATCATGCCATTTGGAGTTACCAAAGTGGCACTTCCTTCACAAAGCTCCAATCTGGACAGAATCTTGGAAAAAATACTAAGGGTAAAAGGTTATTTGGATTGAGAAAAGACTTGGTGTAGAAGGTAGATGTAGATGTAAGAATGGCCTGGTAAATTGGCATCTCAAATGAAGCAAGGTAAAATAGTGTTGCTTCACAAAGTGCAAATTTCACCAAAAATCAAGATTTGGAGCTGATCTCACATAGATGATCTCCATGAGCTCAAACTTGGTGGAGATGCATGATTTGATCAACGGAAGGATGTGACCAAGTTTCATCTCATTTGGGCATGCCTAGAATATACTTCCTTGACAAAGTTTCTTTCTCGACAGAAACTTTGAAAAATCACTGGAAAATAATTACTAGGCAAATGAGTTTGAAATTTGGCACAAGGTAATTATATGGACATGAAAAGATGTCCACCAAGTTTTAGAGCAATTGGGCAAAGATAAATAGCACTTGCTTCACAAAGTGCCATTTAGGGCAGAACAGGAAGATGATTTTTGGAGGACTATTTTTTAACATGGCAATGAAATATTTTGCCACATTTGATCAAGATATGACCCAAAACAATTATTAAAATTTATTTGGGAATTTTTAGAATGACAGAGATATAGGTTGCTTCACAACCTAGGGCAAAAAGAATTATTCCTTTAATAGAAAAGGAATATTCTTTGGAAAAAGAATATTGGGGTTGGGCCAAGATGGAAATGGTAAGGTCTTGGGATGATGAGAAGGATGGCAAGCCACTATAAAACCTAGGAAGACATGATCTTCCCAAGTTTCAGAACCACATAGCCACTGAGAAAGAAAACTCACGCAAAATTCTCAGAAAATCCAAAGAAATAGAAAGGGTCAAAAATCAGGCTATGACATATTCTTTCCGTTCAATCTATCATAGAGTTCGTACTAGAATAACACCTTAAGATACAAATCAACCAAAACCCAAATTTCACTTAGATACTCCATTGTCACCTCAAGTATCCGTGGGCATGATTATACGATATGCATCACACAATCTCATATTCATCTATTCAACCAACACAAAGAACTTCAAAGAGTGCCCCAAAGTTTCTATCGGAGAGTCAAGACGAAAACGTGTGCCAACCCCTATGCATACATTCCCAAGGTCACGGAACCCGCAAGTTGATCACCAAAACAAACATCAAGTGAATCAATAGAATACCCCATTGTCACCACATGTATCCCATGCAAGACATACATCAAATGTTCGCAAATCCTTAAAGACTCAATCCGATAAGATAACTTCAAAGGGAAAACTCAATCCATTACAAGAGAGTAGAGAGGGAGAAACATCATAAGATCCAACTATAATAGCAAAGCTCGCGATACATCAAGATCGTGCCATCTCAAGAACACGAGAGAGAGAGAGAGAGAGAGAGAGAGAGAGAGATCAAACACATAGCTATTGGTACATACCCTCAGCCCTGAGGGTGGACTACTCCCTCCTCGTCATGGAGAGCGCCGGTATGATGAAGATGGCCATCGGAGAGGGATTCCCCCCTCCGGCAGGGTGCCAGAACGGGTCTAGATTTGTTTTCGGTGGCAATAGAGGCTTTCGGCGGCGAAACTCCCGATCTAGGTTATTTTCCGGAGGTTTCTGTATTTATAGGATTTTTTTTGGCATAGGGCACAAGTCAGGGGGGTCTCCGGGCTGTCCACGAGATAGGGGGTGCCACCACTTAGGGTGGGCGCGCCCCCACCCTCGTGGGCAGACCGTGGCTCTCCTGGACCAACTCTTTTACTTCGGGGACTTCTTTTGGTCCAGAAAAAATCATGAAAAATTGGCACGTCAATTGGACTCCGTTTGGTATTCCTTTTCCGTAACACTCAAAAACAAGGAAAAATCAGAAACTGGCACTGGGATCTAGGTTAATAGGTTAGTCCCAAAAATCATATAAAAGTGTATATTAAAGCCCATAAAACATCCTAGAAGGATAATATAATAGCATGGAACAATGAAAAATTATAGATACGTTGCAGACGTATCAACACGCAGGTCATACAATAATTAAAGGCAACCCTAAGGCTCCTGCCTGTTGTTGTACTCATCGACATGCAAGTCGTGAACTTACTACAAAACATGATCATCTCATACATCGATGTATATCAAATCATATCTTGACCATATCACATCACAAAATGCCCTGCAAAAACAAGTTAGACGTCCTCTACTTTGTTGTTGCAAGTTTTATGTGGCTGCTACGGGCATCTATTATGAACTTTTCTTACCTACGCAAAACCACAATGGTGATTATCAAGTTTGTTGTTTTGACCTTCTGCAAGGACCGTCCGTAGTCAAATTTGATTCAACTAAAGTAGGAGAAACAGACACCCGCCAGCCACCTTTATGCAAAACAAGTTACATCTCAGTCGGTGGAGCCGATCTCATGTATGTGCACACGTAATATTGGTCCGGGCCGCTTCATCCCACAATGCCGACGAATCAAAATAAGACGTCGGTGGTAAGAAGTATGAAAATCACCGCCCACAACTTCTTTGTGTTCTACTTGTGCATGTCATCTACGCATAGACCTGGCTCATGATGCCACTATTGTGAAACGTAGCATGGAAAACAAAATAAATCTATGCACACGCCAGATCTATCCATGGAGATGCATAGCTACGAGAGGGGAGAGAGCATCTTCATACCCTTGAAGATAACTAAGCGGAAGCATTTATCAATGTGGTTCATGTAGTCGTACACCTTCACGATCTGTCCCGATCTAGTACCGAACATACGTCACCTCCATGTTCAGCACACATTCATCTCGATGACGTCCCCGTCTTCTCGATCCAGCAGGATAGGAGAAGTAGTAGATGAGTTCCGGCAGCATGACGGCGTGGTGACGGTAGTTGTGGATCTATCCACATGGCTTCACCAAGCACAACGGACGTGGATGGAGGAGGAACTAGAACTAGAGGGATACGGGGCACCACACACGGCTTAGGGATCATGGTGTGTATTGCCCCTCTCCCTCCTCTCATATATATAGGTGGAGGGGCAGAGGAGGCAGCCCTAGGACGCACCCCAAGTGGCCGACGGCTGCCATAGGCGCCTACCTAGCCCCCCTCCATATATGGACATGGGGGGGTTGCCTTAGGACGCCTCCCCTTTCCTTCCCTCCTTTCCTTGCGCGTGGGCAAGGGAGGTGGGGCCCGCCAGCGCCTTTGTGGGCGGGTGTGCTCCCCACCTTTGGCCCATAAGGCCCACCACTTACCGGTGGCCTCCCGGAACCCCTTCCGGCACTTCGATAAATACTCGGTATTTTCCGAAACCTTTCTGGTGACCAAATAGTATTGTCATATATATATCAATCTTTACCTCCGGACCATTCGGGAGCTCCTCGTCATGTCTGTGATCTCATCCGGGACTCCAAACAACATTCGGTCACCAATTCACATAACTCATATAACACTATATCATCAACGAACGTGAAGCGTGCGGACTCTACGGGTTCGAGAATGATGTAGACATGACCGAGACGGCTCTCCGGTCAATAACCAATAGTGGGACTTGGATGCCCATATTGGTTCCTACATATTCTAAGCAGATCTTTATTGTTGGGTTCTATGGTACGGTGCGTCGACTGCAAATTAAAAATTCCTACCTGCAGAACATCTAGGAACATCCTAAGGGAAATGGATCGCAGATTGTTACCACTAGACGCGCAGTGCCGTGCAGTGGTGGTAGAGTTGAGGCAGCGTGTTCCCGGAGTCGTATCCTCCTTGCCGATCTCCCACATAGTCGAGGATACCATGAACAAGTTCGCCGGAGCGGTGCAAGTGCACCATCTCTAACAGTATCCGCGCGTGTAGGAGGAACGTCGTGCGGCGCACTGCTAGGTCTGATCACACAACTGGCGACGAGTGGAGCTGGCTAGTTGCAACACATGCAAAGCCATAATTACGGTGCCAAAGTGATCAACTACGTCAGTGTGCCGCACCTCCACTATATATAGGCATCCATAGCGGGCTCAACACTTGGGCCTCGCACAGATCCTAAAGCCCAAAGTCTACTCGGTCATGTTTGAAGTCCACCTCGGATAGCATCCGATCAGTGTCCTCGGAACCGACCTCGTAGGTTCCTTCCCTTAAGCGCGTGACCCCTTAGGTTCAAGTCGGCTTGGTCACACTTCGGATCACCACCGACCTGCACGGTTGGTAGCGGCCTCTAGCAAGGCGCGTCGACCACCAAGTAGACTATGAACCTGGTTTGACGAACATGTACTACATGTCACACTTCCATTCCCTTTGCCACACGATACATGTTGCCGGGCTCAAGGCGAGACTGTCATCCTTGTGCTAGCCCAACCTCTTTCTCGTCCCAGTGATGCCAACCACAAACAGGATTATATCATAATCCTTGTCGCATGGCTATGCTTATCCTGGTCTGATCACACGAGGGGCTGAAAGCACAAGTGCTCCCTGGGTAATTTTGGTAATTAATGTCAACATACCTCTGGTTGGACTAATGCTTTCATCTAGTATATTTCAGACAAGTTCAACAAATGGAGTGGCATGGACTAGAGGATGTGGCACCCCTTCAAAATGATTAGGACAAAGGATTGGCTCAAGCTCAAAGCTCAGGACTCTGCATTTTCTATTTTAGTGATCCAAGATCACATTGAGTCCATAGGAAAACCAATACTATTAAAAGGGGATGAGGTGTTGCTTAATGGCTTGCTTGCTCAAAGTGCTTAGTGATATGCTCCAAAACCCTCAACTACTTTCTCACATCCACATATGTCCCAAACCAAAAGTCAAACTCGGCCCCACCGAAACATTCTATCCGGCGCCACCGAGTTCAGTTGACATAGCCACAGCCACAAACCCTAATAAATTCGGTCTCATCGATAGGGATTTCGGTCTCACCGAGATGGGAATGTAAACTCTGCGTTTCCTATTTGTAACATTTCGGTCCAACCGAGATGTGAGAATCGGTCTCACCGAGTTAGCATTGCAAACTCTTTGTTGCCTCTTCGTAACATTTCGGTCTCACCGAAATGAGCGAATCGATCCGATCGAGTTTGCCTGACCAACCCTCTGTGTGCCTATTACAGAAATCGGTCTCACCGAGTTTGTGTAATCGGTCTCACCGAGATTACTTTATGCCCTAACCCTAATAAAATCGGTCCTACCGAGTTGATCATATCGGTCCCACCGAAATGCCTAACGGTCACATTATGAACTAAATCGGTATGACCGATTTTTCTGATTCGGTCCCACCGAATTTGGTAAATTCTGTGTAATGGTTAGATTTTGTGTGGAGGCTATATATATCGCTCCACCCTCTCTTCATTCATGGAGAAAGCCATCAGAACATACCCACACTTCCAAAAAACATTTTCTGAGAGAGAACCACCTACTCAAGTGTTGAGATCAAGATATTTCATTCCTACCACATAAATCTTGTTCTCTAGCCTTCCCCAAGTTGCTTTCCACTCAATCTCTTCTTCCACCATATCCAAATCTATGAGGAGCTGTTTGAGTGTTGGTGAGACTATCATTTGAAGCACAAGATCAAGGAGTTCATCATCAACACACCATCTATTAACTTTTGGAGAGTGGTGTCTCCGAGATTGGTTAGGTGTCACTTGGGAGCATCCGTCAAGTTTGTGGAGTTGAACCAAGGAGTTTGTACGGGCAAATAGATCGCCTACTTCGTGAAGATCTACCCTAGTGAGGAAAGTCCTTCGTGGGCGATGGCCATGATGGGATAGACAAGGTTGCTTCTTCGTGGACCCTTCATGGGTGGAGTCCTCCGTGGACTCGCACAGCCGTTACCCTTCGTGGGTTGAAGTCTCCATCAACGTGGATGTACGATAGCACCACCTATCGAAACCACGGCTAATAAATCACCGTGTCTACATTGCGTTTGCTCCCTCAAACTCCTCCCTTTACCTTCATATGCAATTGCTTTACATTCCGCTGCTACAATCTTAGAATTACATGTGTAGGTTGATTGCTTGACCTGTGCATAATTGCTAAAATCTGCCAAGACTTAAAATTGGGAAAAGGCTAGGTTTTTATTTGGTCAAGTAGTCAAAGCATGCTTTACTTTCCGCTGCCCATATACTCTTGTCATGCTTGCTTGATATGTATTGTGAATGTTTAAACATGTGCTAAAACTCCACCTCAACAAGAAGAAATTAAAACTGCCAATTTTCTTGCTAAGTGTCTATTCACCCCCCTCTAGACACCTCTTCTTGATCCTTTCAATTGGTATCAGACCTTTGGTCTCCATTGCTTTGGTTTAATCACCATTAGAGGAAGATGGATGAGTCTATGTCGGGGAGTCTTAGACATAGAGTGCCTATACTTGATGGAGAGTACTTCCATGAGTGGAAAAATGAGATGCTTGAGATTTTCAATGAATATCATTTGGACAAGTACATTACTACTCCTTGTGCTCACCTTGTTGATCCTTTGCATCCCACACCCGATGAGGATCTTGACATGATTCGCAATCTTAGAACTATCATTCTTATTGTGAGAGAATTTCCCAAAATTTTGATTGATAGCTTACCTACTCTAGATTGTGCTTACACCATATGGAGATTCCTAGAGGAACGATTCCCAAATTATTCCCTGAAAAATCTAGATGAGATTCTCCATAAGTCTATTGCCTGGAATAGGATGAGTACTAGTGATCCTAAGTTTGATGATTGCCTATTTGAGCTTTGTGATCTCATGCGTGCCAAGGGAGATGTTGGAATTATTTGCAATATCATTTCCGAAGTCATTAGAATTCATAGAGATGAACATTGTTACGGTCATACTTCTAATGAATCACTCTCTCTAGGAATTGATCCATCACATGACGATGTGGAACACGGATACTATGATGAGGACGATGATAGTGACTATGATCTTGATGATGCGATGAGACATTTTGGTCTTATGGAAAATCTTCGTGGTTACGTAGCCGGAGGAAAGGAATGGGTGCTTGATAGTGGATGCACGGATCATATGACCAGAGATAAGGACATGTTTGATGAGCTTGCTAGAAATGATGGTCCACAAAAGTATGTTACCTTTGGTGACAACTCTAAGGGTAAATTTGTTGGCCATGGTAAGGTGGCCATATCCAACGATAGCTCAATCAAGAGCTTGTAGAATCTCTCGGATATAATCTTCTCTCCGTGTCTAGATTAACTGATTTTGGTTTAAATGTGCTATTCAACCATGTTGATTGCCAAGTCTTTCGTAGAGATAATCATAATATGGTTTTTACCGGCATCCGTAGAGGTGACCTATACATTGTTGACTTCACTAAGAAAGCCCAACCTCGCACTTGTCTTATTGCTAAATCTTCTAAAGGTTGGTTGTGGCATAGAAGGTTAGGGCATGTCGGCATGAGAAATCTTGATAAGCTAATTAAAGGTGATCATATCTTTGATGTTAAAGATGTTATATTTGACAAGGGTAGACTTTCTAGTGCTTGTCAAGCAGGAAAACAAGTTGGAGGAAGTCATCCCGTGAAGAACATCATGACTACTAGAAGACCACTTGAGCTACTTCATATGGATCTTTTTGGTACCAATGCTTACAAAAGTCTCGGTGGTAACTCTTTTGGATTAGTCATTGTTGAAGATTTTTCAAGATTTACGTGGGTGTTCTTTCTTGATGATAAATCGCAGGTCCAAAAGATCTTCAAAAACTTTGCTAGGAAGGCCCAAAATCAATTTGAAATGAAGATCAAGAAGGTTCGCAGCGACAAAGGAACGGAGTTCAAGAACGCAAATGTGGATACCTTTCTTGATGAAGAAGGGATTTCACATGAGTTCTCGGCTACGTACATGCCTCAACAAAATGGAGTTGTTGAGAGGAAGAATTGGAAACTTATCAAAATGGCAAGAACGATGCTTGACGAATACAAGACGCCAAGACACTTTTGGGCAGAAGCGGTTGAGATAGCTTGTCATGCAAAAAATCGCTTGTATCTTCACATGCTTCTCGGCAAGACGACATACGAGTTTCTCACCGAAAACAAACCCCAACTTGTATACTTTCGAGTATTCGGCTCAAAGTGCTACATTCTTGATAAGCATCGTCGTTCTAAATTTGCTCCTAAATCTCATGAAGATTTCCTACTTGGTTATGGCTCAAACTCTCACACTTACCGTGTCTACAACAATTTCACCCGAAAGGTTGAAGAGACGGTAGATGTGAAGTTTGATGAATCTAACGGCTCGCAAATAGAGCAATTGCCAATTGATGTAGGAGATAAAGTTCCTTCGAAAGCAATTCAAGACTTGTCTATTGGCAAGATCCGTCCAACAGAGGTGAAAGAGAGTACTTCGTCCGTCCATGTGGAAGCTCCTACCTCATGACAAGATGAACCTCAAGTTGACTTAGAGGCATCCACAAGCGGGACATGCCATGACGAAGGAAACGAGGATGTGTATCAATATTAACTTCATCAACCTCCTTCTCCACCTCCACAAGGGAACAACAACACTAACAACAATGAGGAAGGACGAGAAGAAGAAAAAGAAGATGAAGAGGATGTTGAAGATGCTCTTGATGGTCCAGATTGGGTGAACGCTATGCATGAAGAGCTACACAACTTTGAGAGAAATCAAGTGTGGACATTGGTCGAAAAGCCCGACAACAACCACAACATCATCGGTACCAAATGGGTGTTTCGCAACAAGCAAGACAAAGATGGTCAAGTCGTCCGCAACAAAGCACGTCTCGTCGCCCAAGGTTACACTCAATTCGAAGGTATGGACAACGGTGAGACATACGCCCCCGTTGCTAGACTTGAATCCATTCGCATCTTGCTTGCCTATGCTAATCACCATGATATCACCTTGTACCAAATGGACATTAAAAGTGCTTTTCTCAATGGTGAAATTGAGGAGGAAGTTTATGTTAAACAACCTCCCAGCTTTGTTAATCCCAAGAAACCCGGTCATGTTTACAAACTACACAAAGCTCTTTATGGTCTTAAACAAGCTCCTAGAGCATGGTATAAATGTTTGACCAAGTTCCTTATTGAAAAAGGCTTTAAGATTGGAAAAATAGATTCCAGTCTTTTTACAAAAAGGGTTAATGGTGAGTTATTTGTGTGCCAAATTTATGTTGATGATATCATATTTGGCTTTACTAACCCCCATTTTAGTCAAAGGTTTGGAAAGCTAATGTCAGAAAAGTTTGAGATGTCTATGATGAGTGAACTCAAGTTCTTTCTTGGTTTGCAAATCAAGCAAACTAAAGAGGGTACCTTTGTTTCTCAAACAAAGTATACCAAGTACTTGTTCAAGAAATTCAACATGCAAGAATACAAAGGTATGACTACACCCATGCCTACTAGTGTACATCTTGACTTGACAAAGGATGGCTAACCGGTTGATCAAAAGGTTTACCGCTCTATGATTGGTTCATTATTATATCTATGTGCCTCCCGTCCCGATATTATGCTAAGTGTGTGCATGTGTGCACGATACCAAGCGGCTCCTAAAGAATGTCATCTTAAGGCTGTGAAAAGGATAGTGAGATACCTAATTCATACACCAAATTTTGGCATTTGGTATCCTAAGAGGTCCTCCTTTGATCTTGTTGGCTACTCCGATTCGGACTATGCCGGTGACAAGGTTGATAGAAAGTCCACTTCGGGTACTTGTCAATTTCTTGGTACATATCTTGTGTCTTGGTCCTCCAAGAAACAAAACTCGGTATCCTTATCCACCATCGAAGCGGAATACATTGCCGCTGGTTCATGTTGTGCTCAATTGCTTTGGATGACCCAAACTCTTAAATATTATGGGATCTATGTGAAACATGTTCCATTGCTTTGTGACAATGAAAGTGCCATTAAGATTGCTCATAATCCTATGCAACACTCTCGAACTAAACATATTGAAGTTCATCATTATTTCATTCGAGATCATGTTGCTAAGGGTGATATCAATCTTAAACATGTTCGCAGCGATAAGCAATTAGTGGATATATTTACTAAACCACTTGATGAGAAAGTGTTTCACGGGTTAAGAGGTGAATTGAACATTATTGATGCCTCAAACTTGGAGTAGGGACTCCATTTGGATACATGCAAGGCATAAGCCTTTGACTAATCCTTGACCTTTTCTCTTATGTTCAAATGTCTTGGATATATTAGTACCCTTGCATGCTATCTAACTCTTGTAGGTACTTGGATGAATCTAAATTAGTGAGATTGCAACTCACTCATATCTTGAGCAATCTCTATATCCCCAAGTCTCTACACCGTGGTGGTTGAAGACTAGGGAGCAGGAAACTCTTCAACATATCCTTTGACAATTTTTATATATCAAATTATATTTTGTATCAAGTTTTCATGATTGTCACTTTGGATACACAAGTGCTCTTCCTTGCAAGACTGACTCATGTAGGTAAATGAACTCAAACTACAAGTGGTGCTCCCAATTCTTGATGAGCTACATCAACCTTGAGCAACCCACACAAGTTCAACTACATGCCCAAGATCAACACCACCAACCAAATGGAGTGGCATGGACTAGAGGATGTGGAACCCCTTCAAGATGATAAGGACAAAGGATTGGCTCAAGCTCAAAGCTCAGGACTCTACATTTTCTATTTTAGGGATCCAAGATCACATTGAGTCCATAGGAAAGCCAATACTATTAAAAGGGGATAAGGTGTTGCTTAATGGCTTGCTTGCTCAAAGTGCTTAGTGATATGCTCCAAAAACCTCAACCACTTTCTCATATCCACATATGTCCCAAACCAAAAGTCAAACTCGGCCCCACCGGAACTTTCTATCCAGCGCCATCGAATTCAGTTGACATAGCCACTGTCACAAACCCTAATCAATTTTGTCTCACCGATAGGGATCTCGATCTCACCGAGATGGGAATGTAAACTCTCTGTTTCCTATTTGTAACATTTCGGTCCAACCGAGATGTGAGAATCGGTCGCACCGAGTTAGCATTGCAAACTCTCTATTGCCTCTGCGTAACATTTTGGTCTCATCAAAATGAGCGAATCGGTCCCACCGAGTTTGCCTGACCAACCCTCTGTGTGCATATTACATAAATCGGTCTCACCGAGTTTGTGTAATCGGTCTCACTGAGATTACGTTATGCCCTAACCCTAATGAAATCGGTCCTACCGAGTTGATCATATCGGTCCCACCGAAATGCCTAACGGTCAAATTATGAACTAAATCAGTCTGACCGAGTTTTCTGATTTGGTCCCATCGAGTTTGGTAAAATGTGTGTAATAGTTAGATTTTGTGTGGAGTCTATATATACCCCTCCGCCCTCTCTTCATTCGTGGAGAAAGCCATCAGAACATACCTACACTTCCAACATACAATTTCTGATAGAGAACCACCTACTCAAGTGTTGAGATCAAGATATTTCATTCCTACCACATAAATCTTATTCTCTAGCCTTCCCCAAGTTGCTTTCCACTCAATCTCTTCTTCCAACATATCCAAATCTGTGAGGAGCTGTTTGAGTGTTGGGGAGACTATCATTTGAAGCACAAGAGCAAGGAATTCATCATCAACACACAGTCTATTACCTTTTGGAGAGTGGTGTCTCCTAGATTGGTTAGGTGTCACTTGGGAACCTCCGTCAAGTTAGTGGAGTTGAACCAAGGAGTTTGTATGGGCAAGGAGATCGCCTACTTCGTGAAGATCTACCCTAGTGAGGCGAGTCCTTCGTGGGCGATGGCCATGGTGGGATAGACAAGTTTGCTTCTTCATGGATGGAGCCCTCCGTGGACTCGCGCAACCGTTACCCTTCGTGGGTTGAAGTCTCCATCAACGTGGATGTACGATAGCACCACCTATCAGAACCACGGCTAAAAAATCCCTGTGTCTACATTGCGTTTGCTCCCTCAAACTCCTCCCTTTAGCTTCACATGTAATTGCTTTTACATTCCGCTGCTATAAACTTAGAATTGCGTGTGTAGGTTGATTGCTTGACTTGTGCATAATTGGTAAAATCTAGCAAGACTTAAAATTGAGAAAAGGCTAGGTTTTTATTTGGTCAAGTAGTCAAAATTGCATGCTTTACTTTCCACTGCCCATATACTCTTGTCATGCTTCCTTGATATGTATTGTGAATATTTAAACATGTGCTAAAACTCCACCTCAACAAGAAGAAATTGAAAACTGCCACTTTTCTTGCTAAGAGTCTATTCACCCCCTTCTAGACTCTTCTTCTCGATCCTTTCAGGAACCAGAGTATATCTCTCATGATCGGAGGGGCAAATCCCATCTTGCTCGACCATGTCTCACAACATGGGTCTGGACAAGCCCAAAACCTACCTTTATAACTACCTAGATATGGAGTAGCGTTTGGTCAGCCCAAAGCAAGTCTATCAATATCCCGAGTACATGCGTTAGCTCAGGTCTTAGGACATAGAACGTATGTTGTACTAGAGACTCACAGATGACATATCGCTGCATCTCATAGTTGGGTCTGTCCAATCTAATATCCATCCGAGCTTGGATTCAGTCACCTAGGATCCGATCATATCCATACAGTTCGGTAGCATCACATGCTTCATGGCTAGTGAGACAAAGCCATCCACCGTACTGCATGCTAGTCTAGTCTGATGTGTGCACATATGTCACTTGTGACTAGGGACCATTTAGGGTGTATCATATAACACAAGATCTAAAAAACAAGTCACATAATTTCCAACAAGTATCATTCATCACATCCAAGGACTATCTTTATTCATAAACACATAGGAAATATCATCATACATGATTGCCTCTAGGGCATATCTCCATCATTTATCGATCGAACCTTTATGACAACATACGTAGTTCCCTTTGTCTGTCGGTATGTTACTTGCCCGAGATTTGATCGTCGGTATCTCCATACCTAGTTCAATCTCATCACCGACAAGTATCTTTACTCGTTCTCTAATACATCATCTTGCAACTAAATCCTTAGTCACTTTGCTTGAAAGGTTCTTGTGATGATGTATTACTGAGAGGGCCAAGAGATACATCTTTATCACATCTTTATGATCACCATGTTATGTTGTGATGTTTGATAACACACAATGTATTCCTCCGGTATCCGGGAGTTGCATGATCTCATGGTCGAAGAAACATGTATTTGACATTAATAAAGCAGTAGCAATAAACTGAATGATCATATGCTATGCTAATGGTTGGGTATTGTCCATCACATCATTCTCCTAATGATGTGATCCCATTATCAAATAACAACTCATGTCTATGGTTGGGAAACCTTAACCATTTGTTGATCAATGAGCTAGTCTAGTATAGGCTCACTAGGGACACGGTATTTGTTTATGTATCCACACATGTATTTATGTTTCTGGTCAATACAATTCTAGCATGAATAATAAACCTTTATCATGAATAAGGAAATATAATAATAACAACTTTACTATTGCCTCTAGGGCATATTTCCATCAGCCCCCTCCTCTCCGCACCAACCTATATATACTAGAGGTTTTGGTCCTTGGAACGCACAAGTTTCTGGAGCCTCCTCTAGTTCTAATTTGGAGTTGAACTAATTAGAACTAGACCTAGATCTCTAATCCTCATAATATAGAATCCCTATGTGGTTCTCTTCTTCTCCCTCTAATTCTCCAGCGATGGTTAGTTCTGTAAGGCGAAGCGCTGCCGGATCATGAAGCATGTACGTGTGCAAAACATAAAGAGATCGTGCTTTCGACCTTCAGTTTGAGGGATCATTCATGAACAGTTTAGTGACTTCATCAATGATCTACACCAACTTCTCTTTCACTGCAACTAGAAGTTGGAAACGATTTGATCTAAACCTCTAATGCATCTTCATAGTGTTCCTGGATCGTGATCGTAGAATTTTTTTTTGTTTCTACAATGTTTCCCAACATTTGTGTCATGAGAGGTTCTAAGAGTAGATGCATGTTGTAACAGCCTGGATATTTTTTTTGTTTCTACAATGTTTCCCAACATTTCTGATGATTTTCTTGGATTTCTTCATTTAAATTGTTTTTCTGTGGCTATGTGGTTCTGAAACTTGGGAAGATCCTGTCTTCCTAGGTTTTATAGTGGCTTGCCATCCTCATCATCATCCCAAGACCCTGTCATTTCCATCCTTGACCCAATTCCTATATTCTTTTTCGAGGGAATATTCCTTTTCTATTAAAGGAATAATTCATTTTGCCCTAGGTTGTGAAGCAACCTATATGTCTGCCATCCTAAAAACTCCCAAATAATTCTCATACTTTTTTTGGGACCTATCTTGCTCAAATATGGCAAATCTTTTCATTACCATGTTCAAAAATAATCCTTCAATAATCATTTTCCTATTCTGCCCCAAATGGCACTTTGTGAAGCAAGTGCTATTTATCTTTGTACAATTGCCTCCAAACGTTTTGTACACCTTTTCATGTCCATATCATTGCCATGTGCCAAATTGTTTCAAAGTTTCTGTCCAGAAAGGAACTTTGTGAAGGAAGTGTATTCTAGGCATGACCAAATAAGTTGAAACTTTGTAACATCCTTCCTTTTATTAAATCATCACTCTCTACCAAATTTTAGCTCATTTAACCCTTCCATGTGAGCTCAGCTCCAAATCTTGGTTTCTGGTCAGATTTTCACTTTGTGAAGCAACTCTATTTTATATTGTTTCATTTGAGCTGAAAATTTACGAGGACATTCTCCTATCCATACTAACTTCCTCCACCAAGTTTGGCTCAATTCATTAATCCAATTGCCCTGTGCAATTTTTCCAAAGTTTTGTCCAGGGAGATGCTTTCATGAAGCAAGTGCTAGTTTGGTTCATCCAAGTGGCATGAAACTTTCGAGCATCCTCATATCTTCAAATAATTGGGCCATGTCCATTTTTAGCTCATTTCATGAACTTATGTGAGTGCTACTTCATCTTCTTCTAATCTGGCCATTATGGCACTTTATACAGCAAGTACCCTCTAAACCTCTCCTATTAAGCTCATTTTTGGTAATCAGTATCACCTTAGTGCTTGATCACCCTGTGCCAAAGCTATGAGTCCAGCTCCTAGCATGTCAACCACAGAATTATACAAACACCTTGTTGTTCATCTTATCCCCTGCTAGCTGTGATCACATCCATGTCCACTGTGCTTGTTTTTGTCATCCTTGGCACTCAGAGTTGAACGATCTACTACTTGGACAAGGTCTGGCAACCCAGCGCGCGTGTGACCACCATGTACATGCGGTGACCACGGGGTAGACAAGCCAAATCTCGCACTCTGCCAAACCGCAGCGCTGTGTTCGTCCGCTCCCCTCTGCCTCTCGTGTCCAGATCATGTCCATTAGTTCCCCTGTGCTCGTATGCATCATCCTGCGTCGCTGCTCCGCCCTACATCGCTGTGGTGTGGTCGCCATCGCCGCGCCCGTGCCACAACCCTCCTCTGCTCCATTTTGGCATGTCAGCCGAGTTCTCTAGAGCATTCTCGTGGCTTCCCCTCGGCTATATATAGAGTGCCTGAGCTCGTCCGCAGCTCACAGCCCCCTACCCCGTCTCATTTGCCCTCTGGAGTCACCAAAACTCGCCGGAGTTCGTCGCTCCTCCTCGGTGGTCGCCGGAGTCCACTGGTTTCCGGCAACCACAGGCCCTAGCTAGCCTCCCCTCCACGTCCAGTACCTCCCCCTTACCCCCGCAGCTCGCACCAACCACTTGCCCCTCGCCGGAGAGCCCTGCATCACCGAGACCACCACCACGGCCGTCCGCCCGTGGCCTCCTCTGGCGTCGTCCCTCCCCGCCTCCCTACTCCATCCTGGCGCCGGCCGATCCTATGAACGGGACCGCCGTGCCCTCCCGCACCTTCCGGTGCCATTGGCTCGGCCGGGGAGCGCCTGAGCGAGCCGGCCCCCTCGCAGCAGCTCGCCTCTATCACTCCAGCCACCACTTGTCGCCGCATTCCTTGTTCCTCCCTGGCGCCCGTAGTCCCTCCAGGTGGACGCGCCTCGTCGTCCCGCACCCGCCGGTGGTTTCTGCCCGGCCGACGGTGGCCGGAGCAGCCCGCTCCATCGCCGGCCGCGGCTCTGCCTCGCCTCGCCTCTGTCTCGCTCGGGGCCGAGCGAGCGAGGTAGATGGCGAGCGCCTGCCCCCCTGTCCCCTTGGGCCCCGCTTGTAAGCCTCTATCCGTTGACTTGGACCCGGGCCCGCGCAGAGTAAGTGGAGACGTCTTCTTGAATGACTTTTTCACGATGTGAAGGCATATTTTCTTTCTTCTTCAACCCAAAGTGTGTTTTCCAGCCCTGAAAACGTATTTAGTTATATGCGCTTCTGCCTTATCCACTCAGGGACTCGGCTGTGAATATTCTGTTTGCAGAAAAGTCCCTCATATTCATCACCTCGTATCTTCGCGACCGTAACTCTGATTGAGGTGAAACCAGCGCTCACTTCTTCGTCTCATAGAGCTCTTTCTGTTGGTATGTGACACCCCGAGACCGGTGCGCCAGGTGTCAACCAGTTATTCGTCGTCGTTGCCATGTCTTCTGCTTGCGTGTTGCATCGTGCCATGTCATCTTGTGTGTTGCATCGGCATGTTTTCAAAAGTTGCATCCGTTCGAGTCCGCTCGTCCTCTCCGTTGTCCGTTCTGAGCCCAGACACACTTGCATGCGCCCGCCGCGCCTCCGAATATTTATTTTGTGAGTGGCCAAAAAATGTTCTCGGAATGGGATGAAACTTGGTGTGCGGTCTTATTATAGTGTAGAAAGGCAGCCTGCCAAATTTCATCGCATTCGGAGCTCTTTTGATAGCCCAACGGATATATAAGACGACACTAGTAGCCGGTTTAATCGTCGGACGATTTCGGTCTCCGAAAACCCCGCGGGCCTCTTCTCTCCTCTCTCCACAACCCCTCCTACACAGCCCACTACCTAACCTAGGCCCAGCCTACTTCCCCTCCGCTCCGGAGCTGTCCGATCGGCATCCGATGGCTCCGTTTTGCCCCAAAACCCCCTAAACCCTAGTCCCCTTGCTATATATGGACACCCCCTTGTCCATTTTGGGCAGCCTAGGCCTCCACCTACCTCCTAGTCCCTCTTTCCTCAGTTTCCGCGCAGCCAACCCCCCTCCCCTCCTCCAAATCCGGCGCTCCTCCACCTCACTTCTGCCACTTGGCGCCGCCTGGTTGGCTCCCCGCCGCCAAACAGCCGCCCGCCAATCGGGGGCGGCCACGTGTCCCTCCTGCCTCCCCACTGCCGCGGCCCGAGCCAGGCCCGCCCGGGCCCGAAGCTGCCGCGCGCAGGCCCGCACCCCGCTCCCCGGGCTCGAGCGCCGTCCTCCCGCAGCGCCCGATCCAACCTGGATCGTGGCAACTGCCCCACCGCCGTGATTCCTCCGGCGAGGCTCGCCGGCCACCTGCATCGGCGCCCCGCCACCCTCGCGCACCACCGGCGACCGCCGCCGTCTCAGATCCGCCTCCACCGCCGCAGCGCCCCGCCTCCGAGCCGCGCAGCTCCCCGCCGTCGAAGACCTCTGCTCCGCCACCGCCTGCTCGTGTCGCCGCCACCCCAACTCCGGCCGGATCCGGTGGGATCCAGGTCGGGGAGGTCCATTCCGCCTCCTCCGGGCTCCTCCGCCGCCCTCAAGCTCGCCGGAGAGCGCCGCCGGCCACGTCCCGATCGGCCCGACCGTCGTCGTCTTGAGCACCGACGGACATGTCCGGTTGACGATGGACATGTCCGCCCCCTCTCTCTCTCTCGTGACACTGACATGTGGGCCCGGATGCCCACAACGACGGACACGTCCACCCTAGCACGGACATGTCCATTTACCCCGAAGGTTGTTTTTTCTTCTAAGTCCCAGAGATTGCTTAAAATGTTGCATGTTTGCATGGCTGTAACTTTTTGTGTGCTTATCAAAATTGTGCATATGATATGTCAAAATGATCGTGGTGATATGCTCTACACTTTGTTCCATTGTGCCATGCTTGTTTGAGTTAATCTAGATGCCCTAATCTCTTTTGCAAGAGTGCTACTTGTTATAAACTGCTGTTAATTGTTAATTTGATGCCATGCTTGAGATGTGATAACTTTGTGCATGTTTATCCAAATGATGCATATGATATGTCAAAATGTTCATTGTGAAGTGCTCTACATGATGGTTGCTGTAGCATTCATGTTAGGTGGCATCTTGCCATGTTAATCTCTATTGCAAAAGTGCATGTGGCTGTTAAGTGATGAAACTTGTTATGAGATGCTGATTTCACTTGCTCTTTGCTATTGATGTGTTTGTCTTCATGCCTCATGTCTAGATGTTTTAGAAGCGCAATCTTTTGGTCTTTGCTGTGGTGCATTTAACTTTCCATGATATGCCTTGAGGTGACTTAAACAAGCTTGTAAACATGCCATGTTGTTGTTACTGTTTTATACTTAGTGAAAACTGCAAAATCTGGAATCTGTTATAACCAGGTGCCATGTTTGCTTGATGCCCTAGTCAAATCCATGCTTGTTTTGGAGTGGCCAATGATCATGTCTTGTTGTCCATGTTATTATCTATCCATTCATGCCCTTACTTGCTCATATGACCTACTGTAGCGTATTTAATTCTTGCTCTCAAGTTGATATAAATTATAACTGTCAGGTTTTTATCAGCATGTTCAATTTGGTGGAGCTTGTTGCTATTGATCCATGCCTCCTATGGAGTTGCTCCAATGGAGTTCTTTGCTGTATGATATGTCCACTACATGTCCATATTCTTTATATGCTTAGTAGAGTTGATATGCTTGTTGTTTTGTGCCTCCGAAGGCAGCATCGTGATGATGTTTTGCCTTCCCAGATTTTGGCTAAGTCTGGATAATTTTATTGCAACTTGCCATGCTTGTTTAAATGTGTTCCAGCAAGCTTTTGGGTGTGTTCTAAGTTCATGCTTGTTAAGCATCATGTCGACTTCCCATCCATGCCTCTTGTTATCATGTTTGAGTGATGTAGCATATATTTACCTTGCTCCCAAGTTGCTATGTGGCTGTTAACTTTAGCTTGTTCTTATATCTTGTTTCATGTGTATGTGTTGAACAGTTGCTCCGTTTTGAGTGTGTCCTATATGAAACTTGTGTGATTTTGCATGTAGAATCATAATATCATGTTGTTTACATGTTTGGAGTGTGTTTGCTTGATGTTTGGGTGCATCTTGCACCATTGCCATGTTTGACTTGTTTTGCTCATATCTTCTAGGCCGTAGCTCCGAATTAAGCAAACTTTAAACTTTATATGACACTTGACTAGAATTTCGTCTATATCATGATGGTGCATGTTAACTTGCTGTTTAACAACTTTAACTTAAGGTTTTTTCAGATCTGGACTAATTTCAAATTATGCATATGAGGGCTTACCGGATTTGTGATATGTTGATTCCGGCCTCATTTAAACTTGTTGGCTTGTGTAGTTCTTGTGTGCTTCATCCCTTGCCATGTATTGAATCATATATAGACTTGTCTTGCATCATACTTGGTTGAGCATATTGTCATGTTCTTGTGTTGAGTGTTTACCTTGTTGTGTGCTTTCTTCTCGTTAGTGCTTGTTCCGTTGCGATCGTGAGGATTCGTTCGACTACATGTGGTTCGTCTTCATGGCTTCGTCTTCGTCTTCTTCATGGACCCGTTCTTCTTCCTTGCGGGATCTCAGGCGAGATGACCATCACCTTGGATACCTTTACTAACATTGCCATGCTTAGTTTTCTCGATGCTATCGTTATATGTCGCGCTACCCATCATTTATGTCAGCCTCTCCTTGTTGCCATGAAACCTCTAATCCTTTTGACACCTTCCTAGCAAAACCATTGTTTGGCTATGTTACCTGCTTGCTCAGCCCCTCTTATAGCATAGTTATTTGCAGGTGAAGATGAAGATTGACCCGTGTCGGATCTTGTTGTTGGATTATCACAATATCTATTATTATTATTAACACACCTACATACTGGGCATGGGTGGAAGGCTTGGCCTTTTGCACGGTGTTTTGTTCCACTCATGCCACCTTAGGAGCCGATAAACCAGCATTATGTTCCTTGATTTTGCGTTTCTTACACGGTTGGGTATATGGGGACCCCTTGACAGTTCGTCTTTGAATAAAACTTCTCCAGCAAGGCCCAACATTGGTTTTAATTTGCAACATAATAAAAACTTAATTAATTAATTGCATAGGGAGTTAGCGCTACCCGAGGATTCTTCTACATAGCAAGGGGGCCAGTGTTGATGGTGTTGGTCCCAAACAGGCAGACTCCGGGGCCACCACGGGGAAACTCGAGGATTGGCTCCCGTAGGCTTTCCCATCCGATCGTGGCCTGAGACGAGATACGCGCGGCTACTATCAGGGTGTCGGCACACCGGGAGGTCTTGCTGGACTTGTTTTACCATTGTCGAAATGTCTTGTGCACCGGGATACCGAGCCTGATCGGATTGTCCCTAAGATAAGGGGTAATATTATTATTACTTCTGCTGATCGTGAGAGCTTGTGATGGGCTAAGTTGGGACACCCCTGCAGGGTTATGATCTTTCGAAAGCTGTCGGTGTACTAAGGTAGGGGTACCTCAGTACCCCAACTTGTGCACGGGCAGTAGCAGCTTCCCGCGGCGGGGCCTACCACGCGCTTGCCGGAGACCTTCCTGCTCCATATGAAACCATTCAAAAACAAAGTATACAAGACAGAAGATCGAGACCCCGGCAAGTGGAGCTTGCCGGGAAGGCCGTTCCAGGCTCAAGATTACTTCACTCACGCAAGGCCCTGGCAAGAGGAGTTGGCCAGGAAGACTAGAAGATTACATTACAGAAGACATGCCTCGGCGCTATATGCGCCCCGGCAGGGCCCGGGGAGCGGCAAGCTTCAGAGCCCGACGAGCTCTCGGGCCCGGCAAGGTCAAGACCCCGGCAAGGTGCTTGCCGGGGGGAGTTGTGCTGTGTGCCCGCGCTCCAGCTCATCGAACCACGCGTCGCGCTGGGGCCATTCCAGGGACGCGTGGCGGATGGCTGTGCAGCCTGGGGGACACGGTGGCACTCCACGGTGGTAAAGCCATCGCTGTGGCAAACGGAGACGTAAGGGCGGGCGCTTTTGGGGTCGACGGCGACGGGCATTAAATGCTCCTGTCCCCCACTGTCAAAGTAGGTAGCAACCACTATTCATACACTGTAGCTCCACTATTCTCGTACTGTTACAACTACCACCTCTTTTACATTTTTACCCTTTTTCTCCTACGTTGACACCTGTCGGTGACCCCTTGCACTATAAAAGGAGGCCCATGCGCAACGTAGAAAGGGTTCGGAACCTAGATCGCTCATACGCTCGGTGTAGCTAGTTCTTCAAGCTCCCGAGCTCTCCAACTCAATACAAACTAAGCAGGAGTAGGGTTTTACGCGTCCATCGCGGCCCGAACCTGGGTAAACTGCCCGCGTGCTCACTACGATCTGCTCTTTGTGCTCCCTCCGCCCTCTTACCGCACAAGCAAGGGGCTCCGGTCCCATAGGTGCTCGTGGTGGACAGTTTCCCCCGACATCTTTGGCGCGCCAGGTAGGGGGCGTCGAGGTTGTGCGAACCTGATCCGGCGTTCACGCGGGCGCATTCTTCATCAACCTCTCCAGTTTCATCAGCAACCTCATCAGCAACAGCGACATGGCCCCGAAGAAGAAGGCTTCGGAGGTCGCAGGCCCGTCTGCGTCTCATCCGCCGCCACCGGAGCCAACGGTGGGCGGGGGAGACGCCGTCGGGAGGGTGGTCGCCGGCGAGGACACTCGCGGCGCCACCAAATCCAAGGACAGGACGGACGACCGAGCCTCGGTCTCCGTGGACGCGCCGCGTCCATCTCAGCAAACGACAACCCAGCAGCGCCATGCCACAGGAGGTGGCATCCGCCTGCTGGGCCAAGGGCAAACCGTAGGTTCGCGGGACGCTCCAGGCCATCGTCCTGGCACGAGCAAGGCGCGGTCGCCGGGGCGGGACCCTGCTCCTTCTAACGCTGTTAGGAGTCCGAGCATATCCCGCTCCTCGCACCGCTCGCCCCCGCTCCCCTCCACTCCATCAGAAGCGCTCGCAAGGGCGCAACTGCTCCTCGACTTCCCTCCAGCGGCAGACAAGGCCGAAGACTGGAGGGCAACCATCCAGAGCCTGATCGCCTTCGCCAATAACGATACGCCGCAGCAGCCGGCGACCTCGCGGCCACGGCAAGTCAAGAAGACGAAGGCCGACGGTGACAAGACCACCGGGGGTGCAACCACTGTGCACTCCTCGCCGCAGAAGCAGAAGACGTCGCCCCGCCGGAACAACGCCGACGACGGCTCCATGGCGTCGTCGGATCCGCGGGCTCGTCGGGACCAGCGCCAGGTCCTTGACGACCGGCGACAAGAAGACGCTCGAACGACGATCGAGCGCCGCCGAGAAGCTCGGCGACAATCAGACCAGAGAGCTGGGACCGCTGTCGACACGCGCGCGCCCGGTGAACCAGGCGACTTGCCGTACGCGGCAGGTTGCCCTGCGTTTACCCGCGAGCTGCGACGTGTCCAGTGGCCCAGCATGAAGAACTTCAAGCCCGACGTACCGGAGAAGTACGACGGCAAGACGCACCCCTCGGAATTCCTCAGCATTTACACCATCGCGGTGCAGGCTACCGGGGGGCGCGACGAGAAGATTTTGGCAAATTACTTCCCGCTCGTGCTTAAGCCGAACGTTCGTTCGTGGCTTATGCACTTGCCGGAAGGCTCCATTTCTTCTTGGGCAGATCTTTGCCACCAGTTTGTTGGCGCCTTCACGGGCAGCCACAAACCCCACGGCTAGGAGAGCGATCTCCACATTCTGGCCCAGAAGGAAGGAGAATCCCTGCGCAAGTACATCCAACGCTTCAGTCGAGTGCAGCACAACATCCCCGACGTCCACCCTGCCGCGGTTATCAGCGCGTTCCACCAGAACGTGTGTAACCGCCGCATGCGTGAAGAAATGGCCATGACCAAGATACGGGATGTCAGCGAGCTCTACGCTCTGGCTGATAAGTGCGCACGCGCAGAAGAGGGGAGGAGACTCCCCGGGGAGGATGCGGGCGCAGGAGGAAGCGACAGCGACGACGCCGCCCCGGCAAAGAAGAGCCGGCGGCGGAATAACAGAAGAAAGAACAAGAAGGAGGTGCTTGCCGTCGAGAAGTCCGGCAAGGAGGCTCCCGCCAAGCAAACACAGGCTGGCGGCTCCGGCAAGGAGCCTGCCCCTGTAGCGGCAGCTGACAAGCAGGACGGCTCCGACAAGCAATACTGCAAGATCCACCGCACCAAGGGCCACGACCTCTCCAACTGCAAGCGCGTCGAGTACCTCGTCGAGCAGCAAAAAGCTGAGTACGAGAGGCGCGACAAGGAGAAGGCCCAAGGCGGCGGGGGAGAACCAAGCAAGAAGCGGCCATTCAATGGCCGGGGAGGACGCCGCGGCAAGGCCAAGCAGCGGCAAGGTGACCGACCTCCCCGGGGCCGCGACAAGGATGAAGAAGACGACGACGAAGACATGGAGGATGAGGATAACAGCGAGCAGGAGTTCCAGAAGGCCACGGAGGTCCTGTGCGTCGACGGTGGCGCCTCTCTGCACACCTCCCACCGCCAACTCAAGCAGTGGGTGCGCGAGGTGAATGCAGCAGAGCCGCCCGTGGAGTCGCGCAGACTCCTCAAATGGTCCAGCACGCCCATCATTTTTGATCTTGAGGATCACCCTGACCGCACCACCGCGGTCGGGTGCTTGCCGATGCTGGTCTCGCCCACCATCCGCAACCTCAAGGTCACAAAAATGTTGGTTGACGGTGGGGCCGGGCTGAACTTGATCTCCTCAGCTGTGATCAAGAAACTCCAAATCCCAGTTGGCGAGCTCGAAGAGACCGGTTCTTTCCAAGGAATCAACCCGGGGAGGAGCAAGCCCAAGGGGAAGATAACTCTGCCGGTGACCTTTGGCGGGGAGCTCAACTTCAGAACTGAGCGCATCACATTCGACGTCGCCGATATCCCATTACCATACAATGGGATACTCGGCCGTCCAGCCCTCGCCAAGTTCATGGCAGCTTCCCACTACGCCTACAACGTACTCAAGATGCCGGGGCCGATAAGCGTCATCACTGTCCATGGCGACAAGAAGGATGCGCTTGTCTGCGCCGACAAGATCTACCGGGATGCAGCAGCTGCGGCAGAGAAGGACACACTTGCCGCTGAAGCTCCCGGGGGGAAGAAGACGAAGACTAAGTCCGGCAAGTGCTCTGGAGCCCACTCCGGCAACCGCACCTCTTCGGAGTGCTGCGCTGTCGTCGAGGACGTTCCATCGAGCTCCACCGGCAAGTGCAAGAAAGGGATGGCCGCTCCTCCGGCAACCAAGAAGGTGTCCGCCAAGGAGGACGGCACTGGTGGCACCTTCACCATCAGTGCCACACTTGACAGCAAATAGGAAAGCGCGCTCGTTGCCTTCCTGCGGGCGAATGTCGATGTGTTTGCCTGGCAACCATCTGACATCCCCGGTGTTCCCAGGAAGGTAATTGAGCACAAGCTTGCTGTTTGTCCTCATGCGCGGCCCGTCAAGCAGAAGGTGAGGAAGCAAGCCGTGGAGCGCCAAGAATTCATCAATGAAGAAATCAAGAAGCTAGAAGCAGCGGGCCTAGTTAGAGGCGTGATCCATCCGACGTGGTTAGCAAACCCAGTCGTCGTGCGCAAGGCCAATGGGAAGTGGAGACTGTGTATAGACTTCACCGATGTGAATAAAGCATGTCCCAAGGATCCATTCCCTTTGCCGCGCATTGACCAGATCGTTGACTCCACCGCCGGATGTGAGCTACTCTCTTTTCTTGATGCATATTCAGGCTACCACCAGATCTTTATGGCCAAAGAAGATGAAGAGAAGACTGCGTTTATCACTCCATGTGGCACTTATTGCTTCATACGCATGCCATTTGGACTGAAGAATGCAGGATCAACATTTGCAAGGGTAGTGCACACTGCTTTCGAGCCACAGATCCACAGAAATGTAGAGGCTTACATGGATGACATCGTGGTGAAGAGCAAGAGCAAGGATACCCTGGTCCAAGATTTAGAAGAGACGTTTCAGAACCTGCGCAAGATACAGCTCAAGTTGAACCCCGAGAAGTGCGTCTTTGGAGTCCCCTCCGGCAAGCTTCTCGGGTTCTTTGTGTCATAGAGGGGGATTGAAGATAACCCCGACAAGATTAAAGCCATTGAGCAGATCGAGGCCCTGAAGCGCGTCAAGGATGTCAGAAGGCTTGCAGGTTGCGTGGCTGCCCTCAGTAGGTTCATTTCGAAGTCTGCAGAACGCGCCCTACCTTTCTTCAAGATCTTGAAGAAGGCAGGTCCCATGAAGTGGACTCCGGAAGCGGAGGCAGCGTTGCAGGACTTGAAACGGTACCTATCCTCCACTCCAATACTTGTCGCACCTAGACCACAGGAAAAGTTGCTGCTATACCTAGCGGCAACCAACCAGGTGGTTAGTGCTGCGTTAGTAGCGGAGAGGGAGTCCGACGAGGAGTCTGCACCACCGGCAAGCGAATCCAGCGACAAGCAGGGGGCTGCTCCGACAAGCTCTGGCCCCGACAAGGACAACTCTGCGCAGGAACAGGAAGGAGTGCGGAAGAAGATGGTGCAGCGCCCGGTGTATTTTGTAAGCTCCCTCTTGCAGGGGGCTAGATCAAGATACTCCGGGGGTGCAAAAATTGCTCTTCGGCCTCCTCATGGCCTCGAGAAAGCTGCGCCATTACTTCCAGGCACATGAGATAACAGTGGTCACTCGCTTTCCGCTGAAGAGGATATTGCACAATCCAGAAGCAACAGGCAGGATCGTTGAGTGGGCACTGGAGCTGTCTAGCTTTGGACTCAAGTTTGAAGGTACCTCAACCATACAGAGCCGAGCTTTGGCAGAATTCATAGCTGAGTGGACCCCGACGCCCGATGAGGAAATTCCAGAAACAAGTGCACCCGTGCAAGAAGCGACAAGTGAATGGGTAATGTATTTTGATGGTGCCTTCTCGCTACAAGGCGCCGGTGCTGGCGTGGTACTCATCGCGCCCACCGGAGAGCACCTCAAGTATGTTATCCAAATGCACTTTCCCAGGGAGCGAGCGACAAATAACACTGCTGAATATGAAGGCTTGCTTGCCGGCCTCAGAATTGCGGCGGAACTTGGGATCAGAAAGCTGATTGTGCGGGGGGATTCTCAGTTAGTGGTCCGACAAGTTAACAAGAGTTACCAGAGCCCTTTGATGGAAGCTTATGTAGATGAAGTAAGGAAGCTTGAGGAGCACTTTGAAGGTCTGCAAATGGAGCACGTCCCGAGAGCTCAGAATGACATTGCAGATGGCCTTTCAAAGTGTGCTTCGATGAAGTTACCTGTGGAACCAGGGACCTTCTTGCTCAAGCTGACTCAACCATCCGTTACACCATCAATTGGGCAGTCCAAGAAAAGAAAGTTGGTCTCCGGCGACTACTTGCCGGCGGATCTTCCTGAAACCGCCGCCAAGGTCCCCAAGATCAGCAACCAGAACGCTGAGGAACAGTCTGCTCCTGCAGATCCAAGGATCTGTGCAGTTGAAGCAAGTGTTCCCGACAAGCCTCGCCCCGGCGAGCTTGCCGGGGGACCATCAACTCCGGCGGAACCAGAGGTTCTTGCCGTAGAAGCTGAGGTCCCCGCAGCGGCCCTCATGCCTTTAGTCCTTACCGTTGAGCCTCGGGCTCCGGCATGGGCACAACAGATCGTCCGTTTTTTGCAAACTGGAGAACTTCCCGACGACCCAGAAGAAATAGAGAAGATAACCAGGCAGTCAAGTATGTACCAGTTCGTGGACAACGAGCTGTACAGAAGAAGGCTCAATGGTGTCAGGTTGAAGTGCATCCCCAGGGAAGATGGACAGAAGCTGTTGGCAGAAATACATGGAGGCATATGTGGCCACCACATTGGCGCAAGGGCACTTGCCGGGAAAGCTTTCCGGCAAGGGTTCTTCTGGCAAGAAGCCCTCCAAGATGCAACTGCACTAGTAACCAAGTGTGAAGCGTGCCAGTTCCATGCGAAGCAGATTCATCAGCCAGCTCAAGCTCTCCACACAATTCCTTTGTCCTGGCCCTTCTCGGTCTGGGGGCTCGATATCCTCGGCCCCTTCCCCCGAGCCGTCGGGGGCTTTGAGTACTTGTACGTCGCAATCGACAAGTTCACAAAGTGGCCAGAAGTGGAACCAGTGAGAAAGGTGACAGCACAGTCAGCGGTCAGGTTCTTCAGGTCAATTGTTTGCCGTTTCGGAATCCCTAACAGGATCATCACCGACAACGGTACGCAATTTACTAGTCGCACCTTCATGCAGTACGTCCAAGACCTTGGCGCCAAGGTCTGTTTCGCTTCTGTTGCTCACCCGAGGAGCAACGGTCAAGCGGAGAGGGCCAATGCTGAAGTGCTGCGCGGACTCAAGACAAGGACCTTTGACAGGCTGCGCAAGTGCGGAAGAAACTGGATAGAGGAGCTACCGGCGGCTCTTTGGTCAATCAGAACGACACCAAGTCGAGCCACCGGACAGACCCCCTTTGCTCTAGCCTATGGAGCAGAGGCAGTTCTCCCCACGGAACTCGTATACAGATCTCCTCGAGTGCTCGCTTATGATGAGCTTGAGCAAGAGCAACTGCGGCAAGATGATGCATTGCTCCTCGAGGAGGAACGTCTCCAGGCTGCTGTACGAGCTGCTCGATACCAGCAAGCCTTGCGCCGCTATCATAGCCGCAAGGTCAAGGCCAGGAGTCTCGAGGAAGGCGACCTTGTTCTTCGGCGTGTTCAGTCCGCCAAGAATTCCAACAAGTTGACGCCGAAGTGGGAAGGCCCTTATCGGGTGAGACAAGTCACGAGGCCCGGCGCTGTCCGCCTTGAGACCGAAGAAGGCTTACCGGTGAGCAACTCCTGGAACATAGATCATCTTCGCAAGTTTCACCCATAAGGCGCGGTTGCCGTGATCCGCTCCGGCAACCACCTTTTGTACAAGCTTTGCCGCTGTTGCATGTAACCCTTTGTACAAAGCCGGGCGCAGATCCCGTGCATCAGTAAAGTTTTCGTGTTTTGCGCTATTTGCCTTTTCCATGCTTTTCTTCGCTATTGGCATGAATTATTTGGCATCTTGTGCAACTTACACATCCGGTAACAATTAGCACGCCGAAAGGCCATATACTTGTTTCCCTCTTCTTTTTCCTTGCCTCTTAAGCAGAAGCAAGGTCCCTCGCGCACAAGTTTG
>LR738711.1:754487318-754506641 GCA_902687465.1 Secale cereale
GGAAGGAGATGGAAGAGGAACCAAGTGCTGTTCAAGAAAGAGAAGCCTTACCGAGGAGCAAGCAATATACGAAAGCTAAGTTATTAGAATTCGAGCAGTTCAAATTTTTAATTTTTAGTTGTCTTCCTTGAACAATCACGCTTTGTATGGAAAACCTGTGCGCGGAGGAACCTACCCGTAGCTAGCCGCACCCTTGTCTTGTTTCCGAGTACGCTCAACGATTTAAGTGAGCTGCGACAAGTGTCGCGCCCTTACTTCGTTTTCGAGTTCGCTCAGCAAGCTAAGTGTGTTGCGACTAGCTGCGGCAAGGTTTCTTGCCGGTAAGGCCTTAGCCAGCAGGCTGCTCGGAGTCCAGCACTCAGCGCTCGCGGCAAAGGCCCCTTGCCGGCAAGCTTCCCGGGAGCGTAGGGTGAAAAACGTACAAAGTAGATGACCAAGACAAGGAAGATAACATTGCACTGATTGATCAAAATAAGATAAATATCTTACAAGGGATAACTTGTCGCAATGATTAATGAGTTCATAACACCCTATGCAGCAACAAAAGAGATAAAGAAAAAGGAGGCCTAATCTACGCGGTCGCCCTCAATCCTGGAGATCTTGTTCACTTTGGCGATGATGTGGGCGACCTGCGCCTTCAGCGCCTCCGTGTTCGCGTCGGCCGGCAGGCTGCGGAGAACGTTGGTGAGATTTATGCCCGGATTGCGGTATACAATCTTCGTCAGGACGCGCTCCAAGGTTCCCGCGCAGAGCTGGCGCGACTCCTCGGCCAGTTGCGCGGGGAGTTTCTTCCGAAGATCTGCAAGAGCCGGCGTGATCCCTCTGAAGAAGAGGCTGAGCTTGGCGCTGTGAGGGAGGTTTGGATCCGGAGAGTAGATGAGATGCTCAACTTTCAGCGCCAGCAGCTCTTGATCGATGTTGGAAGCAGAAGACACCAGGCCGTCGGTCCACACCTCGACGGTCCGGCGGAAGTTCTCGGCCGCAGTGTTGGCGCTCTCCACCAAGCCTCGCTCCCTGTGGAGCTCTTCCTTCAGCTTGGTTTCCCGGTCCCGGACGGCGTCGAGCGAGTCCTTCAACGTGGAAACCTTCAGCTCCAGATCCTCAATGGAGTCCTTGGCGGCCTTCAGCTCGTCGCCCTGCTTGGAGAGGCGCACCTGGAGCTCGGAGTTGGTGTGGGCGTCCTTCTCGCGCTCCGTGTTGAGCGCGGTGACCCTCTCCACGCTCGCCTTCAACGACTCCTCCAGTTGCGCAACCTTGGCCGCGAGCTCCTCCTTGGCGGTCTCCGCGGCAGCCGCGGCGGCTTTCGCCTCCTTCAGCTCTCCGCCAAGGGCCTGCTCCCGAGCGGCAAGGTCTTCCTCGTGGGAGTCGAGGTTGACCTTCCGTTGGGCGAGCTCTCCTTCTCGCCGGGACAGCTCCTCCCCGGCAAGTCGCTGTTGCTCTTCGGCTTCAGCCTTCTCCAGCAGCCATTCCTGGTACTCCCCGGCGAGCCTCTCGCGCTCCTCCGCCACGTCGCGGAGGGCAGCCTGGTTGGCGGCGCGGAGCTCTGCCGCGCACTTCTCCATCTCAACGGCGGCCTTGGCGGCGAGGGCCTCCCGAGAAGCAAGCTTCGCCTGCCTGGCCCGGTAAAGGGCCAGGAGCTGATGAAGCAGCTTCTCCTCCTCGGGCCCTTCGCTTCCGCCAGGCGCCTCGACGATCTTCAGACCCGCGGAGGCGAGGACCTCTCCATCAAAGGCCTCGCCCTCCGCGGAGGCTCGCGATGAAGAACCCCACGGCACCTGGATGTAGACGCCGTTGGGGGCCTCAAGGTAGTAGGCAGATGGCTCCTTCTCGGTGGAGGGGTCGGCGGCCGGCGCAGCACTCGATGCTCCTGCCGCCTCCGGGCCGGCAGTGCGGTCGCCGTCCCCCTCCCCGGCCGCTGCGTCCGCAGCCGGAGCAGTCTCCTCCGCAGCCGGCTCGACGGCTCCCGCCGTGTCCTCAGCGACGGGGGCGTTGCCGCCGTCCCCCTGCGCGTCCTCTTCCTCGACGACGATGACTTCCGTCTCCGTCTGCGGGGGGGGGGGGGGGGGGGGAGGAGGATCTAGAGAAAGAAAAAAAGTAAAAGAAGTTCAAGCGAATATCCAAAAAGAGACGAATCCAAGAAGACAAAAGTACAGAACTTACCTTGGCGGACGTCGTCAGCGGCGGGCTCCCTCGCCGGGGAGCTCTGCCTTGGCGGAGTGGCCGCCCTCGTCGGGCTACTCGCCCTTGGCGGAGTACCCGCCCTTGGCGGAGTGCTCTCCCTTGCCGGGGAGTTCGGCCTTGGCGGGGACGGCGGGGCCTGCGGCTCCTCGGGAGCGACCTCCGGATGCTCCTGCGGTTGTGGCTCCACCTCTGCACAAGACAATCAAGACAAGACAAAAACATCAAGATATCAGCACAAGACAAAATTCTCAAGCGCTTCTGACAAGTGGAAGTATAGAACCCAAACTTACGCTGGGGGCTGCGCTGGGGGCTGCTCCTCGGAGCAGCGCTAGGGTCCAGCAGGTTCGCCTCCGGCGCGTCTCCAGCCGCCGCGACGGGCGAGTCGTCCACGACCTCGACCACGGGCACCTTGGCCTTCTTCGCCACTCGCTGGGCTAGGGTCCTGAGATCCAAACAAAAATAAGATCAGCATCAACAAGAATCAAGATAATGTTAAAGAAGATGCAAGACCTCAAGTTCTTACTCCTGTTCCTCCTCGTCGTCGTCGTCGCTCAGGGCGGAGAAGTCAAACGCCACCTGAGACGCGTCCACGCGGGGAGCAGGAGGCGAAGACTCCCTCGGGCGCTTGGCGGTCCCCGGGGCTGGGGGCTGCGAAGACCCGGCCCCTATGGTAGCCGAGGCCCGGGGAGCAGGCGGAGCTGCCGCTCCGCTTTGCGAAGACCCTCTTCCGCTCGGCACTGACGTGCGGGCCGCATCCGCCGTGGCCTGCGTGCGGGTCGCCCCCGCCGTGGCCTCTGTGCGGGTCGCCCCCGCCGTGGTTGGTGCGCCGGGCGCCCCCGTCGCAGCTTGACTCCCCCGGGTAGCTCGCGCCGCCCGGCGAGCTGGTTGTTGCCGGGGCGCCTGCGCCCTCGTCCCTGTCGCCGTCTTGCGGAGACGCTTCAGCGGGGAACGCCTAGGGCTTGCCCGAGGCGGGGAAGTCTCCGATGACGAGGAGAGGTCATCGGCGTAGAGCCCCAGGGACCCGTCGGAGTCCTCGTCGGCCCCGACGTCCTCCTCCTCCTCCTCCTCCTCGGCAGGCTTGCTGGGCCCCGCGCCCTGCACTGTGGCCGCTCTCCCTCCGGCGCCTCCGCTCCCTCCGGCGCCTCCGCTCCCTGCGGCGCCTCTGTTTCCTCCGGCAGCGCTGCCTCTCGCCGCGGCCTCGGTCAGGATTCCGGGGATCCCGGAGTGCCTCAAGGAAGGGACCCCGGCGAGCTCGTCGGGGTGAAGCTTCAGCAGTCTGCGGATCTCCGCCTCCTCTGCTTGGCAGGACGCTTCCGCAGCCTCTGCCTCCTCGGGCGTAAAGCCAAATTCTCCTGCCGCTGCGGCTGCAGCGGCCTCTTCAACCCGAGAAGCTATATACGCTATCTCTTGGTCGGTGGTGTCCCGCGTGAGCTCCCTGGTCTCGTCCTTGTTCTTCGCCACCACCACCAAGTTGTCGAAGAAGTTCAAGATGACGTCTGGCTTGGGCGGAATCCATGTGCGGTCGATGCCGTGCGAGTCACACGCGGGCATCATGGCGCGAAGAGAATCCCGGGCCGTGCTGTTGCAGAGGGGCACTACTCCCCGGGGAGCTCTGAACCACTCTGGGTGGGCCGGGTCATGCTTAAATAGTTCCCGGACCATCCCCTTCAGCTCCGGGGCGCAGCCTCATTATGTCCGCCGCGTTGCCGTAATCCCAGGCTGGCCTCTTCCTATCTTGAAGAGGGGCGATCCGGCGGCGGAGGAAATCTGTGCCTACTTCTCCGACAGACAACTTTGCTATCCGGAGACGAAGAATCCTGATGAGGGCGACGTCGAGCTTGCCTTCGTCCGAATCCAACTCGCTCCAGTCCCTGCCGCGCACGATGGCTGTTGTGCGCGGCGCGGTGAAGGATTGCGGCTCGTCCTCGACTATCCAACACCAGTCTACACGCCACTCCTCCCACTTGCCGCGGAGCTCCCCCGGCAAGTAGGACTCCTTCTTATTCAAGCGGAAGACCCAATAAATCCCCCCGGAGAGGGGAGCGCCGGCTTCTACTCTAGGGGTGAAGAAGTGCCTAAACAGCGCTACGTTTGGGTATATCCCAATATAGTTTTCGCACATATGTGCGAAAACCGCCATCGTGAGGATGGCGTTGGGGGTGAAGTCTAGAAGATGGAGGTCGTAGGTGTGCATTATATCACAAAAAAAGTCGGAAAAAGGGGGACAGAGGCCGCAGTGGAAGAAAGCTGCGAAGAAGAAGTACCCGCCGGGGTAGTTGTCCTTGGCGGCGGCCGGATAGGCTCGGGTGCGGGGATGCGCCTTGGTCTTCTTGGCCCAGAACAAGTAATACTTGTTCCAGAGCTCCCGCGCGCCGAGCCTTGGCGCGAAGACGACGTTCCGCTTCCGCAACAAGGTGAGCCTCGCCGCTTGCTCCGATTTCTCCTTCTTGGTCTTCTCCGCCTTCGCCTTCTCGGTCTTCGGGGCCATGGCGGAGGCGGCGAGGGAAGGGGGACAAAGAATCCGGCGGCGCCGCAGATGCGGAAAGCGGCGGAGGAGGTGTGGAGGCGGAGCGCAAGAGGGGATCTCTGGAGATGGAAGAAGAAGCAATGAAGGCGTAGGAGGGGAACCGCTCCTGCTTCCTCTGCTTTTATGGGGAAGTGGGGGGCGTTTCGCTCTTTCCATTAAAAGAACGTGGCCACGTCCCATCCCACGACGCCGCAATCGACGCGTGCCGTTACGGGGGGACGCGGCGGATGCGGAAGTGGATTCGGCATGCCGTGGGCCGCGCGTGCCCGTGCACTGTTTTGGGCCTGGCCCAACAGCGCTCGGCACCGTGTGTGGCCCAGGCCCGGGGGCTCCTGTCGGTGTACTAAGGTAGGGGTACCTCAGTACCCCAACTTGTGCACGGGCAGTAGCAGCTTCCCGCGGCGGGGCCTACCACGCGCTTGCCGGAGACCTTCCTGCTCCATATGAAACCATTCAAAAACAAAGTATACAAGACAGAAGATCGAGACCCCGGCAAGTGGAGCTTGCCGGGAAGGCCGTTCTAGGCTCAAGATTACTTCACTCACGCAAGGCCCTGGCAAGAGGAGTTGGCCAGGAAGACTAGAAGATTACATTACAGAAGACATGCCTCGGCGCTATATGCGCCCCGGCAGGGCCCAGGGAGCGGCAAGCTTCAGAGCCCGACGAGCTCTCGGGCCCGGCAAGGTCAAGACCCCGGCAAGGTGCTTGCCGGGGGGAGTTGTGTTGTGTGCCCGCGCTCCAGCTCATCGAACCACGCGTCGCGCTGGGGCCATTCCAGGGACGCGTGGCGGATGGCTGTGCAGCCTGGGGGACACGGTGGCACTCCACGGTGGTAAAGCCATCGCCGTGGCAAACGGAGACGTAAGGGCGGGCGCTTTTGGGGTCGACGGCGACGGGCATTAAATGCTCCTGTCCCCCACTGTCAAAGTAGGTAGCGACCACTGTTCATACACTGTAGCTCCACTATTCCCGTACTGTTACAACTACCACCTCTTTTACATTTTTACCCTTTTTCTCCTACGTTGACACTTGTCGGTGACCCCTTGCACTATAAAAGGAGGCCCATGCGCAACGTAGAAAGGGTTCGGAACCTAGATCGCTCATACGCTCGGTGTAGCTAGTTCTTCAAGCTCCCGAGCTCTCCAACTCAATACAAACTAAGCAGGAGTAGGGTTTTACGCGTCCATCGCGGCCCGAACCTGGGTAAACTGCCCGCGTGCTCACTACGATCTGCTCTTTGTGCTCCCTCCGCCCTCTTACCGCACAAGCAAGGGGCTCCGGTCCCATAGGTGCTCGTGGTGGACAGTTTCCCCCGACAAAAGTCGTGCCCGCGGTTATGTGGCAGATTCGAATTTGTTAATGTCCGGTCGTAGAAAACTTGACAGAGGATCCGAAGTAGAACACACAATTGTGTGAGTAACCGTGACGGTCTCTTTTCACTTTGAGAAGAGAACACGGTGGGGTTATGTTTGACTCGTAGGTAGTTCAGGATCTTTAGCGATCACTACTAGTTTGCGACCGTTTGCGTAGATGCTCATCTTATTCTTGTACTCGTAAGTTAGCCGCCATACTTTTGCTTAGCCGCTGCTGCAACCTCACCACTTTACCTCTTCCTACCCATTAAGCTTTGCTAGTCTTGTTACCCATGGTTATGGGATTGCTGAGTCCTCGTGGCTCGCAGATACTACAACAACAGTTGCAGGTGCAGGTTTTCGATGACTTGACGTGAGAGCGATGTTCGTTGTGTTGGAATTCTTTCTTCTTCTTCTTCGTCAGTCTTGGGCTAGGTTTCGGGTCGGCAGCCTGGGATAGCAGATGGATGTCGTTGTGATTTTCATGTTTGCATCCGTAGTCGGATGCCTTGTATTGATGTTGTTGTATTCATGTGACTTGTATGAATTGTTGTATCTCCCATGTATGTATGTAATGGTACGATGTAATGATATCCATCTTGCTAAGCGCCCGAAATGCGGTTGTGCCCCAAGCACGTAAGTGTCACGTGATCAGGATAGAATCGCATGTTGGGCTTGATAAGTTGGTATCAGAGCCTAGACCGACCATAGGAGCCCCCTTGATTGATCGTAGCTTGGCCGTTGTTGAGTCTAGAAAAAAACTTTTTCGGAGTCTAGTTATATCGGAGAGTAGGAATTCTTTTTACTCCTCAGTCCCTTCGTCGCTCTGGTGAGGAATCTTGACGTAGGTGTTTTGAATTACTCCTCTTCCACTTCAATTTTTTTTAGGATCACGTGGTTAGTTTCGTTCATTGCGTTGTCAGTTCTTGTCATCTGGTGCATCTCTCGTCAAGTGGATTCGACCCTCTTCTTCTTTGCAAGTTCGCCCTCAGTTCTTTCCAACCAACGGTGTTTCCCCGTCCGATGTGGTCTTTTCTTTTCCCACCCGCCCACCCTTTTTGCTTTTCGGACCGGAGTCCTTAATCGAGTATCCATCCTACTCGTGTGAAGTCTTTGTATTCCTTTCATCAATTATTTTAACCGGTGAATTCTCGTCTAGCTCGTCATCATTCGTCTCTTTTCTTCTCCGATGATTCTCCTCTCGATTCGATATTCTTCACCTCTATTCTTTTTCGGTGAATCCAATTCAATTTGTTCTCGGTGTTGTTCTTATTCTTTCATCGGCTCAACTGTGTTCCCCTGTCTTACTCGCCTCTCACCATTTAATTGTTCCGGAGTTCCGAAGATATCTCAAGAGATTCGTCTGTGTTCCAATTAATTCAAGGTGGTCACCTCATTTGAGTTTCAATCATTCCGGTGCACTATCTCCTTTCAATCCTTTCAACGGAGTTTTCTTTTCGGTGGGCTCATAACCCACGAGTCTTTTCTCAGGATCTTACGTGACTCTTTTATTTCCCGGAGTGTTCCGAAATTCTTTTCATGTATGACGTAAGTATGGATTCCATGAGTCATAGCCCTTCTTCAAGATCGCTTTCAAAATCTTTCGTGTTGATTCGACCTTTCTTCTTCCGGAGTATTTCATGAATTCTTTTCTTTGTGTTCTTCCGAAGGCCATCATTTCAGAAGATTTCGTCGTTCTCATTTTTCAACTTCGTCCTCCAAATATTCTTCGTTGATACCTCTTCATTTGTCTCACATTTGTCTGGTGCTTTGTTCAAGTATTCTTTAATCAGTTCACGATCTCTTCGTTATCTTGTATCTAAATTCCCTCGAGTGCTTTATTCTTCCCGGTGATTCATTCTCTTGTCTTCACTCAATTTCAATTTTTACGGTGGTTTGTTCTCTTTCATCATTCGATTTTAATTCATCCCGGTGGCTTGTTATTTTTTCATCACTCGACTTTAATTCCTTATGGTGGTTTCATTCTATTTCTTCACCGGGTTTCAATTTCTTTACGGTGGTTCGCTCAAGAATTCTTTTTCGGTGTTATCATATCAATCCATTCTTTTCATTCCAATCCTACCGGTGTTTCTGAAGATTTTTTCGCAAGTTCAAGCTATATCCCTCTTTAATCATTTCAACACGAATAAGTGGTATGTAAATCCATTGCTTCTCATCAACTTAATTGATGGAGGATAAGCATAACATAAATCTTATTCTTTTCATCAAGTTGATTAATTCCTTCCTTCGGAGTTTATTCTTGATGAATAAATTCTAGTTTCAAGTGTTTTATTCTTTTCTTTCTGGAGTTCAAGTTTTCTCGGCCATCTTGTCGGAACCCGTCTAAATCATCGCAAGGCTTTATGCTTATTCTTTCATCCTTCATCACTCGTGTGACCGAAGTTCTTCGTGGTGGTTTTTCACGAGATAATTCATTCTTCAAATATTCATCTAATTCTTCTGGAGCAGCTCAAACATTATTCTTTGCCTCTCGAGTGCAAATAATTCTCCGTATTCTTCGAAGTGGAGTTTTGCATTTCTTCATTCCCAGCTAATCCATCTTTTCGTTGCGGCGGTATTTCACCTCAAGTTTCGGGATGATTTCTATAAGTCCACGACAAGCTTATTCTTTTGTTGTTGATTTTCTCAACAACTCCATTCAAGCCTTTTTGTGTAGATACTCTTTCAAATTCATTCGCGGTGGAACTTGTTGTTCTCTTTTCCGTTCTTTTCATTTTACTATTTCAATTCTTCCGGAGGCGTTGTGTTCTTCATCGCGTCATGTTTTCGTTTCATCTTCTCAGGGTCTTGTCCTATTCCATTCATGTTCAACCAGTGTGCTATTTCTTTCAGTTCAGTCGGAGTGCTGCCCGGATTCATTCCCGGAGATTCCTTCTTCTACCTCTTATTAACCGGAGTGGTTTCAATGTCTCTCTTGTCAGTTATCCTCTTGGTTCTTGTCTTAGGCCTTATTGCTTATTTTACCGGAGCTTATCAAATCTCGTTCATCTCCGTGGTATCCTTTTCCTTCCCATTGTTCAACCTCTTAAGGTTCCTTGGTTTCACTCTTTTGTCCTCGAAGAACTTTGTTCTTCCTCTTTTCTCTTCCGTCTCGTTCCTAAGATCTCGGGACGAGATCTCTTGTTAGTAGGGGAGTGTTGTGACACCCCGAGACCGGTGCGCCAGGTGTCAGCCAGTTATTCGTCGTCGTTGCCATGTCTTCTGCTTGCGTGTTGCATCGTGACATGTCATCTTGTGTCTTGCATCAGCATGTTTTCAAAACTTGCATCCGTCCGAGTCCGCTCGTCCTCTCCGTTGTCCGTTCTGAGCCTAGGCACACTTGCACGCGCCCGCCGCGCCACCGAATATTTATTTTGTGAGTGGCCAAAAAATGTTCTCGGAATGGGATGAAACTTGGCGTGTGGTCTTATTATAGTGTAGACAGACAGCCTGCCAAATTTCATCGTATTCGGAGCTCGTTTGATAGCCCAAGGGATATATATAGCGGCACTAGTAGCCGGTTTAATCGTCGGACGTTTTCGGTCTCCGAAAACCCCGCGGGCCTCTTCTCTACTCTCCCCACAACCCCACCTACACAGCCCACTACCTAACCTAGGCCCAGTCAACTTCCCCTCCGCTCCGGAGCCATCCGATCGGCATCCGATGGCTCCGTTTTGCCCTAAAACCTCCTAAACCCTAGTCCCCTTGCTATATATGGACACCCTCTTGTCCATTTTGGGAAGCATAGGCCTCCACCTACCTCCTAGTCCCTCTTTCCTCAGTTTTCGCGCAGCCAACCCCCCTCCTCCTCCAAATCCGGCGCTCCTCCACCTCACTCCTGCCACTTGGCGCCGCCTGGTTGGCTCCCCGCCGCCAAAACAGCCGCCCCGGTCAATCGGGCGTGGCCACGTGTCCCTCCTGCCTCCCCACCGCCGCGACCTGAGCTAGGCCCGCCCGGGCCCGAAGCTACCGCCGCACAGGCCCGCGCCGCGCTCCCCGGGCCCGAGCGCCGTCCTCCCGCAGCACCCGATCCAACCTGGATCGAGGCAACTGCCCCGCCGCCGTGATTCCTCCGGTGAGGCTCGCAGGCCACCTAAATCGGCGCCCCGCCGCCCTTGCGCACCACTGGCGACCGCCGCCGTCATGGATCCGCCTCCGCCGCCGCAGCGCCCCGCCTCAGAGCCGCGCAGCTCCCCACCGCCGACGACCTCTGCCCCGCCGCCGCCCCAACTCCGGCCGGATCCGGCGGGATCCGGACCGGGGAGGTCCATTCCGCCTCCTCCGGGCTCCTCCGCCGCCCTCAAGCTCGCCGGAGAGCGCCGCCGGCCACGTCCCGATCGGCCCGACTGTCGTCGTCTTGAGCACCGACGGACATGTCCGGTTGGCGACGGACATGTCCGCCCCCTCTCTCTCTCGTGACACTGACGTGTGGGCCCGGATCCCCGCACCGACGGACACGTCCACCCTAGCACGGACATGTACATTTACCCCGAAGGTTGTTTTTTCTTCTAAGTCCCAGAGATTGCTTAAATGTTGCATGTTTGCATGGCTATAACTTTTTGTGTGCTTATCAAAATTGTGCATATGATATGTCAAAATGATTGTGGTGATATGCTCTACACTTTTTTCCATTGTGCCATGCTTGTTTGAGTTCATCTAGATGCCCTAATCTCTTTTGCAAGAGTGCTACTTGTTATAAACTGCTGTTAATTGTTAATTTGATGCCATGCTTGAGATGTGATAACTTTGTGCATGTTTATCCAAATGATGGATATGATATGTCAAAATGTTCATTGTGAAGTGCTCTACATGATGGTTGCTGTAGCATTCATGTTAGGTGGCATCTTGCCATGTTAATCTCTGTTGCAAAAGTGCATGTGGCTGTTAAGTGCTGAAACTTGTTATGAGATGCTGATTTCACTTGCTCTTTGCTATTGATGTGTTTGTCTTCATGCCTCATGTCTAGATGTTTTAGAAGCACAATATTTTGGTATTTGCTGTGGTGCATTTAACTTTCCATGATATGCCTTGAGGTTACTTAAACAAGCTTGTAAACATGCCATGTTATTGTTACTGTTTTATACTTAGTGAAAAACTGCTAAGTCTGGAATCTGTTATAACCAGGTGCCATGTTTGCTTGATGCCCTAGTCAAATCCATGCTTGTTTTGGAGTGGCCAATGATCATGCCTTGTTGTCCATGTTATTGTCTATCCATTCATGCCCTTACTTGCTCATATGACCTGCTGTAGCTTATTTAATTCTTGCTCTCAAGTTGCTATAAATTATAACTGTCAGGTTTTTATCAGCATGTTCAATTTGGTGGAGCTTGTTGCTATTGATCCATGCCTCCTATGTAGTTGCTCCAATGGAGTTGTTTGCTGTATGATATGTCCACTACATGTCCATGATCTTTATATGCTTAGTAGAGTTGATATGCTTGTTGTTTTGTGCCTCCGAAGGCAGCATCGTGATGATGTTTTTGCCTTCCCAGATTATGGCTAAGTCTGGATAATTTTATTGCAACTGGCCATGCTTGTTTAAATGTGTTTCAGCAAGCTTTTGGGTGTGTTCTAAGTTCATGCTTGTTAAGCATCATGTCGACTTCCCATCCATGCCTCTTGTTATCATGTTTGAGTGATGTAGCATATATTTACCTTGCTCCCAAGTTGCTATGTGGCTGTTAACTTCAGCTTGTTGTTATATGAAACTTGACTAGAATTTCATCTATATCATGATGGTGCATGTTAACTTGCTGTTTAACAACTTTAACTTAAGGTTTGTTCAGATCTGGACTAATTTCAAATTATGCATATGAGGGCTTACCGGATTTGTGATATGTTGATTCCGGCCTCATTTAAACTTGTTGGCTTGTGTAGTTCTTGTGTGCTTCATCCCTTACCATGTATTGCATCATATATAGACTTGTCTTGCATCATACTTGGTTGAGCATATTGTCATGTTCTTGTGTTGAGTGTTTACCTTGTTGTGTGCTTTCTTCTCGTTAGTGCTTGTTCCCTTGCGATCGTGAGGATTCGTTCGACTACATGTGGTCCGTCTTCGTAGCTTCGTCTTTGTCTTCTTCATGGACCCGTTCTTCTTCCTTGCGGGATCTCAGGCAAGATGACCATCACCTTGGATACCTTTACTATCATTGCCATGCTTAGTTGTCTCGATGCTATCGTTATATGTCGCGCTACCCATCATTTATGTCAGCATCTCCTTGCTGCCATGAAACCTCTAATCCTTTTGACACCTTCCTAGCAAAACCATTATTTGGCTATTTTACCCGCTTGCTCAGCCCCTCTAATAGCGTTGTTAGTTGCAGGTGAAGATGAAGATTGACCCATGTCGGATCTTGTTGTTGGATTATCACAATATCTATTATTATTATTAACACACCTATATACTGGGCATGGGTGAAAGGCTTGGCCTTTTGCTCGGTGTTTTGTTCCACTCATGCCACCTTAGGAGCCGATAAACCGGCATTATGTTTCTTGATTTTGTGTTCTTTACACGGTTGGGTATATGGGGACCCCTTGACAGTTCGCCTTTGAATAAAACTTCTCCAGCAAGTCCCAACATTGGTTTTAATTTGCAACATAATAAAAACTTAATTAATTAATTGCATAGGGAGTTAGCGCTACCCAAGGATTCTTCTACATAGCAGGGGGGCCAGTGCTGATGGTGTTGGTCCCAAACGGGCAGACTACGGGTCCACCACGGGGAAACTCGAGGATTGGCTCCCGTAGGCTTTCCCATCCGGTCGTGGCCTGAGACGAGATACGCGGGGCTACTATCAGGGTGTTGGCACACGAGAGCTCTTGCTGCACTTGTTTTACCATTGTCGAAATGTCTTGTGCACCGGGATACCGAGCCTGATCGGATTGTCCCTAAGATAAGGGGTAATGTTATTATTACTTCTGCTGATCGTGAGAGCTTGTGATGGGCTAAGTTGGGACACCCCTGCAGGGTTATGATCTTTCGAAAGTCGTGCCCGCGGTTATGTGGCGGATTGGAATTTGTTAATGTCCGGTTGTAGAAAACTTGACAGAGGATCCGAAGTAAAACACACAACTGTGCGAGTAACCGTGACTGTCTCTTTTCACTTTGAGAAGAGAACACGGTGGGGTTATGTTTGACTCGTAGGTAGTTCAGGATCTTTAGCGATCACTACTAGTTTGCGACCGTTTGCGTAGATGCTCATCTTATTCTTGTACTCGTAAGTTAGCCACCATACTTTTGCTTAGCCGCTGCTGCAACCTCACCACTTTACCTCTTCCTACCCATTAAGCTTTGCTAGTCTTGTTACCCATGGTTATGGGATTGCTGAGTCCTCGTGGCTCACAGATACTACAACAACAGTTGTAGGTGCAGGTTTCCTATGACGTGACGTGAGAGCGATGTTCGTTGTGTTGGAGTTCTTTCTTCTTCTTCTTCGTCAGTCTTGGGCTAGGTTCCGGGTCGGCAGCCTGGGATAGCAGATGGATGTCGTTATGCTTTTCATGTTTGCATCCGTAGTCGGATGCCTTGTATTGATGTTGTTGTATTCATGTGACTTGTATGAATTATTGTATCTCCCTTGTATGTATGTAACGGTACGATGTAATGATATCCATCTTGCTAAGCGCCCGAAATGCGGTTGTGCCCAATCATGTAAGTGTCACGTGATCGGGATAGAATCGCATCTTGGGCTTGATATGGTACCATTTTCACTAGGTGTTCCCACTGTGAAAATGACCTTTCTGTCCTTTCCCTAATCACCCCCCTCTGAGAGAGACCGTCTGGTGTTTCGTTCCGCGGCTTCACCGCACTTCTTCTCGGTGTCTCCGTCACCCCATGCAAGCCACAATAGCCACTTGCATGATAGCCATGCAGTAGCCATGGTTTCTACTTGAATATTTAATAAAAGTTTGCCCGTTATCCGTCTAGTTGTTTGCTACTGCTATCATGGTTTCGGTTATGCTCGTGGTTTCATGTTTGCCTTCATGATATGTTTTGATGCTTCTGGTTATCTTATACTACTTGTTCGTATCATGTTCACATGTCTTGCTTGGTAGTAGTACTACATTATGATAGTAATAATGTTTGTTTGGTGCATGACATCGTTTGTTATCCAATACCGTTGCTATTCATGTTCCTTTACATCCAGTGGTTACATGCTTACTTGTTAGTATCCTTGTTATATTCTTGCATGGTATTTATTTATGGAGCTAGTAGTCATACTATGCTCATGCGTAATGTTATGCTTATGCTCGTCAGTATGCAATGCTCAGTTGGATATATGCTTCATTGTTGTTATGCTCGATGATTGTGTTGCAGCTTCATGCTTATATCATGTTCATGCATTGTAGTCGCATCATATTATTTTACTATGACTCAGCTTATTGCATTCAAGTTTAACTAAAGAATAATGAACTTGAACAATTGTTGGCTGAGTCATGGTACCACCATATCGAGCTGACCATTGCAGCCACACTTGCCTTTTATGGGAAGGCCCTAACTGGGTCTATTGTCATGCCTCTCGTCGGTGCCTCCAACTAGGGAAGGTTATGGGCGTGCACACCTTGATCAGGTAGGCGGACATAAACCTTGTGTGCCCGATGTTGTTATTGTAAGGATCCTTGTCCCCTTTGGGACCGTTTAAGTTTTGCCACGACAGTGGTCGTTGATGCCTTTGGTAGGCACGTGGCCACCAATGACTTAGCCCAGAGGGGAGTTGGTCGGAGTGGCCGGGAGAGTGCCATGGCAGTAGATCAGTTTTGCCGGGACGTTGTTGGCCCACACGTATGGGAGTGCGAGGCCATTGGTTCCGTGGTGTGGGTACAGTGTGCTAACCTCTGCAGAGTGTGTGTTAAATCTACCAATAGCTGCGCCCGCGGATATGGGCCCAGTTCGTAGTCGGTCACACTATGGGTCAATAGTAGTAATAATAATAATAATAATAATAATAATAATAATAATAATAATAATAATAATAATAATAATAATGTGATTAATAACAACCTTGGTTCGATGATAAGAAAGAGATTGGTCGTGATCGAGAGAGGATCACGGAGGTATCGTGGATGCCGAGTTGATGGATATTTCTGATGTTGTGCGAGAATCATGGGTAAAGATCAAGCTCCTTGTGGTCATATAATGATTACTACGGTATGGTTAATACCAAGCTTGATTAGATCCTGAGATGATCGTGTGATGTCCATGATGGTAAGTGGTGCCTGTGATGGTTACGAGGTAACCCGAGCAGAGTAAGTTAGTGCAGACTAGCGTCATCATGTTGCATGCTAGTATCATCATGTCCATATGTTTAGGCCATGTTCGTATTGTTCTGGTTGTATCATGTTCAGTTGTGCATGCCATGTTGTTATGTTAGTATCATGTTCATGAATGCTGAAAACCTGCTAATGCCATGCTGTTTTTTTTCTTGACTGCTTTTGGTTTATTGTGAGCTTGCAAGTACATTCAATGTACTGACCTGGCGTGTCATGCCAGTTTGCAGGTCATGCCCGGATTGCTTGCTTGTTTGGTGTGGTTTCCATGTTCGCGAGCTAGGATAAAATTCCAGACAGAGTCCCTGCGGATTGGAGTCCATCATCATCGTTTGTTGTTCTGCTGCGAGTAGAGGTTCCGCTGCCTCGAGTTGTTATGCTGCTTTCATAGAGCAACTGTGGTTAGCGTAGCGTCGGCGTGCTGATGTTATTCATTGTAATATAGGAGACCTTGTATTCATATTTGTGTTGTAATAGAGAGCTAGCTTTTTCTATGCTAAGCAGTGTCGTATTCCAGAAGATTTCATCTCGATCTCTGGGCTGGAATATGGGGTGTTCCGGTATCTCTGAGCCGGGGTGCCACACATGTTTTGATCTAGATCACATGTGATTGTGAGGGTTGATGTTCATGTTTTGCTTCCCTCGATTGTTGCTATGGTTCAGTTCATTGGTGGCATAATATAGCTTTCTACAATGATCTGTCAATCAATTTACTCTGGCTATCAACGATCTACTAATAGGTCTTTGGGCTACATCATAGTAAAGAATAGTGGACTGCCACAAACACGAGAGGGCATGAAGATATTTGATCTTCACGAGGGTCACGCGTATTAACAAAGTTTAGTGTGGGGCTACAGATGTTTAATTAAGTCTCTTCCCTCATACCACCCACAAAGTTAATCTAGCAACAAGAATAATCACACCTTGATGGTGGACGTAGGTACCTAGTGTTCACCGAAACCTTAGAAGCCACATAAATTGAAATTTGCTAAAACTATTGGAGTACGTCTAACTTGATTTTGCAGGATGCATATGATGTGGTATAACATTCGTCATGATAATGAGTTTATGTAAGAGATGATTATATGATGTAACGTTAAGTGACATGCGCGTCGTAGTACAACATGATGGTTGGAGCCAAAAGATTATCACTTTAATGATATGTGTGTCAATGATACGCCTCCAACGTATCTATAATTTATGAAGTATTGATGGCATGTTTACAACACTTCTATTTGGTTTTGGTATGATTTGAATGGAACTAACCGGGACTGACGTTGTTTTCAACAGAACTACCGTGGTGTTGTTTTTTGTGCAGACATAAAAGTTCTCGGAATTGGACGAAACTTTTTGGAGAATTATTTTGGAATAAAAGAAAATATTGGAGCAAAGACCCACTAGAGGGGGGCTGCTGTCCACTAGGGACCACAGCACGTCACCCCCTTCTAGTGCCCCCTTGCGGGTAGTGGGCCCCTCGAAGCCCATCTTAGCATGAGACCTACGCCAAAAAAATCCTATAAATACATAAACCAACAGAAATAACCCTAGATGGGAAGTTTCGCCACCATAAGCCTCGGTATCCACAAAAACTCAATTGGGACCCTGTTTCGGCACCCTATCGGAGGGGGAAATCATCATCGGAGGCCATCTTCATCATCCCAGCGGCCACCATGATGACGAGGGATTAGTCCACCCTTGAGGCTGAGGGTTGGTACCAGTAGCTATGTGTTTGATCTCTCTTTCTCGTGTTCTTGATTTGGCACGATCTTGATGTACCGTGAGCTTTGTTAATATAGTTGGATAATATGGTGTTTTTCCCTCTCTATCTTGTTGTGACGAATTGAGTTTTTACCTTTGAGGTTTCACTATTATCGGATTGAATACTTTTACGGATTTAAGAACACTTGATGCATGTCTTGCGTATGAATACCCATGGTGACAATGGGGTATCATATTGATTCACTTGATGTATGTTTTGGCACTCAACTCGCAGATTCCCGAGGGGACATTGGGGTAATCTATGCATAGGGGTTGATGCACATTATCGTCTTTGTTTCTTTGGTAGAAATCTTGTGGCACTCTTTGAAGTTCTTTGTGTTGGATTGAATATTATGAATCTGAAGTTATTTGATGCATACCATATAATCAACTCACGGATACTTGTGGTGACATTGGAGTATCTAGGTGGCATTAGAGTTGATTGATGGGTATGGTGTTATTTTAGTATGAACTCTAGGGCTGTTTGTGACCCTTATAGGAATAGCTCAAAAGATCGATCAGAAAGGATAACTTTGAGGTGGTTTCGTAGCCTATAAACAATTTCTACTTATGTTCTCAGCTAGATAAGAACTTTGGAGTGAATCTTTATCGCACGTCGAGGGATTGTTATATGATTCAATTATGTAGCACCATTGAGAGATTGCACTAGTGAAAGTATGAACCCTAGGCATGGTTTCTAAGCATTATAATATCGTTCGTGCTTCATTTTATCACTTGCTACCTTGTTGTTATTAGTTTCATATTACAAAAACTTATATCTAATCCATACTAGACTTGTATCACAATCTCTTCGCCGAACTAGTGCACCTATACAATTTACCATTGTATTGGGTGTGTTGGGGACACAATAGATTTCTTGTATTTGATTGCAGGGTTGTTTGAGAGAGACCATCACTACAAAAAAGACACATCCGTGAAATTTTGGGCCGAACGTATTTTTTCTGTCATACTTATCAAACTTCTATGACGATAATTGTGACAAAAACCCGTATCATCATAGATGTGGTGGGCTCCTACTTCTATGACAAAAAAACATGACAGAAAATGGGATTTTTTTCCAGGACGGGCCGTAGACGCATCTGCATGACATTCTTTGGGCCGTCCATGACGGAAAAAATGTGGTAGAAGTGAGGGCGAGGAAAATTTAGGGGAGTTCCTGGTTACGGTGGGTGGTTGGGGCGGAGCGGTGCACGGAGGTTTAAGTGTTTCTCTCATACACGTCGCGTGTATGTGCGAGGTGTTGGGCTCTAACTGAACCCGAGTGAGGCGTTCTCTTACTGAACCCGAGCGATTGCACTAGCTACGTTACTGAACCCGAGCAATCGATCCCTTGGCTGCTTATGGAACCCGATCGATTCCTTCGCTACCGCTGCTAACTGAACTCGATCGATCGCTGCTGCTGCTTACTGAAGCCGGTCGAACTTGCTTCCTGTTGATGAATAGGGAACATGGGGTTGGTTGAACGAGTTGAGACGTACGTAGTTGGGTTGGATGAATAGGACCCCGTGGGGGTTGGATGTTGCGGTTGATGGGGAACGTAGTATTTCAAAGAAATTCCTACGACCATGCAAGATCTATCTACTAGATGCATAGCAACGAGAGGGGAGAGTGTGTCTATGTACCCTCGTAGACTGAAAGCGGAAGCGTCTAGTGACGCGGTTGATGTAGTCGAATGTCTTTGCGATCCAACCGATCAGGCACCGAACGTACGGCACCTCCGTGTTCAGGACACGTTCAGCTTGATGACGTCCCACGAGCTCTTGATCCAGTTGAGCTTCACGGGAGAGTTTCGTCAGCATGACGGCGTGGTGATGGAGATGATGAAGCTACCGGTGCAGGGCTTCGCCTAAGCACTACAACGGTATGACCGAGGTGTGTTTCTAGGGAGGGGGCACCACACACGGCTAGAACAATGTTTCTTGTGTGTCCTTGGGTGCCCCCTGCCCCCGTATATAAAGGAGCGAGGGGGGAGGTGCGGCTGGCCAAGGGGCGCGCCAAGGGAGTAGGATTCCTACTCCTAGTAGGAATAGGAACCCCCCTTTCCTATTCCTACTAGGAGTAGGAAAGGAAGGGGAAGAGGAGAAGAAAGGAGAGGGGGCACCTTCCCCCCTTTTCCTAGTCCAACTAGGAACCCTAGGGGGGTGCGGCCAGCCCTATGGGCTGCCCCTCTCTTTCCCTCATTAGCCCACTATGGCCCATACTTCCTCGGGGGGG
>LR738711.1:754506651-754542865 GCA_902687465.1 Secale cereale
GATAACCCCCTCCGGCACTCCGGTTTTACCCGATAACACCCGGAACACTTCCGATCTCCGAATCTAGTCATCCAATATATTAATCTTTATGTATCAGACATTCCGAGACTCCTCGTCATGTCTGTGATCTCATCCGGGACTCCGAACTAGCTTCGGTACATCAAAAGTCATAAACGCATAATACCGATCGTCATCAAACGTTAACCGTGCGGACCCTACGGGTGCGAGAACTAAGTAGACATGACCGAGACACATCTCCGGTCAATAACCAATAGCGGAAACTGGATGCTCATATTGGCTCCTACATATTCTATGAAGATCTTTATCGGTCAAACCGCATAACAACATACGTTGTTCCCTTTGTCATTGGTATGCTACTTGCCCGAGATTCGATCGTCGGTATCTCAATACCTAGTTCAATCTCATTACCGGCAAGTCTCTTTACTCATTCCGTAATACATCATCTCATGACTAACTCATTAGTCATTTGCTTGCAAGGCTTATTATGATGTGTATTACCGAGAGGGCCTAGAGATACCTCTCCGACACTCGGAGTGACAAATCTTATTCTTGATCTATGCCAACACCACAAACACCTTCGGAGACACCTGTAGAGCTTCTTTATAATCACCCAGTTACGTTGTGATGTTTGATTGCACACAAAGTGTTCCTCCGGTATTCGGGAGTTGCATAATCTCATAGTCATAGGAACATGTATAACTCATGAAGAAAGCAATAGAAGTAAAACTAAAAGATCATAGTGCTAAGCTAATGGATGGGTCTTGTCCATCACATCATTCTCCTAATGATGTGATCTCATTGATCAAATGACAACTCATGTCTATGGCTAGGAAACATAACCATCTTTGATCAATAAGCTAGTCTAGTAGAGGCATACTAGGGACATATTGTTTTGTCTATGTATTCATACATGTACTAAGTTTCTGGTTAATATAATTCTAGCATGAATAAAAGACATTTATCATGATATAAGGAAATACAAATAACATTTTTATTAATACCTCTAGGGCATATTTCCTTCAGCGGTTGCCGCTGGATGAACATGACCCCAAGACAAGGCCGCCACAACTGAGGCATTGGGGGTGGATGAACAGGACCCCGTGGAGGGCTGGTTGAATAGTAGCCGGTGGAGGGCTGGTAGGATGAATAGGACCCCATGGCGGGCTGGATGAACAGTAGCCAGTGGAGACTTGGATGAACAGTAGCCGGTGGAGGCAAAGGAAGATGTGGTGGATGAACAGTGTAGGCGGAGGCTGGAGGAAGTCGACGGTGGGTGAACAGTAGCCCGTGGAATCCCGTTTTGCGGTAAGCCACACCCCTCCCGATGAAAAGGACCCCCGTTTCGACCGGAGCGCTCCAACATAATTTTGTTTCCTCTGTTTTGCAGTACGCCATACCCCTCCCGATTAATAGGATCCCGTTTCGACCATAGCCGGTCGAGCAGAAGGCCGTTTCCTCCGTTTTGCGGTACGCCACACCCTTCCTGATGAACAGGACCCCGTTCCGACCGTACGCGCTCCAGTAGAAGGCCGTTTCCCTACGTTTTGCGGTACACCACACCAGGTTTCGGTTGTTCCGCCCAAGCCGATGAACACGATGTTGTTTCTCCGTTCCGACCTCGCTGGTTGGCTGCCGATGAACATGACGCCGTTGCTGCCGTCCGCTGTCTCTCCATGTACACCATACCTAGCCGTATGTATGCGCGAGTACGCGTTCAAGACTCCCCCCGTATGTACATACGTAGCCATGTTTTTTGCCCTATGGATGTACGTACGTTTACATAGTTTTGAAGGGACTGTACATATGACACGTGTCGCTCCTTACTCGGCCACGGTTCATCGCTGTAGAGAGACTGATCGACCGCTATGTACGTACACGTTCGCGACCAGACAGATAACGCTATGTACGCTTCCACCTGCTGGGTCCTAGCTGTTAGGGAGGACAAGGAGGCACTTCCTTGCATGCGAAGATATAGATGGCGGGTCCCAGCTGTCAGGGGTAGAATCATTTTTTTCGCCTGTAATAAGGAGGCACTTCCTTGCGTCCAGCCGCGGACCCAGCTGTCAGCCTCTCCACGTACCATCTTCTTTTAATGGAATTCGTTCCTTGAACACATTGACCGCGCCGCACCGAGAGCACCAAGGCGGTGGACGACGATGAGGCATAGGAATGGATTGACCTAGGGCCGCGGAAGACTCGGCAGTTGTTTCCCACACGGAGGGAGGTACGAGGGTTTACTACTTCGACTGTAGTGTGAGGTTGCCGTCATCGAAGAATAAAAGGAGGTTTGGGTGAGTGTAGGGATGGCCAAGCCAGCGATTGGGAGTAGGGTGGCATGGTGAGGCCTGTGCAGCAACATAGCTGGCCACGGGAGGCAGGAGCAGGCAACACGATCAGCGCTGGTTTGGGCGGCTGGAGCAAGAAGACTAGAGGTTGAAGAAGCACGATGGTGGTTGGATTAACATCTAATGGTCACTTCACCTAGAATCGTTTGTTTCCTATAAGTTGATAAAGCCCTGCGTACGTGTCAACTTTGTTGGCCAACAAGTCAACCTCCAAATCGGGTGGGTCCCAGCTAGTAGGAGAAGTGTTCTTTTTTTGTGCGTACTAAGGAGGGACTTTCTTGCGTGCGAAGATATAGCTGGTGGGTCCGAGCTGTTAGAGGGAGGAACGTTTTTTGTTGCGACAAACAAAGGCCCTTCTGGTAGGTCCCCGCTGTCAGGTCGATGAATAATTATTTTGCGCGTAATAAGGAGGCACTTCCTTGTGTGTGGCAGTGGACCCGGTTGTCAGCCTCTCCACACACAGTCCTCTTCTGATGGATGTCAATCGTTGACCATGTTGACCACGCCGCGCCGAGAGCACCCAGGCGGTGGACGACGGTGCTCAGCGAGGCTAAGTAAGGGAACGACCCTCAACCGACGAAGACTCAGCAGTTGTTTCCCATGCAGAGGGGGTACGAGGGTTTACTGGTTCGGCTGCAGTGTGAGGCTGCCGTCACCGGAGAATAACATGATGTGTGGGTGAGTAGAGGGATGGCCAGGTAGGGTGGGGCCATGAGGCCTGCCCGGCAGCACACACACTACAAGAAATATGTCAACTTGTGACCTTTACTATTGGTCATTGAATGGTCATTATTTTCCATTTGTGACCTTTTTGTGACCAAAAACAGATGGTCAAAAGCTAGCCGTCGTAAACTGAAATTAACGACCTTTCTTCTGGAATGGTCAAAGACGTTTATGACCAAAAAAAGGTTGTTAAACCAACGACCTTTTGTTTTGGTCACTGGTTGTCTGCCCAGGCCACGTCGGATCCAACGTGGCAATCTGACGTGGCAAAATTGCGACCAAATGAAAAGGTCGTTGACAAGATTCAGCCCAGTCCAATTCGACGCTTTACATGGGCCGAGCCCAACAATTCATCCTATTTGTGTTTTTTCTCATATTAATTTTGGTCAGGTAGATGGGCCAAGCCCAACGATCCAGCCTCGTTATTTTTGGGCCTAGGCCTTTTTATTTTCTTGGCCTTAACCTTTTCACAATTGATTTTTAATCGATTTTGTTCATTTTTCCTGAATTGTTTGAATTGTGGCCTTTTTAGGGCCCAAATAGTATTTGTTTCATTTCTGATGTATCAGTAATTAAGATCATCACCTAAAAAGCAATAAATGATCAATATTTCCAATATTTCAATCACACAAATTTTCACAAATGACGTCCAAAATGAGTATATTATATATATTACAATCATGTGATAGTTCACATCATCCAGGAATTTAGAACACCTAGGAAGTGCAAACACCCAGGAACATCCAGGAACATATATGAAGTAAACAAACACCTAGGAACACCCAGGAACATCTATGAAGTAAACACCCAGGAACATAAAACTAGCTACAAAGATGAAGTGTTCCCTTCTTCGAACTTCTTCAGCCTAGAGCTCCTGTGGAAGAGAGGAAATTATCGTTATCATGGCTGCCAATGAAAGCAATATCTTGCAACAAAGAACAACTAGGAAAAGAATAATAAACAGATACACAAGCAGCTAGGAGTCGATCCTGAAGCATGAGGGCATGGATAACAGTAGCAACACTAACATAAGCAGCAAATTGAATACCAAACATTAGTATACTGCTGCTGAGGCATTATTATAATGAACAGAATAATAAATAGATCCTGAAGCATTAGTATACTGCTGCTGAGGCCAGAACCAAACAACTGCAATGGAAACACTAACGTACAGCCGGCCACGGGAGGCGGGAGCAGGCGGTTCCGTTGGCGCTGGTTTGGGCGGCTGGAGCAGGAAGATCAGAGACTGAAGAAGCACGATTGCCGTTGGATTGACATGTAACGGTCTGACGCTGGTAGAGTCGATTGTACTAAGTTTTTTTCTTTGAGAAACCATGTGTACGCATGAACTTAGTAGGCCCGCAAGCCTCCAAATCCGTGGCAGACAACATTGAGCCCATTTGCTATTTTTTTTAATAAATTGCAACCCATTTGCTAATTCTTAAGGAATTTATTACATCCCATTTTCTGCCCAGGACCGCGGTCAAAAAATTCAACCTAATTTTACATATTTCGGTGGAGCCCGACCTATTTTAATCCAGAAATGATAAATATTTATCTTTTAAGAACTTATTGATTTTCCAAATAAAATATTGTTTCCTTTTTGTAAGCTAATAAGACGTGCGACAATTTGGTTTAAGGGAAAACCAGTGGTAAAAAAATCAGAGCTGGGAGGGAAAACAACAACAAAAAATAAGGATATAAACATGAAAATGGAACTCTATGTATTCTTAATATAATAATATATCTACATGAACAAGTAAAACTATAGGTAGAGATCAGAAAACGGAAGTTTTTTTGTTTAGAAGGATAGCTAGGTCTTTATTGCATGGTTAAAATGTTTACTGAAGAAAACGGAAGTATGACATGGCGTTTTTAAAGGAAAATAGAACTAGGCTATGCGTTTTCTTTAGTAAAAAATATGCATGAGGATGTTCTAAGAGAAAATATAACTAAGGATGGTGGGCTAGAGGCCAGTTGATACCTGCTGGATCTTTGTGCCCCATTTTCATCATGGGCTGGGCCTGTCAAATACAAAACCAAGCCTGGGCAGTCTATAGCCCAGTTGATATTTGCTCGACCTGAAAAAACAATATATTTGTTTCTCCGAAAACAAAAACAAAAATACTTGCTGGATCCCAGTTATCAGTCTGTACTTGTAGAATTCTCTCGTTTATTGTGACTACGTTGAAACTTTCAAGGGTTTCACCATCCAGACTTCAACATTGTTTTTTCATCGTGATAATAAGTGCATGACATCCAACAATATAGGCCGTCCGATCTATATCTGATGGATAGGAAGGAAACTATGACAATTTTGCAAAAAGATACCCGCACTCCTCTCCACATTAGCAGATAAGGCCTTCCCTCGTTCATCCTTATCTCCCACAGGATATATATAAACTACTCATATAAATGCATCTTGATGTTCCGTGCAACGCACGGGCATCTTGCTAGTATGTAAAACAATTGGAGAACTGGGAATTCAAACGGCAGGTGCTTACGCTACGCATAAAAAAAATCAGGTGCCTGAAATTTTGTTTCAAAACAAATGGTTCAGCATTATATCCATGTCGACCCTTAACATGATGGTTGGAAGCAAATGCCAAGTTCATACCGAAAGATCCTTAACAACAATACGAACTTGTCCAGGTAGAACAAGTACCAATACAAAACTAACTTATAATCTTTTTAGTCCTGGCCCTTGATGACCCACAAGTATAGGGGGACTATTGTAGTCCTTTCGATAAGTAAGAGTGTTGAACCCAATGAGGAGCAGAAGGAAATGACAAGCAGTTTTCAGTAAGGTATTCTCTACAAGCACTGAAATTATCGATAACAGATAGTTTTGTGATAAGGTAATTCATAACGGGTAACAAGTAACAAAAGTAAACAAGGTGCACAAAGGTGGCCCAATCCTTTTTGTAGCAAAGGACAAGCCTGGACAAACTCTTATATAAAAGAAAGCGCTCCCGAGGACACATGGGAATTATCGTCAAGCTAGTTTTCATCATGCTCATATGACTCGCGTTTGTTACTTTGATAATTTGATATGTGGGTGGACCAGTGCTTGAATAATGCCCTTCCTTGTACAAGCATCCCACTTATGATTAACCCCCCTCACAAGCATCCACAACTATGAAAGAAGAATTAAGGTAAACCTAACCATAGCATGAAACACATGGATCCAAATCAGCCCCTTACGAAGCAACTCATAAACTAGGGTTTAAGCTTCTGTCACTCTCGCAACCCATCATCTACTTATTACTGCCCAATGCCTTCCCCTAGGCCCAAACAATGGTGAAGTGTCATGTGGTTGACGTTCACATAACACCACTAGAGGAAAGACAACATACATCTCATCAAAATATCGAATGAATACCAAACTCACAGGACTACTTATAACAAGACTTCTCCCATGTCCTCAGGAACAAACGTAACTACTCGCAAATCATATTCATGTTCATAATCAGAGGGGTATTAATGTGCTTAAAGGATCCGAACATATAATCTTCCACCGAATAAACCAACTAGCATCAACTACAAGGAGTAATCAACACTACTAGCAACCCACAGGTACCAATCTGAGGTTTGAGACAAAGATCGGATACAAGAGATGAACTAGGGTTTCAGAGGAGATGGCGCTGGTGAAGATGTTGATGGAGATTGACCCCCTCCCGATGAGAGGATCGATGGTGATGATGATGGTGACGATTTCCCCCTCCCAGAGGGATGTTTCCCCGGCAGAACAGCTCCGCCGGAGCCCTAGATTCGTTCCGCCAAGGTACCGCCTTGAGACGGCGGCGCTTCATCCCGAAAGCTTCCTTCTGATTTTTTTCAGGGAAAAAGACACCTTATACCAGAAGATGGGCATCGGGGGGGCTTCCAGGTGGCCCACGAGGCAAGGAGGCGCGCCCAGGGGGTAGGGTGCGCCCTCCACCATTGTGGACACTGGGTGCCCCCCGTCTGGTGCTTTCTTCGCCAAATATTTTTAATATATTCCAAAATTGACTTTCCTGGAGTTTCAGGACTTTTGGATTTGTGCATAATAGGTCTCTAATATTTGCTCCTTTTCCAACCCAGAATTCCAGCTGCCGACATTCTCCCTCTTCATGTAAACCTTGTAAAATAAGAGAGAAAATGCATAAGTACTGTGACATAATGTGAAGTAATAGCCCATAATGCAATAAATATCAATATAAAAGCATGATGCTAAATGGACCTATCAACTCCCCCAAGCTTAGACCTCGCTTGTCCTCAAGAGGAGCTGATATCGAAAAATATGTCCACATGTTTAGAGATAGAGGTGTTGATAAAATAAAATACGGACATGAGGGCATCATGATCATTCTTAGAATAGCAACATATATATATATTGTAATATGATTTCTTATGCTAAAGTAACAATCTATTCACAATGTAAAGTATGAACCAGGAACTTCATTGAAAACAAACAAACTATGATCTCAGTCATTGAAGCAATTGCAATTTATCATAACATTGGAAAGAGTCAATATAAGAGCTTTTCAGCAAGTCCACATACTCAACTATCACTTAGTCTTTCACAATTGCTAACACTCATGCAATACTTATGGGTATGAAGTTGTAATCGGACATAGAGAAAGATAGAGGCTTATATATATTAGGATCTTTCCAACACATAGTGCTTGCCAAAGGATAAATTGTAAAAAGGAAAGGTCAAGATGACCATGACTCTTGTATAAGGTATAAGACAAAAATAAAAGATAGGCCCTTCATAGAGGGAAGCATAGGTTGTCATGTGCTTTTATGGTTGGATGCACAAAATCTTAATGCAAAAGAACGTCACTTTATATTGCCACTTGTGATAGGGACATTTATTATGCAGATCGTCGCTTTTATTTCTTCCATATCAGAAGCTCGTATAAAGCTTATTTTCTCCACACTACTAGATCATACATATTTAGAGATGAATTTTTATTGCTTGTAACAATGACAACTTACTTGAAGGATCTTACTCAATGCATAGGTAGATATAGTGGACTGTCATGGAAAAACGAGGTTTAAGGATATTTGGAAGCACAAGTAGTAACTCTACTTGGTGCAAAGAATTTGGCTAGCATGAGGGGGAAAGGCAAGCTCAACATGTTTAATGATCCATGACCATATAATTTGTTTCGGATATAAGAAAACATAAGCCATTACATTGTCTTCCTTGTCCAACATCAACTTTTTAACATGTCATATTTTAATGAGTGCTCACAATCATAAAAGATGTCCAAGATAGTATATTTATATGTGAAAACCGCTCTTCCTTTATTACTTCCTATTAATTGCAACGATGACCAAAACTATGTTTGTCAACTCTCAACAACTTTTATTCATCATACTCTTTATATGTGAAGTCATTACTCTCCATAAGATCAATATGATATTTTTATTTCTTTTTATTCTTTCTTTTTTCTTTTATTCTCTCAAGATCATGGCAAGATAACCAAGCCCTCTACTCAAGACTAATATTTATTATATATAGCTCATGGACTCGATTACATAGATAAGGATCAACACAAAAACTCAAAGCTAGATTATACTAAACTTCATTCTACTAGATCAAGATATAACCAAAAGGATCAAACTAAGACAAACGGTAAAGATAGAAGTGTGATTGTGATACGATATCGGGGCACCTCCCCCAAGCTTGGCAGTTGCCAAGGGGAGTGCCCATACCCATGTATTTATGTCTCTTTCTTCGGAGGTGGTGATGATGGAGTTGTTGATGATGTAGGCTTGTCGTCCATCTTCCAAGGCATAGGCTCACCATCATAGAAGGATGATCGAGTCTCCGGGATCCTCATATCTGTAGCCAAACTCATCCTCTTGAATCTATATTCATACTCATAGTTTTGGTTTTGCAGGTCATAGATCTAGGCTTGGAGGTGCTCGATTTTCTCGTGAAGCTTGAAGATGGTCTCCCCAATGTTCTTTGCATCCAGCTTGTGGTTGTTGGTAAACTCCGTGATCATCATGTGGTTGGCGTTGAGTCCATCTTCCACCATCCCCTGGCACTTGAAAACTTGTTGCTCCATTGCTTTGAGTCTTGTCTCCATGCTTTCGGTCCTCCTTGGTCCCTCAACATCGCGGATGTGCAGCACCCCCCACGCACCTCAAAGGTCTGAGGGTGTTGCAGCACCTCCGCGAGGTAGGGGTTGATGACCTTCTCGAGAAACTTGTCCTTGGGGGCGCTTGAAGACATCTTGGTGGTCTAGATCTGTCAGAAAAATAGCTCGAAACAAAAGAAGAGGATTTTGTACTGGTACCGTGGCCAAAACCTTTGGGAGATTATATAATGAATTTTTACCGACAAAAAGAAGTATCGTGCAAGAAAATAGAGTCCGGAGGGCACACGAGATGCCCACGAGGCAGGGGGGCGTGTCCAGGGGGTAGGGTGCGCCGTCCACCCTCGTGGATGCCTCGTGTCCTTTTCGGACTACTTCTTATTTTCCTATTTTCTTAAGTATTCCAAGACGGAGAGAAATTGTTGTTAGAACTGTTTTGGAGTCGGTTTACTTACCGTACCACATACCTATTCCTTTTCGAAGTCTAAAACATTATGGAAAGTGTCCCTTATGTACTCCTCCGGGGTTACGGTGTCAATAACATTGGTTTCAACATTTATGGGATTACATGAGATATAATGTTTTATTCTTTGACAGTTCACCACCTTCGGATTTGTGCCTTCGAAGTTGTTGATTTTTATAGCACCGGAACGATAGACCTCCTCGATAACGTAAGGACCTTCCCATTTAGAATGGAATTTTCCTGCAAAAAATCTTAAACGAGAGTTGTATAACAAAACATAATCACCTACATTAAACTCACGCTTTTGTATCCTTTTGTCATGCCATCTTTTAACTTTTTCTTTAAACAATTTGGCAATCTCATAGGCATGGGTTCTCCACTCACCAAGTGAGCTAATGTCAAATAGTCTCTTCTCACCGCCAAGTTTGAAATCATAATTGAGCTCTTTAATGTCCCAATATGCCTTATGTTCTAGTTCGAGAGGTAAGGATTTTATATGCAGTTCTATAGGCCGATAATGCAACATCAAGTTTCTTGGACCAATTCTTTCTAGATCTATTAACAGTCTTTTGCAAAATCAATTTAATCTCTCTATTACTCACTTCTACTTGACCACTAGACTGTGGGTGGTATGGAGATGCAATTCTATGATTAACATCATACTTAGCAAGCATTTTACGAAAAGCACCATGAATAAAATGTGAACCACCATTAGTCATTAAGTATCTAGGGACTCCAAACCTTGGAAAAATAACTTCTTTAAGCAGCTTAATAGAGGTGTTATGATCAGCACTACTAGTTGGAATAGCTTGTACCCACTTAGTAATGTAATCAACATCAACTAAAATATGTGTATACCAATTAGAGGAAGGAAACGGTCCCATATAATCAAAGCCCCGAACATCAAATGGTTCGATAACAAGTGAATAGTTCATAGGCATTTCTTGACGTCTACTAATATTACCAATTCTTTGACATTCATCACAAGACAAGACAAACTTACGGGCATCTTTGAAAAGAGTAGGCCAATAAAAACCGGATTGCAATACCTTAGAGTGACACTTGCATAGGATTTGTTACTGTTCATGCTCAGGTACACAACATCTAATAACACCATCTACTCCTTCTTTATAAAGGTGTGGGTCATCCCAGAAGTAATGTCTTAAATCATAGGAAAACTTTTTTCTTTTGCTAGTATGTGAAACTAGGCGGTATAAATTTAGCAACAATGTAATTAGCATAATCAGCATATCATGGAGCAGTACGAGAAGCATTTATGACAGCTAATTGTTCATCAGGAAAGCTATCATCAATAGGTAGTGGGTCATCAAGAACATTCTCTAACCTAGATAAGTTGTCTGCAACGGGGTTCTCAGCTTCCTTTCTATCAATAATATGCAAATCAAATTCTTGTAGCAAGAGAACCCATCTAATAAGTTTAGGTTTAGCATCTTTCTTTTCGATAAGATATTTAATAGCAGCATGATCAGTGTGAACAATTACTGTAGAATCAACAATATAAGGTCTAAACTTATCGAAAGCAAATACAACTGCTAACAATTATTTTTCAGTAGTAGCATAATTTCTCTGGGCACTGTCTAGAGTTTTACTAGCATATTGGATAACATTTAATTTCTTCTCAACTATTTGTCCTAGAACAACACCTACAACATAATCACTAGCATCACACATAATTTCACAGGGTAAATTCCAATCAGGTGCCTGAACAATAGGTGCAGAAATCAAGGCTCTCTTAAGTATTTCAAATGCTTCTACACAATCATCATCAAAGACAAAAGGAACATCTTTTTGTAAGATATTAGTCAGAGGTCTAGAAATTTTTGAGAAGTCTTTAATGAACCAACCGACATGACCAAGGAAACTTCTTATACCTTTGATGTCCTTAGGACACGGCATCTTTTCTATAGCATCAACTTTAGCTTTATCAACTTCAATACCTCTTTGAGAAATTTTATGCCCCAAGACAATACCTTCATTAACCATAAAGTGGCACTTCTCCCTTCAAGACAAGATTAGTGTCTTCACATCTCTGCAAAACTCGATCAAGGTTGCTTAAGCAATCATCAAAAGAAGTTCCATACACAGAGAAATCATCCATGAAAACCTCAACAATCTTTTCACAAAAGTCAGAGAATATAGCAGTCATACATCTTTGAAAGGTAGCAGGTGCATTACATAAACCAAAAGGCATACGTATATAAGAAAAGGTACCGAAAGGGAAAGTAAAAGTGGTATTTTCCTGATCCTCTTTTGACACAGGTATTTGAGAGAAAATAGAATAACCGTCTAGAAAGCAAAAATGTGTATGTTTGGATAATCTTTCTAGCATTTGATCAATAAAAGGTAAAGATTAATGATCCTTTATAGTAGCTTTATTTAATTTGCAAAAATCTATTACCATTCTATAAACTATAACAATTCTTTGTGGGTTCAATTCGTCTTTATCATTAGGAACAACAGTAATACCTCCCTTCTTAGGGACACAATGGACATGACTTACCCACTCACCATCAGCAACATGATAAATTATACCTGCCTCCAGAAGCTTTGGTATTTCATTTCTCACCACTTCTTTCATCTTAGGATTTAACCGTCGTTTATGATCAACAACCGGTTTAGCGTCCTTCTCCAATTTTATTTTGTGCAGGCATAGAGTGGGACTAATGCCCTTAAGATCATCAAGAGTATATCCTATAGCAGCACGGTGCTTCTTCAGAGTTTTCAATAATTCCTCTTCTTCCTGCTCTGAAAGATTAGCACTAATAATAATAGGATATATCTTCTTTTCATCAAGATAAGCATATTTAAGAGTATCAGGTAATGGTTTAAGCTCAAACACAGGATCACCCTTGGCTGGAGGAGGATCCCCTAGAATTTCAACAGGCAAGTTGTGTTTCAAAATAGGTCCGTGTTTAAAGAATACTTCATCTATTTCCCTTCTTTCATTCATAAACATATTATTTTCATGGTCTAGCAAATATTGTTCTAAAGGATCATTAGGAAGCACCGAAATAGAAGCAAGACCAATAATTCATGTTTAATAGGCAATTCTGTATCCTGGTGTTGTCTACGGAATTTAGAAAAATTATAATCATGAGACATATCCCCTAAACCAACAGTAACAATATCCTTTTCGCAGTCTATCTTAGCATTAATAGTATTCAAGAAGGGTCTACCAAATATAATGGGACAAAAGTCCTCTTGTGGGGAAGCAAGAACAAGAAAACCAGTAGGATATTTAATTTTCCCACACAAGACTTCAACATCTCTAACAATCCTAACTGGTGAAATAGTATCTCTATTGGCAAGCTTATTAATAGTAACATCAACATCTTCTATCTCAGCAGGTGCAATATCTTGCATAATTTCTTTATATAAAGTATAAGGTATTGCGCTGACACTAGCACCCATAGCACATAAGCCATGATAATAGTGATCTCCTATTTTAACAGAAACAATAGGCATGCCAACAACAGGTCTATGTTTATTTTTAGTATCGGGTCTAGCAATTGTAGCAGCTTCATCACCAAAGTAAATAACATGCCCATCAATATTATCGACCAAGAGATCCTTAACCATAGCAATACTAGGTTCAACTTTAATTTGCTCAGAGGGTGTAGGTGTTCTAGCATTACTATTATGAACCACAATTGAAGCTTTAGCATGATCCTTTATTCTAACAGGGAAAGGTGGTTTCTCAATATAAGCGGTAGGAACAATAGGATCAACATTATAACTGATAGTCTTTTCTTCAACTTTAATAGGTTCAACTACTTTTACTTTAATGGGAGGGTGATATTTAAACCACTTCTCCTTATGGAGATCAACATGAGTAGCAAATGATTCACAGAAAGAAGCTACTATCTCAGAGTCAAGTCCATATTTAGTGCTAAATTCACGAAAAGCATCGGTATCCATAAAAGATTTAACACAATCAAACTTAAGTGTTATACCTGGCTCCTTACCTTCATCGAGTTCCCAATCTTTAGAGTTTCGTTTAATTCTTTCCAATAAATCCCATCTGAATTCAATAGTCTTCATCATAAAAGAACTAGTACAAGAAGTATCGAGCATGGAGCGATTATTGAGAGAAAGCCGAGCATAAATTATTTGAATAATAATTTCTCTTGAGAGATCATGATTGGGGCATGAATATAACATTGACTTAAGCCTCCCCCAAGCTTGAGCAATACTTTCTCCTTCGCGAGGCCAAAGTTATATATATAATTACGATCATGATGAACCAGATGCATAGCATAAAACTTCTGATGAAATTCGATTTTCAATCTGTTGTAGTTCAATGATCCAATATAATCACATAGCCTAAACCATGTCAATTCCTTTCCCTTCAAAGATAAAGGGAACGCCTTCTTCTTGATAACATCCTCGGGCATACCTGCAAGCTTAAATAATCCACAAACTTCATCCACATAGATTAGGTGCATATCGGGATGTAATGTTCCATCTCCTGTAAAACGATTAGCTAGCAGTTTCTCTATCATACCCGAAGGAATTTCGAAGTAAACATTTTCAGTAGGTTCAATAGGTTCGGGAGCAACTCTTTGCTCTACTGGTCGGGGTGAAGATACCCCGAACAAGCCCCTCAAAGGATTATTTCCCGTAGTAACAAGTGACAGTAAATTTCAGCACACTATATAAATTTTTCCTTACCAAATTCGACCTACCAAAGGTGCTTCACTCCCCGGCAACGGCGCCAGACAAGAGTCTTGATGACCTACATGTATGGGGATCCTCCATAGTCCTTTCGATAAGGAAGTGTGTCGAACCCAACGAGGAGCACAAGGAAATGACAAGTAGTTTTCAGTAAGGTATTCTCTGTAGGCACTGAGATTATCGGTAACAGATAATTTTGTGATAAGATAATTCGTAACGGGTAACAAGTAACAAAAGTAAACAAGGTGCAGCAAGGTGGCCCAATCCTTTTTGTAGCAAAGGCCAAGCCTGGACAAACTCTTATATAAAGGAAAGCCCTCCCGAGGACACATGGGAATTATCGTCAAGCTAGTTTTCATCATGCTTATATGATTCGCATTCGTTACTTTGATAATTTGCTATGTGGGTGGACCGGTGCTTGGGTACTGCCCTTCCTTGGACAAGCATCCCACTTATGATTAACCCCCCTCACAAGCATCCGCAACTACGAAAGAAGAATTAATGTAAACCTAACCATAGCATGAAACATATGGATCCTAATCAGCCCCTTACGAAGCAACGCATAAACTAGGATTTAAGCTTCTGTCACTCTAGCAACCCATCATCTACTTATTACTTCCCAATGCCTTCCCCTAGGCCCAAATAATGGTGAAGTGTCATGTAGTCGACGTTCACATAACACCACTAGAGGAAAGACAACATATACATCTCATCAAAATATCGAACGAATACCAACTTCACATGACTACTTATAACAAGACTTCTCACATGTCCTCGGGAACAAACGTAACTACTCACTGTCGGTGTACTAAGGTAGGGGTACCTCAGTACCCCAACTTGTGCACGGGCAGTAGCAGCTTCCCGCGGCAGGGCCTACCATGAGCTTGCCGGAGACCTTCCTGCTCCATATAAAGCCATTCAAAAACAAAGTATACAAGACAGACGATCGAGGCCCCGGCAAGTGGAGCTTGCCGGGAAGGCCGTCCCAGGCTCAAGATTACCTCACTAGCACAAGACCCTGGCAAGAGGAGCTTGCCAGGAAGGCCAGAAGATTACATTACCAAAGACATGACTCGGCGCAACATGCGCCCCGGCAGGGCCCGGGGAGCGACAAGCTTCAGAGCCCGACAAGCTCCCGGGCCCGGCAAAGTCAAGACCCCGGCAAGGTGCTTGCCGGGGAAGGGTTGCGCTGTATGCCCGCGCTCCAGCTCATCGGACCACGCGTCGCCCTGGGGCCACTCCAGGGACGCGTGGCGGATGGCTGTGCAGCCTGGGGGACACGGTGGCACTCCACGGTGATAAAGCTATCGCCGTGGCAAACGGAGACGCAAGGGCGGGCGCTTTTGGGGTCGACGGCGACGGGCATTAAATGCTCTTGTCCCCCACTGTCAAAGTAGGTGATGACCACTGTTCACGCACTGTTCATCCACTGTTCCCGCACTGTTACAACTACCACCACTATTACATTTTTACCCTTTCTCTTACGTTGACACCTGTCGGTGACCCCTTGCACTATAAAAGGAGGCCCATGCACAACGTAGTGGGGGTTCGGAACCTAGATTGCTCATACGCTCGGTGTAGCTAGTTCTTCAAGCTCCCGAGCTCCCCAACTCAATACAAACTAAGCAGGAGTAGGGTTTCACGCGTCCATCGCGGCCCGAACCTGGGTAAACTGCCCGCGTGCTCTCCACGATCTGCTCTTTGTGCTCCCTCCGCCCTCTTACCGCACAGACAAGGGGCTCCGGTCCCATAGGTGTTCGTGGTGGACAGTTTCCCCCGACATCTTTGGTGCGCCAGGTAGGGGGCGTCGAGGTTGTGCGAACCTGATCCGGCGTTCACGCGGGCGCATTCTTCATCAACCTCTCCGAATTCGTCAGTTTCATCGACAACAGCGCCATGGCCCCGAAGAAGAAGGCTTCGGAGGTCGCAGGCCCGTCTGCGTCTCATCCGCCGCCACCGGAGCCAACGGTGGGCGGGGGAGACGCCGTCGGAAGGGTGGCCCCCGGTGAGGAAACCCGCGCCACCACCAAATCCAAGGACAAGACGGACGACCGAGCCTCGGTCTCCGTGGACGCGCCACATCCATCTCAACAAACGACAACCCAGCAGCGCCATGCCACCGGAGGTGGCATCCGCTTGCTGGGCCAAGGGCAAACCGGAGGCTCGCGGGATGCTCCGGGCCATCGTCCTGGCACGAGCAAGGTGCGGTCGCCGGGGCGGGACCCTGCTCCTTCTAACCCATTTAGGAGTCCGAGCATATCCCGCTCCTCGCACCGCTCGCCCCCGCTCCCCTCCTCTCTAGCAGAAGCGCTCGCAAGGGCGCAACTGCTCCTCGACTTTCCTCCAGCGGCAGACAAGGCCGAAGACTGGAGGGCAACCATCCAGAGCCTGATCGCCTTCGCCAACAACGACTCTCCACAGCAGCCGGCGACCTCGCGGCCGCGGCAAGTCGAGAAGACGAAGGCCGACGGCGACAAGACCGCCGAGGGTGCAACCACGGTGCACTCCCCGCCGCGGAAGCAGAAGACGCCGCCCCGCCGGATCAACGTCGACGACGACTCCACGGCGTCGTCGGATCCGCGGGCTCGTCGGGACCAGCGCCAGGTCCTTGACGACCGGCGGCAAGAAGACGATCGAACGACGATCGAGCGCCGCCGAGAAGCTCGGCGACAATCAGATCAACGAGCTGGGAACACTGTCGACGCGCGCGCGCCCGGTGAACCAGGAGACTTGCCGTACGCGGCAGGTTGCCCCGCGTTTACCCGTGAGCTGCGGCGCGTCCAGTGGCCCAGCATGAAGAACTTCAAGCCCGACGTACCGGAGAAGTACGACGGCAAGACACACCCCTCAGAGTTTCTCAGCATCTACACCATCGCGATGCAGGCTGCCGGGGGGGCGCGATGAGAAGATATTGGCAAACTACTTCCCGCTCGTGCTTAAGCCGAACGTTCGTTCTTGGCTTATGCACTTGCCGGAAGGCTCCATTTCTTCTTGGGTAGATCTTTGCCACCAGTTTGTTGGCGCCTTCACGGGCGGCCACAAACCCCACGGCCAGGAGAGTGATCTCCACGTTCTGGCCCAGAAGGAAGGAGAACCTCTGCGCAAGTACATCCAGCGCTTCAGCTGCGTGCAGCATAACATCCCCGACGTCCACCCTGCTGCGGTTATCAGTGCGTTCCACCAGAACGTACGTAACCGCCGCATGCGTGAGGAGATGGCCATGACCAAGATACGGGATGTCAGCGAGCTTTATGCTCTAGCTGATAAGTGCGCGCGCGCGGAAGAGGGGAGGAGACTCCCCGGGGAGGATGCTGGCGCAGGGGGAAGCGACAGCGACGACGCCGCCCCGACAAAGAAGAGCCGGCGGCGGAACAACAGAAGGAAGAACAAGAAAGAAGTGCTTGCCGTCGAGAAGTCCGGCAAGGAGGCTCCCGCCAAGCAAGCACAGGCTGGCGGCTCCGGCAAGGAGCCTGCCCCTGTAGCGGCAGCCGACAAGCAGGACGGCTCCGACAAGCAATACTGCAGGATCCACCGCACCAAGGGCCACGACCTCTCCAACTGCAAACGCGTCGAGTACCTCGTCGAGCAACAGAAAGCTGAGTACGAGAGGCGCGACAAGGAGAAGGCCCAAGGTGGCGGGGGAGAGCCAAGCAAGAAGCGGCCATTCAATGGCCGGGGAGGACGCCGCGGCAAGGCCAAGCAGCGGCAAGGTGACCGACCTCCCCGGGGCCGCGACAAGGACGAAGAAGACGACGACGACGACATGGAGGATGAAGATAACAGCGAGCAGGAGTTCCAGAAGGCCACGGAGGTCCTGTGCGTCGACGGTGGCGCCTCTCTGCATACTTCCCACCGCCAACTCAAGCAGTGGGTGCGGGAACTGAATGCAGCGGAGCCGCCCGTGGAGTCGCGCAGGCTCCTCAAATGGTCTAGCACGCCCATCATTTTTGATCTTCAGGATCACCCTGACCGCACCACTGCGGTCGGGTGCTTGCTGATGCTGGTCTCACCCACCATCCGCAACCTCAAGGTCACCAAAATGTTGGTTGACGGCGGGGCCGGGCTGAACTTGATCTCCTCTGCTGTGATCAAGAAACTCCAAATCCCAGATGGCGAGCTCGAAGAGACCGGGTCGTTCCAAGGAATAAACCCGGGAAGGAGCAAGCCCAAGGGGAAGATAACTTTGCCGGTGACCTTTGGCGGGGAGCTCAACTTCAGAACTGAGCGCATCACATTCGACGTCGCCGATATTCCATTACCGTATAATGGAATACTCGGCCGTCCCGCCCTCGCCAAGTTCATGGCAGCTTCCCACTACGCCTACAACGTACTAAAGATGCCGGGGCCGATAAGCGTCATCACTGTCCATGGCGACAAGAAGGATGCGCTGGTCTGCGCCGACAAGATCTACCGGTACGCAGCAGCCGCAGCAGAGAAGGACACACTTGCCGCTGAAGCTCCCGGGGGGAAGAAGACGAAGACCAAGTCCGGCAAGTGCTCTGGGGCCCACTCCGGCAACCGCACCTCTTCGGAGTGCTGCGCTGCCGTCGAGGACGTTCCATCGAACTCCACCGGCAAGTGTAAGAAGGGGATGGCCGCTCCCCCGGCAACCAAGAAGGTGTCCGCCAAGGAGGACGGCACTGGTGGTACCTTCACCATCAGTGCCACACTTGACAGCAAATAGGAAAGCGCGCTCGTTGCCTTCCTGCGGGCGAATGTCGATGTGTTTGCCTGGCAACCATCTGACATCCCCGGTGTTCCCAGGAAGGTGATTGAGCATAAGCTTGCTGTTTGTCCTCATGCGCGGCCCGTCAAGCAAAAGGTCAGAAAGCAAGCCGTGGAGCGCCAAGAATTCATTGCCGAAGAGATCAAGAAACTAGAAGCAGCGGGCCTAGTTAGAGGCGTGATCCATCCGACGTGGTTGGCAAATCCAGTCGTCGTGCGCAAGGCCAACGGGAAGTGGAGACTGTGTATAGACTTCACCGATGTGAATAAAGCATGTCCCAAGGATCCATTTCCCTTGCCGCGCATTGACCAGATCGTTGACTCCACCGCCGGATGTGAGCTACTCTCTTTTCTTGATGCATATTCAGGCTACCACCAGATTTTCATGGCCAAGGAAGATGAAGAGAAGACTGCATTTATCACTCTGTGTGGCACCTATTGCTTTATTCGCATGCCTTTTGGATTGAAGAATGCAGGCTCAACCTTTGCAAGGGTAGTATACACTGCTTTTGAGCCATAGATCCACAGAAATGTAGAGGCTTACATGGATGATATCGTGGTGAAGAGCAAGAGCAAGGATACCCTGATCCAGGATTTGGAAGAGACATTTCAGAATCTGCGCAAGATCCAGCTCAAGTTGAACCCCGAGAAGTGCGTCTTTGGAGTCCCCTCCGGCAAGCTTCTCGGGTTCTTTGTGTCACAGAGGGGGATTGAAGCCAACCCCGACAAGATTAAAGCCATCGAGCAGATCGAAGCCCCGAAGCGCGTCAAGGATGTCAGGAGGCTTGCAGGTTGTGTGGCTGCCCTCAGTAGGTTCATTTCGAAGTCTGCAGAATGCGCCCTACCTTTCTTCAAAATCTTGAAGAAGGCAGGTCCCATGAAGTGGACTCCGGAAGCGGAGGCAGCGCTCCAGGACTTGAAACGGTACCTATCCTCCACTCCAATACTTGTCGCACCTAGACCACAGGAGAAGTTGCTGCTATACCTAGCGGCAACCAACCAGGTGGTTAGTGTTGCGTTAGTAGCGGAGAGGGAGGCCGATGAGGAGTCTGCACCACCGGCAAGCGAATCCAGCGACAAGCGGGGGGCTGCTCCGACAAGCTCTGGCCCCGACAAGGACAACTCTGCGCAGGAACAGGAAGAAGTGCGGAAGAAGATGGTGCAGCGCCCGGTGTATTTTGTGAGTTCCCTCTTGCAGGGGGCTAGATCAAGATACTCCGGGGTGCAAAAGTTGCTTTTCGGCCTCCTCATGGCCTCGAGAAAGCTGCGCCATTATTTCCAAGCACATGAGATAACAGTGGTCACTCGCTTTCCGCTGAAGAGGATATTGCACAATCCAGAGGCAACAGGCAGGATCGTTGAGTGGGCACTGGAGCTATCGAGCTTTGGACTCAAGTTTGAAAGTACTTCAATCATACAGAGCCGAGCTTTGGCAGAATTCATAGCTGAATGGACCCCGACGCCCGATGAGGAAGTTCCAGAGACAAGTGTACCCGTACAAGAAGCAACAAGTGAATGGGTAATGTACTTTGATGGTGCCTTCTCGCTGCAAGGCGCCGGTGCTGGCGTGGTACTCATCGCGCCCACTGGAGAACACCTCAAGTATGTTATCCAGATGCACTTTCCCAGGGAGCAAGCGACAAACAACACTGCTGAATATGAAGTCTTGCTTGCCGGCCTCAGAATGCAGCAGAACTTGGGATCAGGAAGCTGATTGTCCGGGGAGATTCCCAGTTGGTGGTCCGACAAGTTAACAAGAATTATCAGAGCCCTTTGATGGAAGCTTATGTAGATGAAGTAAGGAAGCTTGAAGAGCACTTTGAGGGTCTGCAAATGGAGCACGTCCCGAGAGCTCAGAATGAAATAGCAGATGGCCTTTCGAAGTGTGCTGCGATGAAGTTACCTGTGGAACCAGGGACCTTCTTGCTCAAGCTAACTCAGCCATCCGTTACACCATCAATTAGGCAGTCCAAGAAGAGAAAGTTGGTCTCCGGCGACTACTTGCCGGCGGACCTCCCCGAGGTCGCCGCCAAGGTCCCCAAGATCAACGGTCAGAACGCTGAGGAACAAATTGCTCCTGCAGATCCTCGGATCTGTATAGTTGAAGCAAGCGTTCCCGACAAGCCTCGCCCCGGCGAGCTTGCCGGGGGACCATCAGCTCCGGCAGAACCAGAGGTTCTTGCCGTGGAAGCTGAGGTTCCCGCAGCGGCCCTCACGCCTTTAGTCCTTGCCGCCGAGCCTCAAGCTCCGGCATGGGCACAGCAGATCGTCCGTTTTCTGCAAACTGGAGAACTTCCCGACGACCCTCAAGAGATAGAGAAGATAACCAGGCAGTCAAGTATGTACCAGTTCGTGGATAACGAGCTGTACAGAAGAAGACTCAACGGTGTCAGGTTGAAGTGCATTTCCAGAGAAGATGGACAGAAGCTGTTGGCAGAAATACACGGAGGCATATGCGGCCACCATATTGGCGCAAGGGCGCTTGCCGGGAAAGCTTTCCGGCAAGGGTTCTTTTGGCAAGAAGCACTCCAAGATGCAACTGCACTAGTAACCAAGTGTGAAGCGTGCCAGTTCCATGCAAAGCAGATTCATCAGCCAGCTCAAGCTCTCCAGACGATCCCTTTGTCCTGGCCCTTCTCGGTCTGGGGGCTCGACATCCTCGGCCCCTTCCCTCGCGCTGTCGGGGGCTTTGAGTACTTGTACGTCGCAATCGACAAGTTCACAAAGTGGCCAGAAGTGGAACCAGTGAGAAAGGTGACAGCACAGTCAGCAGTCAGGTTCTTCAGGTCGATTGTTTGCCGTTTCGGGATCCCCAACAGGAGCATCACCGACAACGGTACACAGTTCACTAGTCGCACCTTCATGCAGTACGTCCAAGACCTTGGCGCCAAGGTCTGTTTCGCTTCTGTTGCTCACCCGAGGAGCAACGGTCAAGCGGAGAGGGCCAATGCTGAAGTGATGCGCGGACTCAAGACAAGGACCTTTGACAGGCTGCACAAGTGCGGAAGAAACTGGATAGAGGAGCTACCGGTGGCTCTTTGGTCAATCAGGACGACACCAAGTCGAGCCACCGGACAGACACCCTTTGCCCTAGTCTATGGGGCAGAGGCAGTTCTCCCCACGGAACTCGTATACGGATCTCCTCGAGTACTCGCTTATGATGAGCTCGAGCAAGAGCAACTGCGACAAGATGATGCATTGCTCCTCGAGGAGGAACGTCTCCAGGCTGCTGTACGAGCTGCTCGATACCAGCAAGCCTTGCGTCGCTATCATAGCCGCAAGGTCAAGGCCAGGAGTCTCGAGGAAGGCGACCTTGTTCTTCAGCGTGTTCAGTCCGCCAAGAATTCCAACAAGTTGACGCCGAAGTGGGAGGGCCCTTATCGGGTGAGACAAGTAACAAGGCCTGGCGCTGTCCGCCTTGAGACCGAAGAAGGCTTACCGGTGAGCAATTCCTAGAACATAGAGCATCTTCGAAAGTTTCACCCATAAGGCGCGGTTGCCGTGATCCGCTCCGGCAACCACCTTTTGTATAAGCTTTGCCCCTGTTGCATGTAACCCTTTGTACAAAGCCGGGCGCAGATCCCGTGCATCAGTAAAGCTTTCGTGTTTTGTGCTATTTGCCTTTTCCATGCTTTTCTTCGCTATTTGCATGCGTTATTTGGCATTTCTTGTGCAACACACGTATCCGGTAAGCATTAGCACGCCGAAAAGCCATATACTTGTTTCCCTCTTCTTTTTCCTTGCCTCTTAAGCAGAAGGAATGTTCCTCGCGCACAAGTTTGCCGGGGGGGGGGAGAAGGAGATGGAAGATGAACCAAGTGCTGTTCAAGAAAGAGAAGCCTTACCGGGAAGCAAGCAATATATGAAAGCTAAGTTATTAGAATTTGAGCAGTTCAAATTTTTAAATTTTAGTTATCTTCCTTGAACAACCACCCTTTGTATGGAAAACCCGTGCGCGGAGGAACCTAAACGTAGCTAGCCGCACCCTTATCTTGTTTTCGAGTACGCTCAACGACTTAAGTGAGCTGCGACAAGTGTCGCGCCCTTACTTCATTTTCGAGTTCTCTCAGCAAGCTAAGTGCGTTGCGACTAGCTGCGGCAAGGTTGCTTGCTGGTGAGACCTTGGCCAGCAGGCTGCTCGGAGTCCAGCACTCAGCGCTCGCGGCAAAGGGTCCTTGCCGGCAAGCTCCCTGGAAGCGTAGGGAGAAAAGCATACAAAGTAAAGGACCAAGACAAGGGAGATAACATTGCACTGATTGATCAAAAATAAGATAAATATCTTACAAGGGATAACTTGTCGCAATGACTAATAAGTTCATGGCACACTATGCAGCAACAAAAGAGATGAAGAAGAGGAGGCCTAATCTACGCGGTCGCCCTCAATCCTAGAGATCTTGTTCACTTTGGCGATGATGTGGGCGACCTGCGCCTTCAGCGCCTCCGTGTCCGCGTCGGCCGGCAAGCTTCGGAGAACGTTGACGAGATTTATACCAGGGTTGCGGTACACTATCTTCGTCAGAACGCGCTCCAAGGTTCCCGCGCAGAGCTGGCGTGACTCCTCGGCCAGTTGCGCGGGGAGCTTCTTCCGAAGATCTGCAAGAGCCGGCGCGATCCCTCTGAAGAAGAGGCTGAGCTTGGCGCTGTGGGGGAGGTTTGGATCCGGAGAGTAGATGAGATGCTCGACCTTCAGCGCCAACAGCTCCTGGTCGATGTTGGATGCAGAGGCCACCAAGTCGTCGGTCCATACCTCGATGGTCCGGCGGAAGTTCTCAGCTGCGGTGGTGGCGCTCTCCACCAAGCCTCGCTCCCTGCGGAGCTCTTCCTTCAGCTTGGTTTCCCGGTCCCGGACGGCGTCGAGCGAGTCCTTCAGCGTGGAAACCTTCAGCTCCAGATCCTCAATTGAATCCTTGGCGGCCTTCAGCTCGTCGCCCTGCTTGGAGAGGCGCACCTGGAGTTCAGAGTTGGTGTGCGCGTCCTTCTCGCGCTCTAAGTTGAGCACGGTGACCCTCTCCGTGCTCGCCTTAAGGGACTCCTCCAGCTGCGCCACTTTCGCCTCAAGGTCTTTCTTGGCGGTCTCTGCTGCGGCGGCGGCGGCCTTCGCCTCTTTCAGCTCTCCGCCAAGGGCCTGCTCCCGGGCGGCAAGGTCTTCCTCGTGAGAGTCGAGGTTGACCTTCCGTTGGGTGAGCTCTCCTTCTCGCCGGGACAGCTCCTCCCCGGCGAGTCGCTGCTGCTCCTCGGCCTCGGCCTTCTCCAGGAGCCACTCCTGGTACTCCCCGGCGAGCCTCTCGCGCTCCTCCGCCACGTCGCGGAGGGCAGCCTGGTTGGCGGCGCGGAGTTCCGCCGCGCGTTTCTCCATGTCGGCGGCGGCCTTGGCGGCAAGGGCCTCCCGAGACGCGAGCTTCGCCTGCCTGGCCCGGTAAAGGGCCAGGAGCTGATGAAGCAGCTTCTCCTCCTCGGGCCCGTCGCTTCCGCCGGGCGCCTCGACGACCTTCAGTCCCGCGGAGGCGAGAACCTCTCCATCAAAGGCCTCTCCCTCCGCGGGGGCTCGCGACGAAGACCCCCACGACACCTGGATGTAGACGCCGTTGGGGGCCTCAAGGTAGTAGGCAGACGGCTCCTTCTCGGTGGAGGGGTCGGCGGCCGGCGCAGCGCTCGACGCTCCTGCCGCCTCCGGGCCGGCAGTATGGCCGCCGTCCCGCTCCCCGACTGCCGCGTCTGCGGCCGGAGCGGTCTCCTCCGCAGCCGGCTCGGTGGCTCCCGCCGTGTCCTCAATGATAGGGGTGTTGCCGCCGTCGCCCTGCGCGTCCTCCTCCACGACGATGGTTTCCGTCTCCATCTGTTCTGGGGGAGGAGGATCTAGAAGAAGAAGAAAAAGAAGAAGAAGTTCAAGCGAATATCCAAAAAGATGAATCCAAGAAGACGAGATTATAAAACTTACCTTGGCGGACTTCGTCGACGGCGGGCTCCCTCGCCGGGGAGCTCTGCCTTGGCGGGGTGGCCGCCCTCGCCGGGCTGCTCGCCCTTGGCGGGGTACTCGCCCTTGGCGGAGTACCCGCCCTTGGCGGAGCGCTCTCCCTTGCCGGAGAGTTCGTCCTTGGCGGGGACGGCTGGGCCTGCGGCTCCTCGGGAGCGGTCTCCGGATGCTCCTGTGGCTCCGGCTCCACCTCTGCACGGGACAATCAAGACAACAACGAGAATAACAAGGTGTTAGCATAAACAAGATCCTCAAGCGCGCCCGACGAGCGGAAAGGTTGAAACCAAACTTACGCTGGGGGCTGCGCTGGGGGCTGCTCCTCGGAGCAGCGCTCGGGTCCGGCAAGCTCGTCTCCGGCGCGTCCCCAGTCGCCGCGACGGGCGAGTCGTCCGCGACCTCGACAACGGGAACCTTGGCCTTCTTCGCCACTCGCTGAGCCAGGGTCCTGAAATCGAAGCAAGAAGCAAGATCAGAATCAACAAGAATCAAAACAAAGTTAAAGAAGATACAAGACCTCAAGTTCTTACTCCTGTTCCTCGTCGTCGTCGTCGTCGCTCAGGGCGGAGAAATCGAACGCCACCTGAGGCGCGTCCGCGCGAGGAGCAGGAGGCGAAGACTCCCTCGGGCGCTTGGCGGTTCCCGGGACTGGGGGCTGCGAAGACCCAGCCCCTGTGGACGCCGAGGCCCGGGGAGTGGGCGGAACGGCCGCTCCGCCCTGCGAAGACCCTCCTCCGCTTGGCGCTGACGTGTGGGGCGCCTCTGCCGTGGCCTGTGTGCGGGTCGCTCCCGCCGCGGCCTGTGTGCGGGTCGCCCCCGCCGTGGTTGGTGCGCCGGGCGCCCCCGTCGCAGCTTGGCTCCCCCGGGTAGCTCGCGCCGCCCGGCGAGTTGGTTGTTGTCGGGGCACCTGCGTCCTCGCCCCCGTCGTCGCCTTGCGGAGACGTTTCAGCGGAGATCGCCTGGGACTTGCCCGAGGCGGGGAGGTCTCCGATGACGAGGAGAGGTCGTCGGCATAAAGCCCCAGAGACCCGTCGGAGTCCTCGTCGGCCCCGGCGTCCTCCTCCTCCTCGGCTGGCTCGTTGGGCCCAGCGCCCTGCCCTGCAGCCGTTCTCCCTCCGGCGCCTCCGTTCCCTCCGGCGCCTCCGCTCCCTCCGGCGCCTCCGCTCCCTGCGGCGCCTCTGTTTCCTCCGGCGGCGCTGCCTCTCGCCGCGGCCTCGGTCACGATTCCGGGGATCCCGGAGTGCCTCAAAGAAGGGACCCCGGCAAGCTCGTCGGGAGGAAGCTGCAGCAGCCTGCGGATCTCCGCCTCCTCTGCTTGGCAAGACGCATCCGCAGCCTCTGCCTCCTCGACTGTAAAGCCAAACTCTCCTGCCGCTACGGCTGCAGCGGCCTCTTCAACCCGAGAAGCTATATACGCAATCTCCTGGTCGGTGGTGTCCCGGGTGAGCCCCTTGATCTCATCCTTGTTCTTCGGCACCTCCACCAGGTTGTCGAAGAAGCTCATGATGTCTGCTGACTTGGGCGGTATCCATGTGCGGTCCACGCCATGCGAGTCGCATGCGGGCATCATGGCGCGAAGAGGATCCCGGGCCGTGCTGTTGCAGAGGGGCACCACTCCCCGGGGAGCTCTGAACCACTCAGGGTGGGCCGGGTCGTTCTTAAAAAGCTCCCGGACCATCCCCTTCAGCTCCAGCGCCGTGAAGTTGAAGTTTAGCCCCGGGCGCAATCTCATTACGTCCGCCGCGTTGTCGTACTCCCATGCCGGCCTCTTCCTATCCTGTAGAGGGGCAATGCGGCGGCGGAGGAAATCTGCTCCTACCTCTCCGACGGACAACTTTGCTACCCGGAGACGAAGAATTCTGATGATGGCGACGTTGAGCTTGATGTCGTCCGAATCCAACTCACTCCAGTCCCTGCCGCGCACGATGGCTGTTGTGCGCGGCGCGGTGAAAGGTTGCGGCTCGTCCTCAACTATCCAGCACCAGTCTGCACGCCACTCCTCCCACTTGCCGCGGAGCTCCCCCGGCAAGTAGGACTCCTTCTTGTTCAAGCGGAAGACCCAAGAAATCCCCCCGGAGAGGGGGGTGCCGGCCTCTACTCTAGGGGTGAAGAAGTGCCTAAACAACGCTACGTTCGGATAGATCCCAATATATTTTTCGCACAGATGTGCGAAAACCGCCATCGTGAGGATGGCGTTGGGGGTGAAGTCAAGAAGGTGGAGGCCGTAGGTGTGCATGATATCGCAGAAAAAGTCGGAAAAAGGAGGACAGAGGCCGCAATGGAAGAAAGCTGCGAAGAAGAAGTACCCGCCGGGGTAGTTGTCCTTGGCGGCGGCGGGATAGGCTCTGGTCCGAGGATGCGCCTTGGTCTCCTTGGCCCAGAACAAATAATACTTGTTCCAGAGCTCCCGCGCACTAAGCCTTGGCGCGAAGACGACGTTCCGCTTCCGCTGCAGAGTAAGCCTCGCCGCCTGCTCGGATTTCTCCTTCTTGGTCTTCTCCGCCTTCGCCTTCTCGGTCTTCGGGGCCATGGCGGAGGCGGCGAGGGAAGGGGGACGAAGAGTCCGGCGGCGCCGCAGATGCGGAAGGCGGCGGAGGAGGTGTGGAGGCGGAGCGCAAAGGGGAATCTCTGGAGATGGAAGAAGAAGCAATGAAGGCGTAGGAGGGGAACCGCTCCTGCTTCCTCTGCTTTTATGGGGAAGTGGGGGACGTTTCGCTCTTTCCATTAAAAGAACGTGGCCACGTCCCATCCCACGACGCCGCAATCGACGCGTGCCGTTACGGAGGGACGCGGCGGATGCGGAAGTGGATTCGGCGCGCCGTGGGCCGCGCATGCCCGTGCACTGTTTTGGGCCTGGCCCAACAGCGCTCGGCACCGTGTGTGGCCCAGGCCCGGGGGCTCCTGTCGGTGTACTAAGGTAGGGGTACCTCAGTACCCCAACTTGTGCACGGGCAGTAGCAGCTTCCCGCGGCAGGGCCTACCATGAGCTTGCCGGAGACCTTCCTGCTCCATATAAAGCCATTCAAAAACAAAGTATACAAGACAGACGATCGAGGCCCCGGCAAGTGGAGCTTGCCGGGAAGGCCGTCCCAGGCTCAAGATTACCTCACTAGCACAAGACCCTGGCAAGAGGAGCTTGCCAGGAAGGCCAGAAGATTACATTACCAAAGACATGACTCGGCGCAACATGCGCCCCGGCAGGGCCCGGGGAGCGACAAGCTTCAGAGCCCGACAAGCTCCCGGGCCCGGCAAGGTCAAGACCCCGGCAAGGTGCTTGCCGGGGAAGGGTTGCGCTGTGTGCCCGCGCTCCAGCTCATCGGACCACGCGTCGCCCTGGGGCCACTCCAGGGACGCGTGGCGGATGGCTGTGCAGCCTGGGGGACACGGTGGCACTCCACGGTGATAAAGCTATCGCCATGGCAAACGGAGACGCAAGGGCGGGCGCTTTTGGGGTCGATGGCGACGGGCATTAAATGCTCTTGTCCCCCACTGTCAAAGTAGGTGATGACCACTGTTCATGCACTGTTCATCCACTGTTCCCGCACTGTTACAACTACCACCACTATTACATTTTTACCCTTTCTCTTACGTTGACACCTGTCGGTGACCCCTTGCACTATAAAAGGAGGCCCATGCACAACGTAGTGGGGGTTCGGAACCTAGATTGCTCATACGCTCGGTGTAGCTAGTTCTTCAAGCTCCCGAGCTCCCCAACTCAATACAAACTAAGCAGGAGTAGGGTTTCACGCGTCCATCGCGGCCCGAACCTGGGTAAACTGCCCGCGTGCTCTCCACGATCTGCTCTTTGTGCTCCCTCCGCCCTCTTACCGCACAGACAAGGGGCTCCGGTCCCATAGGTGTTCGTGGTGGACAGTTTCCCCCGACACTCACAAATCATATTCATTTTCATAATCATAGGGGTATTAATGTGCATAAAGGATTTGAACATATAATATTCCACCAAATAAACCAACTAGCATCAACTACAAGGAGTAATCAACACTACTAGCAACCCACAGGTACCAATCTGAGGTATCGGATAGAAGAGATGAACTATGGTTTGAGAGGAGATGGTGATGGTGAAGATGTTGATGGAGATTGACCCCCTCCCGATGAGAGGATTGATGGTGATGACTATGGTGGCGATTTCCCCCTCCCAGAGGGATGTTTCCCCGGCAGAACAGCTCCGTCGGAGCCCTAGATTGGTTCCGCCAAGGTTCCGCCTCGAGACTGCGGCGCTTCGTTCCGGAAGCTTCCTTCTAATTTTTTCCAGGGAAAAAGACACCTTATACTAGAAGATGGGCATCGGTGGGCTTCCAGGTGGCCCAAGAGGCAAGGGGCGCGCCTAGGGGGTAGGGCACGCCCTCCACCCTCGTGGATAGTGGGTGGCCCCCCTCTGGTGATTTCTTCGCCCAATATTTTTAATATATTCCAAAACTGACTTTCGTGGAGTTTCAGGACTTTTGGAGTTGTGCAGAATAGGTCTCTAATATTTTATCCTTTTCCAGCCTAGAATTCCAGCTGCCAGCATTCTCCCTCTTCATGTAAACCTTGTGAAATAAGAGAGAAAAGGCATAAGTATTGTGACATAATGTGAAGTAATAGACCATAATGCAATTAATATCGATATAAAAGCATGATGCAAAATGCACGTATCAACCCTGGTGTTCGTCTGGTAGAAAATCTTGTAGACCACTAGCTCCCGCTCCTTCTCTTGCTCCAAGTCCCCAAGGTGGTACTGGTGCATCACCCAATTGGTCATCTACTGGTCAAAGTTCTTGTTGGTGTGCAGCACCAGAACCTTTTTGCTGCTCGTCCGCCATTCGTAGACCATCACCGACAAGGTATTGCCGGTCTTGGCCACATCGCGTGCATTCCGCACTCTGACTATATCTTGCGACGCATCTGCGTGCCCCTTTTGAACGCAGGAGTTGCGTTGGAAGAAATGCTTGCTTAGGCCACTCAGTGTGATACCTGAAGTATTGGCGAATAAAGTTTTAGGGTACATAGTTGGCATTTTCATAACACCTTTGGCATGTTACAGTCACTTGTTTCACTTTTTATTAACTGTGAAATTGTAATTTCTTCACTAGGTCTACGTCTAATAAGAAAAATATATCTATAAAGAAAGGAATATGTTTGTGCAAGTAGACGGCCGATCGGTGTCTCACCTGGAAGTTTCTCGGGATGGGTGTAGCATATGTCGTGCTCGTTGTCGATGGTTGGTATGAACAAATCGATGAGAGGGTAAGATCTTGCGCTGTCAGCACTCACTTTGGCCTCAAGGTGCTCGATCAGCTCTGATCCGTGGGATCGAACTTGACGCCAGCCGGCAGCACCGGTCAATCCTTCTTGGACTTGCATCGGTTAATTCCAGTTAAATGGTACTCAATGTATGATCAATCAATTGTTTTGAGTAAATGATGAAATATTCGACAGATAAGTGGTACTCCAAATCTGAAGTCCACAATACCCAGACAAACTAGGGTCTCAGCTTCATTACTACATGTAGAGTCTAAAGACTTGAAAACCCCCATAAAGATCTAAATCATCATACAGGGCGATGGGACGTACACTCATAGGAGCCGCCTCGCTGGTTCCTTCCTTCATCCGGCTACCTTGAAGAGCATCCTTGTTGAGATCGATTTTTTCAGCGTCTCCCTCTTGACTACTTGCAATGAAGTATAGCGACTCTAGTAGCTCATCGCTCATCATACCAAATGGATCGTAACAAGGCGATGGCTGGGAGGCGGGGCGACCAGGAGAGAATGGGAGAGTGATTTGTAGAGAATGTGAGAGTGTTGTTGTAGGGTGAAGCTCACTTCGGTGAACCGAACACGCCGCCGGGACTCTTGTGTCACCTCACGCACGGCGTGTTGTCACGTCAAGTGAGGACATAATGAATAATTTGACCGACGTATACTAGTACTACTGTACTACTTACTAGTCGTATTTAGTGTCACATTTTAACCATAGGTTTAGCTAACAAAATGTCAAGCATGTCACCAAAAATTATACCATTGGAAGCTATGTTCAAATACGAATCCAACGATATGATTTTTTGTGACGTGCATTAACATTTAGTTAGTTAAATGTTATGGTCAAAATTTGACACAATATGAAGGGGACCAATAAACCAGGAAGGAGGTAGTAGTACGAGTAGCGCAATATACAATATAGAGGACTAGTACAAATTTAGAAATGGAGTAGTACGAAGTTACAAGGTTGTGCGACAGACTTTGTAGGCTACATGAGTACAAAATATAATTCCCATTGGACAACACTTTCACCAACAAGTACGCACTTGAAGCCTAATTGAAATATATATATGGCTTCTGCACCGCATCTCCATCATCATTATCAGTACATCCTACGCAGATGAGTTAGGATGCACTTGGTTTCAAAAATGTATCTATCCTACAAACTAACTACAGTACATAATATCCAACAAAAGAGGGTCATGCTACAGCAGCAGGATACATGGCTCAGTCTAGATATCACTACGAATCAAATTGTGCATATTTGATGTTCGCATGAACCACATCGCCGCATGTCGGGTTTGCAAAAGCCATTCATCGCTTGGAAGCTTGATGCCTTTCACACACTGAAGATTATCTGGCAACAAGCTGTGTCGACGAATCTCTGGATATGGTGATTCATGAAACCCATGGTACGATGTGTAAACATAGTTCCCCCTAGTAAATGGAAGTTGCATAGCACGGTAATCATCGCCGATGATATGATCGATGATTGGTTGGATGATCGGTTAATTGAGCCCGAGGAACATGGAGTGGTTGCCGAGGCTGTAAACCCGCCTCTAGTTAAATACGCCTGGCCCAACGGAGCTCGGATCTTTCTCGAACAAGAAGCAGCCATGGCCATCACAGTCACAAAAGCCCCAGGCATTGTACTGCATGTCGTTTGATGAAATGGTTTGGTCAATTTGGTACGTGCGAATGAGCATCAATTGACTGCCGTCAGTTGAACGAGCGATAAACCACCCCATTGACTTGTATATTTCCAGGTCTTGGAATTATGAAAGCCAGCGCATTTGCTTCTGCTGCAAAAAATCAAATTGGAGATCAAAAGGACAAAAATATACAATTATGTTCAGAGTATGTGTGGAATTAAGATTATTATAGCAGTGACACATATCACAGACAGAGAATTGCAATGACGTAGTCATAATCATACCCCCAGTTAATATCTATTCTAATAATCATTAGATGACAATTGTTCTCATATCAACTCCAACAATAAGATGTGTGGTCATAAAAATCTAGGAAATGAGAGGAACATATAGCAATGATATGGTTATAGACATACTATCTATTCTAAATTTCTAACAATCAACAGGTAGTCGTATTCATAAGGTAAAGATGAGATGAGATAGAACAATTACACGACGATAGATTCCATCAGTATATGCAGCCAATAAGTGCGTCGACCGCGTAAACGATGCCATCGTGCACTATAGCATCAGACAGGAATGGAGGGTCAACATGATTGATGATGAGCCATAACCAAGTATGGTGACCGGATTCCAGATAGACTAATCCCATGTCGAACAAGGCAATGAGCTTGTAATCCATGTAGTCTTCTGATGGTGTGGGCACTTTGTAGATTACAACCTTCAGCAAATGCATGTCACACCAAAAGCTTGACGCATCTCGTGCGTAGTAGGCAGGAGTGTCCGGCGGGACGCGAGCCTCGATGCCGGCGGTATCCAATGATGGAAGGGTGATCTCCCGCTTGGTGTAGATATCCATGAGATGCCACAGACTAACGGATTGGTGGATGAGGACGATCCAGTTGTCCTTCATGCCCGCCGAGTAGTGGCCGCGCATGAAGGACAAGTGGACGGGTAGTGGTAGCATGTCAAGGGGCACCACGGCAACCTCCGTAGGATTATCAAGTCGGTGTCTGGGCCACCTACGAGGATCAGGCATCAGCAAGCAGGTGGTCTTGAAAAGGTCCGGACGGTTGCAGACGAGTATACGGTACAAAGACACCGAGCATGCGGCCAGACGCACGGTGCTGAGAAGGTCCATATGATTACAGATCTGCTCCAAGAGAACATCGGGGAGGGAATTCCAATCCTGGCTCTGCGTGTCAGTCAGTTCTGCCATAGGTTTTTTAGGGCGCTGAGTGATTGGGGTTTTCAGTGCCTGTGAGCGAGAGGGGAAGTGGATTCGGGCGGGCGAGCAAAGAAGATGGCGTGTGTGGCCGAGCAGTGAGCGGGGGGATATTGTTCATGCGAGCTACCAAGGAAGATGGCGCAGGCGGGCGAGCAGTAAGCGGGGGGAAATGGTGTGCGGCCGACGATGGGGAAGAGAGGAGGAAGAAGAGGGAAAGACGGGCAAGAAAGTTCATCCTCGTAATCTCAATTCTACTAGTACTACTACCAGGACATACCATCCTTTGGAGTGTAAATAGTTAAGCCGACGACATGTGGGTCTCTACCTCTAGAGGGCCCATATGTGAGTTAATGGAAGAGTGAGGTGCGTATGCGTTTTTGCGAAAGCGTACTCCACTGGCAAACATGATGGCAGTATTGGGTAAGGCTGATTTAGTAACACCAACACACTGGTTTAGCTCATTAATAGTGTCCCATATGCTGCAGCGTGTGTTGTCACTTCACTGTGAAGACTTGTTTAATAGTTCTCTCTGATCGAGATAGGGAATAATGGATCTCCAAGACTCCCTATCTACACTATTCCTATACCTCCACGCTCATCCTGTCCAACAAGCACTACAGGAATCAAGATCTTTGCCATCAGCCATGGCGGACGGCAAAGGCACTCCTGGCAGATGGCAAAGACCTTTGCCGTCAGCCGGCAGACTGCAACCCGTCCAGTTGAATGAGCTTCGGCAAAGGGTACTTTGCCGTGTGCAGGCGGACGGCAAAGATGGAAAGGCCTTTGCCATCAGCCAGTCGACGGCAAAGAGCGTCGACGGCAGGCATGCCAGGTTAGTTCCGTTAGGGATTAACAGCGTGTTTTGCCGTCTGCTGGCGGGCGGCAAAGATGCTCATGTCTATGCCGTCCGCCAACAGACGGCAAAACATGCCATATTGGCCAGCCCAGTGCACCCCAGGTTGCACAGGCAGCTGCCACGTGGCAGCTTTGCCGTCTGTCAACGGATGTGAAAGCTCTTTGTCGTCTGCTGGCAGACGGCAATGAGCCTGTATAGCCCCTATATTTTCTATTTTTTCTTGAATTCACTCAATTTCAACACACAAGTCTGAACACACAAATTTCACAGCAGACATATCCAACACACAAGATGCTCATATATACATACATAACCAACACATAGTTCATCCATACATATTACAAAAGTTTCACATGTTCATCCAACACCTCTCCATCCATCCATCCATATAACAAGTTCCATCCATGCAAGTTCATCGATACAAAATAAAAGAAAAAAGGGAAAAGAAGCACTCCATCATGCAAGCTTTCGTGAATTAAATGAAATCTGCAAAATGGGAAACAAGAAAGTTAGAAGAAGAAGACTAGAAGAAGAAGAAAAAGGAAATGAAGAAGAAGAAGACTAGAAGAAGAAGTAAGCATACTTAGGTAAAATGGAGCTAACCTAGCTAATTATGCCATTTTTTGAGTGAACTAAGCATATTATGCCATTTTTTATATAAAGCAGCTTAGTATAGGTCTTTAATGATCATACCTAGGTAACCAAGCATATTAGAGCTAACTTCGAGCTAACTTAGGTCATTTTGGAGAAGAAGAAGAAGACTAGAAGAAGAAGAAGAAGAAGAAGAAGAAGAAGGTTTTTACCCTTTTCCTTCTCATTCTTCTTCTTTTATTCTTTCTTTTTCTCCTCTTTCTTCTTGTATTCTTTCTTTTTCTCCTCTTCCTTTTTTTCTTCTTATTATTCCTTATTTGTGTCATTTAAGAGCTTACATAGATAATTATGCCATTTTCAGCTAATTGAGCTTATTTTGTTAATTTGGAGGAAAATAAGGTAAGTACAGGTCTTTTTTGTGCGAACATAAGTAATTTTGGAGCTAACCTAGCTAAAATGGATCATATTGGAGCTAACCAAGGTAAACTTGGTCATTTTAGAGCTAACCTAGGTAAAATGGATCTTATTTCAGCTAATCTAGGTTAAATGGGTCATTTTGGAGCTAACTTAACTAATTATGCAATTTTTGAGATAACTAAGCATCATTATACAATTTTTTACACAAGTAAGCCAAGTATAGATCATTTTGGAGATCCGACATACCTGACATAGTTCACTCCTCCTTCTTCTCCTTCTCCTTCACCATCTTGATGCGCCTAGAGCGGCGAGGCAGTGGGATGTAGTGTTCTACGACAATTGGCATGGTCATGTCGCCCGGCTCTGGGATCGCCGGCGCTACCACCATCGCGAGGTATTTGATAGGCACCACCACGATCGCGAGGCCATCTTCAGACAGCACCATCGCTAGGTCATCCTCAGCCACCACCATCTCTTGCCCATCGTCAGCCACCACCATCTCTTGCCCATCGTCAGCAAGCACCATCTCTTGCCCATCATCAGCCACCACCATCTATTGCCCATCGTCAGCCAGCACCTCCTCATCCCCACTCTGCACCTCTTCTTCCCCACTCCATTTTGGGTCATCCTCACTACTGCTTTGGCTATATCCAGAGTCGCTATTGCTGCTCCCATTGCCTGACCAAATGCAACAATGACCGCTAACAATCGATGTGAGACAAAGCCAAATGTATAGGAAGAAGAGGCAGAACGTACTGGCATCATCGTCGTCCTGGTAGCGCATGCGACACATAGTCGTGTTGAACACCTCACTACTAGGAAAAGGCCTACTGATGGCGCACCTATTTTGGCCATTAATGGCGCATTAGTGGTGCGCCATTAGTGCCACGCCATTAGTATCTGTTATACTAATGGCGCACCACGGATGCGCCATTAGTATATACCACGGTGCGTCATTAGTATGCCTCCTAGGTGGCCATATATACCCAGGTGCTTTGGCATACTAATGGCGCACTATTGCCTGATGCGCCATTAGTAACTTTGGCATACTAATGGCGCACTGTTGGTTGATGCGCCATTAGTATCCTTTGGCATACTAATGGCGCACTGTGATGTGATGCGCCATTATTATGAATATTAGGTTTTTTTTTTTTTTTTTTTTTTTTTTTTTTTT
>LR738711.1:754550440-754571819 GCA_902687465.1 Secale cereale
CAGGGTCTCGGCGAAGTCCTGCAGCTTTTCCCGTTGCATCCACCACCACGCCGTTGTGCTGCTGGATCTTCGTCAACCTCTCCTCCCCCCTTGCTGGATCAAGAAGGAGGAGACATCGCTGTACCGTACGTGTGTTGAACGCGGAGGTGCCGTCCGTTCGTCGCTGGGATCATCGGTGACGAGGATCACGACGAGTACGACTCCATCATCCTCGTTCCTTCGAACGCTTCCGCACACGATCTCCAAAGGGTATGTAGATGCACTCCTTTATGCTCATTGCTAGATGAACTCCTTAGAATGATCTTCGTGAAGCGTAGAAATTTTTTGAATTCTGCTACATTCCCCAACAATGGCATCTGAGCTAGGTCTTTGCGTAGCATCTTGCACGAGTAGAACACAAACAAGTTGTGGACGTTTATTTTGTTCAATTCTCTTGCCGCCACTAGTCCAATCTTGATTCGGCAGCATCGTGGGATGAAGCGGCCCGGACCGACCTTACACGTACGCTTACGTGAGACTGGTTCCACCGACTGACATGCACTAGTTGCATAAGGTGGCTGGCGGGTGTCTGTCTCTCCCACTTTAGTCGGATCGGATTCGATGAAAAGGGTCCTTATGAAGGGTAAATCGAAATTGACATATCACTTTGTGGTTTTGGCGTAGGTAAGAAACGTTCTTGCTAGAAACCTATAGAAGCCACGTAAAAACATGCAACAACAATTAGAGGACGTCTAACTTGTTTTTGCAGCACGTGCTATGTGATGTGATATGGCCATGAAGATGTGATGAATGATATATGTGATGTATGAGATTGATCATGTTCTTGTAATAGGGAATCATGACTTGCATGTCGATGACAATGACAACCGGCAGGAGCCATAGGAGTTGTCTTATTTATTGTATGACCTGTGTGTCACTGAATAACGCCATGTAATTACTTTACTTTATTGCTAAACGTTAGCCATAGTGGTAGAAGTAATAGTTGGTAAGAAGACTTCATGAAGACACAATGATGGAGATCATGATGATGGAGATCATGGTGTCATCCCGGTGTCAAATATGATCATGGTGCCCCGAAGATGGAGATCAAAGGAGCAAAATGATATTGGCCATATCATGTCACTTTATTTGATTGCATGTGATGTTTATCATGTTTATGCATCTTGTTTAATTAGAACAACGGTAGTAAATAAGATGATCTCTCACTAAAAAATCTCAAGAATTGTGTTCCCCCTAACTGTGCACCGTTGCTAAGGATCGTTGTTCCGAAGCACCACGTGATGATCGGGTGTGATAGGCTCTAACGTTCGCATACAACGGGTGTAAGCCAGATTTACACACACAATACACTTAGGGTTCACTTGACGAGCCTAGCATATACAGACATGGCCTCGGAACACGGAAGACCGAAAGGTCGAACATGAGTCGTATAGAAGATACGATCAACATGAAGAAGTTCACCGTTGATGACTAGTCCGTCTCACGTGATGATCGGACACGGGCTAGTCGATTCGGATCATGTATCACTTAGATGACTAGAGAGATGTTAATCTGAGTGGGAGTTCATTAAAATTTGATTAGATGAACTAAATTGTCATGAACTTAGTCTAAAAATCTTTACAATATGTCTTGTAGATCAAATGGCCCACGCTCAAGTTGCCCTCAAATTCAACGCGTTCCTAGAGAAAACCAAGCTGAAAGACGATGGTAGCAACTATACGGATTGGGTCCGTAACCTGAGGATTATCCTCATAGCTGCCAAGAGATCATATGTCCTTGAAGCACCGCTAGGTGATGCACCCGTTCTCCCGGCGACCCAAGACGTTATGAACGCCTGGCAGTCGCGTTGTGATGATTACTCCCTGGTTCAGTGCGGCATGCTTTACAACTTAGAGTCGGGGCTCCAAAAGCGTTTTGAGCACCACAGAGCATATGAGATGTTCCAAGAGCTGAAAATGGTTTTCCAAGCTCATGCCCGAGTCGAGAGATATGACGTCTCCGACGCATTCTACAGTTGTAAGATGGAGGAGAATAGTTCTGTCAGCGAGCACATACTCAAGTTGTCTGGGTTGCACAACCGCTTGTCTCAGTTGGGAATGAATCTCCGAGACGAAGCGGTCGTTGTCAAAATCCTTCAGTCGCTCCCACCTAGCTACAAGAGCTTCGTGTTAAATTACAATATGCAGGGGATGGAGAGGTCCATTCCCGAGGTGTATTCAATGCTGAAATCAGCGGAGGTGGATATCAAGAAAGAACATCAAGTGTTGATGGTCAATAAAACCACTAAGTTCAAGAAAGGCAAGGGTAAGAAGAACTTCAAGAAGGACGGCAAAGGAGTTGTCGCGCCCGGTAAGCCAGTTGCCGGGAAGAAGCCAAAGAATGGACCCAAGCCTGAAACTGAGTGTTTTCATTGCAAGGGAACGGGTCACTGGAAGTGGAACTGCCCCAAATACTTAGCAGATAAGAAGGCCGGCAACGTCAAAGGTATATATGATATACATGTTATTGATGTGTACCCTACCAGCGCTCATAGTAGCTCCTGGGTATTTGATACCGGTGCAGTTGCTCACATTTTAACTCAAAGCAGGAGCTGCGGAATAAGCGGAGACTGGCGAAGGACGAGGTGACGATGCGCGTCGGGAATGGTTCCAAGGTCGATGTGATCACCGTCGGCACGCTGCCTCTACATCTACCCTCGGGATTAGTTTTAAACCTTAATAATTGTTATTTAGTACCAGCTTTGAGCATGAACATTGTATCTGGATCTCGTTTGATGCGAGATGGCTACTCATTTAAATCCGAGAATAATGGTTGTTCTATTTATATGAGAGATATGTTTTATGGTCATGCCCCGCTGGTCAATGGTTTATTTTTGATGAATCTCGAACGTGATGATACACATATTCATAGTGTGGATGCCAAAAGATGTAAAGTTGATAATGATAGTCCCACATACTTGTGGCATTGTCGCCTTGGTCATATTGGTGTCAAGCGTATGAAGAAGCTCCATGCAGATGGGCTTCTGGAGTCTCTTGATTATGAATCATTTGACACGTGCGAACCATGCCTTTTGGGCAAGATGACCAAGACTCTGTTCTCCGGAACAATGGAGCGAGCAACCAACTTATTGGAAATCATACATACCGATGTGTGCGGTCCAATGAGTGTTGAAGCTCGCAGAGGCTATCATTATGTTCTCACCCTCATAGATGACTTGAGTAGATATGGATATGTCTACTTGATGAAGCACAAGTCTGAGACCTTTGAAAAGTTCAAGGAATTTCAGAATGAGGTTGAGAATCAACGTGACAGAAAAATAAAGTTCTTACGATCAGATCATGGGGGTGAATATTTGAGTCATGAATTTGGCACGCACCTAAGGAACTGTGGAATTGTTTCACAATTGACACCGCCAGGAACACCTCAGCGTAATGGTGTGTCCGAACGTCAAAATCGTACTTTGTTGGACATGGTGCGATCTATGATGTCTCTCATCGACTTACCGCTATCTTTTTGGGGATTTGCTTTAGAGACTGTCGCATTCACTTTAAATAGGGCTCCGTCAAAATCCGTCGAGACGACATCGTATGAACTTAGGTTTGGCAAGAAACCTAAGCTGTCGTTTCTGAAAGTTTGGGGTTGCGATGCTTATGTCAAGAAACTTCAACCTGAAAAGCTCAAACCCAAATCGGAAAAATGCGTCTTCATAGGATACCCAAAGGAAACAATTGGGTACACCTTCTACCTAAGATCTGAAGGCAAGATTTTTGTTGCCAAGAATGGATCCTTTCTGGAGAAAGAGTTTCTCTCGAAAGAAGTAAGTGGGAGGAAAGTAGAACTTGATGAGGTGACAGTCACCCTTCCCGAACGGGAAAGTAGCGCAGCGCGGGAAGATGTTCCCAAGGTGCCTGCACCGACAAGGGAGGAAGTTAATGATGATGATCATGAAGATACAGATCAAGTTACTATTGAACTGCGAATGTCCACAAGGACACGTTCCGCGCCAGAGTGGTACGGCAACCCTGTCTTGGAAATCATGATGTTGGACAACGGTGAACCTTCGAACTATGAAGAAGCAATGGCAGGCCCAGATTCCAATAAATGGCTTGGAGCCATGAAATCCGAGATAGAATCCATGTATGAAAACAAAGTATGGACTTTGGTGGACTTGCCCGATGATAGGCACGCCATAGAAAATAAATGGATATTCAAGAAGAAGACAGACGCGGATGGTAATGTGACCATCTACAAAGCTCGGCTTGTCGCTAAGGGTTATCGACAAGTTCAAGGGATTGACTACGACGAGACTTTCTCTCCTGTAGCGATGCTAAAGTCCGTCCAAATCATGTTAGCAATTGTCGCATTCTATGATTACGAGATATGGCAAATGGATGTCGAAATAGCATTCCTTAATGGCTTCCTCAAGGAAGAACTATATATGATGCAGCCGGAAGGTTTTGTCGATCCAGAGAATGCTAACAAAGTATGCAAGCTCCAGCGCTCGATCTACGGGCTGGTGCAAGCATCTCGGAGTTGGAATATTTGCTTTAATGATGTGATCAAAGCGTTTGGCTTTATACAGACTTGGGGAGAAGCCTGTATTTACAAGAAAGTGAGTGGGAGCTCTGTAGCATTTCTCATATTATATGTGGATGACATACTGCTGATGGGAAATGATATAGAATTCTTGGAAAGCATAAAGGCCTACTTGAATAAGAGTTTTTCAATGAGGGACCTTGGAGAAGCTGCTTATATATTAGGCATCAAGATCTATAGAGATAGATCGAGACGCCTCATTGGTCTTTCACAAAGTACATACCTTGACAAAATATTGAAGAAGTTCAATATGGATCAGTCCAAGAAAGGGTTCTTGTCTGTTTTACAAGGTATGAGATTGAGCACGGCTCAGTCCCCGACCACGGCAGAAGATAGAGAAAAGATGAGTGTCATCCCCTATGCCTCAGCCATAGGTTCTATTATGTATGCCATGCTGTGTACCAGACCTGATGTGAACCTTGCCATAAGTTTGGTAGGGAGGTACCAAAGTGATCCCAGTATGGAACACTGGACAGCGGTCAAGAACATCCTGAAGTACCTGAAAAGGACTAAGGATATGTTTATCGTTTATGGAGGTGACGAAGAGCTCGTCGTAAAGGGTTACGTCGATGCTAGCTTCGACACAGATCTGGATGACTCCAATTCACAAACCGGATACGTGTATATTTTGAAAGGAGGAGCAGTCAGCTGGTGCAGTTGCAAGCAGAGCGTCGTGGCACATTCTACATGTGAAGCGGAGTACATAGCTGCTTGCGAAGCAGCCCAAGAAGGAGTCTGGATGAAGGAGTTCATCACCGACCTAGGAGTCATTCCAAGCGCGTCAAGCCCGATGACTCTCTTCTGTGACAACACTGGAGCTATTGCCATTGCCAAGGAGCCCAGGTTTCACAAGAAGACCAAGCACATCAAGCGCCGTTTCAACTCCATTCGGAATTATGTTCAACATGGAGACATAGATATTTGTAAAGTGCATACGGATCTGAATGTCGCAGATCCATTGACTAAACCTCTTCCACGGGCAAAACATGATCAACACCAGAACTCTATGGGTGTTCGATTCATCACAATGTAACTAGATTATTGACTCTGGTGCAAGTGGGAGACTGTTGGAAATATGCCCTAGAGGCAATAATAAAAGGATTATTATTATATTTCCTTGTTCATGATAATTGTCTATTATTCATGATTGAATTGTATTGTACGGAAATAGCGATACATGTGTGAGTACATAGACCACAACGTGTCCCTGGTAAGCCTCTAGTTACTAGCTCATTGATCAACAGATGGTCACGGTTTCCTGACCATGGACATTGGATGTCATTGATAACGGGATCACATCATTAGGAGAATGATGTGATGGACAAGACCCAAACCTAAGCCTAGCACGAGATCGTGTAGTTCGTAATGCTTAAGCTTTTCCAGTGTCAAGTATCTGTTCCTTAGACCATGAGGTTGTGCAACTCCCGGATACCGTAGGAATACTTTGGGTGTTCCAAACGTCACAACATAACTGGGTGACTATAAAGGTACGCATCGGGTATCTCCAAAAGTGTTTGTTGAGTTGGTACGAACCGAGACTGGGATTTGTCACTCCGTATGACGGAGAGGTATCTCTGGGCCCACTCGGTAAGACATCATCATAATGACCTCAATGTGACTAAGGAGTTAGTCACGGGATGATAGATTACGGAACGAGTAAAGAGACTTGCCATGACGAGATTGAACAAGGTATCGGGCATACCGACGATCGAATCTCGGGCAAGTACCGTACCGATAGACAAAGGGAATTACATACGGGATTAACTGAATCTTTGACACAGTGGTTCATCCGATGAGATCATCGAGGAACACGTGGGAACCAACATGGGTATCCATATCCCACTGTTGGTTATTGATCGGAGAGTCGTCTCGGTCATGTCTACGTGTCTCCCGAACCCGTAGGGTCTACACACTTAAGGTTCGGTGACGCTAGGGTTGTAGAGATATATGCACACGGAAATCCGAATGTTGTTCGGAGTCCCGGATGAGATCCAGGACGTTACGAGGAGTTCCGGAATGGTCTGGAGGTAAAGAATTATATATAGGAAGTCCAGTTCTGGCCACCGGGAGCGTTCCGGGGGTCATCGGTAGTGTACCGGGACCACCGGAAGGGTCCCGGGGGTCCACCGGGTGGGGCCACCCATCCCGGAGGGCCCCGTGGGCCGTAGGGGGAAGGGGGCCAGCCCCTAATGGGCTGGCGCACCCCTCATGGGCTCCCTCCCATGCGCCTAGGGTTAAAACCCTAGGGGTGGGGGCGCCCCCTTTGGCTTGGGGGGTAAGAAACCCCCCCTTGGCCGCCGCCCCCCCTAGCAGATGGGATCTCCTAGGGTCGGCGCCCCCCTGGCCCCCTATATATAGTGGGGGAGAGAGGGCAGCTGGACCTCAGCCCCTGGCGCCTCCCCCCCCCGTTACACCTCCAACTCCTCCCGCAGGGTCTCGGTGAAGCCCTGTAGCTTTTCCCGTTGCATCCACCACCACGCCGTTGTGCTGCTGGATCTCCGTCAGCCTCTCCTCCCCCCTTGCTGGATCAAGAAGGAGGAGACGTCACTGTACCGTACGTGTGTTGAACGCGGAGGTGCCGTCCGTTCGGCGCTGGGATCATCGGTGACGAGGATCACGACGAGTACGACTCCATCATCCTCGTTCCTTCGAACACTTCCGCACGCCATCTACAAAGGGTATGTAGATGCACTCCTTTATGCTCATTGCTAGATGAACTCCTTAGATTGATCTTGGTGAAGCGTAGAATTTTTTTGAATTCTGCTACGTTCCCCAACACTATTATCATGTACCATTGTTTGATAGCAATGCAGAGTGTTGTTATTAAACATAGTGTTGTGTGTGCAGACAGATTTAGCAGCATGCCTGTTGTAGAGGTTTTGATGAGCTATATGATTTTTCCTATGTAACTCATTAGCTACAAAGTCGTAGCTATATATCTTCAAGGCTGAGCTGTTGTACAAGTTTCAGAATTTTTTGTCTGTTGGTTTAGAAGATGTGTATTTTCCTAATTGACTGTCCTAAAAGGCTGACTGACTTGCTAGTCAAAGTTGAGTTTCCTCTTGGCCAACTTAATGACAAGAATTTTCAGATAGATATTGTGGTTTGACTTGAATTGAAGATTAGGCCTACTTAATAACAAGACAAAAAAATGGTATCTTCGCTAAAATTGTAGCTCATTTCCTGAACTTTTCAAACATGTATCTGTTGGATGCGTCGATTCTGTAGATTAAAAGATACAAAAAAGGTCTTTTGAAAAAATGTATAGCAAACAGAGAAACAATTACATTTTTGTAACACATCCACCAGATTTTGGATTTGAGATCATCCATACGTATTTCAGATAAAAATATGCATACTATGTTATAGTTAGTACATTGTCAGGCAGAGCAATCATCTTATTGGTACCACATTTGTCATGAATTAAACTCCAAAGTTACAAGATTGAAAGAGACCCACAGGAGTGTGCGTTTGGTTCTCAAGCAATGATCATCATGGCAATGCAATCTGCAGTCATGCTGGACTTAGTCCAAAGCACATATCAATAATGTGGCACATGATTTTCTCAAGAGTTGAAGTATTTTAGGATAATCCTGACACAAGCAAATGGCTATAATGCACATACAGGAAGATGGACCTATTGTGATGGGTGTGGATGCATTTCTTACCAGGCATAAGGGTGGGCGGGCGCGACCGGTCGCCGTCGGGGTCGGGGTCGGGGTCGGTGGCGGCGGCGTCGAAGGGATGGCTCGAGGGCGTCCGAGCTCGTCCGGGTCCTCTTAGTCGAAGAAGAAGATGGCGACGGTCCTCCTGGGCGCCTCGGTTGGTCGTGGGGAGGCCGGCGGCCACGTGCTTCGCGGGTCGGCGGTTGTCGCCGTCCTGCACCCTGTGCCCGGACTGAGGTAGAGGCGGCGCAGGGCAGGGGCCAACGCCGGGAGGCTGTCAGCAATGGCGAGGTCGCGGAGGCGTCGGCGATGGCGGAGCTGCAGTGGTGGGGGGCGCGGGGGCGGTGGCGCACGTACGGGCGACGGCGTCGTGGGTCGGGGAAATAAGCGGAGGGGAGAAGTGGATCTGGCGAGAGGAAGGGACAAAAGGAACGGGCGACTAGCTATAGGGGGGAAGATTACTGATGGCTTCTCGCCCCTCGTTGGTTACCCCAAGTGGAAGGTTTGAGATGTAGCGTAGCAGCAAGTTTCCCTTGGCAAAGATACCAAGGATCGAATCCCGTGAGACTCCGAGGGTCGACAAGAAGGTGTCAACGGCGCCAGAAACTTAGCGGTTGACAGGACCTGCACACAAATACAAATAACTTTGCTCCCAACGAGTACAGAGAGGTTGTCAATCCCTCCGGCCTTGTCGTTTACAAAGGATCAAACACAAGAGATAATAATGATAGGTATGACTGCAACTAGGAAATAAAGACAGGAAGTAAATAGCGGGTGTGATCAGTGGTGGTAATATGGACCGGGGTCCCATGATGTTCACTAGTGATGTCTCTCTCCCAAAAGATGATAAAACAGCAAAGCGAGGTAAACAAATTACAGCTGGGCAATTGACAGGATTATGTGCGCAAACCAATGCTAACTATGCTGCAAAGAAAGGTAGAGGCTCAAAAGCATGGGCGGTACGCCAAGGCAAGTAGACCGAAATCCATCTGCATCTACTACTAATCATCCACCTTGAGATATCTATCCAGAACATCTCGCTGGTATTAAGTTGCGAATTCCACCCAAAGTGTAAACTCAAAGCAACAGACAACTGCGTTAAAAGAACTTTGCGTAAAGTAAACAATCCTTGCACCCGCAAGTACAAGCACCGTTGTTTTCCCCTTTGTGGCAACTGCACATCCCCTAGACTCATGTTTCTGTCACTCAAGCTAGTCATCAGGGGGCATGAACCCACAATCAAGCATAACGCCCCCTCTTGGAGTTACTACCTACTACTTGGCCAAACCAATAAACAGCAACGGAGAACATGCAAGAATTACTTAAGAACATAAATATAAAAGAGGTGAATCAAATATATTACTCACACACAATCTGAACATAATCTCATAATCCATCGGATCCCAGCAAACTCAGCAGAGTAACAGCAGAAATATTACATATGAGCCTCAATCATGTAGGGCAGCTCACGAGGTCTAAACCATGAAGAACAAAGAGGGGAGGAGAACATCACATAGCTACTGATCATGGACCCATGGTCCAAGGTGGACTACTCACGACTCATCCGGGAAGCGTCCATGGTGGTGGAGAAGCTCCCGGTGGTGGTTCTCCCCTCCGGCAGGGTGCCGGGAAGAGTTCTCCTAATGCTCCCGATCTTGGAAGCGCGGCGGCGGCGGAACAGAGGCGAGATCGCAAAAAAAGGGTTCCGTCCTCGAGGGTTTCGGGACGCGAGGAATATATATGCGAAGGGGGGTCACTAGAGGCAGAGCCGGGGCCCCAGGCGCCCCCCTGGCGCGGCCAGGGGTGGGGCCGCGCCGGGTGGCCGCCTGGACCACCCCTGGCACCCCTCTGGCCCTGCTTTGGTTTTTCTCGAAGCTTCCTGTACGCTGATTTTTCCTGTATTTTTCCCGGAATTTTTGGAGCACTTTTAATATGGGGGAAACCTGAAATAGAAAAACAGCAGAAAACAGGAACTGGCACTGTGGTGCACTGAGTCAATAGGTTAGTCCAAATATGATCAAAAGTGTATGGAAGTGCATAAATATCATAGCAATATCACACAAAAGAGGCATGGAGCAAGCAGAAATTATAGATACGTTTTGGACGTATCAACATCCCCAAGCTTAATTCCTGCTTGTCCTCGAGTAGGTAAATGATAACAAGCATAATTTCTGTGGTGACATGCTACCAACCATATAAGAACTTTTAAAGTAAAGCAATCAAGGCATGTAATTCAATTCAAGTCATAACAAGCAAGAGTCTATATTAGCATTGTAACAAGTAACATAAGAACGTAAAGGTGCAAGAGCTCTCGCTGTCCGTGACTCGAATGTCTCCAAATGGTGTTTGCGTGCAAGAAAGGGGATAGGGATATATGAGAGAGTAAAACATAGTTTTTGTATTGTTGAGAACTTAATCTACTAAAGTTTCACACTTGGTCTTCTTTGGAATCTTATCTTGACTCATCCCCAGACCGTCAGCCAGGTACAAGTCAAAATGATCCACTCCCTTTTGATATTTTGAGCACTCATGCAATGGATGAGCGTAAGCAAGAAAGTTGACACTTAGGATGGCAAAGAGAGAAAAATGATGAAGGGGGAAGACAAAAAAGGTGTGAAAGGCTCACATCAATGAGGACAATCATAGGCGAGAGAAAGCCAAATGATAGATATGATGTGAGGAGTAGGGATTGCCATGCAATGGATGCACATATGAGCTAAGGTAAGCTCTCCAATGGAACTAGTGGGGGTGCATCCAACTTGCTTGCTCAAGAAGACCTAGAGCTCTTTTGAGGAGGCTGATCATTGGAATATACAAGCTAAGTTCTATAGTGTGAAGGTCCCCACATAGCTATATGCATGAATGATAATCTCTATGGAGTACAAGGTATAAGATGGAGTACGAGTGTGGATCTCTCAAAAAGAATAGTAGTGTGCCCCCTTCTCTCTTTTTATTTCTTTTTCTCCTTTTTCTCTTTTTTTATTTTTTTGTGGCCTCAATGGCTCTTTCTATTTAACTCTCATTTGTCCTCTTTGGGATCTTTTGAGTTTGTCCTCTTTGGGATCTTTTCCTCACTTTAGGGGCAACACTCTATATATTACAAGAAGTATAGAAGATCTTTCACACTTTACAAAAGTACTCAACATAAAGAAAATGAAACTATCATGATGTATGCAAATGTATGCCTCTGCCAGTGTAGCAGGATATGCAATGATACTAGCGCGTCATGTAGCAATGATTAGGGCAAGGCCCAACTAGCATGCGGCTCATCGATCAAGCAAAAAGCATGTATGACATGAAGATCAAGTCATGAGAAGATGGATGTTGCATGGCAATGTATCTCGGAAAGGCTATGGAAATGCCTTGATAGGTAGGTATGGTGGCTGTTTTGAGGAAGGATATAATGAGGCTTATGATGACAGAGCATATCGTGCCAAGGATTTGGATGCACCGGCGAAGTATGCGCCAACTCTCGAGGTGAGAAAGGGCAATGCACGGTACCGAAGAGGCTAGAAAAATATGGCTAGGTGGAAGTGTCAACTTTCGAATACTCACATTAGTCCGAAGAACTCATGCACTTATTATCGGTAACTCTCAATCTAATTAGGAGGTTCACAAAGAGACAAGTACCCCGAGGAGGAGTGTATGGGGGTTTGGTTATCCTTGCGCATCCTCGGCTCATGGTACGTGAGTGTACTCTAATACTCGATCCCTCCAAAGATTAGTGATCCATTTAGTAGCTAAAGTTCTCAACTATTTGTAGGTTTTCGAAAATAAACACGGATTGCCCAAAATACGACATCTATCACTAATAGGCTAAAGCTCTTGACACCAAAATTTCAGACATTACTCATGGCAATACCTCAAAACTATTGCAAGTTACTACTAAAATTAAATAGCAACCTCAATTACCTACTTTAAGTTAAGACACACAACTCAGTGCAACAGGCAAACTCTCTTAACAAGATAAACATGAAAACTCAAGACAGTTCAGCAACCAACTAAACAAAAGCTCTTTAAAAAGAAAAGCATGAAAACTAAGAGCTAAACATGACAGCAGTTATGGAAAGACAAAGAACACACACAACAAAGATAAGCATGAAAATCCTATGTAGTGTTCTAGGTTGAAGTGGAGCGTGTTTCTCTCCCACACAAAGAAAGTTGGGTTCTAACTTGTTATGAACAGCAAGCAAAGCTAAAGAAAACTAAAAAGGAAACTAAGCGCAAGACGCTCCAAGCATAGCACATAACACATGAAGTGATAATTATAGTGGAACGAAAGACGAACTGATAATTGTTGATGGAGAAGGGGATGCATGGGGGCATCCCCAAGCTTAGATTCTTGAGTCTTCTTGAATATTTCTTGGGGGTGCACGGGGGCATCCCCAAGCTTGAGCGTTTGACCCTCCTGAATCTTTTTTTATCATCTTCCCTCGCACACTTGAAAAATCCCTTCATACATAACTCATCATAATCTGATTAGCGAGGTTATTACCCACAATAAAATAATTTTTCCCTACTGGAAATAAATATAATCTTGAAGAGCTACTGTTTCTCAAGATTTCCAAAAGGTTTTTTCAAAGAAAAAGCAAGCTCAAGGTTTGCAAAACGAAGAAAAGGCAAAACAGGACAGAATCTGTGAAAAACAGACCAGCAGGTAGTAAATAATTTTTTCGGGGCACTTCTGCAACTCAAATAAAAAAAATCAGAACAGACGCCCGAAAGCCAATTGTATAGGGCACGCTGTCAAAAAAATTCAGATCAAAAAGATGATCTGGTGATTTTATTCGAATTTTTCTGTCCAAGGACAGAATCTGTTTTCTGGATAGCACGTCACAACTTTTGAACTTTCTTGCAATCGGAGGCTAAACTTGGCACAAAGCTGAAAAGAAAAGATACAATGATGATGCTACTGTAGTAACAAACATCAAGACACAACAAAAGCAAAATAAAACCTAGTTCGTTGTGGGCTGCCTCCCAAAAGCGCTTTCTTTTATGCCTTTAAGCTAGGCATGATGCAAAAAGGAGGAATCAAAAGTCATCATAATAATCGGAGTTATAAATTGCTTCAAATGGTTCCTCAACAAGTTCACCCTTGTTCCTTCTAGGAAAGGGGTACGTACCTTTTGCCTTCCCGCGTAGGCGGATTTGTCCCTTACCTATATCGATGAAGCCTTTTACGGCTCGGAGGAAGTCCCTTCCAAGCACTATATTTCCTTGGTTTGGCTTCATGATGAAGAAATCAACCATTGCAATCCCTTTAAGGAATGTAACTGGCACGTCTTTTATTCTTCCCTGGATCTCAGAAATATCTCCATTAGCATGTTCATGATAGGATGATAATCTGTCCATGTTAAATTTTAAAGAATCATGAACAATTTTTGGCATAGTAGAAACCATAGATCCAATATCACAATAAGCAAGGAAGTCTTGATTAGAGATGCTAATCCTAACAAAAGGCTCCCAATCATTGTCACTTTCCAAAATATCCCTCTTATTGGGTTTGGGTTTCTCTACCTTCATCAAGTCTAGAGCATCCATTCTCTTCTCAATAGTAGCAAGTCTATCTATGACAGTATCAAAACTATGATCATAAAGAAAGTAACTAGATAGACCATGTATAATTTCAAGAGCTCTAGCTTCATCACACTCTAGGAAATCTCCTTCAGCTATAATATCAAGAGAGTGTTTACACCATTTAAAAAGACCATGGTAAAAATTTCTAAGCACAATTTTTATAGGTATCCAAGGCATAATTCTCCTATGTGCATCAGAAATTCTGTCCCATGCCTTCTTCATATTTTCTCCATCCCTTTGATGGAAATCTTGAACTTGTGATTCCCTCAAAGCACCAAATCCTAACATGCTTGACTAAACAGAAAGGACTAGTAACAGAAAAACAAATAATTTTTTTTGTGATTTTTGGTAAGGGACACTAAAGCAAAAACTGAAAGGTAAACTAACAAGACTAAAAAGCAAAGATAAAAGATAGCGTCCAACTCCCCTATCTTGAAGAGTGGAGTCCCCGGCAACGGTGCCAGAAACTTTGCTTGATGGCTTCTCGCCCCTCGTTGGTTACCCCAAGTGGAAGGTTTGAGATGTAGCGTAGCAGCAAGTTTCCCTTGGCAAAGATACCAAGGATCGAATCCCGTGAGACTCCGAGGGTCGACAAGAAGGTGTCAACGGCGCCAGAAACTTAGCGGTTGACAGGACCTGCACACAAATACAAATAACATTGCTCTAACGAGTACAGAGAGGTTGTCAATCCCTCCGGCCTTGTCATTTACAAAGGATCAAACACAAGAGATAATAATGATAGGTATGACTGCAACTAGGAAATAAAGACAGGAAGTAAATAGCGGGTGTGATCAGTGGTGGTAATATGGACCGGGGTCCCATGATGTTCACTAGTGATGTCTCTCTCCCAAAAGACGATAAAACAGCAAAGCGAGGTAAACAAATTACAGCTGGGCAATTGACAGGATTATGTGCGCAAACCAATGCTAACTATGCTGCAAAGAAAGGTAGAGGCTCAAAAGCATGGGCGGTACGCCAAGGCAAGTAGACCGAAATCCATCTGCATCTACTACTAATCATCCACCTTGAGATATCTATCCAGAACATCTCGCTGGTATTAAGTTGCGAATCCCACCCTACGTGTAAACTCAAAGCAACAGACAACTGCGTTAAAAGAACTTGGCGTAAAGTAAACAATCCTTGCACCCGCAAGTACAAGCACTGTTGTTTTCCCCCTTGTGGCAACAACACATCCCCTAGACTCATGTTTCTGTCACTCAAGCTAGTCATCAGGGGGCATGAACCCACAATCAAGCATAACGCTCCCTCTTGGAGTTACTACCTACTACTTGGCCAAAGCAATAAACAACAACAGAGAACATGCAAGAATTACTCAAGAACATAAATATAAAAGAGGTGAATCAAATATATTACTCACACACAATCTGAACATAATCTCATAATCCATCGGATCCCAGCAAACTCAGCAGAGTAACAGCAGAAATATTACATATGTGCCTCGATCATGTAGGGCAGCTCATGAGGTCTAAACCATGAAGAACAAAGAGGGGAGGAGAACATCACATAGCTACTGATCATGGACCCATGGTCCAAGATGGACTACTCACGACTCATCCAGGAAGCGTCCATGGTGGTGGAGAAGCTCCTGGTGGTGGTTCTCCCCTCCGGCATGGTGCCGGGAAGAGTTCTCCTGATGCTCCCGATCTTGGAAGCGCGGCGGCGGCGGAACAGAGGCGAGATCGCGAAAAAGGGTTCCGTCCTCGAGGGTTTCGGGACGCAAGGAATATATATGCGAAGGGGGCCGCGCCGGGTGGCCGCCTGGGCCACCCCTGGCACCCCTCTGGCCCTGCTTTGGTTTTTCTCGAAGCTTCCTGTACGCTGATTTTTCCTGTATTTTTCCCGGAATTTTTGGAGCCCCTTTAAAATGGGGGAAACCTGAAATAGAAAAACAGCAGAAAACAGGAGCTGGCACTGTGGTGCACTGAGTTAGTAGGTTAGTCCAAATATGATCAAAAGTGTATGGAAGTGCATAAATATCATAGTAATATCACACAAAAGAGGCATGGAGCAAGCAGAAATTATAGATACGTTTTGGACGTATCAATTACTAATGGCACACCCCCTGGCGGTGCGCCATTAGAATGTTTTTTTATAGCAATGGCGCACCACCAGCGATGCGCCATAAGTAATTATTTTTTATAAAAACATTAATAATTTTTTATTTGAAAAAATTTATGAATATAAAAAATATCATGAATATGAATATGAATATGAAACAGTAATAAATTTTTATAAAAACAGTAATAATTTTTTATTTGAAAATATTTATGAATATAAAAAATATCATGAATATGAATATGAAACAGTAATAATTTTTTTATAAAAACAGTAATAATTTTTTAAAAAATATCTTCAGATTTTTTTTATTTGAAAATATTTATGAATATAAAAAAATATCATCAAATTTGTTATTTGAAAATACCATCAAATTTGTTATTTGAAAATATAATCAAATTTGTTTTTTGAAAATATATTCATTTTTTTAGTTGCATTCATTTGTGACGGTGGAGCGGGGGAGGGTGCGGGGGTCGTCGGCGGTGGTGGAGCGGGGAGGGTGCGGGGGGTGCTCGGCGGCGAGGGGGATCTGGCAAGGGGAATCTGGCGAGGTGGATAACGATCGATATGGAGGGGGATCGAGATCGAGTGTTCTCATGAATTCAAAAAGTGCCCATGAAATTTAAAAATATTCATGATAGTTCAAAAAGTGCCCATGAAATACAATCGAGAAATGAAGATTACAATTTAAATACAATCGATCTTAGCTAGCTATCTGTTCACAATCTTCTTGCCCTTCTTTTTCGCAAATGGAGTTCTTCTGTGGAACGGACGTCCTTTAGGTAGGGTGGTCCTGCTTCTTCTAGTGGTGTATGCTGCTACTTCATCATCGTCGTCATGTTCAATCTTCGGGTCGCCGTACTTGTCGAAGTCTTGCTCACTGGCTACTCCATCCATTCCGATGATCTTCCTTTTGCCTCTCCTCACGACAACACCACTGGGCTTTGACGGGTCGGTAATGAAGAAGCATTGGTCAACTTGGGACGCCAGTACCCATGGCTCATTTTTCGCGGTGACGTTTGCGCCCGTGGTCTTGGATTTGGCTTCGGGTATAACCATGGTGGTGAAATGTCGGTCTTCTTTTAGGACGCTCTTGGCCCATCTGACACGGAACATCGGGACTTCTCTCCAGCGTAGCTCAGCTCCCAGATCTCCTCGATCCTTCCGTAGTATCTGTCCTTGTCGTTACCGGTGTAGGATTCCATCGTTACCCCGGAGTTCTGATAACCATCGCTCTTCATGTCCTTGGCCTCGGTGTAGAATGTGTAGCCATTGATATCGTACGCCTCATAGGTCTCAGGTTGTGCTCGGCGCCCTGTGACAAGGCGAATATGAGTTGTTCTTCCGCGGAAGAATCCTCATGTAAAGGGTACAACAGAAGCTTCTGCTTGAACCAGCGCGTGAAACATGAGTTGTGATGTTAGATTATATCTTCGTCCGTCCTCTGTTGGCCTCGGTCATTGTACGTCTTCTCAATAAAGGTTTTGTGCTCTACCACCCAAGGATCGACCACGTCTATGTGTTGTAGCGCGACTAGGTTTGCTCTTTCAAAGTCGGCGAGTCGACCCTCGAAGTCGACATGCATTTCGCGGCGACCCTCATGGTGACCCCATCCAGCGAGCCTGCCGAGGTGCCTGTTGACGGGCAGACCAACGGGGTTCTCGATGCCTAGATAATTCGTGCAGTAGGAGATGCACTCTTCGGTCAGAAAGCCCCTGGCTATGCTTCCCTCTGGACGTGACATGTTGCGAACGTATCCTTTGATGACACCATTCATCCTTTTGAACGGCATCATGCTGTGCAGGAAAGTCGGCCCGAGTTGGATGATATCGTCCACGATATGGACCAGCAGATGCACCATAACATCGAAGAATGCGGGCGGGAAGTACATCTCAAGCTCGCATAGTATCACCAAGATCTCTTCCTGTAGCCTTCTGAGTTGCCTCACACCAACCGACTTCCGAGAGATGACGTCGAAAAATTTGCATATGCCAAATAGCGTTTCACGGACGTGCGCGTCCATGATCCCACGGATTGCAACTGGAAGTATCTGCGTCATCAGCACGTGACAGTCGTGAGACTTCATCCCGCTGAACTTCTGCTTCGCTTGGTCTAGGTATCTGCTTATCTTCCCCGCATAACCGTAAGGAAGTTTTACTCCTACGAGGCAGGTGAAAAATTGCTCGATCTCCTCCTGACTTAGAGTGAAGCACGCGGGAGGGTAGTCATTTCCGGTCTTCTTGGCCTTTTTGCCTTTGCGACGACTTTCCGTGTCCTGCTTCGCCTCATCATCATCATCATCAGCAGCAGCAGCATTAGCGTGAAGCTCCTGCCTCATGCCCATTGATTTCAAGTCTGACCTAGCTTTCGGCCCATCTTTGGTCCTTTCTGGCATGTTGAGCAGGGTACCAAGCAGACTCTCGCACACGTTCTTCGTGATATGCATGACATCAAGGCTGTGAGGCACACGGTGGATCTTCTAGTACGGCAAGTCCCAGAAAACAGACCTCGTTTTCCATACCTTCAGCAGCGGCTCTGGCGCCTTTCGCTTCTTTCCCGGCTCTGGCGCCTTTTGCTTCTTTCCCGGCAGTGGGCAATCTTTCCAATTTTTCAATAGCTCGTCTATTTCCTCGCCGCTCCTCGTACGCGGGCGTCCTCGGGGTTCGGTTTCACCATCGAACTGATCCTTGCATTTTCTCCACAGGTCATCGTCGCGAAGCCACCTTCGATGTCCCATGAACACGGTTTTCGAAGACCCGGGATCTCTATCTAGCTGGCGATACGTTGTGTCATCCATGCACCTGACGTATCCAGAAAATCCGTGGACCACCTGCCTCGTGACATATTTTTAACCGAGATAGTCGTGCACCGTCGTGAGCAGTGCGGCTCTCATAGGGAAATATTATTTCTCTGTGGCGTCCCACGTATTGGCTGGCGTTTTCCACAGTGTGTCTAGCTCCTCTTTCAGCAGCCCCAGATACAGATTGATGTCGTTCCCTGGTTGTTTCGGTCCTTCAATTAGCATACTCATGTGAATGTACTTCCTCTTCATGCACAACCAAGGGGGAAGGTTGTACATCCACACAAACACAGGCCAGGTGCTATGTGTGCTTCTCTGGCTGCCAAACGGATTGACTCCATCGGTGCTCGCGCCCAGCACTATGTTCCTTGGATCGTTCCCAAATTCTAGGTCTTCGAAGTTCAACGCTTGCCACTGGCTCGCATCCTTAGGGTGACTCAGCATCTTGTCTTTTTTATCTATCTCCGGATCATTTGCGTCATCTTCTCGCTTCTTCTCCTCCCTATCAGCGTGCCAATGCAGGAGCTTTGCTACCTTAGGGTCCGCGAAATACCGCTGCAGACGAGGAGTGATCGGAAAGTACCACACCACTTTTTGAGGAGCTTTCTTCCTCTTCTTGTATCGAGTGACGCCGCACACCAGACATATGGTAGACTCCGCGTGCTCGTCCCGATAAATGATGCAATTGTTCATGCACACATGGTATTTCACGTGCGGTAAATCCAGAGGACACACGATTTTCTTCGCCTCCTCGAAACTGGTCGGGCACTTGTTCCCCTTGGGAAGACGTTCGTGCCAGAATGACATGTTCTCGTCGAAGCATGCGTCGGTCATTTTGTGTTTTACCTTCATCTCCAGAGCCATGAGCGTTACTTTCAGGCGGGTATCCTCGGGCCTGCATCCTTCATACAATGGAGTAACCGCGTCTATCTCCAGTTGATCCATCTTGGCTTTCTCTCGGGCGGCAACTCTTGCGTTATCCATCTGCTTGAGAAGCAGCTCTTGAATATGAGGGTCCTGCACCCAGCCCATCGATGGTCCAGCGTCGTCTGCTCCGTCGGCATCATCATCTTCATGATCATGCCCGTCATCTGCTCCGGCATCTTCCTCATCATCATGTCCTGCATCTTCTACATGATGACTGTGCACGTGTACAGCATCACCATCGTGATCATCTCCTGGAGATTCTTCGCCTTCTCGCCCACCCTGGCCGCGGTGGTTGTCTTGCTGCCCTTCCTCATTTCTTGCCCGGCCCCCATGGACGACTTCGTAGTCATCTTCATCACCTTGCCACCGATAGCCATCCATGAAACCACGCAAGAGCAGGTGGTCCCGCACCTGCCCGGAATCCGGGTCCGCAATAAGGCTCTTCAGCTTGCATCTTCGACACGTCCATCTTATCTCCGTCTCGTTCTTTTGAAGCATCTTGGCCTTCGCGGAGCTCAAAAACTTATTCACGATGCCTTCAGTCATCGTGCGGACCATGGTCGCCTGCGGGGTAGAGCAAAACGATATTTTAGAACCAAGAAAAAATTTGGCATGACTTTCCCTAAAAATAGGACCAAAAAGAATGCTTAATGCCAAAATTCTCGCCGAAACAGAAATGAATCAACATTCCAGCAAAATATTGGCAACTATCGCATTTCAAATACCGGTACACCTGCAAACACAAACACATATGCAACACCACAAACATATGCAACACCATGAACATATATAGATCTAGCTAGGCCATAAAAAGTGCATGTGCACATTGTTGTAGGGAGAACAACATAAATATAGCTTCCCCCTTACTTACCTATCAAAAAAGTTAATTTAACCACTTAATTTGAATGAAACTATGGTGGAAATAAGGTGACAAAGAGGAGGCACCCGAGACTTGGAGGAGGAGGTGGAGAGAATGAAATGGGGAGAAAGTGAGTGGGTAGGAGTGGCCGTCCAAAATATCTTGTTGGTCCCAGGTTACTAATGGCGCACCATCTCCAAATGCGCCATTAGTAACCCAGGTTACTAATGGCGCACCTGCTGGTGGTGCGCCATTAGTAGTTTTGCAAAAAAATAAAAAAACATACTAATGGCGCCCTATGCCAAAGTGCGCCATTACTAGTTTAAACTAGTAATGGCGCACTGTGGAACAGTGCGCCATTAGTAGTTTTGCAAAAAAAGAATAAAAAATATAATAAAAAAAACAACAGTAGTGGCACACTGTGTGACTGGTGCGCCATTACTAGTTACAACTAGTAATGGCGCACTGTGTATCGATGCGCCATTAGTATGTTTGGAAAAGGAAAAAAAATGATACTAATGGCGCACCCTGAGCCAGGTGCTCCATTAGTGTATTCAACTCTAATGGCGTACCAGAAGGTGGTGCACCATTAGTATATACTAATGGCGCACCGCATGTTGGTGGTGCACCATTAGTTTTGAACAGAAGATAATCAACTACACAAAGTTATCATTTCACATTCAAAACTAGGGATTTATTTATACATGAAACAAAACTAAAAATGTAAACCCCTTTTCCCCTCGATCCTCGACCCTTGACCCCTTTTCCCCTCGATCCTGGACACCTCGATCCTCGACCCCTAGTCCCTCGACCCCTTTCCCCCTCGATCGTCGACCCATCAACCCCTCGACACCCCGATCCTCGACCCCTAGACCCTCG
>LR738711.1:754582271-754650648 GCA_902687465.1 Secale cereale
ACTATGCCAAGCCGTCGGATCTAGTCCTCCACCGCAGCGGTGGACCTCACACCCTTCGGATCTACCTTCCGCACCTTGGAACCCCCAACTGCCAACTCACCACTTCACCGAAGCCGCTTCAGTGACTGGCTTGTCCACCGTTGCTCTAGTTCTCCTTGACCGCCATCATGGTCCAGCGCACTGGATCAGCTTCACCGGCGCCCTCGGCCACCACAGTGTAGGCCCTCACTGACCCCCTCATCCGCCCCATCGCTGGCCCTTCATACAAGCCCACTTCCGCTGCAACAGATCCGCCTCACCGAAAGTGATGTACACCGCACCGGATGTGCTTCGCCGACGCCTTCGTCCACTACACCGGACACACTCCACGGATGCCATATTCAACTCCACAGTCCTTGCTTTATTGACGCCGTAGCCTCACCGGGTTATTTCGATTTGTAGTCCTTCAGTTTTTCTCTTCTTTATCGTGGAACTGTTCACTTACCACAAACGAGCTTTTTGTATGTCGACACGCGCCGCAACCGAATCACCAAAGCCGCTTCAGCGACGGTGTCGGTGTACTAAAGTAGGGGTACCTGAGTATCCTGAACTTGTACACGGGCAGTAGCAGCGTCCCGTGGCAGGGCTTGCCGCGCGTCCGCCAAGGCCCACTGAGGTTCCTTTGGAGCCATTCAAGAACAATGTATTCAAGTTAAAGAGACAAGGCCCCGACAAGAGGAGCTTGCCGGGAAGGCCGCCCCAGGCTCAAGACCACTTCTTTTGCACAAGACCCTGGCAAGAGAAGCTTGCTGGGAAGGCCAAACATGGCATTTCATGAAACTTGTCGTGACGCGCCGCGCGCCTCGGCAAGGCGAGGAGAGCGACAAGCTCAGGGGCGCGGCAAGATGGCGGCCGCGGCAAGGTGCTTGCCGCGGCAGACTTCCACTAGGTACCCGCGCTCCAGCGCGTCCACCCACGCGTCGCCCTGGGGCCCTTCCAGGCGCACGTGGCGGAAGGCTGTGCAGCCTGGGGTACACGGTGGCGAGCTGCAATGACGAGGCTACCGTCGTGGCGAACGGAGACGCCCTGACGGATGCTTTTTGCACTATTTAGGGCGACGGCGACGGGCATTTAATGCCTTTGTCCCCTGCCGTCAGAGTTAGGTATAGATCACTATGCATACACTGTTCCAACTACCACCATTTTTACATTTCTACCCTCGACCCCTTTGACCTATAAAAGGAGGCCCATGCGCAATGTAGAGGGGGTTCGGACCATCGATCACTCTCACGCTCGGTGTTAGCGACCAACACTGTAGTTCTTCTTGCTCCCGAGGCCAGAACACAATACAAACCAAGGCAGGAGTAGGGTTTTACGCCTCCGTGCGGCCCGAACCTGGGTAAACTGCTCGCGTGCACGCCTCGATCCGCTCTTTGTGCATCCTCCGCCCCCTTGCCGAACCAAAAAGGGGCTCCGGTCCCATAGGTGTTCGTGGGCGATTAGTTTCCCCGACATCTTTGGCGCGCCAGGTAGGGGGTGCGTCGAGGTTGTGTGAACCTGATCCGGTGTTCACGCGGGTGAAATCTCCATCAACTTCATCAACTTCATCGACTTCATCGACATGCCGCCGAAGAAGAAGGCTTCGGAGGTAGCAGGCCCGTCCGCGTCGATCCCGCCGCCACCGGAGCCAACGGTCGGTGGGGTAGACGCTGGCGGAAGGGCGGACGCCGGCGAGGAAACTCACGGCGCCGCCAAGTCCAAGGACAAGACGGACGACCGGGCGCACTCCAAGACCTCGGCGTCCGTGCACGCACCGTGCCCCTCTCAGGAGGTGCCGGACCGGCAACGACGTGGTACACAAGGTACCATACGCTTGTTGGGACAAGGTCAAACTGGTGGGTCGCGGGACCCTCAAGGCCAACGTGCTGGCACGAGCAAGGTGCGGTCGCCGGGACGAGACCCTGCTCCTTCTAACGCAGTTAGAAGTCCGAGCATATCTCGCTCCTCGCACTGCTCGCCACCGCTCCCCTCCACTCCAGCAGAAGCTCTAGCTCGAGCTCAGCTGCTCCTCCACTTTCCTCCAGCGGCAGACAAGGCCGACGACTGGAGGGCCACCATCCAAAGCCTCATCGCCTTCGCCAATAATGACACGCCGCAGCAGCCGACGACGTCGCGGCCGTGGCAAGTTAGCCAGGCGCGGGATGATGTAGACAAGACTGCAGGGGGTGCAACCACCGTGCACTCCCCGCCCCGAAGGCCGAAATCGCCGACTCGCCGGATCAACATCGACGACGACTCCACGGCGTCGTCGGATCCACGAGCTCGCCGCGATCAACGCCAAGTCCTTGACGACAGACGACAAGAAGACGCTCGAACTCGCATCGAGCGTCGAAGAGAAGCGCGGCGACAATCCGACCAGTGCGCTGGGCCCGCTCTCGACATGCACGCGCCCGGAGAACCAGGCGACTTGCCGTACGCGGCGGGTTGTCCTGCGTTCACCCGTGAGCTGCGGCAAGTCCAGTGGCCCAGCATTAAAAACTTCAAGCCCGACGTACCCGATAAGTACGACGGTAAGACTCATCCGTCGGAGTTCCTCAGCATTTACACCATCGCGGTGCAGGCTGCCGGGGGACGAGACGAGAAGATACTCGCAAACTACTTCCCGCTCGTGCTCAAGCCAAATGTCAGGTCTTGGCTCATGCACTTGCCGGAGAACTCCATTTCTTCTTGGGCCGACCTGTGCCATCAGTTTGTCGGCGCCTTCACAGGTGGCCACAAGCCTCATGGCCAGGAGAGCGACCTTCATATACTCGCCCAGAAGGAAGGAGAGTCCCTGCGAAAGTACATCCAAAGATTCAGCCGCGTCCAGCACAACATCCCAGACGTCCACCCTGCCGCGGTTATCAGCGCGTTCCACCAGAACGTGCGTAACCGCAGGATGAGGGAGGAAATGGCGATGTGCAAGATCCGAGACGTCAGCGAGCTTTATGCACTGGCCGACAAGTGCGCACACGCTGAAGAGGGGAGGAGACTCCCCGGGGAGGATACTAGAGCAGGAGGAACAGATAGTGAGGATGCCGCCCCGACAAAGAGGAACCGGCGGCGGAACAACAAGAAGAAGAAGACCAAAGAAGTACTGGTCGTCGAGCAGTCCGGCAAGGAGGCTGGCACCAAGAAAGCCCAGGCTGGTGGCTCCGGCAAGGAAGCTGCCGCTGTGGCGGCCGCCGACAAGCAGGACGGCTCCGACAAGCAGTACTGCAAGATCCACCGCACCAAGGGTCATGACCTCCAGAACTACAAAAGGGTCGAGTACCTCGTCGAGCAGCAAAAAGCTGAGTACGACCGACGCGACAAGGAGAAGGCCCAGGGAGGTGGTGGAGAGTCCGGCAAGAAGCGCCCATTCAATGGCCGGGGAGGACGCCGCGGCAAGGCCAAGCAGCGGCAAGGAGACAGACCTCCCCGCGGCCGCGACAAGGACGAAGACGAAGACGACGACGAAGACATGGACGACAGCGAACAGGAGTTCCAGAAGGCCACAGAAGTTTTGTGCGTCGATGCAGGTGCCTCTCTGCATACTTCCCACTGCCAACTCAAACAATGGGTGCGGGAAGTCAATGCGGCAGAGCCACCCGTCGAGTCGCGCAAACTCCTGAAGTGGTCCAGCACGCCCATCATCTTCGACATTGAGGATCACCCTGACCGCACAACTGCGGTCGGGTGTTTGCCGATGTTGGTTTCACCAACCATCCGTAACCTCAAGGTCACCAAGATGCTGGTGGACGGCGGGGCCGGCCTGAACCTGATCTCCTCTGCTGTGGTCCGGAAACTACAGATCCCCGACAGCGAGCTCGAGGAAACCGGCACGTTCCAAGGGATCAACCCGGGAAGGAGCAAGCCGAAGGGGAAAATCACACTGCCAGTGACTTTTGGCGGAGAGCTGAACTTCAGGACTGAGAGGATCACCTTTGACGTTGCCGATATCCTATTGCCTTACAATGGGATACTTGGCCGTCCAGCGCTCGCCAAGTTCATGGCAGCCTCTCATTATGCCTACAATATTCTCAAGATGCCGGGCCCGATAAGCGTCATCTATGTCCCCGGCGACAAGAAGGACGCGCTTATCTGTGCCGACAAGATTTACCGGGACGCAGCAGCCGCAACAGATAGCAAGACACTTGCCGCTGAAGCTCCCGGGGGGGAGAACAAGACCAAGTCCGGCAAGAACTCTGGGGCCCACTCCGGCAAACGTACCTCCTCGGAGTGCTGCGCTGCCGTCGAGGACGCACCATCGAGCTCCACCGGCAAGTGCAAGAAGGCAATGGCAGCTCTACCCACAACCAAGAAGGTGTCCACCAAGGAGGACGGCACTCGTGGTACTTTCACCATCAGTGCCACGCTCGATCCTAAATAGGAAAGCGTGCTCGTTACTTTCCTGTGGGCGAATGTCGACGTGTTTGCATGGCAACCGTCTGACATCCCCGGTGTTCCCAGGAAAGTGATTGAGCACAAGCTTGCCATTTGTCCTCACGCGCGGCCCGTCAAGCAGAAGGTCAGAAAGCAGGCGGTGGAGCGCCAAGAGTTTATCGCTGAAGAAATCAAGAAGCTGGAAGCGGCAGGCCTCGTCAGAGGTGTACTCCATCCCACGTGGCTGGCCAACCCTGTTGTCGTGCGCAAAGCGAATGGGAAGTGGAGGCTTTGTATAGACTTCACCGATGTGAATAAAGCTTGTCCCAAAGATCCATTTCCCTTGCCGCGCATTGACCAGATTGTTGACTCCACGGCTGGATGTGAGTTGCTTTCATTTCTTGATGCCTATTCAGGATACCACCAGATATTTATGGCTGAAGAAGATGAAGAGAGGACCGCGTTCATTACTCCATGTGGCACCTACTGCTTCATACGCATGCCCTTTGGATTGAAGAATGCCGGTTCAATGTTTGCGAGGGTAGTCCACACTGCTTTTGAGCCTCAGATACACAGGATTGTAGAAGCTTACATGGATGATATAGTGGTCAAGAGCAAGGACAAGGATACTCTGATTCAAGATCTAGATGAAACCTTTGCGAATCTGCGCAAGATACAACTCAAGCTTAACCTCGAGAAGTGCGTGTTCGGAGTCCCCTCCGGCAAGCTTCTCGGGTTCTTTGTGTCCCAGAGGGGGATTGAAGCCAATCCCGACAAGATCAAAGCCATCGAGCAGATTGAAGCTCCGAAGCGCGTCAAGGATGTGCGAAGGCTTGCCGGCTGCGTGGCTGCTCTCAGCAGGTTCATTTCTAAGTCCGCAGAACGCGCCCTGCCGTTTTTCAAAATTTTGAAAAAGGCAGGTCCAATGAAATGGACTCTGGAAGCGGAGGCAGCGCTGCAAGATTTGAAAAGGTACCCGTCCTCCACTCCAATACTTGTCGCACCTAAGCCCCAAGAGAAGTTGTTGCTGTACTTAGCAGCGACCAATCAAGTGGTTAGTGCTGCGTTGGTAGCGGAAAGAGAGGCGGATGAGGAACCCACAGCCCCGGCAAGCACTTCCAGCGACAAACAGGGGGCTTCCCCGACAAGCTCTGGCCCCGACAAGGATGGGTCTGCGCAGATGCAAGAAGAGGTGCGGAAGAAGATGGTGCAGCGCCCAGTTTATTTTGTTAGCTCCCTTCTCCAGGGGGCTAGGTCAAGATACACTGGGGTGCAGAAGCTGCTTTTCGGCCTCCTCATGGCCTCGAGAAAGCTACGCCATTACTTCCAACCACATGAGATAACAGTGGTCACTCGTTTTCCGCTGAAAAGGATACTGCAAAATCCAGAAGCGACAGGCAGGATTGTCGAGTGGGCACTGGAACTATCAAGCTTTGGCCTCAAGTTTGAAAGTACTTCAACTATTCAGAGCAGAGCATTGGCAGAGTTTATAGCAGAATGGACGCCAACACCAGACGAAGAGAATCCAGAGACGAGCATCCCCGTCGAAGAAGCAAGCAAAGAATGGATAATGTACTTTGATGGTGCCTTCTCGCTGCAAGGCGCCGGCGCTGGCGTGCTGCTTGTCGCACCCACCGGCGAGCACATCAAGTACGTCGTCCAGATGCACTTTCCCAAGGAGCAAGCAACGAACAATACTGCAGAGTATGAAGGTTTGCTTGCCGGCCTCAGAATCGTGGCAGAGCTTGGGATCAAGAAGCTAATTGTGCGGGGTGATTCGCAGTTGGTCGTCCGCCAAGTAAACAAGAGCTACCAGAGTCCGCTGATGGAGGCATACGTCGACGAAGTGAGAAAGCTTGAAGAGCACTTTGAAGGCTTGCAGATGGAGCACGTTCCAAGAGCTCAAAACGACATCGCAGATGGCCTGTCAAAGTGTGCCGCACTAAAGCTACCTGTGGAACCAGGGATCTTTGTGCTCAAGTTAACTCAACCATCCGTTACACCATCGGCTGGACAAAGTAAGAAGAGAAAGTTGATTTCCGGTGACTATTTGCCGGCAGAACTTCCTGAAGCCGCCGCCAACAAGGTCCCCAAGATCAACGATAAAGTTGCTGAGGAACAGTCTGCTCCTGCAGACCCTAGGGTTTGTACAATTGAAGCAGGCGTTCCCGACAAGCTTTGCCCCGGCAAGCTTGCCGGGGAACGTCAAGCTCCAGCCGAGCCACAGGTTCTGGCCGTAGAAGCTAATGTTCCCGCAGCAGCACTAATGCCTTTAGTCCTTGTTGTTGAGCCACAGACTCCAGCATGGGCACAGCAGATTGTCCGCTTCCTTCAAACAGGAGAACTTCCCGAAGAGCCAGAAGAAGCAGAGAGAATAACCCGGCTGTCAAGTATGTATCAGTTTGTCGGCGATGAACTATACAGAAGAAGACTCAACGGTGTCAAATTGAAGTGCATTCCCCGGGAAGATGGGCAAAAGCTGTTGGCAAAGATACATGGAGGCATATGTGGTCACCACATTGGCGCAAGAGCACTTGCCGGCAAGGCGTTCCGGCAAGGTTTCTTTTGGCCAGAAGCCCTCCAGGATGCAACTGCACAAGTAACCAAGTGTGAAGCGTGCCAGTTCCATGCCAAGCAGATACATCAGCTAGCTCAAGCTCTCCAGACGATCCCTTTGTCCTGGCCATTTTCGGTCTGGGGGCTCGACATCCTCGGCCCCTTTCCCCGCGCAGCCGGGGGCTTTGAGTACTTGTACGTCGCCATCGACAAGGTCACAAAGTGGCCGGAAGTGGAACCAGTGAGAAAGGTGACCGCACAATCAGCAGTCAAGTTCTTCAGGTCGATTGTTTGCCGTTTCGGAATCCCTAACAGGATCATCACCGACAATGGCACACAATTCACAAGCCGCACCTTCATGCAATATGTCCAATACCTTGGCGCCAAGGTCTGCTTCGCTTCTGTTGCTCACCCGAGAAGCAACGGTCAAGCGGAGAGGGCAAACGCTGAAGTGCTGCGCGGGCTCAGGACAAGGACTTTCGAAAGGCTGCACAAGTGTGGAAGAAACTGGATTGAAGAGTTGCCGGCGGCTCTTTGGTCAATCAGGACGACACCAAATTGAGCCACTGTACAGACACCCTTTGCTCTTGTCTACGGAGCAGAGGCAGTTCTCCCCACGGAACTCGTATACGGGTCGCCTCGAGTGCTCGCTTACGATGAGCTCGAGCAAGAGCAACTGCGGCAAGATGACGCGCTGCTCCTTGAGGAGGACCGTCTTCAGGCTGCTGTACGAGCTGCTCGATACCAGCAAGTTTTGCGTCGCTACCATAGCCGCAAAGTTAAAGCCAGAAGTCTCGAGGAAGGCGACCTTGTTCTTCGGCGTGTTCAGTCCGCCAAGAATTCCAACAAGTTTATGTCGAAGTGGGAAGGCCCTTATCGGGTGAGACAAGTCACAAGGCCCGGCGCTGTCCTCCTTGAGACCGAAGAGGGCTTACCGGTGAGCAACTCCTAGAACATTGAGCACCTTCGCAAGTTTTACCCATAAGGCGCGGTTGCCGTGATCCGCTCTGGCAACCACTTTTTGTACAAGTCTTGCCGCTGTTGCATGTAAACCTTTGTACAAAGCCGGGCGCAGACCCCGTGCATCAGTAAAACTTATGTGCCTCGCACAACTAGTCATTTCATGCCTTTTCATTTTTCTTGCATATACTATATGACACCTTGTGCAGCACGCATCCCCGGTAAGCAATAACGAGCCGTGAGGCTCCATGTCTATGTTTCCTCCCTTTTCTTTTCTCTCAAACAGAAGAAGTCTTCCTCGCGCACAAGTTTGCCGGGGGGGAAGGAGACAGTGGTATGGACCAAGTGCCGTTCAAGAAAGCCTCGCCTTGCCGGGAAGCAAACGACACAAAAGCTAAGTTGCCAAAGTTTGAGTGATCAAAATTTTTAATTTTTAAAGTTATTTTCCTTGAACGACCACACTTTGTATGGAAAACCTGTGCGCGGAGGAACCAACTCGTGGCTAGCCGTGCCCTTACTTTGTTTCGAGCACGCTCAACGGCTTAAGCGTGCTGCGACAAATGTCGCGCGCTTACTTCGTTTTCGAGTTCGCTCAACAATATAAGTGTGCTGCGACTAGCTGCGACAAGGTTTCTTGTCGGCAACGGCACTGCCAGCAGGCCGCTGAAGTTCCGCACTCAGCGCTCGCGGCAAAGGTCCCTTTGTCGGCAAGTTCCCTAAAAGCGAAGGGTAAAAGCATACAAAGCGAAGAAGTCAAGTAAAGGAAATAACATTGCATTAACTACCCAAAATAAAGTTATGTTACAAAATGACTTGTCGCTGTTCTAATAGACTATTGTTCATAACATGGTTGGCAGCGACAAAGGAAGCAGAAAGGAAAATAGCCTAGTCTGCGCGGTCACCATCAACTCTCTTGATCTTGCCCACCTTGGCCACGATGGGTGCGACAAGGGCCTTGAGCGCCTCCTGGTCGGCGTCGGGCGGCAAGGTCCTGAGGACGTTATTGAGGTTGAGTCCTGGGTTGCGGAAGACTATCTTCATCAACACCCTCTCCAAGACGCCCGTGCAGAGCCTGCGCGCCTCGTTCGCCAGCTGCGTGGGAATCCTTTCCCGGAGCTGCTGGAGGGCCGGCGCCACTCCCCTGAAGAACAAGCTCAGCTTGGCGCTGTGAGGGAGATTCTCGTCGGTGGAGTACCCGAGGTGCTCCGTCCCTAGCCCCGCCAACTCTCTGTCAGTATCGGCGGCGGCGGCGACAAGCCCCTCGGTCCAGTGCTCCACCGTCAGCCTGAAGTAGTTTTGGGAGAGGGCGGCGCTGTCCAACAGTGCTCTCTCGGCCCTGAGATCCTCCTTCAGCTTCATTTCCCGCACTCTGGCGCCATCAAGCGATGCGGTGAGGGTGGAAAGTTTCAACTCCTGATCGGCGTTGGAGTCCTTGGCGACGGCAAGCTCCTTGCCCTTGTCGGAGAGGCGGACCTGCAGCTCGGAGTGGTTGTGGGCGTCCTTCTCCCTCTCCGACGCAAGTGCGGCAACCTTCTCTTCGCTCGTCTTCAAGTGGACCTCCAGTTGCGCCACCCTCGCCTCCAAGTCCCTCTTGGCGGTCTCAGCAGCTGCAGCGGCGTCCTTCGCTTCCTGCAGAGCTCCGCCGAGAGACTCTTCGCGCGCGGCAAGGTCGTCCTCGTGGCTATCGAGGTCGACCTTCCGCTGCGTTAGTTCGCCTTCTCGCCGGGACAACTCCTCGGCGGCGAGCCGTTGCTGCTCCTCTGCTTCGGCCTTCTAAAGAATAAACGCTTGATGCGCCTCGGCTAGCTGCTCCCGCTCCTCCGCCAAGGATCGGAGAGCCGCCTGGTTAGCGGCCCGGAGCTCTTCAGCGCGTTTCTCCAAGTCGACGCCCGCCTTGGCAGCCAGAGCCTCTCTGGACTCCAGCTTGGCCTACCGGGCGCGGTACAAGGACAGAAGCCTCCGCAGAAGCCGCTCCTCCTCGGGCTCGCTACTGCTGCCGGGCGCATCGACGAACTTCAGCCCGGCGGAGGCGAGGACCTCCCCGTCAAAGACCTCTCCCTCCGCGGGCGCCCTTGATGTGGACGCCCACGGGAGCTGGATGAAGACTCCATTGCCGGCCTCCAGATAGGCGCCGGGCTCAGCCGCGGCAGCAGAGGGGTCGGCAGCCGGCGCAGCGTCTGACGCTCCTGCGGCCTCAAGGCCGTCAGTGCGACTGTCGGATTACCCCTCAGCTGCCACGTCGGCAGCCTCGGCGGTCTCGCCGGCGGCAGGCTCGTTAGCACCGGCCGCCCCTTCATCGGCTACGACATCACCGGTGTTGTCGTGCGCGTCCTCCTCGGTGGTGGCCTCTGTCTCCATCGGCTCTGGAGCGGACGGGTCTGACAGAAAAGAAAGAAAATAGTCAAGCAAATATCCAAAAAGAAAAACTCAGAAAAAGAAAAGTCCAAGGATTTTACCTGCGCGGACCTCCTCTTCGATGGGGTTCCTTGCCAGGGAGTTCTCCCTCGGCGGCGTGGTGGTAGCTCCCGCCGGCGGAGGGCCGCTGGCGCCTTCCCTTGGCGGGGTGCCTTCCCTTGGCGGAGTGTTCGCCCTTGGCGGGGTGCTCGCCCTTGGCGGAGTATCCTCCCTCGCGGGGAGCTCCTCCTTGGCGGAGAGGTCGAGACGTGCGGCTCATCGGGAGCAATCTCTTGGTGCTCCTGGGGCTGCTGCTCTGCTTCTGCGCAAGTCAACAAAACAAACGAAACGTCAACAAGGACAGGAAGCCCGTGCGCGCCCGACGAAGCGGAGAATAGACAGAAGACTCACGCTGGGGGCTGCGTTGGGGGCTGCTCTGAGGAGCAGTTGCCTGGTCCGGCAAGCTTGTCGCAGGCGCATCCCCTGCTGCTGCGATGGGCTCATCCTCAAGATCAACCACCGGGATCTTGGCCCTCTTCGCCGCCCTCTGGGCCAGGGTCCTGGAGGACAGACAAAATCATAATCAGGCAAAGGAAATTCAAGACAAGAGCAATAAAAATCAAAGGAAACAAGAAGTTGCCAGTACTTACTCTTCCTCATCCTCATCGGAACTGAGCGCGGAGAAATCAAAATCCGCCTCACGCGTCCCGGCGCGAGGAGCTGGAGGATTAGGCTCCCTCGGCCGCTTGGCGGGAGCAGGGACGGTGGTCTGAGAAGACCCCGCTCCAGTTGTCGCCGAGGCACGAGGGGCGGCAGGAACGTTAGCTCCGGCCCGGGAAGACCCTCCTCCAGCCGCTGTTGAAGCGCGAGGCACTCCCTTGGCGGCCTTGCTCGCCGCGGTGGCGCGTGTCGGGCGGCGCTGCGGCTGCTGGCCCGCTTGCCGCCCCGCCGCGTCAGCGGCCTTGCGAAGGCGCCTCCTCGTCTGAGCCGGAGGACTTGCCGGTGGCGGTGAACTACCCGAGGACGAAGAAGAGGAGTCGAGATTTAGCGACCCGCCTGAGTCTTCGGCAGGATCACTTGATCCGACGCCCTGCTCGGCGGGCCCGCTCGACTCTGTGCCTTGCTCGGCGGCCTCGCTTGTCCCAGCAGGTTGCCCGGCAAGCTTTGCCACTTTGAGGAACTCTTCCTCCTCGGCCAGACTTACCGCCTCCGCTGCATCCGCCTCCTCCATAGTATATCCAAACTCACCCGCAGCCCTGGCTGCAGCTGCCTCCTCCAACCTGGTGGCAATATACGCCATCTCCTCATCGGTGGTGTCACGGGTGAGGCCCCTCTTCTCGTCGTGCTTGACTGGCAGCTCCACCAGGTTGTCGAAGAATGTTTGCACGGCTTTGTCAGAAGGCTCCCGCCAAGTGGGATCAATCCCATGGGAGTCACACCACGGCATCGCCGCGCGGATAGCGCTGAGCGACGAATTGTTGCGTAGCAGAACTACGCCCCGCGGCAGCGCAAACCACTCTGGATGGGCGGAGTCATATTTGAATAGCGCTCGGAGCATCCCGTTGAGTTCCATGACAGTGAAATTATAGTTGAGGCTCGGGCGCAGCCTCATGATGTCTACCGCGTTATCGAACTCCCAAGCAGGCCTTTTTCTCTCCTGCAAGGGAGCGATGTGGCGGCGAAGAAAGTCTGCCCCGACGGCACCTACAGTGAGCTTGGCTTGCCGGAGGCGAAGAATCCTAGTGGTGGCTATCTTCAGCTTATCGTCCTCGGGGGCCAGGTCACTCCAGTCATTGCCGCGCACTACTGCAACTTGGCGCCGGGAAGTGAACTGATGTGGGTCGTCCTCCATGATCCAGCACCAGTTGGCCCTCCACTCATCCCACTTGCCGCGGAGCTCCCCCGTCAAGTAAGCCTCTTTCTTATGAAGCCTAAAGATCCAAGAGATCCCGCCGGACAGAGGAGACCCAGACTCGACTCGAGGAATGAAGTAATTACGGAAGAGGGCTACATTGGGGTAAGCTCCGACGAAATTTTCGCACAGATGTGCGAAAACGGCCATGGTCAAGACAGCGTTTGGGGTGAAGTCAAGAAGATGAAACCCGTAGGTATTCATGATATCGCAGAAGAATTCGGAATATGGCGGGCAGAGTCCGCAATAGAAGAACAGAGCAAAAAAGGCATATCCGCCCGGGAACATGTCGCAGGCCACGGCAGGGAGTACCTTGGTGCGTGGATGCGCTTTGGTCTCCCTCGACCAGAAGAGATAGAAGTTTTCCTTCAGCTCCTCCGCGCTTAGCTGTGGCGGAAAGACCGCCATCTTCTTCCGCATTGACGCTAGCCGCAGCGCCTTGGCAGTCTTCGCGGCCTTCGCCTTGTCGCTCTTCGGGGCCATGGCAGGGGCGGCGAGGGAAGTCGACGGCGCAGGAGGTGCTGGCGGCGGCGGACGGGGGCGGAGCGCTGCTCTCTTTCGATCTTCGGGAGGAAGGGAGCGGCGGGGGTTTCTGGAGGTTGAAGAAGCAACGGCCGAATGGAAAGAACTGCCCCTGCTTCCCCTGCTTTTAAGCGGGGGAGGGGACGTTCCGCATTTTCCCCATTAAAGAAACAAGCCACGATCTCTCCCACGACGCCGCGATTGACGCGTGCCGTTAGGGAGGGGCGCGGTGGTTACGGAGTGGGATACGGCGCGCCGTGGGCTGCGTGTGCCCGTGCACTATTTTGGGCCTGGCCCAACAGCGCTCGGCACCGTGTGTGGCCCAGGCCCGGGGGCTCCTGTCGGTGTACTAAAGTAGGGGTACCTTAGTATCCCGAACTTGTACACGGGCAGTAGCAGCGTCCCGTGGCAGGGCTTGCCGCGCGTCCGCCAAGGCCCACTGAGGTTCCTTTGGAGCCATTCAAGAACAAAGTATTCAAGTTAAAGAAACAAGGCCCCGACAAGAGGAGCTTGCCGGGAAGGCTGCCCCAGGCTCAAGACCACTTCTTTTGCACAAGACCCTGGCAAGAGGAGCTTGTCGGGAAGGCCAAACGTGGCATTTCATGAAACTTGCCGTGACGCGCCGCGCGCCCCGGCAAGGCGAGGAGAGCGACAAGCTCACGGGCGCGGCAAGATGGCGGCCGCGGCAAGGTGCTTGCCGCGGCAGACTCCCACTAGGTACCCGCGCTCCAGCGCGTCCGCCCACGCGTCGCCCTGGGGCCCTTCCAGGCGCACGTGGCGGAAGGCTATGCAGCCTGGGGTACACGGTGGCGAGCTGCGATGATGAGGCTACCGTCGTGGCGAACGCAGACGCCCTCACGGACGCTTTTTGCACTGTTTAGGGCGACGGCGACGGGCATTTAATGCCTTTGTCCCCTGCCGTCAGAGTTAGGTATAGAGCACTATGCATACACTGTTCCAACTACCACCATTTTTACATTTCTACCCTCGACTGCGTTGCCACCTGTCGGTGACCCCTTTGACCTATAACAGGAGGCCCATGCGCAATGTAGAGGGGGTTCAGACCATCGATCACTCTCACGCTCGGTGTTAGCGACCAACACTGTAGTTCTTCTCGCTCCCGAGCCCAGAACACAATACAAACCAAGGTAGGAGTAGGGTTTTACGCCTCCGTGCGGCCCGAACCTGGGTAAACTGCTCGCGTGCACGCCTCGATCCGCTCTTTGTGCATCCTCCGCCCCCTTGCCGAACCAAAAAGGGGCTCCGGTCCCATAGGTGTTCGTGGGCGATCAGTTTCCCTGACAAACGGCGACATCCGGCCCAAACTCAACCGCAACACGAGCACCATCGATGCTCCTTAGCTATCAAGTATGACAACAATACCCATACGCCGTCGAGAATCAGGTACTATTATCCAACGGCCAGTGCCTATGTTCATTTTCTTAGAATAAGCACCGCACCTTCGAATTTCTTCAGGGCATCATTCAATTTTTCATGAGACGCGTTATTCTGCTTGCACCTGTAGGGTCGTCGTTCTGACAGTGAACATGTTACATGTGCTAAATTACAAACCAGTGCACATACAGTTACGATGCTTTTTTTGTCCTAAGTATTACTAGCAAAATCTATATTATACTAGAAAGAGGCCCATGCGTTGTACGGAACATCAAGATGCATTTATACGAGTTGTTTATCTTGTGGGAGACAAAGATGAACGAGGGAAGGCCTTATCTATAAATTTGGAGGTTGCGTGTATCATTCTGCTTAAGTTCAACCATGGAGTCTTCTAGATTGTACATGTGGCAAAATATGGTGGAATGTAGATGATATCCAACGGCCAGTAGTGCTCGGATTTGCGATCTCTGCACCGTCAGATTGGTTTCATCCAACGACCATCTTCCAAAGTTATTCGCACACTATATAGGGGTATAGATATAGATGATAATGGTGTTGCTCTGATGCCACCTGTTGGTTACATCAAACTGCTCCATGTTCTCTATGCTTAATTACACATCAGCAAACTAGCTTGTGGTTCCGCTGCTTTTTGTTCGTTTTACCCTACATTTCCTATGCTAGCTATTACATCACTGCTCCGAGCCTCTGTTCATTAATTTTTTGTGCGTTCTTGATCTTCCCAAGTTGCATGACTAATTCGATGCTTCTATTAATTATGGAGCTGCCAACCCCATCAAGCAAAATATTTGTTCTTTTGGGGCTGGCACTTCGAACAAGCATAAAAATAGAGTGAAGCACATATATTGTCTTGTAAGCCCACACCCTTCTTTCATTAGTTTAGATTAACCATTGATGATCAATTCGAACAAGTGCATGTGATTAAAATTAATTTTACCTAAATAGAGGGTGCAGAATAAACTACAACAACTAGATTTGCAACCACAGGATGCTGACGATATCTTCAAAGAACATTGCAATAGCAGCGAGGCTTCACAGCAGCATATGGTAAGCTAGTGTGTTTTAGTACATGTGAAATGCAATGCATGTGGGCTGATTTCTTGGCTTGTGCCCTCAACCTGTAATCCTACAGAATTACAAATAGTTTAGTTGTCGCTTTGCTGTAGTGCTTGATTCGGATGTTTGTTTGTTACTTGTTAGGCTATAGCTGAGTTGTCCAATATGTCAGCAGTGCATGTTGTACTATCGTAAAGAAATGCATGCCTAGTTCATTTGAGTACTTACCTTTTCCTATGAACTTGATCACAAGGTTGTCTTCGTAGTTTATATCAGGCCACACTGTTAAGTGTTTTCTCAGATTATTTCAACTTCTTATATGTCAGGGCAACTTAAATATAGTGGTGGTACACTGCCTTTCATCTAGGGATGTTAAACTGGGTCCCGTTTAATCCCGATTAAAGTCCACTCATGGTATGATAGTTCAAAAGAGTTTTTTTTAGGAAATGAACTAGTGAGCTAGCAAAAACTAACTAGATGGGACTGGTGGATGCCATTTTTTGCCACTTACATCCCTATTCAGCTTACCATTATAATTTTTTTTGGCTGATGCTGCTTCGAACCATTTAAATATAGCTTGCCATACTCGGAAATAATTCGTATGTCATTTACCATGTAAGCTTACTGCCTGGATCACGCGATAACTATCTCTTACTTATGTCCAGCGGAAACCTTTTAGGATGCCGTTCACACTAGGACACAATGTACAACCCGAGAATCTATTTGTGGAAGCAATGCGCCATCCATGCTACCATATGGTAGCAGTTCAGAGGCAACACCGTTGGAGAGCGGTCTGAGCACATATATTATAGTTCTTGAGGCTCTACTAGAGGCATAAAGAGATGGTGTGGCTGCCATGAATGAGGTAATCTTGATCTTGAGGCTAGAAATTATGCAATTAGCTACACGCATTATGCAAGCAACCCAATAATTGGAGGAAGTAAGAATGTTGCATTTGAAGACGGAGGAGGTCATGCTGCTTCTGCTAACTGAAGCCCAGGGTAATCTCAGTTCTTCTTCAGATACCGGTTGAAATTGTCATTAGATTAGTACACTTGCATGTAGTGTCATGAATGGATTATGTTGTAAGACCCCTGTATTGTCCATGTGTTGTAATGATCTGAATTTTTTAGGTGAGACAATCCTCAGTACTTGTATGATTGACATAAGGTGAACTATTTTTCGTGTGAGGATATTGTATTGGATAAAATAACTGTTTGACTCAACGTGTATCCAACCTACTGAATTCGAACATCACGGCATTTCTAAATCATATTCATATGTAAAGGTGGAATAAATCTTTGTCGTGGTTATGAAGAAATAAATAACAAAACGTAGATTAATGTATGGATATTCGTGATCAAATACAAATTGGATTTGAATTTAGTTGCCAGGGCCCTGGGTAAACGTGAATGATAATTCTTCCAAATTTTGAACGAAGCGACAAAACAACCACTATCGTTTGTCGGCTGCCCGAAGGAAGTGTTTGCGAGATGCAAATTACTATCTACCCCTGACACTTCACATCCTAATTCACCTGATTTCCACTTCTGTCGCTAGGGGTAGACTAGTAACTTCAATCAGATGTGACACGACCGCCTCTGAGCCCATTCAGACGCGGTGGGCGCCAAACGTGGGTGGCAAAACACATTTGATTCAAGATCGTCCGAAAGACCGGTCTCTCTCCCTCGATTTCCCCATTCATACACGCTGGGCGGCAAAACAAACTCTCCTCGTCCGAAATCGATGTCGGAAAATATTTTAGATAGGGGCAGATGTGTAACTTCTCTCAGACGTGACACAACCGCCCTACCTGTCAGCCCCGTTCATACACAGCGGGCGCCAACCGTGGGCGGCAAAACACCTTCTCCTCGCCCGGAATCACTATCGACAATTATTGGGGAGATGGGAGATTACCGTCCTATCCCCAACCGACGAGGTGTCCGAAATTTTAAACGGGGGCTAAGTTCGTAACTTCCCCACATTTCAGACAAGCGCGTCCCAAAGACTGAGATCCCCCCCACTCCCCCTCCATTTCCGCATTCATACACCATCGGCGCCACAACAACCTCCCCACTCAGGCCGGCCTCCTCCATCCGCCACCCCATCCTCCACCTTGTCGGAGCTGCTACCCCTACCCCGTCGTCCACTGCAAGAGATGGACGTCTCTCATCTACGATGTCGGACGAGGATCCTTTCATCGTGTCATCTCGCTTCATCGGCGCCATTGTCCACCTTGCCTTTGCTGCTCCTATGACCACCTCGTCCACGCCAACCGGACTTATCCCCCGACCCGGTCGTCTGCCGTCTAAAGTCTTCTTCCGCGCCACCGACAACCATCGCACCCGCAACACCCTCAACGTATCAGTAGGGCCCTACACGGCGTCGCAAGAGAGGTGGTACTCTTTCATATCTGCTTAAGTAATTGATCTCACCCTGAAAATAGATTGTAACTTGTTTTCTGTACTTTTCTTGTCCGTACCAAATCTTAGTGGCTAGTTGAAAGAAACATTGGTTGTGAAGTAGCCTTTGTCCGGTTTGCACCTTCAGATCCGCCATGGCACGGTCACTATACTCGTAAAGCTTACGGTTTCCCCCTTTATCTACCATACTATGATCTGCGTAGGTGGTTATCATACTAGCAGTACTCCACCCTTCAAGCTAAACAACACATCACTCATATCTCCAAAGCTTAGTTGTTCAAATATGATTGTGATATAATACTGATATTAGTTAACAGCCACATTTAATTGGTTAGCTAAAGGTCCCACTTCAGTTTCCAAATGCATGTCGCAACATATAGAGAGACAGCATAATTGCATTTCTTTGTCACTTGTTGTTGTACTTTCTTGTCCATACCAAATCTTAGTTGTTATTTCAAAGCAAACATCGGTTGCTAACTACCCTTTGCACAGTTTGCAGCTTCAGATCTGCTATCCCACTGCCACGGTCAACACTATACTCATCATGCTTACGGTTTCCCAATTTTGTGATGACCACGATCAGCCTATGTGGTTTCTGTCGTAATAGCACTGCTCCACCCATCGAGCTAAACAAGCTTAGTTGTACCAATTCGAATCTGATATTATGCTGATATTAGTAAAATTGACACATGTTTAATTGGTAAGCTAAATGTTCCTACTCTAGTTTCGAAATGCATGTGAGCTACATATGGAGAGACCGGAAGGAATAGTATTTCTCTGTGCATTGTGGTTCATCATGGGTGGGCAACAGACATTGTATAGAAAGACTTGTAATATCTTCAATCTGCTTGCTCTACTGCTCTTCTTTAACATGATCATCTTCTCTTCTTTAATAAGTATGTTCCTTGTTGGGAAGAGTAGTAGAGACATTTGCGGTCGACTGGTCAGTTCGAGTTGTTCTCCCTTAGTGTATTTTAAATCTGTCAGGTCAGGTCGACTTGTTCTTCTTTACTATATGTTGAAGCTATCATCTGCGAAGTATCATCACTTCTGGAGCTCTCATAGTTTGAGTAGTAGACCACATTTATTAATGCACACACCAAATTACAGCATGCATAGAATCACTTCTGCATTACATAGATAATCTCATTTTTATGTTTTCATGCATGTCAGGTATTGAACATGTTCAAAATGAATATGAGAATGGGTGCACGAGAGGAATATTGCGGAACAATCCACTGGCTAACAAACTTGGCATGGTGGAGGATGGCCTATCTTATTCACCCATCAAGGTGTTTGCTCTAACTTGGCAAGGTTGTATTGGTCGCACATATTTTGCATATGACTCTTGCATTACTTCTACTTTGTTACACACCACCATCTGCTTTGTTTATGCATCATATATGAGTATATGCCATACCTATCCATTTTATGTACCTATTCCATGTGTCATCATACTATGTTTTTCCAGTCAAATGTTGTTCATTCGTAATAGATGTCCAAAAGGAAGAGGGTGAGTGCAGATCCTCAAGGAGTATAAAGTAGGTATTTGGAAAAGGTAGTGATACCTGTTAAATAAGATAAATCAGAAGCCAAACCCCTATTAGAACTGCTGAGAGCCCGGCGTTAGGAACTGTCTATGATAGCATTCAAAATTTGAACTCCTAAATTTTTGCACGTGCCTTACCTTCTTTTTTGTATGAAAATTAATTTCAAATGAATCTCCATTGTCAAAGGATCATACGATCTCAAGAAAATACTGGGCACTGCATTGCTCTTGTCAGTACCTCTTGCCCTTTGTCAGCATACTTACACTCATTGTTGTTTGATTATGTGGCATCACTGTAATTGTTCGCTTCTTTATCCTTCCTTTGCTCGAAATTATAAGATCTATATTTACTCCTAGATAAATGTAGAACTAACACAATGGTTATGAAGTTTTGGATTGATCATGTAAGTACCGGTTGTCATGTACCCTCTGTATTGAATGACTTGTTGCTCAATTGGATGTATTCAGAACTTAATAGTGCTAGATACATCCATTTGAACGACAAGTAATAACGAACGGTGATAGTATTATTGTACTTGCATTGAGAGATAGCTGATTGTCTAGCATTACTCTGCATATTATCTGCCCTGCCCTCGACTTTCTCCAAATTATCACATCTACATTTACTCTTACCAAGATGTTGAATAAAGCCAATGCCACTGCACACGTTAATGTCTGCATTCCTCTTGTCAGTACCTTTTTTCACGCCCAAGATGTGATTCTATCCTGATCACGTGATAACTTCGTGACTGGGGCACAGCCGCATTTTGGGCGCTTAGCAAGATGGAAATCATTACACCGTACCATTACATAAATAGATGGGGATACATACAAGTCATACAATAGTCACATGAATACAACACATCATACACAAGGCATCCAACTACTGATGAAAACACATGAAGAACACAACGACATCCATCATGCTATCCCAGGCTGCCGACCAGGAACCTATCCCAAGATCAATGAAGAAGAAGAAGAAGAAGAAGAAGAAGAAGAAGAAGAAGAAGAAGAAGAAGAAGAAGAAGAAGAAGAAGAAGAAGAAGAAGAAGAAGAAGAAGAAGAAGAAGAAGAAGAAGAATAAGAAGAAGAAAGAAAGAACTCCAACACAAGTAAACATCGCTCTCACGTCAAGTCATCGGAAACTTGGACCTGCAACTAGTGTTGTAGTATCTATGAGCCACGAGGACTCAGCAATCCCATAACCATGGGTATCAAGACTAGCAAAGCTTAAAGGGTATGGAAAGGATAAGTGGTGAGGTTGCAGCAGTGGCTAAGCATTGTATGGTGGCTAACTTATGAGTACAAGAATAAGATGAGCATCTACGCCAACAGTTGCAAACTATTAATGTTCACTAAGTGATCCTGAACTACCTACGGGTCAAACATAACCCCACCGTGTTCTCTTCTCAAATTGAAAAGAGATGCTCATGGTTACACACGCGGTTGGTGTATTTTATTTCGGATCCTCTGTCAAGTTCTCTACAACCAAATATTAACAAATTCCAATCTTCCACATAACCGCGGGCACGGCTTTCGAAAGATCATAACCGTGCAGGGGTGTCCCAACTTAGCCCATCACAAGCTCTCACGATCAGCAGAAGTAAAACCTCTTATCTTAGGGACAACCCGATCACACTCGGAATCCCGGTGCACAAGACATTTTGACAATGGTAAAACAAGTCCAACAAGACCTCCCGGTGTGCCAACACCCTGATAGTAGCCGCGTGTATCTCGTCTCAGGGCACTTCCGGATTGCCTAAGTTTCCGGCTGGCACACCTGTTGGTGGCCCCGGCTACTGCCATTTTGGACCAACACTCATGAGGAGCACTGGCCCGGTTGTAAATTAAGTCCTTGGGGTCCGGAAAATCCCTATGCAAGTTATTTAGTTATGGAAAATGGTAAAACCAAAGTTGGGCCTTGCTGGAGGAGTTTTATTCAAAGCGAACTGTCAAGGGGGTCCCATAACCCCCAACCGTGTTAGGAACGCAAACTCAAGGAACATAACACCGGTTTATCGGTTCTTAAGGCGGAATGAGTGGAACAAAACACCGAGCAAAAGGCCAAGCCTTCCACCCATTGCCAAGTATATATGTGCATTAATTTAAATAAGAGATATTGTGATATTTCCAAAATATCCAAGTTCCGACATGGAGCAATCTTCATCTTCACCTGCAACTAGCAGTGCTATAAGAGGGGCTGAGCAAGTGGTAACATAGCCAAACAATGGTTTGCTGGGACGGTGAAAGAGGTTAGAGGTTGTTTCATGGCACAATGGGAGGCTTGTTAAACAAGTAGTGGGTAGCGCGACATGTAGGGATAGCAACGATACAACTAGCATAGCAATGACAGAAATGAGATCCAAGTTGACGGTCATCTTGCCTGAAATCCCGCAAGGAAGAAGAATGAGTCCATGAAGAAGACCAAGCCATGAAGACGAACCAAGCGTAGTCGAACGAATCCTCATGATTGCAACGAAACGGGAACTAAGGAGAAGAAGGAAACAGCATGGTAAACACACAGAACATAAACAAGACATGATGCACAACCAAGAATGATGCATGACAAGCTACATGATGCTACTCATGGCAAGAGATGATGCAAACAAGAACATCACAACAACAAGTTTAAATGAGGCCGGAAATAATATATAACAATTCCGGTTAGTCCTCATATGCAAATTTCAAAATTGGTCCAGAACTGAACAAACCTTAAGTTCAAGTTGTCAAACATCAAGTTAACATGCACCATGATGATTTACATTATTTTCTAGTCAAGTTACATATAAAGTTCATTTAAGTTGGAGCTACGGCCTAGAAATATGAGCAAAACAAGTTAAGAATGGCATTGAAGCAAAATACATTCAAACATCAAGAACAACACTCAAAACATAGATCTAACATGACATGATGCATCTACATGTAAAACCAAGCAAGTTTCATATAGAGCATGCCCCAAACGGAGCCACGGTTCAACAGATACACATGAAACAAGATTAAAGGACAAGTTGTCCAAAACAGCAACTAGGCATCTTACAAGCATCAAAACAACATGCTACAAGTACAAGATAGGCACAATCATGGCATGAACTCAAAGTACATATCACGTGCTTCCAATATCATCAAGTATCAGGTCCATAGGCATCAAGAGTAATCCAACATGATTAAGGCAACAAGCGAACTTTATATCACAGATTATGACTTGGTGAAAAACTGGGAATACACATGAGGAGAATTAATATGTTGACATGTTGGAGGCAGGAAACAAAGATGCTACAACACAATAACATGGCAAACCAAAAGCATGGCATGCTATTCCATAACATGGAGATCAAATAACCCAACATGGCATCTACATGGGAGCAACAGGTTCATGGCATTCATCAAAACAAGATTCAAACATGATATAGCAGATTCTCAGACTTAGTGAAAATCTGGGAATGCAACAACAACATTATGATGCTAACTTTGGAGGCACATAACAGCAAGCATAGCAATTCTAATAAACATGCAAAGGTCATGAACATGTAGTAGGCATGGCATACTCCAAATAACTCCATTGGCACATCTCCATATTATGCATATATTAATTACAATGAGCTTTGCCAAATGGAACATGTTGTTGACAGGCTGACAGATTTATCATAATCACAACTTGAGAGCAAGAAAGAGACATGTTGTGGGAACTCATAATTCCAAACAAGGGCATGGATGGATATAGCATAACATGGACTTCAAAACATGATCATTGGTCATCTCCAACTATGCATAGATTTGACTGTAGCATCAGGCAAACATAGTATCACAATAGAACAGATTCAGACTTGGCAGTATTACCAAGTTTCAGAAAACAACAAACAGTGAGTAGGTCACTTTGCAAGCTTTCTTCACTCACCACAAGGCATATCATGACAAACCAATTACACCATTGCAAATATGACATGATAGTGCTCCTAAAACATGTTGACATGATGCTCAAACAAAAATTACACAAAAATATATGAAAAAGACAAATGATCAAGTTATATCAAATTTCAGCAGTTAACAACACTTAGCACTTTTGCAACGGAGATTAATATGGCAATATGCAACCTAACATGAATGCAAACCACGCCATCATATAGAGCACACAGAGTTGAACATTTTGACATATTATACACTCAATTTGAACACACATGCACAAAGTTACAAGCAGATTAGTATGCACACAAGACATGATTTTTCTTAGGGACTTAGTCAAATTTATACCAGCGTAAAACGGGACGAGGGCATTCCGGGATGGAGAGATCCAGGGGAGAGATGTGTTTGGATGGCGGGTCGGGGTTGGATCTAGACGTCGGGATCCCGCGGAGGGCTAGGTGGCGGCCCTATCCGGAGCTGCACGCCGGCGAGCTCGGCCAAGCGTCGGGGACGGGCGTCGAAGGCCGGGGCGAGGCCGATACGGGCAGCGCAGCCCCGGATCTGGCCGAAGGCGGTCCCTGCGGTGATGGAGCCGCGAGGCGCGGCACTCCGGTGGTGGCTAGAGGCGGAGAGGCGACGGGGTGGTGCGGGGCAGGGCGAGCGGCGGCAGGGCACGGAGGCAGGCGAGGAGGCGGGCCTGCGAGTCGGCGGCGTTCGGTGGAGCAGAGTCGGGACGGACGCCGGCGGCGAGGTGTCGACGAGGCGGCGGCGAGTGCTGGCGCGGCGGCAGAGAGGGAGCCGGGCGGCGGGAGCACGGAGGTGGGCGAACGCAGACGCGGTGGCCGCTCGGGACCAATCGCGGCCCGGGGCAGGCCCAGGCCTGAGCGGGCCGCGGTGGCTAGGCGCTGGAGAGGGACGTGTGGCCTCACGCGGTTGGCTGGAGGGCAACGTCAGGCAGCGGCCGGCCAGTGGCTGGCTGCCATGTGGCGGAGGCGAGTTCGCCGGTGGCGGATTTTGAGGTGGAGGTGGCTGGATCTGCCTGGTGGCGTGGAATTTGAGGCAGAGGGAGGCTAGAGGTAGGTGGAGCACTAGGGTTGTCAGATTTGGCAAGGGGGTGTTTAAATAGGCGGGGGTTAGGGTTTAGGGGTGTTTTGCACCCTCCGATGATGATCGGATGGCTCCGGACGCGAGGAGGGGTAGGATGGGCCTAGGTGGAGTAGGTGGGTTGTGCAAAGAGGTGTGGGCTAAGATAATATGAGAGGAGAGAGGCCCAGCGGGTGTTTTCGAAGACCGAAAATGTCCAACGTTAGACCGGCAATGGTGTTGCTCTATTTTTAACGGTTGGGCGATCAAACAAACTCCGAATGCGACGAATTGGCAGGCGGTCTGTCTACACTATAATACGACCGCACTCCAAGTTCCATCCCATTCTGAGAACATTTTCCGGCCACTAATAAAATAAATATTCAGATGTGTCGCGGGCGCGTGCGAGTGTGTCTGGGCTCGGAATGGACAACGGAGAGAACTAGGAGATGGACAACTACAAATGGATGCATGTTTTGATAATTATGCAGATGCAATGCACATGATGACATGGCAAAGTGCAACACACAAGCTGATGACATGGCGACGGCAGCGAATAAGAGGAAGACACCTGGCGCATCGGTCTCGGGGTGTCACAACACTCCCCTACTAACAAGACATCTCGTCCCGAGATCTTAGGAACGAGACGGAAGAGGAATAGGAAGAACAAAGTTGTTTCTGGACAAAAGATTGAAACCAAAGAACCTTGAGAAGTTGAACAACTTGAAAGAAAGAACACAACGGAGATCAACGAGATTGAGAAGCTTCATTGGACAAGAGGGACAAGGAACAGTACGCAAGCCTTAGCGGTTGAAAGACGAGAAACAAGAGCTTAACGGCTGAAAAGAATATGAAACTGCACCGATATAACGAGATAGCCAAGGAATAAGAACAAGAAAACTTAGACAGTACTCTAGTTGAATATGAATGGAATAGAGCATGAACTTGAGAAGATGGGATCATACTTGATGAGAAACAACACAATGCCTCTGGAAGAATTGAAAGAGTGAAATGAAAATAACAGAGAAGAAGTTGGCAACTTATACCACAATTGAATTAAAAGCATCCTTAGAAGGAAGGATTGGACGGAGTTGTTCAGAAAATCAATAACAAAAGAATAAGCTTGTTGTGGGCTCATAGAAAACATCTCAATACTTGAGGTGAATTTCCTCCACAACCAAAAGATTTAATAGATGAGATGAAGGAAGAAATGCAATACTCCACTTCAAAAGAATATGGAGAATTAATTGCACTTCGAGACGCAAGAAGAAGAATGCTTGAGCTGCTCCACAAGAATATGATGAACATTTGAAAAGAATGAATTATATCATGAAGAACCACCATGAATAACTGCGGTAACAAAAGGGTGATGAGACAGAAATGATGGATGAAAAAGAATAAGATTAAAGCCTTGATGATTTAGACGGGATTCCGACGAGATAGCCGAGAAAATTTGAACTCCGGAAAAGAAAAGGTGAATCACTTGGGATTAGAATTTATTCATCATGAACAAACTCTGAAGGAAGGGATTAAATCAACTTGAAGAATAAGAATTATGTTATGCTTATCCTCCACCAATTAAATTGATGACAAGCAATGGATTTGCATACTACTTATTCGTGTTGAAATTTATTAAAGAGGGATATAGCGCAAAACTCGAGAAAGTCTTTATGAACCACCGGTAAGATTGGAGAGAACGAAAGAATTGATATGATCACACATGAAAAGAACTCTTGAGCGAACCACTGTAAGAATTGAAACCGAGTGATGAAAGAGAATAGTCCACCGTAAGGAATTGAAATTGAGTGAATACAAGAGAATGAATTGCCGAGAAGATTAAAGCACTTGAGGAAATTTAGATACAAGAGAACGAAGAGATCATGAATTGATTAAAGTATACTTGGATGAAGCATCGAAAGAATACGGAGATGAACGAAGAGACATCAATGAAGAATAGTTGGAGGACGAAGTTGAAAACTGAGAACAAAAAAATCTTCTGAAATGATGGCCTTTGGAGGATCACAATGGAAAGAATTCATGAAATGCTCTGGATAGCTAAGAAAAGATTTATTGATGATCGGAATAATTCGAGAGGATAGCATTAATCTAGAAGCACAAATCTTCGAGAGAACGGATAAGGATTTAGAGGAACTTTTCCCCATCTTCAAATGACGAATATGATGATGAGCTACACCACCTCAAATTGTTGAGATACTCCGGAAGAATGAAAATATGGAAGGTTGAACCAACGATGAAAAGAATTGAAAACGATCTTGGATAAGGCATATGACTGATGGAATCTATACTTATGTCACACTTTGAAAAGAATTTGGGAATAGCTTCGGAAATATTAGAAGAGTCAGGTAAGATCCTGGGAAAAGACCTGTGGGTTATGAGCCCACCAAAGAGAAAACATCGTTGGAAAGGATCGAAAAGGAGATGATGCACCGAAAGGATTAAAAGACTCAAAGGAGGTGACAACCTCGAATTAATTTGAAGGCAAACACGGATCTCGTGAGATAACTTCGAAACTCCGGAATGATTAAACGGCGAGAGGCGAGCGAGCAATTGAAGTCATTTGAGCCGAGGGAAAGAATATGATGAGGACCAAATACAAATTGAATTGGAACCACCGAAAAAAAAAAGATGAAGAATGTCGAACGAGAGGAGATTTCAACCATTGAAATAATTAAGGAAATAATGAAGAAACTTCGCACGAATAGGATGGATACTCGATTAAGGACTCCGGCTCCGAGAAGAAAAAGGGTGTGCGGGTGGGAAAAACAAAGACCACTTCGGACGGTGAAAACCACACTGGTTGGAAAGAACTGGGGATTGAACTAGCAAAAGATGAAGAGGGTCGAATCAACTTGACGAGAATTGCACCGGTTGAAGAAGGCTGACATCGCAACGAACGAAAACTAACTGTGTGATCCTAGAAAAATAAGAAGGGGAAGAGGAGTAATTCAAAACACCTACGTCAAGATACCTCACCAGCGCGACGAAGGGGTTGAGGAGTAAAAAGAATTCCTCCTCGCTGATATAACTAGACTCCGAAAAAAATTAGCTAGACTCGACAACGGCAAAAACTACGATCAATCAAGGGGGCTCCAATGGTCGGTCGAGGCTCTGATACCAACTTTTCATTCCCAAGATGCGATTCTATCCCGATCACGTATAACTTCGTGACTGGGTCACAATCGCATTTCGGGCACTTAGCAAGATGGATATCATTACATAAATAGATGGGGATACATACAAGTCATACAATAGTCACATGAATACAACACGTCATAAACAAGGCATCCGACTACGGAAGAAAACACATGAAGAACACAACGACATCCATCCTGCTATCCCAGGCTGCCGACGAGGAACCTATCCCAAGATCGACAAAGTAGAAGAAGAAAGAACTTCAACACAAGTAAACATTGCTCTCGTGTAAAGTCATCAGAAACATGTACTTGCAATTGGTATTGTAGTATTTGTGAGACACGAGGACTCAGCAATCCCATAACCATGGGTATCAATACTAGCAAAGCTTAAAGGTATGGAAAGGATAAGTGGTGAGGTTGCAGCAATGGCTAAGCATTGTATGGTGGCTAACTTACGAGTACAAGAATAAGATGAGCATCTACGCCAACGGTCGCAAATTAGTAATGATCACTAAGTGATCCTGAACTACCTCCGCGTCAAACATAACCCCATCATGTTCTCTTCTCAAATTGAAAAGAGACGATCATGGTTACTCACGTGGTTGATGTACTTTATTTTGAATCCTCTTTCAAGTTCTCTACAACCATATATTAACAAATTCCAATCTACCACATAATCGTGGCCAGACTTTCGAAAGATCATAACCCTGCAGGGGCGTCCCAACTTAGCCCTTCACAAGCTCTCAAGATTAGGAGAGGTAAAACCTCTTATCTTAGGGACAACCCGATCAGACTCGGAATCCTGGTGCACAAGACATTTTGACAATGGTAAAACAAATCCAGCAAGACCTCCCGACGTGCTGACACCCTGATAGTAGCGGCGTGTATCTCGTCTTAGGCCACGTCCGGATTGGCTAAGTTTTCGGCTGGCACACCCATTGGTGGCCCCGGCTACTACCATTTTGGACCAACACTCATGAGGAGCATTGGCACGGGTTGTAATTTAAGTCCTTGGGGTCCAGAATGTCCCTATGCAAGTTATTTAGTTATGGCAAATAGTAAAACCAAAGTTGGGCCTTGCTGGAGGAGTTTTATTCAAAGCGAACTGTCAAGGGGCTCCCATAACCCCCAACTGTGTTAGGAATGCAAACTCAAGGATCATAACACCGGTTTATCGGTTCTTAAGGCGGCATGAGTGTAACAAAACACTGAGCAAAAGGCCAAGCCTTCCACCCATTGCCAAGTATATATGTGCATTAATTTAAATAAGCGATATTGTGATATTTCCAAAATATCCAAGTTCCAACATGGAGCAATCTTCATCTTCGCATGCAACTAACAATGCTATAAGATGGGCTAAGGAAGTGGTAACATAGCCAAACAATGGTTTGCTGGGACGGTGAAAGAGGTTAGAGGTTGTTTCATGGCACAATGGGAGGCTTGTTAAACAAGAGGTGGGTAGCGCGACATGTAGTGATAGCAACGAAACAACTAGCATAGCAATGATAGAAATGAGATCCAAGGTGACGGTTATCTTGCCTGAAATCCCGCAAGGAAGAAGAACGAGTCCATGAAGAAGACGAAGCCACGAAGACGAACCAGGCATAGTCGAACGAATCCTCAAGATCACAACGAAACAGGAACTAACGAAAAGAAGCAAACAACATGGTAAACACCCAACACATAAACAAGACATGATGCACAACCAAGAATTATGCATTACAAGCTACATGATGCTACTCATGGCAAGAGATGATGCAAACAAGAACATCACACCAAGCACGTTTAAGTGAGGCTGGAAACAACATATAACAATTTCGGTTGGTCCTCATATCCAAATTTCAAAATTAGTCCAGATCTGAACAAACCTTAAGTTCAAGTTGTTAAACAGCAAGTTAACATTCACCATGATGATCTACACGATTTTCTAGTCAAGTGACATATAAAGTTCATTTAATTCGGAGCTACGGCCTAGAAGATATGAGTAAAACAAGTTAAGCATGGCATTGAAGCAAAATACATTCAAATATCAAGAACAACACTCAAAACATAGATAAAAAATGACATGATGCATCTACATGCAAAACCAAGCAAGTGTCATACAGAGCATGCCCCAAACGGAGCCACGGTTCAACACATACACACGAAGCAAGATTAAAGGACAAGTTGTCCAAAACAGCAACTAGGCATCTTACAAGCATCAAAACAACATGCTACAAGTATAAGATAGGCACAAGCATGGCATGACCTCAAAGTACATATCACGTGCTTCCAATATCATCAAGTATCGGGTCCATAGGCATCAAGAGTAATCCAACATGACAAGGTAACAAGCAAACTTTATATCACAGATTATGACTTTGTGAAAAACTGGGCATACACATGAGCAGAGTTAATATATTGACATGTTGGAGGCAAGAAACGAAGATGCTACAGCACAATAACATGGCAAACCAAAACCATGGCATGCTAGTCCATAACATGCAGCTCAAAGAACGCAACATTTCATCTACATGGGAGCAACAGGTTCATGGCATTCATCAAAACAAGATGTAAACATGATATAGTAGATTCTCAGACTTAGTAAAACTCTGGGAATGCAACAACAACATTATGATGCTGACTTTGGAGGCAAATAACAACAAGCATAGCAATTCTAATAAACATGCAAAGGTCGTGAACATGTAGTAGGCATGGCATACTCCAAATAACTCCATTGGCACAACTCCATATTATGCATATATTAATTACAATGAGCTTTGCCAAATGGAACATGTTGTTGACAGGCTCATAGATTTATCATAATCACAACTTGAGAGCAAGAACATGCTACAGCAACTTATAATTGCAAACAAGGGCATGGATGGATAGAGCATAACATGGACTTCAAAACAGGATCATTGGTCATCTCCAACTATGCATAGATTTGACTGTAGCATCAAGCAAACATGGCATCACAATATAACAGATTATGACTTAGCAGTTTTACTAAGTTTCAGAAAATAGCAAATAGTGAGTATGTCACTTTGCAAGCTTGTCGCACTCACCACAAGGCATATCATGACAAACCAATTACACCATTGCAAAGATGACATGATTGTGCTCCTAAAACATGCTGACATGATGCTCAAACAAAAATCACACAAAAAGATATGAAAAAGACAAATGAGCAAGTTATATCAAATTTCAACAGTTAACAACACTTAGCACTTTTGCAACAGAGATTAACATGGCAAGATGCAACCTAACATGAATACAAACCACACCATCATATAGAGCACAGAGAGATGAACATGTTGACATATTATACACTCAATTTGAACACACATGTGCAAAGTTACAAGCAGATTAGTATGCACACATGACATGATTTTTCCAAGGGATTTCGTCCAATTTATACCAGCGCGAAACAGGACGAGGGTGTTCTGGGACGGAGAGACGAGGGGGAGATGCGCTTGGATGGTGGGTCGGGGTTGGATCTTGGACGACGGGATCAAGGAGGGATTGGCGGCGGCCTTGGCCGGAGCTGCATGCCGGCGAGCTCGGTCAGGCGTTAGGGACGGGCGCCGGAGGCCGGGGCGAGGCAGATCCGGGCGGCGCAGCCCCGGATCTGGCCGGAGGTGGGCCCTGCGGTGATGGAGCGGTGAGGCGTGGCACTCTGGTGGCGGCTGGAGGCGGAGAGGCGGCGCGGGGCAGTGACGGGGTGGTGCAGGGCAGGGCTAGCGGCGGCAGGGCGCGGAGGCAGGCGAGGAGGCAAGCATGCGAGGTGGCGGTGTTCGACATAGCGGGGTCGAGGCGGACGCCGACGGCGAGGTGGCGAGGAGGCGGCGTCGAGTGCTGGCTCGGCGGCGGAGATAGAGCCGAGCGGTGGGAGCGCAAAGGCGGGCGAACGCGGGCCTGGGGGCCGCTCCGGCCCAGTCGCGGCCGGGGCGGGCCATGGTGGCTGGGTTTTGGTGAGTGACGCGTGGCCTCACGCGGTTGGCTGGAGGGCGCGGTCAAGCGGCGACCGGCTAATGGTTGTGTGACGCCCGAGACCGGCGTCCCAGAAGATTCCAGATGTTCCGGGTTGCCCGTGTATTTCTTTTGTGCTTGTGTTATTTATTTTGCATTGCATAAACTTGATCATGTCATCCGCATCATATTAACAACATTAATATGTGTGAATTGTTGTTGCTTTAATAATTATTAAACATGCTCATGGGGATTTTCCGGAATTGTTGTTGTTCTTCCGGCCTCATTTAAAATGTCTAAATAGGTAGTTTATTTATGCTTCACCTCTTGCCATGTTAAAACACTTTAATCTTGTCTTGTAATTAACAAGAGTCAATTAAATAATTATAATGTGGTGTTTCGTCAATATGCAACACGTTGCATATTGAGCTCCACTTAACTTGTAGTATTTGTTTGTGCACTTGCCATGCCATGCATATTAAACCGGACATGCATCATACTTGGATGTGCATCGTATGCCATGTTTATGCTTGCGTGTTTACCATGTTGTTTCTTTCTTTCCGGTTGCTTCTCTTGTTAGCTTCGGTTTCGTTCCGGAGTTGTGAGGATTCGCTCGACTGTTGCTCCGTCTACTTCATGGATCTGTTCTTCTCCCTTGTGGAATCCCAGGCAAGATGACCGAACCCGGATACCATTACTATCTTTGCCTATTGCTAGAGTATCGCTCTTTAGTATTTTTGCCTCGATGCCCATGTCTTTCCTGTCAGCCTCCTACTGTAACCATCACCATGTTTAACCACCCTACCTATGAAAACCGTTGCTTGGCTAAGTACGCTTCGCTCAGCCCTTCTTATAGCATTGCTAGTTGCAGGTGAAGATCGAAGATGCTCGCTTCATGTTGAGGTTGTTGGGTTATATCACACTGTATAAATGCTTAAAATGAAATCATCTATATACTGGCAAGGGTGGAAGGCTAAGCCTTTTGCTTGGTGATTTGTTCCACTCATGCCGTTAGGAACCGTATAAATCGGTGTTATGTTCCTTGATTATGCGTTCCTAACACGGTTGGGGTGTATGGGACCCCCTCGATAAACCGCTAAGTGCTAAGTCTTTTCCAGCAAATCCCAACATTGGTACTATTTGCCTCATAATAACAACTTAATTAATTATTAAATTTGCATAGGGGGTCGCGTCCCCGAGGATTCTTAATTCTACATAGCAGGGGGGCCAGTGCTTATGGTGTTGGTCCCAAACGGGGAGCCTGCGGGAACCACCGCGGGGAAACTCGAGGATTGGTTTTACCTGTAGCATCGCCCATCCGGTCGTGTCCTGAGACTTAGATACGCGCGGCTACTATCAGGGTGTCGACACGCCGAGAGGATTTGCTGGATTAGTCTTACCTTGGTTCGGTATATCTTGAGCACGGGATTCCGAGAATACTCGGGTCTTCCCACCTTGGAGTTGCGACTCCGCGGATCGTGGGCTTGTAATGGGTCAAGTTGGAACACCCCTGCAGGGTTATGAACTTTCGAAAGACGTGCCCGCGGTTATGTGGCAGATGGGAGCTTGTTAATATCCAGTTGTAGAAAACTTGACACAATGTTCTAATACACTACCAGCGTGTGTACCGTGACTGTTAATTTCCGAATAGGGATTCGGGAGTTGAACACGGTGGGGTTATGTTTGACCGGCTTTAGTTAGGATCACTTCGTGATCATCTCTCGACCGAGGCTTTCTCTTCTCGCTCTCTATCACGTAAGCTAGTTGCTAGTTGCTGCTGCAGACACTACTCTTTTCTTCAGCCTTATCCTCTCCCAAGGCTTAAATAGTCTTGTTACCCGGGAACGGGATTGCTGAGTCCTCTGTGGCTCACAGTTACTTCACCACACCAGATGCAGGTTCAGCCGAGTTCGATGCAGGAGCTGGTTCAAGTTCTTCACTGGGAGCTCGATGAAGAGAGTAGCCGTATGCTTGTGACGTTTTCGACGATCAGTAGTGGTTTCTACTAGGATTCGATCCTGACCTGTGGCGTTATGTTGTTTTGGTATCTTTCTTTGGATCTTCACCCGTAGTCGGGTTGTGATGTTTTGAATGATGTTTTGCTTATGTAATGTATTGTGTGAAGTGGCGAGTGTAAGCCAACTATCTCCTTTTGCAATTTAATCCCTCTTTTACATGAGTCGTGCAAAGATACCAAACTTGCGATCATTCCAGAATGGGCTTATATCTTTAAGTCGTGCCTCGACACGTAGGAGATATAGTCCCATCATGGGCATTACAGGTTGGCTGCCACGTGGCGGAGGCAAGTTCGCCGGTGGAGGATTTTGAGGTGGAGGTGGCTGGATCTGCCTGGTGGCGCGGAATTTGAGGCAGAGGGAGGCTAGAGGTAGGTGGAGGGCTAGGATTGCCAGATTTGGCAAGGGGGTGTTTAAATAGGCAGGGGTTAGGGTTTAGGGGTGTTTTGCACCCTTCGGTGATGATCAGACGGCTCCGGACACGAGAAGGGGTAGGATGGGCCTAGGTGGAGTCGGTGGGTTGTGCAGAGAGGTGTGGGCTAAGATAAGAGGAGAGGAGAGAGGCTCGGCAGGGGTTTTCAGAGACCAAAAACGTCTGATGTTAGACCGGCAACGGCGTCGTTCTATGTTTAACGGTTGGGCTATCAAAGGAACTCCAAATGCGACGAAATTTGGCTGACGGCCTGTCTACACTATAATACGACCGCACGTCAAGTTTCATCCCATTCCGAGAACATTTTCCGGCCACTAATAAAATAAATATTTGGAGGTGTCGCGGGTGCGTGCGAGTGTGTCTAGGCTTAGAACAGACAACTGAGAGAACTGGGAGATGGGCAACTACAAATGGATGCAAGTTTAGAAAACTGTGCAGATGCAATGCACATGATGACATGGCAAAGTGCAACACGCAAGCAGATGACATGGCAACGGCAGCGAATAAGAGGAAGACACCTGGCGCATCGGTCTCGTGGTGCCACACTTTTGCCTTGTAATGTTGTACTTAATTAATTGATATTGGATTATGTATCATCACTCTGCACCTGAGCTTCATTATCCTCTATTTCTTCAAATATTATTTGATCTATATTACTCTTTACAAAATGTAGAATAAAGGCAACTCATATAAAGAAGTTTCTTTGTGGAATTTCCTGAATTATCCTTCCATCAACATGGAGAAGGGCTTTGCCATCCCGTGTTAACATGTAATGTAAGTTCATCCTTCTCAAGCCTTCGAACTTTTTTCTACTATAGCTTTGGATAGGCGTCATTTCCTCCACTTCTATTTACTTTGGTGTTTACATCTGATTGGATGTTTGCAACAACTACCAGTTTTAAATTCTTGTTGTAAAAACATGTTCCCTATGTAGAACATATCCATTTATTTGCTTATATAATTGTGAAACCTGTTATGTGTCTCCTTGGTTCTCTTTCAGAGTCGTATCTCTCATGCCAGGCAGAACTTTAGGGAAGATAGTAAGCCAAACCATCTTGAAGAGAGCCAAACCTCTTTGAAGTTGTTGCCTCAATCAGTTCGACTTCTTCAATCTCAACTTAAAGTGGGAAGGCTTACTTCAGCTCAGCTCCAACTTCATGTCAGTGATGTGATGAAGGCCGCAAAGGACACCCATGCGTGCTTTCTTGCTACGTAGCTATAGTTAAAGCATCTATCGGTGACACAACTGAGGTTTGAACAGCTTGTTCAACTGCTTTGGGTGCAGCGCCCGGATAGGCCTAATGCCTTCTAAAGTATCCTCAGTTATGTATGTCCTTTTGTCGTTGCGTTTAATGCACTGGTGGCTACCTTTGATGCCTGGTGTATGTAATCCACAGCCACGTTGCGCTTTATTATCACCGGTGGTGAACTTTGATGCCTAGTGGATGTAATATGCCGTAATTTCTTTATTGTATAGTCTAGGTTTATTCTTGGTCGGTATGTTGTAATTTAGGCCGGAAGCTTCAATGGATCTCAAAGTTGTCGGTCTTCAGGCCGGCCCGTAACTCGCTATATATGGGCCAAAACATGGGCCTATAACCATCTTGGGCCATTAGCAGGCTAAATGTATAGTAGTTTTCCGCCTTTAACAGGCCGAGTAAAGATCTGGGCCAGTTGGGAGAGAGAATACCATGTGCTTTTAACACGCTAGAAACTAGATTGGGGTAGCGTTGAGAGAAAAAAAATCATGGGACAGTGCAAGCCGAAAGTGCCTTAGGCCCATGTTTGGCCCAAATAGAGCGAACCGTTAACAGGCCAAAATATATTTTGGGCCCTATTTGGCCCAATAAATTTATGGGCTTTAAGCAGGCCGGTGTCAACGCAGGTCGTAGGCCCAACAGTCTCACGGGCCATCAACGGATGAGCTTTAAGTAGGCTGAATTCAACACGGGTCGTAATTAGACCCAACTGTTAGACGGGCCATTAATAGGCCGATAGGCCTATTGGGCTGAAACTTATCCACGAAGACTACGGGCCGTTAAGAGGCCTAATGTTACTTCAGACAAGAAATAGCCCAGTTTCTCCATGGGTCGTTAAATGGCCCAAAGTGAAACCAGGCCGACAACGGCTCAGGTGCACCACGGGCTGCTAACAGGCCAAAACTATTACCGAACCGAACTGGTAAAAGGGCATTTAACAGGCTAAAATACAAACCCAACTTAGATTGGGCCCAAAAGAACAGTGAACTGTTAACGGGCCTGATCTGATATGGGCCGTAATTTGGCCCAAAACACGACAGGCTGTGATTGGGCCTTATCTGATATGGGCCTCAATTTGATCCAAAACATGGCAGGTTGTTAACGGGCCAGCCCACTAGTGCCTGAAAATATATGGTGGGCCTTTAGCTGGGCCGGCCTTTTTACCTTCAATGGGCCACTTCTGGGCTATGCCGTGTGTCGATATGTCATAGGCGCTTTCCGTCCATTGTAGGGATTACATCTATCCCAATGATGAGCTGACACGTGGATCTTCCTGCCAATGAGAATTTTACACGTGGAAAATTGCCATTGGTCGTGGCTGTTAGCGGGTTATCAGATCCAAAACTGGACCCGATAGCTTAACGGCGACCCGTTATGGTGGAGGCCACGTGTCGGTTACCCTTGACGAAAGCACTTCCATGACACGACATTTATCGTCATGGAAGTGGACACTTCCGTGATGATAATTTCGGTATTGTCATGGAACACTTCTACGACAACACAGGTATGACTATCTTGATTCTGTCATAAAATCGTCATGGATGTACATGCATGACAGAAAACGTGACCTACTATGACAAACACGTATTATCACGAAAGTGGTTTTTTTGTAGTCCATCTTCATCCTACACCTCCCACGGATCGATAAACCTTTGGACATCCACTTGAAGGAAATTTGCTGATGTCCTACAAAACTCTGCATTTGGAGGCCCAACACGAGTCTACAACAATAAAGTAGCATTGCAGACATCAAGCTTTTTTCTGGCGCCGTTGCCGGGGAGGTGAGTGCTTGAAGGTATACCTTTAGATCTTGCAATCGAACCTTTTAGTTTCTTGTTTTATCACTAGTTTGGTTTATAAAATAAAACTACAAAAAATGGAATTGAGGTTACCTCATATTATTTGTCTTTATAATGTCTTCCTTGAAAATGATGGAGCGAAAAATTGTGCTCAATTGATAGAAGAAGAATTCAATAAAATGTTTGGCATAAAATCCATGAATGATGAGCATCATTGCAATGTTGTTATTATGAATTCTTTGAATATCCATGATGCTGATGATATGCAAAGTCATAATCTTGGTGATGCTATGTTTGATGAAGATGATATTTTTAATCCCCCAAGTTTTGATGTGGAAATTTTGTTATGATGATTGCGTGCCTCCTATTTATGATGATTACAATGATGAATGTGGGTTTGGAAGAGTGTCAACTCTAGGTAATGATCCCACTATTTTGGAGGGCATTGAATCTTATTATAATGATAAAAGTGGATTTCGTGAGGTCATGAATTTATTTAATGATGATTCCACTATTTTGGAAAGGGTTCCAATTGATTATTATGGGAACAAAGTTGCTATATAGGATGATTATTGTGATGACATGTATGCTATAAAGAATAATGGTAACCATGAAACTTGTCATCGTGATTTTAATGCACAATATTTTTATGCCAATCAAGTATCACATGGTAATTATTTTGTTGAGTTTGCTCCCACCACTATTCATGAGAATAAATTTTCTTATGTGGAGAGTAGTAAAATTTCTATGCTTATGAATCATGAAAAGCATGCTTTATGTGATAGCTATATTGTTGAATTCATTCATGATGCTACTGAACATTATTATGAGAGAGGAATATATGCTTCTACATATCTCAATAATATCAAGTTTCCTCTTGTTATGTTGAAAGTTTTGAAGTATTGCTTGTTTTGCCTTCCTATGCTAGTTGATTCTTGCTCCCATATATTGTTTTCCCACAAAATCCCTATGCATAGGAAGATGGTTAGGCTTAAATGTGCTAGTCATATGCTTCATGATGCTCCCATTATGTTTCAAATCTTTACTTTTATGTGAGCATCATTGAAAACATCATGCATAGCTAAAAAGGCATTAAAGAAAAGCGCTTGTTGGGACACAACCTGTCGGGGAATAACCATGCCCACCTATGGGACGGAGGTCCCTTTTGGGTCGGCAAGGGGATGGGCACGTTCCACAAAGAGTGGAGAAGCGCGGAGCAGCGCTTCGGGGATCACACGGGCGGTTTTTACCCAGGTTCGGGCTGCCGCGAGACGTAAAACCCTACCCCTGCTTTGATGGATTGATGGTGAAAAGATGGAAAATGTACGCGTTGCTCTTGTCTGGCAGGGTTGCCTTGGGGGGAGAGCGGTCGCGCGTGTGAGTGTGTACGGGTTGGAATGGCCAAATCCTCTCTACGGTTGCCATGGGCCTCCTTTTATAGGTTAAGGGGTCACCACAGTGGCAAATTAGTATTTCCAAGTTGATTAGATAGCAAACAGTGCTATCATACCGAACTCTGCAGATTGCATTAAATAAACTGCTTAGTGTCACATCATAGTTCGTCTGGCAAGCCTTGCCAGCCTGTTTTGCCAGCTGTGTTCCTACTTGCTTGACACATCTCTCGACGGGTGTCATTTGGTGGTTCTGGTGGTAGGAAATGGCTGCCACGTAGCAAGAGGCGGCCACTAAGCCACCTTGGAGCTTGACACGACACTAATTGGCGATGGGCATCATTGCAAGGTGGAGTTTTACCTCCGAGAGCCCCGACAAGCCTGCTGGGGCGCTCTTGGTGGCTTGCTGCCGGGGGGACGTCTCCTCGCCAGGCTCGCATGCCCGGCAAGGATGGTTCTTCTTCTGGTGGTGTCTTGCATCTTTAGCTAGTCTTGGTTGTCTTGATCTCCTTGACTAGTCCTTTGATTCCTCAAGGAGCTGGTCTCTTCGTGTCTTGATCTAGTGCTTGGTGTTGTAAACTTTCCCTTCAGCTTGTGCACTTGTTGCCCGTGCACTAGTCAGGGGAAAACACATCCCCCTATTTGTGTACCCCGACATAAGCCCCCGGGCCTGAGCCGAACGTGTCGCTAGGAACGTTGGGTTAGGCCCCAAATAGTGCACGGACACGTGGAAGGGAGAAGCCATACAATGGCTCGTCGTGATGACCAGTTTGTCCAACGTCCACTTCGCGCAATTATCGTGAATCATGGAGGCGTGGGACTATAGTAGTTTAATGTAAAAACGGTAACTTTTCTGAAGAGCCGCGCCGGCCCCACATCTTATCCCATTAAAAGGGAAAAACACGGAACGGTACTGCTCATCCATTGCCCGTCTTGCCTCTGCTTCATCTTCCTCCGCAAGCCAAGCAAATGCCTTCTTCCCTAGTTCTCGCATTCGCTGTTGATTCCTCCTCGATCGTGTTCCTGCATCCCCCTACTGTGATCTAGGGAGATGGTGAAGAAAAACAGATCCAAGAAGAAATCGGAGGCCGCTGTAGAATAGGTGGTGGTCGAGGGGAACAAGAGAGGAACAAAGCTGGACAAGAAGCGGAGGAAAGATGTCGTCTTCTTCTCATCGAACCTCGATGCCGCCATACTGCAGGCGACGTATGGATATCTATGGGGGAGGATTGTCCCGGAGGGGTACGACGCTCCTAAAGTTTTGGTGGAGGGGAAAGAAGAACTGCTAGATTAATACCGGTTCTCTGTGCATATTTCATATGTGGTCTCTGTCCTCCTTACTCGGATTTCTTCGAGGAGATGATGGCGCTTAATGGTTTCCATATTCTGGACTTCACGCCGAATGCAATGGCCTGCATGGCGATATTTCCTCATTTGTGCGAGAACTTTGTTGGGTTGGCCCCCAATGTTGATCTGTTCTGGCACTATTTTGTGATGTGGGTGGAGAATAAAAACCACCGCTTGGGCAACATAAGCTGGATGCCGCGGGTGATACCGCGGAAGGATTGGGATTATATTTCTGGCAACCAGCGCAGTCGTTGGGAGGAATAGAGGGGGTGATTGGTGTTGGATCCAGGATCAAGAAGCCCCTGAGTTTTGCTGGGCAAGGATTGAATGCATCGAGCACAACAGTGACTGGAAGGATCTTGGGCTCACCGAAGACAAGCTCCGCCCGGCAATTAACAAGATTACTCGCCTGAAGGCTACAGGATTTCCTTCTCCGCCGAATCGCTACTCTGCAGCCAAGGGATAGGTTTGACTGCGAGTATGGGGACATGGCAGATAGGATGAGGTTGCTCCCCAGCCTGACAAACAACCTGATGGTTTATGGCCATGCCTGGCTGTGCGATCCACCATTTGGCCGCTTCGGGCTGTTCCCGTTGCCGCGGGTGTTATCTCGCTGAACGTCAACTCTACGGGGAGTCAAATCCTACAATGGATGCCCCAATGCAATGTTGCTGGCGTCTCGAGTGACTGGCGGTTGCCCACTCTTGAGGAAGAGCTGGAATGGACCTCCACTCTGGTAGAAAGGGTTACCAAGGTGGAGACTAAAATGTACTCCCTCCGTCCAGGTGTATTGGGCGCCTAAGGAGCTGCACCATGATCTAGGTGTGATGGGACTGGCTGTAATATTAGATATAATTAGCATTAAAAATCTTGTAAGTTGAACTAATTAATTGCAATTCATTTGCCTTACCAATCAACATGCAGCACGAAACGCATGCAACCAGAGTTATTGCCCATAAGATTGAAAACTTGTGCATGAGGGTGAAGCGAACGAGGCATGAGAGTGATACGAGGCTGATTTAATTCCTTCGCGCCTTACTCATTTGGAAATTCTAAAATCGCTAAGATGCCCAATGCACCTGGACGGAGGGAGTACAAGCGCACGTCCTCGATGGAGGTGGCGTACATCCAGAAGTGATTGGAGGAGGATAGGGCGGCCCGAGCTGCGGCATCAGAGAAAGACAAAAAGGCGGCGAAGGGCAAAGTAAAGCTAGAGCAGGGACCTCTTCCCGCTGCAAGGGTGTGATACGTCTCCAACGTATCTATAATTTTTTATTGTTCCATGCTATTATATATGATGTTTTGGATGTTTAATGGGATTTATTATACACTTTTATATTATTTTTGGGACTAACCTATTAACGCAAAGGCTGAGTGCATATTGCTGTTTTTGCCTATTTCAGGGTTTCGCAGAAAAGGAATATCAAACGGAGTCCAAACGGAATGAAACCTTCGCGAGAGTTATTTTTGGAACGATATCAACACAGAAGACATGGAGTACACATGAGGGAATGAAGGAGGCGGCCATGAGAGTCCAGGGCGCGCCCCCTCCTACAGGGCATGCCCCCCACCCTCGTGGGGCCCCTATGGCTCCCCCGATGCCCTCCTTCCTACTATATATACCCATGCACCCTGAAAACATTGAGGCAATGGAGAAAACCCTAATTCCACCGCCGCAACCTTCTGTTCCCGTGAGATCCCATCTTGGGGCCTGTTCCGGAGCTCCGTCGGAGGGGGGATCTTCCACGGAGTGCTTCTACATCAACATCATTGCCTCAACATGAGTTGTGAGTAGTTTACGACAGAGCTTCGGGTCCATAGTTATTAGCTAGATGGCTTCTTCTCTCTTTTTGGATGTCAATACCAAGTTCTCCTTGGTCTTCGAGGAGATCTATTTGATGTAATCTTTTTGCGGTGTGTTTATCGAAATCCGATGAATTGTGGGTTTATGATCAAGATTATCTATGAGAAATATTTGGTTCTTTTCTGAATTCTTTTATGTATGATTATAATATCCTTACAAGTCTCTTCGAATTATCGGTTTGGTTTGGCCTACTGAATCTATAGTTATTGCAATGGGAGAAGTGCTTGGTGATGGGCCTCGAACCCCTCGTTGGTTACCCCAAGTGGAAGGTGTAAGATGCAGTAAGTAGAAGTGTTTTCCCCTAGCAAAGATGCCAAGGATCGAATCCCCAGAGACTCCTAGGTTCAACAAGTAGGTGTCAATTGCTACGGCGCCAGATTAGTAGCAACCAAGTTGGACCTGCACACAGATACAAATAACTTTGCTCCCAACGAGTACAGAGAGGTTGTCAATCCCTCCGGCCTTGTAGTTCACAAAGGTTTAAAAGCAATATGATAGTAGTGATAGATAGTGTTTTGCAATAGTAAGTAAATAGTGATAAGTAAATAGTGAATGTGATCAATGATGGTAATATGGACCGGAGTCTCATGATGTTCACTAGTGATGTCTCTCTCCCAAAAGACGATAAAACAGCTATGTGAGGTAAACAAATTACAGTTGGGCAATTGACAGGACCACGAACGCAAACCAATGCTGATTACATTGCAAGAAAGGTTGAGGTTCAAAGCATGGGCGGTACGCCAAAGTAAGTAGACCGAAATCCATCAATATCTACTACTAATCATCCACCTTGAGATATCTATCCAGAACATCTCGCTGGTATTAAGTTGCGAGTCCCACCCATAGTGTAAACTCAATGCAACAGACAACTGCATTAAAAGAACTTTGCTTAAAGTAAACAATCCTTGCACCCGCGGGCACAAGCACCGTTGTTTTCCCCCTTGTGGCAACAGCACATCCCCTAGACTCATGTTTCTGTCACTCAAGCTAGTCATCGAGGGGCATGAACCCACAATCGAGCATAACGTTCCCTCTTGGAGTCACTACCTATTACTCGGCCAAAGCAATAAATAACAACGGAGAACATGCAAGAATTACTTATGAACTAAAATATAAAAGAGGTGAATCAAATATATTACTCAAGATCAATCTGAACATAATCTCATAATCCATCGGATCCCAGCAAACTCAACATAGCAACAGCATAAGGATTACATAGGTGCCTCGATCATGTAGGGCAGCTCACGAGGACTAATTAGTGAAGCACAAGAACGGGAGGAGAACATCACATAGCTACTGGTCATGGACTCATGGTCCAAGGGAGACTACTCACGAGTCATCCGGGAGGCGTCCATGGTGGTGGAGAAGCTCCCGGTGGTGATCCTCCCCTCCGGCAGGGTGCCGGGAAGAGTTCTCCTGGTGCTCCCGATCTTGGAAGCAGTGGCGGCGGCGGGACAGAGATGGGATCGCGAAAAGAAGTCCTTTTCTGAGGGTTACGGAGGACCCTTTAAATATATGCCAAAGTAGGGCACCGGGGGAGCCTCGGGGGGCCTAGGCGCCCCCCCGGCGCGGCCCAGGGGGGCGCGCCCATAGGGCGCCTGGAGCCCCTGTGCCCCCCCCCCAGGCTGCCCTTCGGACGCAGTGTTGTTTCCGGTTCGCTGATTTTTTATATAATTTTTCTGGATTTTTCTGGGCAGTTCTCGAAACGTGAAAACCTGAAATACAAAAACAGCCGAAAACAGAAACTGGCACTGGGGTGCACTGGATTAGTAAGTTAGTCCAAATATGATCAAAAGTGTATGGAAGTGTATGAATATCATAGCAATATCACCCAAAAGTGGCATGGAGCAAGCAGAAATTATAGATACGTTTTGGACGTATCAACATCCCCAAGCTTAATTCCTGCTCGTCCTCGAGTAGGTAAATGATAACAAGAATAATTTCTGTGGTGACATGCTATTAACCATATAGGACTTTCTCATAGTCATATGACAAAAGCTTACTGAGACAATGATTCTATAGTAATTAAATTGTCTCAAGAGAAAATCACAAATGACTGAAAGTTTTACAACATGAAACTGAAACATCAAAAAGATTTGCAATGAACATGATGTGCAAATATGATAAAGTGATATCTAGCTTGCCCCCTTTAGCGATGCAAAACATAAATGCAAGGGCACCTTCAAGGTTTAAGTGATGACTAGATACAATCATTTCAGAATAAACGATATCACAACCATGCAAAAGACAATGCTACTTTGGGACAATGCACATTACACTCAGAATGACAATCATGCTCTCAGTAGTTGGTGCTTTAACATAAAGGTAAAAGAAAGGTTAAGTGCTAGAGATTTTTATTTTGAAAACATGGAAGCAATTGTGTCAACGGTGGTAGTACTTCATATGTGTCATGTATAAAACATCCTATAAGTTGCAAGCCTCATGCATCGAATACCAATAGTGCTCGCTCCTTGCCCTAATTAGCTCGGATCCCCATGGGTTATCATTGCATTGCATATGTTTTAACCAAGTGTCACAAAAGGGTACCTCTATGCCACCTGTACAAAGGTCCAAGGAGATAGATCGCATTTGATTTCTCGTTTTTGATAAATCTCAACTTGAGGACATCCATACCGGGACAACATAGAAAATAGATGATGGACTCCTCTTTAATGCATAAGCATATTCTCATAAGAGATTGAGGATTAAGGTCCAAGCTAAAACTTCCACCATGATGCATGGCTTTGGTTGGCGGCCCAATGTTCTTCTCTAACAATATGCATATTAATTCAACCCACGGTAAATCACCCTTACTTCAGACAAGACGAACATGCATAGCAACTCACATGATATTCAACAAAAGTGTGACAGTTGATGGCGTCCCCAGAAACATGGTTACCGCTCAGCAAGCAACTTATAAGAAATAAGATACATAGGCAACATATTCTTTACCACAATAGTTTTTAGGATACTTTCCCATGAGCTATGTATTGCATGGTTAGTTTGCTTAGTGCAGGTGGAGGTTAGCAAAAGACTGGGAGCGACCAACTAAGAGAGCAATGACGGTCATAATCATGCAGAGCGACAAAGCAATATTGAATCAGGCATGGTAGTTATATCGCTACTTAGAAACAAAAGATCATCAAGGCTTGACAGACTTTCTTTACAGTCTTGAATATGCGTGAGCATACGCCAAGTCAATCAAAATAAATTCTCGAAGGAAGATATTACTAAACCATACCATATCATAGGCAAACAAACCAAGTTGGTACTTCAATAACACATTGGGAACCCCCCAGCTATTTGAGATTAACCATAAGAAAACCTGAACTACTAAGCACCATCATGAAAGTAGCATCTTTATCATAGACACATTAACCCATGCAACGGAAGTAAACTCTCTTAATAACGTGAGCATGGTAATTAAAGAGAGTTCAAGCAACCAACTAAATAAAAGCTCTTGAAAAGATAAGCATGAATACTAAGAGCAGAGTATGATAGTAGCTATTAAAAGACAAAGAACACACACAGCATAGATAGACATGAAAATTCTATGTAATGTTCTAGGTAGAGGTGGAGTGTGTTTCTCTCCCACATAAAGGAATGCTGGGTTCTGACTCGTTATGAAAAACTAAAAAGAAAACTAAAAGCAAAACCTCCAAGCATAGCACATAACATATGAAGTGATAAAAATATAGCGAAACGAAAGACGAACTGATAATGTTGATGGAGAAGGGGATGCACAGGGGCATCCCCAAGATTAGACGCTTGAGTCTCCTTGAATATTTCTTGGGGGTGCACGGGGGCATCCCCAAGCTTGAGCGCTTGACACTCCTGAATCTTTTTATCATCTTCCCTCGCACACTTGAAAACTCCCTTCATACATGACTCGTCATAATCTGATTAGCGAGGTTAGTACCCTTAATAAAATAATTATACCTTGCTGGAAATAAGGATATTCTTGAAGTTCTACTGTTTCTCAAGATTGCCAAAATGTTTTTGCAAAGAAAAAGCAAGTTCTTAATTTGCAAAGTGAAGGTAAGGCAAAACAGGACAGAATCTGTGAAAAACAGAACAGCAGGCAGTAATTGACCTGTTCAGGATACTTCTGCAACTCAAATCAAAAAACTCAGAACTGACGCACGAAAGACAATTATATAGAGAACGCTGTCGAAAAAATTCAGACCAAAAAGACGATCTGGTGATTTTATACCAATTTTTCTATCCAAGGACAGAATCTGTTTCCTGGACAGCACCTCACAACTTTTGAACTTTCTAGCAATCAGAGGCTATACTTGGCACAAATATGAAAAGCAAAGATACAATGATGATGCTACAGAAGTAAACAACATCAAGACACAACAAAAGCAAAAAAATTATTCATGTGGGCTGCTTCCCAAAAGCGCTTTCTTTTATGCCTTTAAGCTAGGCATAATGCATAGAGGAATCAATAATCATCATAATAATCGGAGTTATAAATGGGTTCAAATGATTCCTCAGCAAGTTCATTCTTGTTCCTTCTAGGAAAGGGGTACACACCTTTTGCCTTCCCGCGTAAGCGGATTTGTCCCTTACCTATATCGATGAAGCCTTTAACTGCTCGGAGGAAGTCCCTTCCAAGCACTATATTTCCTTGGTTTGGCTCCACGATGAAGAAATCAATCATTGCAATCCCTTTAAGGAATTTAACTGGCACATCTTTTATTTTTCCCTGGATTTCAGAAATATCTCCATTAGTATGTTCATGATAAGATGGTAGTATATCCATATTAAATTTTAAAGAATCATGAACAGTTTTTGGCATAGTAGAAACCATAGATCCAATATCACAATAAGCAAGGAAGTCTTGATTAGAGATGCTAATCCTAACAAGAGGCTCCCAGTCATTATCTATTTCCAAAATATCTCTCTTATTGGGTTTGGGTTTATCTACCTTTATTAAGTCTAGAGCATCCATTCTCTTTTCAATAGTAGCAAGTCTATCTATGATAGTATCAAAATTATGATCATAAACAAAGTAACTAGATAGACCATGTATAATTTCAAGAGCTCTAGCTTCATCGCACTCTAAGAAATCTCCCTCAGCTATAATGTCAAGGGAGTGTTTACACCATTTAAAAAGACCATGATAAAAATTTCTAAGCACAATTTTTCTAGGTATCCAAGGCATAATTCTCCTATGTGCATCAGAAATTCTGTCCCATGCCTTCTTCATATTTTCTCCATCCCTTTGATGGAAATCTAGAACTTCTGATTCCCTCAAAGCACCAAATCCTAACATGTTTGGCTAAACAGAAAGGTCTACTAATAAAAAGGAAAAATAAAAAAAAAATTGTGATTTTTGATTAAAAGGAACTACAGCAAAAAATGAAAAGTAAACTAACAAGACTAAAAAGCAAAGGTAAAAGATAGCATGCAACTCCCCTATCCTGAAGAGTGGAGTCCTCGGCAACGGCGCCAGAAAATACTCCTTGATGGGCCTCGAACCCCTCGTTGGTTACCCCAAGTGGAAGGTGTAAGATGCAGTAAGTATAAGTGTTTTCCCCTAGCAAAGATGCCAAGGATCGAATCCCCAGAGACTCCTAGGTTCAACAAGTAGGTGTAAATTGCTACGGCGCCAGATTAGTAGCAACCAACGTGGACCTGCACACAGATACAAATAACTTTGCTCCCAACGAGTACAGAGAGGTTGTCAATCCCTCCGGCCTTGTAGTTCACAAAGGGTTAAAAGCAATATGATAGTAGTGATAGATAGTGTTTTGCAATAGTAAGTAAATAGTGAATGTGATCAATGATGGTAATATGGACCGGAGTCTCATGATGTTCACTAGTGATGTCTCTCTCCCAAAAGACGATAAAACAGCTATGTGAGGTAAACAAATTACAGCTGGGCAATTGACAGGACCACGAACGCAAACCAATGCTGATTACATTGCAAGAAAGGTTGAGGTTCAAAGCATGGGCGGTACGCCAAAGTAAGTAGACCGAAATCCATCAATATCTACTACTAATCATCCACCTTGAGATATCTATCCAGAACATCTCGCTGGTATTAAGTTGCGAGTCCCACCCATAGTGTAAACTCAATGCAACAGACAACTGCATTAAAAGAACTTTGCGTAAAGTAAACAATCCTTGCACCCGCGGGCACAAGCACCGTTGTTTTCCCCTTGTGGCAACAACACATCCCCTAGACTCATGTTTCTATCACTCAAGCTAGTCATCGAGGGGCATGAACCCACAATCGAGCATAACGTTCCCTCTTGGAGTCACTACCTATTACTCGGCCAAAGCAATAAATAACAACGGAGAACATGCAAGAATTACTTATGAACTAAAATATAAAAGAGGTGAATCAAATATATTACTCAAGATCAATCTGAACATAATCTCATAATCCATCGGATCCCAGCAAACTCAAGATAGCAACAGCATAAGGATTACATAGGTGCCTCGATCATGTAGGGCAGCTCACGAGGACTAATTAGTGAAGCACAAGAATGGGAGGAGAACATCACATAGCTACTGGTCATGGACTCATGGTCCAAGGGAGACTACTCACGAGTCATCCGGGAGGCGTCCATGGTGGTGGAGAAGCTCCCGGTGGTGATCCTCCCCTCCGGCAGGGTGCCGGGAAGAGTTCTCCTGGTGCTCCCGATCTTGGAAGCGGCGGCGGCGGCGGGACAGAGATGGGATGGCGAAAAGAAGTCATTTTCTGAGGGTTACGGAGGACCCTTTAAATATATGCCAAAGTAGGGCACCGGGGGAGCCTCGGGGGGCCCAGGCGCCCCCCCCGGCGCGGCCCAGGGGGGGCGCGCCCATAGGGCGCCTGGAGCCCCTGTGCCCCCCCCCCCCAGGCTGCCCTTCGGACGCAATGTTGTTTCCGATTCGCTGATTTTTTATATAATTTTTCTGGATTTTTCTGGGCAGTTCTCGAAACGTGAAAACCTGAAATACAAAAACAGCCGAAAACAGAAACTGGCACTGGGGTGCACTGGATTAGTAAGTTAGTCCAAATATGATCAAAAGTGTATGGAAGTGTATGAATATCATAGCAATATCACCCAAAAGTGGCATGGAGCAAGCAGAAATTATAGATACGTTTTGGACGTATCACTTGGCTTTGGGTTCAATCTTGCGGTGTCCTTTCCCAGTGACAGCAGGGGCAGCAAGGCACGTATTATATATTTGCCATCGAGGATAAAAAGATGGGGTTTATATCATATTGCTTGAGTTCATCCCTCTACATCATGTCATCTTCCTTAAAGCATTACGTTGTTCTTATGAACTTAATACTCTAGATGCATGCTGGATAGCGGTCGATGTGTGGAATAATAGTAGTAGATGCATAATCGTTACTGTCTACTTGTCACGGGCGTGATGCCTATATATAATGATCATGCCTAGATATTCTCATAGTTATTTGCTTTTCTATCAATTGCTCAACAGTAATTTGTTCACCCACCGTAGAATTCTGCTATCATGAGAGAAGCCACTAGTGAAACCTATGGCCCCGGGGTCTATTCTCAACATATTAATCTACAATCTACTTTACTTTGTTGTTTTTACTTTCTGTTCTTATATCCAAAAATACCAAAAATATCAAACTATCCTATCTATCAGATCTCACTTTCGTACGTGACCGTAAAGGGATTGACAACCCCTTATCGTGTTGGCTGCGAAGTTCTTATTTGTTTGTGCAGGTATGAGGGACTCGCGTGTGGTCTCCTACTGGATTAATACCTTGGTTCTCAAAAACTGAGGGAAATACATATGCTACTGTGCTGCATCACCCTTTCCTCTTCGAGGGAATACAACGCAAGCTCGAGAAGTAGGAAGAGGGTGAGACGCCAGTCTGGGAGGAGGTTGCCGAGAAGGAGCTCATTGGGGATGGCCTTTTCCAGATCGAGGCCCTGTACACCGCGGCGACAGAGTCTCTTGCGGAAGAGGGAGATGGAGATTTGCAGATACCTGGAGAGGGGTGGCTCGCGGAGGGCCCCAAGCCCCCGAGCCACATTTGGGCCCGCGTGTCCGCAAGAGGCCAGCCAGTCGAGGAACAGCTCTGCCGGAGCCCTAGATTGGTTTCCGCCAAGGTTCCGCCTCGAGACGGCGGCATCTGGTCCCGAAAGTCTCCTTATGATTTTTTTTCTAGGTCAAAACACCTAATATAGGAGAAGATGGGCGTCGGGGGGCCATCTGGTGGCCCATGAGACAGGGGGCGCGCCCAAAGAGGGGGGCGCCCCCCACCCTCGTGGACAGGTGGTGCCCCCCCTGGTGATTCTCTTTCGCCAGATATTTTTTATATTTTTTGAAACGGTATCCTGTGGAGTTTCAGAGCTTTTTGAGTTGTGCAGAATAGGTTTCCAGAGTTTGCTTCTTTTCCAGCCCAGAATTCCAGCTGCCGGCATTCTCCCTCTTCATGTAAACCTTGTAAAATAAGAGAGAAAAGGCATAAGTATTGTGACATAATGTGTAACAACAGCCCATAATGCAATAAATATCAACATAAAAGCATGATGCAAAATGGACGTATCAACTCCCCCAAGCTTAGACCTCGCTTGTCCTTAAACGAAAGCCGATATCGAAAAATATGTCCACATGTTTAGAGATAGAGGTGTCGATAAAAATAAAATACGAACATGAGGGCATCATGATCACTCTTATAACAGCAACACATATATATTGTCATATGATTCTTATGCCAAAGTAACAATTCATTCACAATGTCAAGTATGAATCAGAAACTTCATTGAAAACCAACAAACTATGATCTCGGTCATTGAAGCAATTGCAATTTATCGTAACATCAGAAAGAGTCAACATAAGAACTTTTCAGCAAGCCTACATGCTCAACTATCATATAGTCTTTCACAATTGCTCACACTCATGCAATACTTATGGTTTTGGAGTTTTAATCGGACACAGAGAAAGATAGGGGCTTATGGTATTGCCTCCCAACTTTTTACCTCAAGGGTAATGTCAACAGTAATAGACCATGATAACTTACATCCAAGTGGGTATATATGTCAAGATCTTTCCAACACAGTGTGCTTGCCAAAGGATAAAATGTAAAAAGGAAAGGTGATTTTCACCTTGACTCTTATAAGGCAACAATAATAGATAGGCCCTTCGTAGAGGGAAGCAGAGGTTGTCATGTGCTTTTATGGTTGGATGCACAAAGTCTTAGCACAAAAGAACGTCACTTTATATTGCCACTTGTGATAAGGACCTTTATTATCAGTCCGTCGCTTTTATTACTTCCATATCACAAGATCGTATAAATCTTATTTCCTCCACACTAATAAATCATACATATTTTAGCGAGTTTGCAACATGACAACTTACTTGAAGGATCTTACTCAATCCATAGGTAGGTATGGTGGACTCTCATGGCAAAACTGGGTTTAAGGATGTATGGAAGCACAAGTAGTATCTCTACTTGGTGCAAGGAGTTTTGGCTAGCATGAGGGGGGAAAGGCAAGCTCAACATGTTGGATGATCCATGACAATATACTTTATTTTAGATATAAGAAAATATAACCCATTATGTTGTCTTCCTTGTCCAATATCAACTCTTTAGCATGTCATATTTTAATAAGTGCTCACAATCATAAAAGATGTCCAAGATAGTATATTTGTATGTGAAACCTCTCTTTCTTTATTACTTCCTATTAATTGCAACGATGACCAAAACTATGTTTGTCAACTCTCAACAACTTTTATTCATCATACTCTTTATATGTGAAGTCATTAATTCCCATAAGATCAATATGATCTCCTTGATACTTTTTAATATTTTCTTTTATTATATCATGATCAAAGTGAGGAAATCAAGCCCTTGACTCAACACTAATATTTATTATATAGCTCATGGACTCGATTACAAAGGTAAAGATCATAAAGCAAAAGCTCACAACTAGATCATGCTAACTTTATTCTACTATATCAAGATACTACCAAAAGGATCGAACTAAGAAAACGGTAACGATAGGAGTGTGATGGTGATACGATGCCGGGGCACCTCCCCCGAGCATGGAAGCTGCCAAGGGAAGTGCCCATACCCATATGATTATGTCTCCTTCTTCGAAGGTGGTGATGATGGAGTTGTTGATGGTGTAGGCTTGTCGTCCATCTTCCAAGGCATGGGCTCACCATCGTAGAAGGATGATCGAGTCTCCGGGATGCTCAAATCTGCAGCCAAACTCATCTTCTTGAATCTATATTCATACTCACAGTTTTGGTTTTGCGGGTCATAGATCTGGGGTTGGAGATGTTCGATTTTCTCTTGGAGATTGGAGATGGATTCCCCAAAGATCCTTGAGTCCAGCTTGAGGTTGTTGGCGAGCTCCGTAATCATCATGTGGTTGGCGTTGAGTCCTTGTTCCACCATACCTTGGCACTTGAAAACTTGCTACTTCGTTGCTTCGAGTTTCGTCTCCACGCTTCCGGTCCTCCTTGGCCCCTCCCCATCGGGGATATGCAGCACCCCTTCACGCAACTCCATGGTTTGAGGGTGATGCAGCACCTCCGCGAGGTAGGGCTTGACGACCTTCTCAAAGAACTTGTCCTTGGGGGTGCTGGAAGACGCCATGATGATCTAGATCTATCAGAAACAACAGCTCGAAACGAAAACAGAGGTTTTTTGCATGATACGGTGGTCAAAACCTTCGGGAGAATATATAGTGAATTTTTACCGACCAAAAGGAGTAACATACAAGAAATCGGAGTCCGGGAGGCACACGAGGCAGGGGGCGCACCCAGGGAGAGGGGGCGCGCCCTCCAACCTCGTGGACGGCTCGTGTCTCTTCCGGACTGCCACTTATTTTTCTATTTTTCTAAATATTCCAAAACGGTGAAAATTGCCATTAGAACTGTTTTGGAGTCGGTTTACTTACATATCACATACCTCTTCCTTTTCGGGGTCTGAATCTTTCTGTAAAGTGTCCCTTATGTATTCCTCCGGGGTTACGGTTTCAATAACATTGGTTTCAACATTTATAGGATTACCTGAGATATAATGTTTGATTCTTTGACTGTTCACCACCTTCGGATTTGTGCCTTCGAAGTTGTTGATTTTTATGGCACCGGAACGATAAACCTCCTCGATAATGTAAGGACCTTCCCATTTAGAGAGAAGTTTTCCTGCAAAAAAACTTAAACGAGAATTGTATAGCAAGACATAATCACCTACGTTAAACTCACGCTTTTGTATCCTTTTGTCATGCCATCTTTTAACCTTTTCTTTAAACAGCTTGGCATTCTCATAAGCCTGAGTTCTCCATTCATCAAGGGAGCTAATGCCAAATAACCTCTTCTCACCGGAAAGTTTGAAATCATAATTTAGCTCTTTAATAGCCCAATATGCCTTATGTTCTAGCTCAAGAGGTAAGTGACATGCTTTTCCATAAACCATCTTATATGGAGACATACTCATAGGATTTTTGTATGCAGTTCTATAGGCCCATAATGCATCATCAAGTTTCTTGGACCAATTCTTTCTAGACCTATTAACTGTCTTTTGCAAAATTAATTTCAGTTCTCTATTGCTTAATTCTACTTGACCACTAGTCTGTGGGTGATAAGGGGATGCAATTCTATGGTTAACATCATACTTTGCAAGCATTTTACGGAAAGCGCCATGAATAAAGTGTGAACCACCATCAGTCATTAAGTATCTAGGGACTCCAAACCTCGAAAAGATAACTTCCTTAAGCATCTTAATAGAGGTGTTGTGATCGGCACTACTAGTTGGAATAGCTTCTACCCACTTAGTAATGTAATCAACAGCAACTAGAATATGTGTGTACCCATTAGAGGAAGGAAACGGTCCCATATAATCAAAGCCCCAAACATCAAATGGTTCAATAACAAGTGAATAATTCATAGGCATTTCTTGATGTCTACTGATATTACCAATTCTTTGACATTCATCACAAGATAAGACAAACTTACGGGCATCCTTGAAGAGAGTAGGCCAATAAAAACCATATTGCAATACCTTATGTGCAGTTCTATCTCCAGCATGGTGTCCTCCATAAACTTCGGAGTGGCACTTGCGTAGGATCTGTTCCTGTTCATGCTCAGGTACACAATGTCTAATAATACCATCTACTCTTTCTTTATAAAGATGTGGGTCATCCCTGAAGTAATGCCTTAAATCATAGAAGAACTTTTCTTTTGTTGGTATGTGAAGCTAGGAGGTATAAACTTAGTAACAATGTAACTAGCATAATCAGCATACCATGGAGCAGTACGAGAAGTATTTATGACAGCTAATTGTTCATCAGGAAAGCTGCCATCAATAGGTTGTTGGTCATCAAGTACATTCTCTAGCCTAGACAAGTTATCTGCTACGGGGTTATCATCTCCCTTTCTATCAATAATATGCAAGTCAAACTCTTGCAGCAAGAGAACCCATCTAATAAGTCTAGGTTTAGCATCTTTCTTTTCCATAAGGTATTTTATAGGAGCATCATCAGTGTGAATAGTTACTTTAGAATCAACAATATAAGGTCTAAACTTATCACAAGCAAATACAACTGCTAAAAATTCTTTCTCATTAGTAGCATAATTTCTCTGGGCACTGTCTAGAGTTGTAATAGCATATTGGATAACATTCAATTTCTTATCAACTCTTTGCCCTAAAACAGCACCTACAGCATAATCACTAGCATCGCACATAATCTCAAAGGGTAAATTCCGGTCAGGAGGCTGGACAATGGGTGCAGAGATCAATGCTTTCTTAAGTATTTCAAATGCTTCTAGACAATCATCATCAAAGACAAAAGGAATATCCTTTTGTAAGAGATTAGTCAGAGGCCTGGAGATTTTGGAGAAGTCCTTAATGAATCTCCTATAAAACTCGGCATGACCAAGGACCCTTCATATACCTTTGATGTCCTTGGGACATGGCATCTTTTCAATAGCATCAACCTTAGCCTTATCAACTTCAATACCTCTTTCAGAAATTTTATGTCCCAAGACAATGCCTTCATTAACCATAAAGTGGCACTTCTCCCAATTCAAGACAAGATTAGTGTCTTCGCATCTCTGCAAAACTCGATCAAGGTTGCTCAAGCAATCATCAAAATAAGTTCCATAAATGGAGAAATCATCCATGAAAACCTCAACAATCTTTTCACAAAAATCAGAGAATATAGCCATCATGCATCTTTGAAAGGTAGCAGGTGTATTACATAAACCAAAAGGCACACGTCTATAAGCAAAGGTACCGAAAGGACAAGTAAAAGTGGTCTTTTCTTAATCCCCTTTTGACACGGGTATTTGAGAGAAACCAGAATAACCATCTAGAAAGCAAAAATAAGTATGTTTGGATAACCTTTCTACCATTTGATCAATAAAAGGCAAAGGGTAATGATCTTTCTTAGTAGCTTTATTTAATTTGCGGAAATCAATTACCATCCTATAACATGTAACAATTCTTTGCGGGATAATTCATCTTTATCATTAGGAACAACAGTCATACCTCCCTTCTTAGGGACATAGTGGACAGGACTTACCCACTCTCTATCAGCAACTGGATAGATAATACATGCCTCTACAAGCTTCAGTATTTCCTTCCTTACCACTTCTTTCATCTTAGGATTTAACCGTCGTTGATGATCAATATTCGGTTTAGCATCCTCTTCCAATTTTATCTTGTGTTGGCATAAAGTGGGACTAATGCCCTTAAGATCATCCAGAGTATATCCAATGGCAGCACGGTGCTTCTTCAGAGTTTTCAATAAAAAAAATATTCCTGCTCTAAAAGGTTAGCACTAATAATAACAGGATATATCTTCTTTTCATCAAGATAAACATACTTAAGATTATCAGGTAAAGGTTTAAGTTCAAACATGGGATCACCCTTGGGTGGAGGAGGATCCCCAAGAATTTCAACAGGCAAGTTGTTTTTCAATGCGGGTCCCTTCTTAAAGAATACTTCATCTATTTCCCTTCTCTCATTCATATATATATCATTTTCATGGTCTAGCAGATATTGTTCTAAGTGATCGTTAGGAGGCACAGCAATAGAAGCAAGACCAATAATTTCATCCTTACTAGGTAATTCTTTATCATGGGGTTGTCTACGAAATTTAGCAAAGTTAAAATCATGAGACATATCCCCTAAACCAACAGTAACAATATCTTTCACGCAGTCTATCTTAGCATTAATAGTATTCAAGAAGGGTCTACCAAATATAATGGGACAAAAGTCATCTTGTGGGAAGCTAAGAATAAGAAAATCAGTAGGATATTTAACTTCCCCACACAAAACTTCAACATCTCTAACAATCCCAACTGGTGAAATAGTGTTTCTGTTAGCAAGCTTAATATTAACATCAATCCCTTCCAACTCAATAGGTGCAATATCATGCATAATTTCTTGATATAGGGAATGAGGGATTATACTTGCACTAGCACCTATGTCACATAAACCATGATAGCAATGATCTCCTATTTTAACAGAGATAACAGGCAAGCCTACAACAGGTCTATGTTTATTCCTAGCACCGGGTTTGGCTATTCTAGCAGCTTCCTCTTGGAGGTAAATAACATGTCCATCTAAATTTTCAACCAAGAGATCTTTAACCATAGCAACACTAGGTTCAACTTTAATTTGCTCAGAGGGTGTAGGTGTTCTAGTACTACTCTTACGAACCACAATTGAAGCTTTAGCATGATCCTTTATTCTAACAGGGAAAGGTGGTTTCTCAATATAAGCAGTAGGAACAATAGGATCAACATTATAAGTGATAGTCTTTTCTTCAACTTTAACAGGTTCAACTACTTTTACTTCAATGGAAGGATGGTATTTAAACCACTTCTCCTTGGGAAGATCAACATGAGTAGCAAATAATTCACAGAAAGAAGCTACTATCTCAGAGTCAAGTCCATATTTAGTGCAAAACTCACATAAAACAACGGTATCCATAAAAGCTTTAACACAATCAAACTTAGGGGTCATACCTGACTCCTTACCTTCGTCGAGATCCCAATCTTCAGAGTTGCGTTTAATTCTTTCCAATAAATCCCATTAGAATTCAACAGTCTTCATCATAAAAGAGCACGAACAAGAATTATCGAGCATGGTGTGATTATTGAGAGAAGTCGAGCATAAAAATTTTGAATGGTCGTATTTCTTGAGAGCTCATGATTGGGGCATGAATATAGCATTGACTTAAGCCTTCCCCAAGCTTGAGCGATGCTTTCTCCTTCGCGAGGCCAAAAATTATAAATATAATTACGATCACGATGAACCTGATGCATAGGGTAGAACTTCTGATGAAATTCCAACTTCACACGATTATAGTTCCATGATCCAATATCATCACATAGCCTAAACCATGTCAATGCATCTCCCTTCAAAGATAAAGGGAAGACCTTCTTCTTGATAACATCCTTGGGCATACCTGTTGATACGTCTCCAATGTATCTACTTTTTCAAACCCTTTTGCCCTTGTTTTGGACTCTAACTTGCATGATTTGAATGGAACTAACCCGGACTGACGCTGTTTTCAGCAGAATTGCCATGGTGTTGTTTTTGTGCAGAAATAAAAAGTTCTCGAAATGACCTGAAAATCCACGGAGAATTATTTTGGAAAATATAAAAAATACCTGCGGGAAGATCCAGACCAGGTGGCCCACACCCTGTCCACGAGGGTGGGGGGCGCGCCCCCTGCCTCGTGGGCCCCCTGGTGCTCCATCGACATATCTTCGGATCCCATATATTCACTTTCGGGGAGAAAAAAATCAGAGAGGAAGAATTATCGTGTTTTTTTTGACTATGTACTGCAAGGCAACAGCCTCACAGTGTTTTATTACCTTAAAAACCCATATAGGGAAAGAATTACAAAAGGTCCTAAATATATACAGAGAAGAGAGGGGAGGGGACTTACATCTAGTCTACTGAAGTGAGGCTATCCAAGATAGAAGTCTATCTCTATATTTACATTTAATTCTATGAGAAAGTAAGGAGATATCATACACAAAGTTTCTTTTCCAGGATCTGAAACTAGGTTGTTCATTCCTGAAAACTTTGCCATTCCTCTGAGTCCAGATATTCCAAGCAGCAGTGAAGACCACCTCAGTGAAGAAAGGTTGTCCAAAGTCTTGACGTGCTGCTAGAGCCATGGAGTATGTGGAGGAGTGTCCTGCAGCTGTCCAAGAAATACCAAGATAGTTCCAAACGCGCTGACTGAAATTGCAGACGAAGAATAGGTGTGCCCGGTCTTCAAGATGGGGCAGAAGACATATTGAACAATGAGCATCATCAACATGCCAGTGCCTTCGTTGCATCATATCTCTAGTGTTGAGGCGATCCATTAACAGAAGCCAACCGAAAACTTTGATCTTCAGTGTGCAAGAGCATTTCCATATCCATTTAAATATGGGATCCACCACAATATGAGAGAACCGGAAGTCATAGTACACCTTGGAGATGAAGGTGCCAGACTTCGAGGGCCATTTCCAGGTGTCATTTGCTGAAGGATCAAGGTGTATAGAAGTCAAAAGAGACTGCAGATGCTGTAGTTCCTCATAGGCTTCGATGGACAGGGGTAAATGAAAGTTCTGCGTTTCAGTTGAGTCAAGGAAGAAATCCTTGACAGTGATAAACTCATTAATCACAAATGAATATAGATGAGGAAATCTGGTCTGTAGAGTAATCACCCTGTTATCAATATGCCATTTATCAGTCCAAAACAAGACTGTGTCACCCGAAGAAACATATGGGACGGCGAGGGAGCAGAATTGATCATAGAGTTGCATAATGTCCCTCCACCAGAAGGAGCCACAGTTGCGAGTTGCTTGGGGTGGAGAAGAGACATAATAAGTGTCCCAGATCAACTGAACCCAAGGTATATCCAATTTGTTAAAAAAATTATATAGATGCTTCATGAGCAAAGCCTCATTCTGAGTTTCCAGGTGGGTGATACCAAGTCCACCACATTTCTTGGGCCGGCATATAAGGTCCCAGGCAGCGAGAGATTGACGAGGCGTCTCCGAGTTGCCTCTCCAGAGGCATTGGCGCATGATCCGTTCCAGTTGTTTAAGAATGCCTTTCGGGAGGGACACAGAGCACAAGAAGTAAATAGGCATGGATGCTAAGACCGATTGCAGCAACTGGAGACGGCTGCCCTGGTTGAGCAAACAGGAGGAAGCAGACAGCCTCCTCTCCAGACGATCCACAAGTGGTGTTAACTCTGCCACAGTTGGCCTAGAAGTGCCCATAGGCAGACCAAGGTATGTGAATGGGAGAGTACCCACCTCACAGCCAAGAAGTGACGCAATACGGGAGCCTTCTTCATCAGATAAGTTTAAAGGAATCAACGATGACTTGCTGAAGTTAACACAGAGCCCGGTGGCTTGAGCAAACTTATGAAGCATCTGTTTCAGGGCAAGGAGCTGATCATCAGCGGCTGGGAGGATGATCAGAGTATCATCAGCGTACTGAACAATTGGGTAATCATTGGAGCTGGAAGGTATTGGCATTTGAAGAATGTGTCGAGTGCACATATCATTTACCACCGATTGAAGAAGATCCACCGCAATGACAAAAAGAAGCGGGGACAAAGGGTCTCCTTGATGCACCCCAGTTCTGCAGTGGAAATGTTGACCAGGTACTCTGTTAAGGAGCACAGAAGAAGAGCCTGAAGATAACAGAGAATTTACCCAGCCAGTCCAACGCTTGTCAAATCCCTTATAATGCAACATCTGAAGAATGGTAGCATGTTCCAGAGTATCAAACGCCTTCGTGAAATCAAGTTTGAGGAGAACAATAGGCCGTTTGGAAGCTTTGCATTGGTGTATGTATTCAAAGCACCAAGCTAAACAGTCCTGGATTGATCTGCAACGGAGAAAACCATATTGGTTTTTATGGATGCATCGGAGGATTACCTGTTGCAGTCTGTTGGCTAGAAGTTTCGTCAGAAATTTCAGACAGGTGTTGGTCAGTGAGATAGGCCGAAAGTCTCCCACCACCTCAGGGCTCAACTTCTTAGGAATGAGGGTAATGAGGGAAGTGTTCAAGCATTCGAGGTCACAATTGCCCTCATAGAAGTCTCGGACAAGGGATAAGAAATCCTGCTTAAGAATTGGCCAACATTTCTTCAAGAACAGACCAGAAAACCCATCAGGGCCTGGGGCACGATCAGGGGGAATATGCTTGATCACTTCCTCCACTTCTTTCTCGGAAAAAGGCCGAGACAGTTCCTCAAGGCCATCAACCTTGGCAATAAGGGAGGCAAGGTCAAAGTCCATCTGAATCCCCTTAGCATGGCCCATACGCTGCTTGAAATCAGACCAGAACATAGCAGCGAGTTGTTGATGGTCAGAAATTACTTCGCCCTCTGCATTTCTAAGAGAAGAGATGGTGTTTTTACGGTATCTCTCCGTGGCCATGGCATGGAAGAATTTGGAGTTCTCCTCACCAACTTTAATGGACCTGATTGTGCAACGCTGCTTCCAATAGATGAACTGCATGTGCAAGATATCTGCAAGATGTGCTTTAACAATGCGGCAAAAATTCGTTTCAGGCCAACTCAAAGGGCGACAGTCCTCAAGTTGGTCGAAGAAAAGAATAACCTTGTTGCAATCATTGATAAGTGCCTTCACCGTAGCCAGTCGAATATGCCATTGCTTAAGTGCATAGCGTAGGGCTTTGAATTTCGCCGATATTCTTGACGCGATATTAGCCTGTCTGAAGTTTCTGTTCCACACTGATGAGACACACTCAAAGAAACCAGGGAGATCAATCCAGTAATTCTCAAAGCGGAATACTTTGGCTTTGGGGATGCTCGTGGCAATCGAGACCACACAGGGCACGTGATCCGAGGCAGTTCTGGCTAGGGGATAGACCAAGGTATTGGGGTGGTCATGCGTCCATGCAACTGAAGTAAAAAACCAATCAAGTTGCTCGAGCAGTGGCTGTGCTTGCATATTGGACCAAGTGTATTGTCTGCCCTTTATTGGAAGTTCAATGAGGCCAAGATGCCCAATGAATTCATTGAACAAGAACATATCGTTAATATTGCCCCCTGGAAGATTACGATTGTCCACAGATCTCATGAAGTTAAAGTCGCCTAGAAGAAGCCATTTATCATCCACATTAATATTAAGATTATAGAGCCACTGGACAAACTCATCGCGGGCAGGACCCTGACACGGTCCATAAACTGTCACAAGTGTCCAGACTTCAGAGGTGTGAGCAGAGCTGAATTCCACCACGATACCAAAAGGTTTTGCCACGATTAGCTTGCCGATGAAGAAAGAGGAGTTCCATATGATTACAATACCACCAGAGGCCCCATTTGAAGGAACATACACAAAATTATCAAAACGCCTGGGGCAGAATTTGCGAAGAAAACGATGATCAATATGCATACACTTAGTTTCCTGAAGGCAAATTACTGAGCATCCACTCTCATCAATCTTTTGCTTGACAGCAAGTTGACGTGCCTCAGAGTTAAGTCCCCTAACATTCCAGCAAAAGACCTTCCAAGCTCTACAGTTGTTTTGATTCATGGGAAACATGTAGAAAGCAGCAGCATAATGTATCACTCAGTGATCCATAGAGTAGCATATTACATAACCGAGCCATAAAGTTCAGAACAAAGAAAATAAAACAAAGATAAATGGCGATTTGGGAGGTACGCCATAGACCCAGACTTGTGAGAGTTTTAATGATCATCAGAACTCGTGCTGCTGGTGACAGACGGATCCGCCGTAAGCTTCTCCTTGGTCATTTTCTCCTGAGCAATCCGAAGACGGGTGCCAATGCGCTGAAGATCATCAATCGAGCAGAGTGGGGGAAGCGGCAGTCCATGCGCAGACGCCTTCGTCTTGCGCTTCTTCGGAGCAGAGTGTTGGCGCAATTCCTCAGGCACAGGGACTTGGCGAAAGCCTCCCTTGAGAGCAGAGAGGCGGGCGCTGCGGCGGACCTCGGAGACCACGAGGGGCGTAGCCGCCTTGCGGCCACGCTTCCTTGGCATCTTGGCAGAAAATTGGAAGGCCTCCGTCACCGGGCAAGAGATGTCATTGAAGCACAGCGCGCGGGCCACCGGCTTCTTCACAGGACCAGATAGTGCGGAGTTGCAGTCCGTCCGCAGAGCGATGTCGAATCCAGATAAGGTGCAGTTAAAGTCCCATACATTGAGAGGCAACTCAAAAGACAGAAACTCCTGTTGATGAAGAGATCTTGGAACCGCTGAGACCCACATGAGTGGCAGCAAGCGCTCGAAGCTACGCTGCCATTGTAGACTAGGTGGTAATTCAGGCCCGTAAAGAGTCAGGACCATACCAATGTGAAGCGGGGGTTGATTCACAGCAACTTCAACATCGTCATTGTTGATGGAATCTTCAGATAGCTGGAGGACCATGGATTCCTGGGATGGCTCCTCATCGTGCTGGTTGTCATCAACCTGCTCCAAGATGTCCTCGGGTTGCTGCTGGAATCCATGATGCTGCTCATTAACTGGTGGAGGCACATCATTCCAGCCTAGTTCGGGAAATTCAGGCAAGACCATCCAGTTGAGATTGTCAACCACCATCTGTCCGGGCAGGGGGTGCAGATTACCATTGGCTGGCATAGGATCTTCATCAGCAGGTAAAACATCCGCAAAGTCCGCAGAGAGGATGTAAACAGGTACTGTCCAGGAGATGCGTGCTCCACCAAAATCTGAATATTCTCGATAGACAATATCACGCGGCACAAGGGAGGGAGCAGGAAAAGATACATACGCCAAAGTGCGGCCAAGAACAGGATCCTCTTGATGCCAGTAATGAAATCTGCCAAAAGAGCCTATGGCATCAGCGATGTAGGCTGTTCTTCTGTAGTCAAGCGGGATGCCAACAAGCATAATCCATCCTCGGCGGAATCCATGGACAGCCTGGTAATTAATACCCTCATCATGGGGTATGAACCGGACGAACCGATCATTGCCAAGATCAAACGGGGGGTGATCCACTAAGGTTTGTCTGGCAACAGCGCTGCGGAATCGGAAAAGTCCTACTCCCTGAATCCAAGGTTGTGCATCCAGGACAGCACGGCCAAGCTGATTGACAACAAAATCACTGACCAGATTGCGGAAGAGAGGAACCTCGGCTTGGAGAGGTGCAGGCTCCACAATGGCGATAGCGAAAGCCTTGTTTTGCCGGTCAGGAGCAACCGCCAGCGAGAAGAAAGCCCGTGGGAGCCTCAGGGGGCCGCCGTCGACGATGTCAAAGCCCTGCGGGAGGAAGTCCATTGGGTCGAGCTCGAAGTTGGCCATGGCAGGTGTTGGTGGTGGCTGGGTAGCGTTTGGTGGTGGAGGTGTGGGCGGCGGAGCTGATGCAGGTTGCGGTGGAGTAATGGGCGGCGGCTCGGATGGCAATGGTGGAGGCGATGGGGTGGCAGACACGATGGGACTGGACAAGGGTGCAGGGAGGCCGGCTGGGAGGGAAATCGAAGCGGCAGGCGATAAAGAATCCTTAGACTGGGTTTGAGCCGCAATATTGACCCGGGGGACCCACTTGTAAGCGGGGGAAGGTGCAGAGTCCGAGCAAGATTTCGCTCAGTGGCCCAGGCGGAAACATTGTCTACAACGGATTTGATTAGAACACGTTACCGTTGCGTGTTTCATTGAGAGACAATTTTTGCACTTCCAAACTTGAAACACCATATCATTAATAAAATCCTCATCTGTAACAGATAGGCAGTTACTATCCTGAGAGTTGAGGTTAGCAGTCTCCGACGAGGCGATGGAAAAAACCGGAGGATTACGGTCTCCATGGGCCTCAGGGGGATGGGCCGATTGAGCGCCCAAGTTCGAATCATCCGACTGGGCCAAGGGGGGGTTGTCTGCGGCGAAACAGCCGAGACTTGTGGAGCAAGTAAATCCGAAAACGGTGCAGATTGATCCGATCCTGAAATGACGGGCGTAAGTTTCGCCGGAACGTTGATAGTTCCAAAAGAGATGGGTGGCGTAGCCACCGTCCACTGGAGATTGCTCGCCGGCGGCGAGGAGATAATAACACGTTCTCGAGGATTAATCTCATAACCGGCCTCAGCAACGGTATCAATACAGACTTGTGTAGCAGGATATCTGTAGCCCCGGCAAGCTGGGTATTGCTGGAAAGTAGCAAACGAAATCCTTTTCCCCGACGAAGCACCCGAACGTAAAGATGATCTGGTTGGGGGTTTATGCATAGCCAGGAGGCCAATAGTAGCCCGTTTTTAGATGGACTAACAAGAATCCATTCTGCATCACACTCTTTCTTCCAGATCTCAAACTCACGGCGCCAGTTCGGGCCTCCATGTCCCCAGAGGTGGAAAAAGCATTTGAAATGCATGCAAGCAAAAGAACGCAGCTGCAGAATATAAAGCCCAACTTTCTTGCATGAAACAAAGAATGAAAATACCTTGTCCTTAATATGAGAGACCATGAAGTCAATAGCAGAACCTCCAAGGGCTGATTCTAGTGCAGCCGCAACTGAATCCTCAGTAAGACGAAAAATATGCCTGCTGAAAGACACCACCATAACAAAATGATGTGTGTCATCCGAAGGATGGATCGTTTGTCCACAAACGTTGAAAACCCTAGATGCAAAGTCCAGACCCGCCGAAAAGTCCAGATCCAACGTAGATCCACGGGAGGAACCCATAGGAGATGGATGTAGACGTGTAGATCAGAGGACGCCGGATCCAATGAGCGGAGAAGATCAAGGAGACACCGGCGGGAGTGGTTGATCGTCGGAAGCCTAGGTCACGGGGAGGAGGGTGGGTGGGTGGGTGGGTGGGTGCACCATCCTTTCACCAGCCGTGGCGGAGAATTATCGTGTTTTACGATACGGAGCCGCCGCCAAGCCCTAATCTCTCTCGGGGGGTTGATCTGGAGTCCGTTCGAGGCTCCGGAGAGTGGACATCGTCGCCATCGTCATCATCAACCTTCCTCCATCACCAATTCCATGATGCTCACCGCCATGCGTGAGTAATTCCATCGTAGGCTTGCTAGACGGTGATGGGTTGGATGTGATCTATCATGTAATCGAGTTAGTTTTGTTAGGATTTGATCCCTAGTATCCACTATGTTTTGAGATTGATGTTGCTATAACTTTGCTATGCTTAATGCTTGTCACTGGGGCCCGAGTGCCATGATTTCAGATCTAAACCTATTATGTTTTCATGATATATGTGTGTTCTTGATCCTATCTTGCAAGTCTATAGTCACCTACTATGTGTTATGATCCGGCAACCCCGAAGTGACAATAATCGGGACCACTCCCGGTGATGACCTTAGTTTGAGGAGTTCATGTATTCACTATGTGTAAATTCTTTGGTCCGGTGCTCTATTAAAAGGAGGCCTTAATATCCCTTAGTTTCCAATAGGACCCCGCTGCCACGGGAGGGTAGGACAAAAGATGTCATGCAAGTTCTTTTCCATAAGCACGTATGACTATATTCAGAATACATGCCTACATTACATTGATGAACTGGAGCTAGTTCTGTGTCACCCTAGGTTATAACTTCTACATGATGAATTGCATCCGACATAATTTCCCATCACCGATCCAATGCCTACGAGCTTTTCCCATATTGCTTGTTGCTTATTTACTTTTCCGCTGTTACTATTACAAAAACTACAAAAACACTACCGTTACTTTTATTGCCGCTACCACCACTATCATATTACTTTGCTACTAATCTATCTTGTTGTAGATACTAAGTTTCCAGGTGTGGTTGAATTGACAACTCAGCTGCTAATACTTAAGAGTATTCTTTGGCTCCCCTTGTGTCGAATCAACAAATTTGGGTTGAATACTTTACCCTCGAAAACTGTTGCGATCCCCTACACTTGTGGGTTATCAAGACTATTTTCTGGTGCCGTTGCCGGGAAAGCATAGCTATATTCTGTAAGTCACTTGGGATTTATATCTGTTGATCACTATGAAGAATTTGAAGGACTCAAAAACCAAGATCTTACCCTCAACTACGAGGGGCGGTAAGGAACTGCCATCTAGCTCTGCACTTGATTCACCATCTGTTATGGGTAAATTTGCGACACCTACTCCTGCTATTGAATTTGATATGTCGTACATTCTTGATGATGCCACTTCTTCTATGTATGATGAAACTACCTCTATGCTTGATAATACTGTGCCACTAGGTGAATTTCTAGATGAACAAATTGCTAGGGTTAGGGAGAATGCAAATATTGAAACTGATAATATTTATGAAAGTGATGACGAAGCTTCTCCCAATAGATATGAATTGCTTGTTGTTCCTGAGAGTTATGTTATGGATGAAGAAACTGCTAGAGACTTTCTTGCTTGCAATGATAGATATGATCTTAAGAAATTATTAGCTAAGCTGAAAGAAAAGTCCTTGAATGCTAGAATGAAACATGGCCCTGCTTTTGCTCCTTCACCTATCTTTGTTACTGATAAGGATTATGAATTCTCTGTTGATCCTGAGTTAATTACTTTGGTTGAATCTGATCTTTCCATGGCTATGAATCTAAAACTTTTGTGGCACATCTTACTAAGTTGAACGATATAGCCACCCTATTTACCAACGATGAAAAGATTCGTTATTACTATATCCTTAAGTTATTTCTGTTCTCATTAAAGGGTGATGTTAAGACATGGTTTAACTCTCTTGATCCTGGTTGTGTGCGTAGTCCCCAGGATATGATGTATTACTTCTCTGCTAAATATTTTCCCGCTCATAAGAAACAAGCTGCCTTACGGGAAATATATAACTTTGTGCAAATTGAAGAAGAGGGTCTCCCACAAGCTTGGGGGAGGCTCCTCCAATTACTTAATGCTTTGCCTGATCATCCTCTTGAGAGGAACGATATACTTGATGTCTTTTATAATGGACTAACCGATGCTTCCAGAGACCACCCGGATAGTTGTGTTGGTTGTGTTTTCAGGGAAAGAACAGTTGATCAAGCTGAATTATTACTGAATAATATGCTGGACAATGAAAATAATTGGACACTTCCTGAACCAGCCCCTAAGCCAACTCCGAAGAAAAGAGGTGTTCTATTTCTCAGTCCGGAAGATATGCAAGAGGCAAAGAAATCTATGAAAGAAAAAGGTATTAAAGCTAAAGATGTTAAGAATTTGCCACCTATTGAAGAAATACATGGTCTTGATAACCCGACACAGGTAGTAAAGGTAAATTCTCTTTATAGATTTGATGAAGGTGATATTCCTCGTTATAAGTCTGCTAGCCAATGCTTAGATGAGTTTGACAATTTTATTGTGAAACAAGAAAACTTCAATGCTTATCTCGGTAGACAATTGCAACATAATGCTTATATGATTGAACGCTTGAGTGATTATCTGTCTAGAGTTAAATGTGAACTGAAACTCATTAGTATACATGCTTCTATGGTTACCACTCAAGTAGAACAAGTACTTAAGGCTCAGAGTGATTTGCTCAATGAATTAAATGGTAAGAATAATGACTATGTTGTTAGAGTCCCTACTAGAGGTGGTAAAGTGACTCAGGAACCTCTGTATCCTGAAGGCCACCCTAAGAGAACTGAGAAAGATTCTCAGAGAACTAATTTAGATGCACCTAGTTCTTCTAAGAAGAAGAAAAAGAAAAATGATAAGACTTTGCATGCTTCTAGTGAACCTGTAGCTGACACACCTGAGAATCCCAATGATATATCTGTTTCTGATGCTGAGACACAATCTGGTAATGAACATGAACCTAGTAATAATTTTAATGATGATGTTCATGATGATTCTCAACCTAGCAATGATAATGATGTAGAGATTGAACCTGCTATTGATCTTGATAACCCACAATCAAAGAATCAACGTTATGATAAGAAAGACTTTGTTGCTAGGAAGCACGGTAAGGAAAGAGAACCATGGGTTCAGAAACCCATGCCTTTTCCTCCTAAAACATCCAAGAAAAAGTATGATGAGGATTTTGAGCACTTTGCTGAAATGATTAGACCTATCTTTTTGCATATGTGTTTGACTGATGTGCTTAAAACAAATCCTTATGCTAAGTATATGAAAGATATTATTACCAATAAAAGAAAGATACCTAAAGTAGAAATTTCCACCATGCTTGCCAATTACACTTTTAAAGGTGGAATACCTAAGAAACTAGGAGATCCATGAGTACCAACTATACCTTGCTCCATTAAACGAAACTATGTTAAAACTGCTTTACGTGATCTTGGAGCTGGTGTTAGTGTTATGCCTCTCTCTTTATATCGTAGACTTGACTTGAGTAAGTTGACACCCAGTGAAATGTCGTTGCAAATGGTTGATAAATCAACTGATATACCTGTCGGCATTTGTGAGGATGTGTCTGTTGTAGTTGCAAATGTTACTATTCTAACGGACTTTGTTATACTTGATATTCCCGAGGACGATAGTATGTCTATTATCCTTGGTAGACCCTTTTTGAATACTGCAGGGCTTGTTATTGATTGCAACAAAGGCAATGTCACTTTTCATGTCAATGGTAATGAGCATACGGTACACTTTCCGAGGAAACAACCTCAGGTCCACAATATCAATTATATTGGAAATTTTTCAACTATTACTAATGTAGGTTTTGAATTTCCTCTTCCTGCTGTCAAGAAGACATATGACATTCTTATTGTTGGGGAAATACATATCCCCATTGAGGTAACCTAGTCTTATTCGAAAATTCTCTGGTTTCATGTTATTCGGAATGAGTTTATCAACAAGACCTGATCAACCTTGTTAATGGATTCCTTTTGATGAGCATGAGATAGGTGAATCTAGATAGCACAACCTTCTGTATCCCCCTTTTACTTTCTGTTAATTAGGATAAATAAAGCAAAAAATAGTATTTTCTGTCTATTTCCAGACTTATCCATGCAATAAAAAATACCTCGAAAATAAAAGTTCCCCAAATGCCCTGAAAATTAAATATGATTTTTTCTAGAATATTTGAGAATATATGCCACAGAACACACAGCGAGGGGAGCCAGCCCCTGGCCACGAGGGTCCAGGGCGCCCCCCCCCCCCCCCCCC
>LR738711.1:754650710-754675852 GCA_902687465.1 Secale cereale
CCCCCTCACAGGGCGCGCCCCCCTGCCTCGTGGGCCCCACGTGGCCCCCCCTCCACTTATTCCTGCACCCATGCTTTTCTTCTTCCTCCCAAAAAAAATCACCAACCAGCTCAAGCACGAGTTCTAGCTCATCTTGCTGCCATTTTCGATCTCCTTGCTCAAAGCACCATTCACCAAACTGTTTGGGGAGATTGTTCCTTGGTATGTGACTCCTCCATTGGTCCAATTAGTTTTTGTTCTAGTGCTTTATTCATTGCAAATTTTTGCTGCTGTGGTGACCTTGTTCTTGAGCTTGCATGTCAAATTTCTTTCGTCCCAAGTAGTTCTAATGCATGATATAGTATCTAGGCACTAGTAGGAGTTGTTGCTATCAATCTTGTTGAGTTTGGTTAACTTTTATTTTGAGTTGCTAAAATTTCAGAAAAATTCATAGGAAAAACTTCCAAGGTGGTTCTTCAAGGAAGCAAGAACCGAGGCTCGCGTTTCGTGAGCCAGACGATGAACTACCGAGGGAAGCAGAAGTGCGGCCTTATGAATGGCCGTCAGACGACTTTATGGATCAGGTTGGCATCAAGGAGGAATTTTATGCATATGTGCGCAACGCTGACCTCGAGGGCTTCATACAAGATAAGTGCCCTCAATACCGTGGCTTAACTGATACCTTTGTGAGAAGGTTTAAATTTTCATCTTCACGTAATTCTCACACTGTCCTGTTTGACCTTTATGATAAATCTTACACCATGGACTTAGATGATTTTAATGATGCTTGTAAGCTCCCGCGATGGGGCGATGTGGGTGATCCTCGCAAATCTGAATATAGAGATTTCCTTGCTAGTATCACTGTAGGGCAATCTAGAGAAATCACATAGGCTACCGTAGGGATCATTCATTTTCCTGCTATTCATTACTTTGCTCTTTGTATTGGTAGATGCATAAACGGTGAAGATGAGGCTTGCCACATGTGTGTCCCTGATCTTAGTGTTCTCAAGAGTGCTGTATTAGGTGATAGACAATATAACTTGGGAGCCAATGTGGCACGTAGGCTACATCATAATGGTTTGCATGGAGATTTATTTGGTGGGATTTACGCTACTCGCATAGCCCGCCGTCTTGGTGTGCCTGTACATGAAAATGATGAACCTTTACCGCCTGCTCATCTGGATTACCATGCTATGACTAGTCACGGGTTTATAGAGAGGGACGAACAATCCCTCAAATATCGACTAATCTTTAACAGGCGTCATGCCATCCCTATTGTTCTTCCTGCCCCTACTTTGTTTGACTTTCAGGCAAAAGGGAGATACACTATAACCATGGAGGAGGCAAATGAGTATCATAATATGACGGAAGCAGCCCGTCTTCGAGCTGCAGCTCAGCAGGCAGTAGCTGTTGCATCTCAGTACAACCCCAACTACGACTTTGGATATCCGTCAAGACAATACTCGCCATAGACCAACTTAGGACAAAAGCCTAAGCTTGGGGGAGTACGTGTTTCTCACCGACTTTAGATTCATGCTCACACTCATTCTAGTTATCGGTGCTCACACTCTTTCGTTGTACCATCCATGCTTAGTTTCAATTCTTTTCTTAGTCTTTTTCTCGTGTGCTAGAAAAAATCATAAGAAAAACAAAAAAAATTAGTTGCAGCTCTAGCTAGTTTACTTTCCTTGTAGTAGTAATTAAACGAAAACCCAAAAAGATTTACCGTTCTTCTTTTGCTTGTTGGGAGCTTTCTCGTGTAAATAGTTTTTATCTTTTCTTTGGGGGTTAAGAGTAGAAGACCATGATTGAAATTGTTTAGTGGCTCTCATATGCTTTATTGTTGATTTAACCTTGAGCCATATTACATTGTCTTCTCTCTTGTATTAAATGCTTGTAGATTCCAGCTTAGTCCAATGCATGTGCACTATTATTATTATCCACACTGTTCGGTCGTGCGAGTGAAAGGCAATAAGGATGATATATGATGAACTACTTGAGATGAGAAAAGCTGGTATGAACTCGACCTCTCTTGTTTTTGTAAATATGATAGTTTATCGTTCCAGATTCAGCTTGTTATGAATGAAACATGCTTGCAATGACAATTAGAGATCATAGCTGCTTCTGCCATGCTTAATTAGATGAGAGTTTATAATGGTCTATCTTGCGTGCCAACATGATATTAAAATGGTTGTGATGTGGTATGATGGGGTGGTATCCTCCTTTGAACGATTTAAGTGATCTGACTTGGCACATGTTCACGCATGTAGTTGAAACAAAATCAACATAGCCTCCACGATATTTATGTTCATGGTGATTTATATCCTACTCATGTTTGCATTCATTGTTGATTAATTTTAATGCACGTTCATGACCGTTGTTGCTCTCTAGCTGGTCGCTTCCCAGTCTCTTTCTAGCCTTCACCTATACTAAGCGGGAATACTGCTTGTGCATCCACTTCCATAAACCCTAAAGTTATTCCACATGAGTCCACCATACCTTCCTATATGTCGTATTTACCTGTCGTTTCAAGTAAATTTATATGTGCAAAACTCTAAACCTTCAAATGAAATTCTGTTTTGTACGCTCGAACAGCTCATGTATCAACTAGGGTTGTCTATATCTTCCATGCTAGGTGGGTTATTCCCACGATGAGTGGACTCCGCTCATCATTCACGAGAAAATGGCTGGTAACCGGGATGCCTAGTCCCATGCTCAAAATCATAATAATTAAACAAAACTCCCCCAGGGTTGTTGCTGGTTTGGACGGTACCCGTTGTTTCGGGCTAGCCGTGGAGTGTGCTTGTTGGTGGTTGGGGGAGTATAAACTTTACCATTCTGTTTGGGAACCGCCTATAATGTGCGTAGCATGGGAGATATCGAGATTCTTGGTTGTTATGTTGACAATGAAAGTATACCGCTCAAAATATTATTCATTTCTATTTAAAAATCGAGCTCTGGCACCTCTACAAATCCCTACTTCCGTCTGCGAAGGGCCTATCTATTTACTTTTATGCAGAGTCATCATCCTCTTATAAAAGAGCACCAATAGGAGAGCACCTCTGTCATTTGCATGTATTACTATTAATTGGTATTGAGTATGATCATGACTGGATCTCTTTTACCATGAATTACAATGTCTAGTCAGTCCTTGATCTTTAAAGGTGCTCTGCATTTATGTTTTGCGGTCTCAGAAAGGGCTAGCGAGATACCATCTTGTTATATCATATCATGATTGTTTTGAGAAAGTGTTGTCATCCAAGGTTTATTATTATTGCTCGCTAGTTGATTATGCCATTGATATGAGTAGACATGAGACCTGAAAGTTATTGTGAATGTGGTTAGTTCATGAGCATTGCTGAAAACCTGAATGGTGGCTTATATATTTACAATAACAAGAGCAAACAGAGTTTGTCAAAGTTTTTCTTTATCACTTTCAGTTTATCAACTGAATTGCTTGAGGACAAGCAAAGGTTTAAGCTTGGGGGAGTTGATACGTCTCCAACGTATCTACTTTTCCAAACCCTTTTGCCCTTGTTTTGGACTCTAATTTGCATGATTTGAATGGAACTAACCCGGACTGACGCTGTTTTCAGCAGAATTGCCATGGTGTTGTTTTTGTGCAGAAATAAAAAATTCTTGGAATGACCTGAAAATCCAAGGAGAATTATTTTGGAAAATATAAAAAATACATGCGGGAAGATCTAGACCAGGGGGCCCACACCCTGTCCACGACGGTGGGGGCGCGCCCCCCTGCCTTGTGGGCCCCCTGGAGCTCCACCGATGTATCTCCGGATCCCATATATTCACTTTCGGGGAGAAAAAATCAGAGAGGAAGAATTATCGCATTTTACGATACGGAGCCACCGCTAAGCCCTAATTTCTCTCGGGGGGCTGATCTGGAGTTCGTTCGGGGCTCCGGAGAGTGGAGATCGTCGCCATCGTCATCATCAACCTTCCTCCATCACCAATTCCATGATGCTCACCGCCGTGCGTGAGTAATTCCATCGTAGGCTTGCTGGACGGTGATGGATTGGATGGGATCTATCATGTAATTGAGTTAGTTTTGTTAGGGTTTGATCCCTAGTATCCACTATGTTCTGAGATTGATGTTGCTATGACTTTGCTATGCTTAATGCTTGTCACTAGGGCCCGAGTGCCATGATTTCAGATCTGAACCTATTATGTTGTCATGAATATATGTGTGTTCTTGATCCTATCTTGCAAGTCTATAGTCACCTACTATGTGTTATGATCCGGCAACCTCAAAGTGACAATAATCGGGACCACTCTCGGTGATGACCTTAGTTTGAGGAGTTCATGTATTCACTATGTGTTAATGCTTTGGTCCGGTACTCTATTAAAAGGAGGCCTTAATATCACTTAGTTTCCAATAGGACCCCGCTGCCACGGGAGGGTAGGACAAAAGATGTCATGCAAGTTCTTTTCCATAAGCACGTATGACTATATTCGGAATACATGCCTATATTACACTGATGAAATGGAGCTAGTTCTGTGTCACCCTAGGTTATAACTTCTACATGATGAATTGCATCCGACATAATTTCCCATCATCGATCCAATGCCTACGAGCTTTTCCCATATTGCTTGTTGCTTATTTACTTTTCCGTTGCTACTATTACAAAAACTACAAAAACACTACCGTTAATTTTATTTCCGCTACCGCCACTATCATATTACTTTGCTACTAAACTATCTTGCTGCAGATACTAAGTTTCCAGGTGTGGTTGAATTGACAACTCAGCTGCTAAACTTAAGAGTATTCTTTGGCTCCCCTTGTGTTGAATCAACAAATTTGGGTTGAATACTTTACCCTCAAAAACTGTTGCGATCCCCTACACTTGTGGGTTATCACCTGCAAGCTTAAATAATCCACAAACTTCATCTACATAGATTAGATGTAAGTCGGGATGCAGTGTTCCGTCTCCTGTAAAATGATTATCTTGCAGTTTCTCTATCATACCCGAAGGAATTTCAAAGCAAACATTTTCAGTAGGTGCAGTAGGTTGAGGAGCAACTCTTTGCTCTTCTGGTCGAGGTGAAGATACCCCGAACAAGCCCCTCAAAGGATGATGAGCCATAGTAACAAGTGACAGTAAATTTCAGCACACTATATAAATTTTTCCTTACCAAATTCCACTTACCAAAGGCGCTTCACTCCCCGGCAACGACGCCAGAATAGGGTCTTGATGACCCACAAGTGTAGGGGATCTATCATAGTCCTTTCAATAAGTAAGAGTGTCAAACCCAACGAGGAGCAGAAGGAAATGATAGGCAGTTTTCAGTAAGGTATTTTCTACAAGCACTGAAATTATCGGTAACAGATAGTTTTGTGATAAGGTAATTGGTAGCAAGTGACAAAAGGTAAAAGTAAATAAGGTGCAGCAAGATGGCCTAATCCTTTTTGTAGCAAAGTACTGAAGGAAATATGCCGTAGAGGCAATAATAAAGATGTTATTTGTATTTCCTTATATCATGATAAATGTCTTTTATTCATGCTAGAATTGTATTAACCGGAAACTTAGTACATGTGTGGATACATAGACAAAACAGTATGTCCCTAGTATGCCTCTACTAGACTAGCTCATTGATCAAAGATGGTTATGTTTCCTAGCCATAGACATGAGTTGTCATTTGATCAACGGGATCACATCATTAGGAGAATGATGTGATGTACAAGACCCATCCGTTAGCATAGCACTATGATCGTTTAGTTTTACTGCTATTGCTTTCTTCATGACTTATACATGTTCCTATGACTATGAGATTATGCAACTCCCGAATACCGTAGGAACACCTTGTGTGCTATCAAACGTCACAACGTAACTGGGTGATCATAAAGATGCTCTACAGGTGTCTCCGAAAGCATTCGTGGTGTTGGCATAGATCAAGATTAGGATTTGTCACTCCGAGTGTCGGAGAGGTATCTCTGGGCCCTCTCGGTAACACACATCACAATAAGCCTTGCAAGCAAAAGACTAATGAGTTAGTCACGAGATGATGTGTTACGGAACGAGTAAAGAGACTTGCCGGTAACGAGATTGAACTAGGTATAGAGATACCGACGATCGAATGTCGGGCAAGTAACATACCGTTGACAAAAGGAACAACGTATGTTGTTATGCGGTTTTGACCGATAAAAGATCTTCGTAGAATATGTAGGAGCCAATATGAACATCCAGGTTCCGCTATTGGTTATTGACCGGATATGAGTCTCGGTCATGTCTACATAGTTCTCGAACCCGTAGGGTCCGCACGCTTAACGTTTGATGACGATCGGTATTATGAGTTTATGAGTTTTGATGTACCGAAGGTAGTTCGGAGTCCCGGATGAGATCACGGACATGACGAGGAGTCTCGGAATGTCCAAGACATAAAGATTGATATATTGGACGACTATATTCGGACACCGGAAGTGTTCCGGAAAAGTTTCGGATTTAACGGGATTGCCGGAGGGGGTTACCGAAACCCCCTACGAGGGGGGATGGTCCATAGTGGGCCTTATGGAAAAGAGAGAGGCAGCCCATAGGGGCTGGCCGGCGCCCCACCTAGGGTTCCTAGTTGGACTAGGATTGGGGGCGCCACCTCTCCTTCTTTTCATTTCCGTCTCTTCCTTCTTTGGTAGTTCCTACTAGGAATAGGATTGCAATCCTATTCCTAGTAGGATTGCACCCTAGCCGCACCATAGGAAGGGCCGGCCGGCCTCCCCGTTGCTCCTTTATATACAGGGGCAAGGGGGCACCCAAAGACACACAAGTTGAATTGTTCCAGCCGTGTGCGGTGCCCCCCTCCACAGAAACACACCTCGGTCATACCGTCGCAGTGCTTAGGCGAAGCCCTGCGCCGGTAGATGCATCATATCCGTCACCACGCCGTCGTGCTGACGAAACTCTCCCGTGAAGCTCAACTGGATCAAGAGCTCGTGGGACGTCATCAAGCTGAACGTGTGCTGAACGCGGAGGGGCCGTACGTTCGGTGCTTGATCGGTTGAATCGCGAAGAAGTTCGACTACATCAACCGCGTCACTTGACGCTTCCGCTTCCGGTCTACGAGGGTACGTAGACACACTCTTCCCTCTCGTTGATATGCATCTGGTAGATAGATCTTGCGTGATCGTAGGAAAATTTTAAAATACTACGTTCCCCAACAGTGGCATCATGAGCCAGGTCTATGCGTAGATGATATGCACGAGTAGAACACAATGAGTTGTGGACGATACTAGTCATACTGCTTACCAGCATGTCATACTTTGCTTCGGCGGTATTGTGAGATGAAGCAGCCCGGACCGACATTACGCGTACGCTTACGCGAGACTGGTTTCACCGTTACGAGCACTCGTTGCTTAAAGGTGACTGGCGGGTGTCTGTCTCTCTCACTTTAGCTGAATCAAGTGTGGCTACGCCCGGTCCTTGTGAAGGTAAAAACAGCACATACTTGACGAAACATCGTTGTGGTTTTGTATGCGTAGGTAAGAACGGTTCTTGCTAAGCCCGTAGCAGCCACATAAAACTTGCAACAACAAAGTAGAGGACGTCTAACTTGTTTTTGCAGGGCATGTTGTGGTGTGATATGGTCAAGACATGATGAGTTATACGGTTTTGTATGAGATGATCATGTTTTGTAATATTATCGGCAACTGGCAGGAGCCATATGGTTGTCGCTTTATTGTATGAAATGCAATCGCCATGTAATTGCTTTACTTTATCACTAAGCGGTAGCGATAGTCGTAGAAGCAATAGTTGGCGAGACGACAACGATGCTACGATGGAGATCAAGGTGTCACGCCGGTGACGAAGGTGATCATGGAGGTGCTTTGGAGATGGAGATCAAAAGCACAAGATGATGATGGCCATATCATGTCACATATTTTGATTGCATATGATGTTTATTTTATTATGCTTCTTATTTTGCTTAGAACGACGGTAGCATTATAAGATGATCCCTTACTAAATTTCAAGGTATAAGTGTTCTCCCTGAGTATGCACCGTTGCGAAAGTTCGTCGTGCCGAGACACCACGTGATGATCGGGTGTGATAAGCTCTACGTTCAAATACAACGGGTGTAAGCCAGTTTTGCACACGCAGAATACTCGGGTTAAACTTGACGAGCCTAGCATATGCAGATATGGCCTCGGAACACTGGAGACCGAAAGGTCGAGCGTGAATCATATAGTAGATATGATCAACATAAGATGTTCACCATGGAAACTACTCCATCTCACGTGATGATCGGACATGGTTTAGTTGATTTGGATCACGTGATCATTTAGATGACCGGAGGGATGTCTATCTAAGTGGGAGTTCTTTAAATTAATATGATTAAATTGAAATTTAATTTACCATGAACTTAGTCCTGATAGTTTTTGCATATCTATGTTGTTGTAGATCAATGGCCCGTGCTACCGTTCCTTTGAATTTTAATGCATTCCTAGAGAAAGCTAAGTTGAAAGATGATGGTAGGAATTACACGGACTGGGTCCGTAACCTGAGGATTATCCTCATTGCTGCACAGAAGAATTATGTCCTTGAAGCACCGCTAGGTGACAAGCCCCCTCTCGCTAATGTGGACGCTTTGAACGTCTGGCAATCGCGGTCTGATGACTACACGATAGTTCAGTGTGCCATGCTTTACGGCTTAGAACCGGGACTTCAACAACGTTTTGAACGTCATGGACCATATGAGATGTTCCAGGAGTTGAAGTTAATATTTCAAGCAAATGCCCGGATTGAGAAATATGAGATTTCCAATAAGTTCTACAGCTGCAAGATGGAGGAGAATAGTTCTATCAGTGAACACTTGCTCAGAATGTCTGGATACTACAATCATATGACTCAACTTGGTTGCAAAGTTGACGAGGATAGTGTTATTGATAGAGTTCTTCAATCACTGCCACCAAGCTATAAAGGCTTTGTGATGAACTATAATATGCAAGGGATGCAAAAGACAATTCCCGAGCTCTTCGCTATGCTCAAAGCTGCGGAGGTAGAAATCAAGAAGGAGCATCAAGTGTTGATGGTTAACAAGACCACTAGTTTCAAGAAAAAGGGCAAGGGAAAGAAGGGGAACTTCAAGAAGAATAGCAAGACAGTTGCTACTCCTACGAAGAAACCCAAGTCTAGAGCCAAGCCTGAAACTGAGTGCTTCTACTACAAGGGGACTGGACACTGGAAGCGGAACTGCCCCAAGTATTTGGCGGATAAGAAGGATGGCAAGGGGAACAAAGGTATATGTGATATACATGTTATTGATGTGTACCTTACTAATGCTCGTAGTAGTACCTGGGTATTTGATACCGGTTCGGTTGCTAATATTTGTAACTCGAAACAGGGACTACGGATTAAACGAAGATTGGCTAAGGACGAGGTGACGATGCGCGTGGGAAACGGTTCCAAAGTCGATGTGATCGCCGTCGGCACGCTACCTCTACATCTACCTTCGGGATTAGTTTTAGACCTAAATAATTGTTATTTGGTGCCAGCGTTGAGCATGAACATTATATCTGGATCTTGTTTGTTGCGAGACGGTTATTCATTTAAATCAGAGAATAATGGTTGTTCTATTTTTATGAATAATATCTTTTATGGTCATGCACGCTCAAAGAGTGGTCTATTCTTATTGGATCTCGATTGTAGTGATACACATATTCATAATATTGAAACCAAAAGATGCAAGGTTAATAATGATAGTGCAACTTATTTGTGGCACTGCCGTTTAGGTCATATTGGTGTAAAACGCATGAAGAAACTCCATAGTGATGGACTTTTGGAATCACTTGATTATGAATCACTTGGTGCTTGCGAACCATGCCTCATGGGCAAGATGACTAAAACTCCGTTCTCCGGAACTATGGAGCGAGCAACAGATTTGTTGGAAATCATACATACTGATGTATGTGGGCCAATGAGTGTTGAAGCTCGCGGTGGGTATCGTTATTTTCTGACCTTCACTGATGATTTGAGCAGATATGGGTATATCTACTTAATGAAGCACAAGTCTGAAACATTTGAAAAGTTCAAAGAATTTCAGACTGAAGTAGAGAATCATCGTAACAAGAAAATAAAGTTTCTACAATCTGATCGTGGAGGAGAATATTTGAGTTACGAGTTTGGTCTTCATTTGAAACAATGTGGAATAGTTTCACAACTCACGCCACCCGGAACACCACAGTGTAATGGTGTGTCTGAACGTCGTAACCGTACTTTATTGGATATGGTACGATCTATGATGTCTCTTACCAATTTACCACTATCGTTTTGGGGTTATGCTTTAGAGACAGCTGCATTCACGTTAAATAGGGCACCATCTAAATCCGTTGATACGACACCTTATGAACTATGGTTTGGCAAGAAACCAAAGTTGTCGTTTCTTAAAGTTTGGGGCTGCGATGCTTATGTGAAAAAGCTTCAACCTGATAAGCTCGAACCCAAGTCGGAGAAATGTGTCTTCATAGGATACCCAAAAGAGACTGTTGGGTACACCTTCTATCACAGATCCGAAGGCAAGATATTCGTTGCTAAGAATGGATCCTTTCTAGAGAAGGAGTTTCTCTCGAAAGAAGTGAGTGGGAGGAAAGTAGAACTTGATGAGGTAATTGTACCTTCTCCCGGATTGGAAAGTAGTACATCACAGAAAATTGTTCCAGTGATTCCTACACCAATCAGTGAGGAAGCTAATGATGATGATCATGAAACTTCGGATCAAGTTTCTGCTGAACGTCGTAGATCAACCAGAGTACGTTCCGCACCAGAGTGGTACGGCAACCCAGTTATGGAAATCATGTTACTAGACCATGATGAACCTACGAACTATGAGGAAGCGATGATGAGCCCAGATTCCGCAAAATGGCTTGAAGCCATGAAATCTGAGATGGGATCCATGTATGAGAACAAAGTGTGGACTTTGGTTGACTTGCCCGATGATCGGCAGGCCATCGAAAATAAATGGATCTTCAAGAGGAAGACCGACGCAGACGGTAATGTTACTGTTTACAAAGCTCGACTTGTTGCGAAAGGTTTTCGACAAGTTCAAGGAGTTGACTACGATGAGACTTTCTCACCTGTAGTGATGCTTAAGTCTGTCCGAATCATGTTAGCAATTGCCGCATTTTATGATTATGAAATCTGGCAAATGGATGTCAAAACTGCATTCCTGAATGGATATCTCAAAGAAGAGTTGTATATGATGCAACCAGAAGGTTTTGTCGATCCAAAAGGTACTAACAAAGTATGCAAGCTCCAGCGATCCATCTATGGACTGGTGCAAGCATCTCGGAGTTGGAATATATGCTTTGATGAGGTGATCAAAGCATATGGTTTTATACAGACTTTTGGAGAAGCCTGTATTTACAAGAAAGTGAGTGGGAGCTCTGTAGCATTTCTAATATTATATGTGGATGACATATTGTTGATTGGAAATGATATAGAATTTCTGGACAGCATAAAAGGATACTTGAATAAAAGTTTTTCAATGAAAGACCTCGGTGAAGCTGCTTATATATTAGGCATCAAGATCTATAGAGATAGATCAAGACGCTTAATTGGACTTTCACAAAGCACATACCTTGATAAGATTTTGAAGAAGTTCAAAATGGATCAGTCAAAGAAAAGGTTCTTGCCTGTATTACAAGGTATGAAGTTGAGTAAGACTCAATGCCCGACCACTGCAGAAGATAGAGAGAAAATGAAAGTCATTCCCTATGCCTCAGCCATAGGATCTATCATGTATGCGATGCTGTGTACCAGACCTGATGTGTGCCTTGCTATAAGTTTAGCAAGGAGGTACCAAAGTAATCCGGGAGTGGATCACTGGACAGCGGTCAAGAACATCCTAAAGTATCTGAAAAGGACAAAGGATATGTTTCTCGTGTATGGAGGTGACAAAGAGCTCGTCGTAAACGGTTACGTCGATTCTAGCTTTGACACTGATCCGGATGACTCTAAGTCACAAACCAGATATGTATTTTTATTGAACGGTGGAGCTGTCAGTTGGTGCAGTTCCAAGCAGAGCGTCGTGGCAGGATCTACGTGTGAAGCGGAATACATAGCTGCTTCAGAAGCAGCAAATGAAGGAGTCTGGATGAAGGAGTTCATATCCGATCTAGGTGTAATACCTAGTGCATCGGGTCCAATGAAAATCTTTTGTGACAACACTGGAGCAATAGCCTTGGCGAAGGAATCCAGGTTTCACAAGAGAACAAAACACATCAAAAGACGCTTCAATTCCATCCGCGATCTAGTCAAGGAGGGAGACATAGAGATTTGCAAAATACATACGGATCTGAATGTTGCAGACCCGTTGACTAAGCCTCTTCCACGGGCAAAACATGATCAGCACCAGGACTCCATGGGTGTGAGGATCATCACTTTGTAATCTAGATTATTGACTCTAGTTCAAGTGGGAGACTGAAGGAAATATGCCCTAGAGGCAATAATAAAGATGTTATTTGTATTTCCTTATATCATGATAATGTCTTTTATTCATGCTAGAATTGTATTAACCGGAAACTTAGTACATGTGTGGATACATAGACAAAACAGTATGTCCCTAGTATGCCTCTACTAGACTAGCTCATTGATCAAAGATGGTTATGTTTCCTAGCCATAGACATGAGTTTTCATTTGATCAACGGGATCACATCATTAGGAGAATGATGTGATGGACAAGGCCCATCCGTTAGCATAGCACTATGATCGTTTAGTTTTACTGCTATTGCTTTCTTCATGACTTATACATGTTCCTATGACTATGAGATTATGCAACTCCCGAATACCGTAGGAACACCTTGTGTGCTATCAAACGTCACAACGTAACTGGGTGATCATAAAGATGCTCTACGGGTGTCTCCGAAAGTATTCGTGGTGTTGGCATAGATCAAGATTAGGATTTGTCACTCCGAGTGTCGGAGAGGTATCTCTGGGCCCTCTCGGTAACACACATCACAATAAGCCTTGCAAGCAAAAGACTAATGAGTTAGTCACGAGATGATGTGTTACGGAACGAGTAAAGAGACTTGCCGATAACGAGATTGAACTAGGTATAGAGATACCGACGATCGAATCTCGGGCAAGTAACATACCGTTGACAAAAGGAACAACGTATGTTGTTATGCGGTTTTACCGATAAAAAATCTTCGTAGAATATGTAGGAGCCAATATGAACATCCAGGTTCCGCTATTGGTTATTGACCGGAGATGAGTCTCGGTCATGTCTACATAGTTCTCGAACCCGTAGGGTCCGCACGCTTAACGTTTGATGACGATCGGTATTATGAGTTTATGAGTTTTGATGTACCGAAGGTAGTTCGGAGTCCCGGATGAGATCACGGACATGACGAGGAGTCTTGGAATGTCGGAGACATAAAGATTGATATATTGGACGACTATATTCGGACACCGAAAGTGTTCCGGAAAAGTTTCGGATTTAACGGGATTGCCGGAGGGGGTTACCGGAACCCCCTACGAGGGGGGATGGTCCATAGTGGGCCTTATGGAAAAGAGAGAGGCAGCCCATAGGGGCTGGCCGGCGCCCCACCTAGGGTTCCTAGTTGGACTAGGATTGGGGGCGCCACCTCTCCTTCTTTTCCTTTCCCTCTCTTCCTTCTTTGGTAGTTCCTACTAGGAATAGGATTGCAATCCTATTCCTAGTAGGATTGCACCCTAGCCGCACCATAGGAAGGGCCGGCCGGCCTCCCCCTTGCTCCTTTATATACGGGGGCAAGGGGGCACCCAAAGACACACAAGTTGAATTGTTCCAGCCGTGTGCGGTGCCCCCCTCCACAGAAACACACCTCGGTCATACCGTCGCAGTGCTTAGGCGAAGCCCTGCGCCGGTAGATACATCATATCCGTCACCACGCCGTCGTGCTGACGAAACTCTCCCGTGAAGCTCAACTGGATCAAGAGCTCGTGGGACGTCATCAAGCTGAACGTGTGCTGAACGCGGAGGTGCCGTACGTTCGGTGCTTGATCGGTTGAATCGCGAAGAAGTTCGACTACATCAACCGCGTCACTTGACGCTTCCGCTTCCGGTCTACGAGGGTACGTAGACACATTCTTCCCTCTCGTTGATATGCATCTGGTAGATAGATCTTGCGTGATCGTAGGAAATTTTTAAAATACTACGTTCCCCAACAAGTACAAGCCTGGACAAACTCTTATATGAAGGAAAGTGCTCCCGAGGACACATAGGAATTATCGTCAAGCTAGTTTTCATCACGATCATCTGATTCGCGTTCGGTACTTTGATAATTTGGTATGTGGGTGGACCGGTGCTTGGGTGCTGTCCTTACTTGGACAAGCCTCCCACTTATGATTAACCTCTAATGCAAGCATCCACAACTACAAAAGAAGTATTAAGGTAAACCTAACCATAGCATGAAACAAGTGGATCCAAATCAGCCCCTTACGAAGCAATGCATAAACTAGGGTTTAAGCTTCTATCACTCTAGCAACCCATCATCTACTTATTACTTCCCAATGCCTTCCTATAGGCCCAAATAATGGTGAAGTGTCATGTAGTCTACGTTCACATGACACCACTAGAGGAGAGACAACATACATCTCATCAAAATATCGAACGAATACCAAATTCACATGATTACTTATAGCAAGACTTCTCTCATGTCCTCAGGAACAAAAGTAACTACTCACAAGACATAATATTGTTCATGATCAGAGGGGTATTAATATGCATAATGGATCTGAACATATGATATTCCACCAAGTAAACCAACTAGCATCAACTACAAGGAGTAATCAACACTACTAGCAACCCACAGGTACCAATCTGAGGTTTGGGTACAAAGATTGGATACAAGATATGAACTAGGGCTTGAGAGGAGATGGTGCTGGTGAAGATGTTGATGAACATAACCCTCCCCAAGATTGGAGAGTTGTTGGTGGTGATAGCGGTGACTATTTCCCCCTCCCGGAGGGAAGTATCCCCAATAGAACAGCTCTGCCGGAGCCCTAGATTGGTTTTTGCCAAGGTTCCGCCTCGAGACAGTGGCGTCTGGTCCCGAAAGCCTCCTTGTGATTTTTTCCAGGTCAAAACACCTAATATAGGAGAAGATGGGCATCGGGGGGCCATTTGGTGGCCCACGAGACAGGGGGCGCGCCCCCCACCCTCGTGGACAGGTGGTGGGCCCCCTGGTGATTCTCTTTCGCCAGATATTTTTTATATTTTCTGAAACAGTGTCCTGTGGAGTTTTGGAGCTTTTTGAGTTGTGCAGAATAGGTTTCCAGAGTTTGCTTCTTTTCCAGCCCAGAATTCCAGCTGTCGGCATTCTCCCTCTTCATGTAAACCTTGTAAAATAAGAGAGAAAAGGCATAAGTATTGTGACATAACGTGTAATAACAGCCCATAATGCAATAAATATCAACATAAAAGCATGATGCAAAATGGACGTATCATGCAGCAAAGGGATAGGTTTTCCTGGGAGTATGGGGACGCGGTAGATAGGATGAGGTTGCTCCCCGGCCTGACCAACAACCTGACAGTTTATGGCCATGCTTGGCTGTGCGATCAATTATTTGGCCTCTTCGAGCTGTTCCCGTTGCCGGTGGGTGTTATCCCGCTGAACGTGAACTCTGCCATGAGTCAAATCCTGCAATGGATTCCCCAATGCAATGTTGCTGGCGTCTCGAGTGACTGCCGGTTTCCCACTCTAGACAAAGAACTGGAATGGACCTCCGACTGGTAGAAAGGGTTTCCAGGGTGGAGACTAAAATGTACAAGCGCACCTCCTCGATGGAGGTGGCGTACATCCAGAAGTGATTGGAGGAGGATAGGGCAGCCCGAGCTACGGCAACAGAGAACGCCGAAAAGGCGGCGAAGGGCACATGGAAAGCTTGATGAGGGACCTCTTCCCGCGGAAAGGGTGAGATGCTGGTCTCGGAGGAGGTTGCCGAGGAGGAGCTCGCCGGGGATGGCCTTTTCCGGATCGAGGCCCTGTACACCGCGGCGACAGAGTCTCTTGCGGAAGAGGGAGATGAAGATGTCGAGATACCTGGAGAGTGGTGGCTCGCGGAGGGCCCTCAAGCCTGAGAGCCACATTTGGGCCCGCGTGTGTGATACGTCTCCAACGTATCTATATTTTTTTATTGTTCCATGCTATTATATATGAAGTCTTGGATGTTTAATGGGATTTATCATACACTTTTATATCATTTTTGGGACTAACTGAAGGAAATATGCCCTAGAGGCAATAATAAAGATGTTATTTGTATTTCCTTATATCATGATAAATGTCTTTTATTCATGCTAGAATTGTATTAACCGGAAACTTAGTACGTGTGTGAATACATAGACAAAACAGTATGTCCCTAGTATGCCTCTACTAGACTAGCTCATTGATCAAAGATGGTTATGTTTCCTAACCATAGACATGAGTTGTCATTTGATCAACGGGATCACATCATTAGGAGAATGATGTGATGGACAAGACCCATCCGTTAGCATAGCACTATGATCGTTTAGTTTTACTGCTATTGCTTTCTTCATGACTTATACATGTTCCTATGACTATGAGATTATGCAACTCCCGAATACCGTAGGAACACCTTGTGTGCTATCAAACGTCACAACGTAACTGGGTGATCATAAAGATGCTCTACAGGTGTCTCCGAAAGTATTCGTGGTATTGGCATAGATCAAGATTAGGATTTGTCACTCCGAGTGTCGGAGAGGTATCTCTGGGCCCTCTCGGTAACACACATCACAATAAGCCTTGCAAGCAAAAGATTAATGAGTTAGTCACGAGATGATGTGTTACGGAACGAGTAAAGAGACTTGCCGGTAACGAGATTGAACTAGGTATAAAGATGCCGACGATCGAATCTCGGACAAGTAACATACCGTTTGACAAAAGGAACAACGTATGTTGTTATGCGGTTCTGACCGATAAAAGATCTTCGTAGAATATGTAGGAGCCAATATGAACATCCAGGTTCCGCTATTGGTTATTGACCGGAGATGAGTCTCGGTCATGTCTACATAGTTCTCGAACCCGTAGGGTCCGCACGCTTAACGTTTGATGACGATCGGTATTATGAGTTTATGAGTATTGATGTACCGAAGGTAGTTCGGAGTCCCGGATGAGATCACGGACATGACGAGGAGTCTCGGAATGTCCGAGACATAAAGATTGATATATTGGACGGCTATATTCGGACACCGGAAGTATACCGAAAAAGTTTCGGATTTATCGGGAATGCCGGAGGGGGTTACCAGAACCTCCTACGAGAGGGGATGGTCCATATTGGGCCTAAAGGGAAAGAGAGAGGCAGCCCATAGGGCTGGCCGGCGCCCCCACCTAGGGTTCCTAGTTGGACTAGGATTGGGGGGGGCGCCACCTCTCCTATTCCTTTCCCCCTTCTTCCTTTTGGTGAATCCTACTAGGAATAGGATTGCAATCCTATTCCTAGTAGGACTCCTTCCCTAGCCGCACCAGGAAGGGCCGGCCGGCCTCCCTCCCTTGCTCCTTTATATACGGGGGCAGGGGGGCACCCAAAGACACACAAGTTGAATTGTTTTAGCCGTGTGCGGTGCCCCCCTCCACAGAATCACACCTCGGTCATACCGTCGCGGAGCTTAGGCGAAGCCCTGCGCCGGTGAACACATCATATCCGTCACCATGCCGTCGTGCTGACGAAACTCTCCCGTGAAGCTCAACTGGATCAAGAGCTCGTGGGACGTCATCAAGCTGAACGTGTGCTGAACGCGGAGGTGCCGTACGTTCGGTGCTTGATCGGTTGGATCGCGAAGAAGTTCGACTACATCAACTGCGTCACTTGACGCTTCCGCTTCCGGTCTATGAGGGTACGTAGACACACTCTTCCCTCTTGTTGCTATGCATCTGGTAGATAGATCTTGCGTGATCGTAGGAAAATTTTAAAATACTACGTTCCCCAACAATGGCATCATGAGCCAGGTCTATGCGTAGATGATATGCACGAGTAGAACACAATGAGTTGTGGGCGATACTAGTCATACTGCTTACCAGCATGTCATACTTTGCTTCGGCGGTATTGTGAGATGAAGCGGCCCGGACCGACATTACGCGTACGCTTACGCGAGACTGGTTTCACCGTTACGAGCACTCGTTGCTTAAAGGTGACTGGCGGGTGTCTGTCTCTCTCACTTTAGCTGAAAAGTGTGGCTACTCCCGGTCCTTGTGAAGGTTAAAACAACACATACTTGACGAAACATCGTTGTGGTTTTGTATGCGTAGGTAAGAACGGTTCTTGCTAAAGCCCGTAGCAGCCACGTAAAACTTGCAACAAACAAAGTAGAGGACGTCTAACTTGTTTTTGCAGGGCATGTTGTGATGTGATATGGTCAAGACATGATGAGTTATACGGTTTTGTATGAGATGATCATGTTTTGTAATGTTATCGGCAACTCGCGGGAGCCATATGGTTGTCGCTTTATTGTATGAAATGCAATCGCCATGTAATTGCTTTACTTTATCACTAAGCGGTAGCGATAGTCGTAGAAGCAATAGTTGGCGAGACGACAACGATGCTACGATGAAGATCAAGGTGTCGCGCCGGTGACGAAGGTGATCATGACGGTGCTTTGGAGATGGAGATCAAAAGCACAAGATGATGATGGCCATATCATGTCACATATTTTGATTGCATGTGATGTTTATCTTATTATGCTTCTTATTTTGCTTAGATCGACAGTAGCATTATAAGATGATCCCTTACTAAATTTCAAGGTATAAGTGTTCTCCCTGAATATGCACCGTTGCGAAAGTTCGTCGTGCCGAGACACCACATGATGATCGGGTGTGATAAGCTCTACGTTCAAATACAACGGGTGTAAGCCAGTTTTGCACACGCAGAATACTCGGGTTAAACTTGACGAGCCTAGCATATGCAGATATGGCCTCGGAACACTGGAGACCGAAAGGTCGAGCGTGAATCATATAGTAGATATGATCAACATAAGATGTTCACCATTGAAAACTACTCCATCTCACGTGATGATCGGACATGGTTTAGTTGATTTGGATCACGTGATCATTTAGATGACCGGAGGGATGTCTATCTAAGTGGGAGTTCTTTAAATTAATATGATTAAATTGAAATTTAATTTACCATGAACTTAGTCCTGATAGTTTTTGCATATCTATGTTGTTGTAGATCAATGGCCCGTGCTACCGTTCCTTTGAATTTTAATGCATTCCTAGAGAAAGCTAAGTTGAAAGATGATGGTAGGAATTACACGGACTGGGTCCGTAACCTGAGGATTATCCTCATTGCTGCACAGAAGAATTATGTCCTTGAAGCACCGCTAGGTGACAAGCCCCCTCCCGCTAATGTAGACGCTTTGAACGTCTGGCAGTCGCGGTCTGATGACTACACGATAGTTCAGTGTGCCATGCTTTACGGCTTAGAACCGGGACATCAACGACGTTTTGAACGTCATGGACCATATGAGATGTTCCAGGAGTTGAAGTTGATATTTCAAGCAAATGCCCGAATTGAGAAATATGAGATTTCCAATAAGTTCTACAGCTGCAAGATGGAGGAGAATAGTTCTATCAGTGAACACTTGCTCAGAATGTCTGGGTACTACAATCATATGACTCAACTTGGTTGCAAAGTTGACGAGGATAGTGTTATTGATAGAGTTCTTCAATCACTGCCACCAAGCTATAAAGGCTTTGTGATGAACTATAACATGCAAGGGATGCAAAAGACAATTCTCGAGCTCTTCGCTATGCTCAAAGTTGCGGAGGTAGAAATCAAAAAGGAGCATCAAGTGTTGATGGTTAGCAAGACCACTAGTTTCAAGAAAAAGGGCAAGGGAAAGAAAGGGAACTTCAAAAAGAATAGCAAGTCAGTTGCTACTTCCACGAAGAAACCCAAATCTGGAGCCAAGCCTGAAACTGAGTGCTTCTACTGCAAGGGGACTGGACACTGGAAGCGGAACTGCCCCAAGTATTTGGCGGATAAGAAGGATGGCAAGATGAACAAAGGTATATGTGATATACATCTAATTGATGTGTACCTTACTAATGCTCGTAGTAGTACCTGGGTATTTGATACCGGTTCGGTTGCTAATATTTGTAACTCGAAACAGGGACTACGGATTAAACGAAGATTAGCTAAGGACGAGGTGACGATGCGCGTGGGAAATGGTTCCAAAGTCGATGTGATCGCCGTCGGCACGCTACCTCTACATCTACCTTCGGGATTAGTATTAGAACTAAATAATTGTTATTTGGTGCCAGCGTTGAGCATGAACATTATATCTGGATCTTGTTTATTGCGAGACGGTTATTCATTTAAATCAGAGAATAATGGTTGTTCTATTTTAATGAATAATATCTTTTATGGTCATGCACCCTTGAAGAGTGGTCTATTCTTATTGGATCTCGATTGTAGTGATACACATATTCATAATATTGAAACCAAAAGATGCAAGGTTAATAATGATAGTGCAACTTATTTGTGGCACTGCCGTTTAGGTCATATTGGTGTAAAACGCATGAAGAAACTCCATAATGATGGACTTTTGGAATCACTTGATTATGAATCACTTGGTGCTTGCGAACCATGCCTCATGGGCAAGATGACTAAAACTCCGTTCTCCGGAACTATGGAGCGAGCAACAGATTTGTTGGAAATCATACATACTGATGTATGTGGACCAATGAGTGTTGATGCTCGCGGCGGGTATCGTTATTTTCTGACCTTCACTGATGATTTGAGCAGATATGGGTATATCTACTTAATGAAGCACAAGTCTGAAACATTTGAAAAGTTCAAAGAATTTCATAGTGAAGTAGAGAATCATCGTAACAAGAAAATAAAGTTTCTACGATCTGATCGTGGAGGAGAATATTTGAGTTACGAGTTTGGTCTTCATTTGAAACAATGTGGAATAGTTTCACAACTCACGCCACCTGGAACACCACAGCGTAATGGTGTGTCCGAACGTCGTAACCGTACTTTATTATATATGGTACGATCTATGATGTCTCTTACCGATTTACCACTATCGTTTTGGGGTTATGCTTTAGAGACAGCTGCATTCACGTTAAATAGGGCACCATCTAAATCCGTTGATACGACACCTTATGAACTATGGTTTGGCAAGAAACCAAAGTTGTCGTTTCTTAAAGTTTGGGGTTGCGATGCTTATGTGAAAACACTTCAACCTGATAAGCTCGAACCCAAGTCGGAAAAATGTGTCTTCATAGGATACCCAAAAGAGACTGTTGGGTACACCTTCTATCATAGATCCGAAGGCAACATATTCGTTGCTAAGAACGGATCCTTTCTAGAAAAAGAGTTTCTCTCGAAAGAAGTGAGTGGGAGGAAAGTAGAACTTGATGAGGTAATTGTACCTTCTCCCGGATTGGAAAGTAGTACATCACGGGAAATTGTTCCAGTGATTCCTACACCAATTAGTGAGGAAGTTAATGATAATGATCATGAAACTTCGGATCAAGTTTCTGCTGAACGTCGTAGATCAACCAGAGTACGTTCCGCACTAGAGTGGTACGGCAACCCAGTTCTGGAAATCATGTTACTAGACCATGATGAACCTACGAACTATGAGGAAGCGATGATGAGCCCAGATTCCGCAAAATGGCTTGAAGCCATGAAATCTGAGATGGGATCCATGTATGAGAACAAAGTGTGGACTTTGGTTGACTTGCCCGATGATCGGCAAGCCATCGAAAATAAATGGATCTTCAAGAGGAAGACCGATGCAGACGGTAATATTACTGTTTACAAAGCTCGACTTGTTGCGAAAGGTTTTCGACAAGTTCAAGGAGTTGACTACGATGAGACTTTCTCACCTGTAGCGATGCTTAAGTCTGTCCGAATCATGTTAGCAATTGCCGCATTTTATGATTATGAAATCTGGCAAATGGATGTCAAAACTGCATTCCTAAATGGATATCTCAAAGAAGAGTTGTATATGATGCAACCAGAAGGTTTTGTCGATCCAAAAGGTGCTGACAAAGTATGCAAGCTCCAGCGATCCATCTATGGACTGGTGCAAGCATCTCGGAGTTGGAATATATGCTTTGATGAGGTGATCAAAGCATATGGTTTTATACAGACTTTTGGAGAAGCCTGTATTTACAAGAAAGTGAGTGGGAGCTCTGTAGCATTTCTAATATTATATGTAGATGACATATTGTTGATTGGAAATGATATAGAATTTCTGGATAGCATAAAAGGATACTTGAATAAGAGTTTTTCAATGAAAGACCTCGGTGAAGCTGCTTATATATTAGGTATCAAGATCTATAGAGATAGATCAAGACGCTTAATTGGACTTTCACAAAGCACATACCTTGATAAGATTTTGAAGAAGTTCAAAATGGATCAGTCAAAGAAAGGGTTCTTGCCTGTTTTACAAGGTATGAAGTTGAGTAAGACTCAATGCCCGACCACTGCAGAAGATAGAGAGAAAATGAAAGTCATTCCCTATGCCTCAGTCATAGGATCTATCATGTATGCAATGCTGTGTACCAGACCTGATGTGTGCCTTGCTATAAGTCTAGCAGAGAGGTACCAAAGTAATCCAGGAGTGGATCACTGGACAGCGGTCAAAAACATCCTAAAGTATCTGAAAAGAACAAAGGATATGTTTCTCGTATATGGAGGTGACAAAGAGCTCGTCGTAAACGGTTACGTCGATTCTAGCTTTGACACTGATCCGGATGACTCAAAGTCACAAACCAGATATGTATTTTTATTGAACGGTGGAGCTGTCAGTTGGTCCAGTTCCAAGCAGAGCGTCGTGGCGGGATCTACGTGTGAAGCGGAATACATAGCTGCTTCGGAAGCAGCAAATGAAGGAGTCTGGATGAAAGAGTTCATCTCCGATCTAGGTGTAATACCTAGTGCATCGGGTCCAATGAAAATCTTTTGTGACAACACTGGAGCCATAGCCTTGGCGAAGGAATCCAGGTTTCACAAGAGAACAAAGCACATCAAAAGACGCTTCAATTCCATCCGCGATCTAGTCAAGGAGGGAGACATAGAGATTTGCAAAATACATACGGATCTGAATGTTGCAGACCCGTTGACTAAGCCTCTTCCACGGGCAAAACATGATCAGCACCAGGACTCCATGGGTGTGAGGATCATCACTTTGTAATCTAGATTATTGACTCTAGTTCAAGTGGGAGACTGAAGGAAATATGCCCAAGAGGCAATAATAAAGATGTTATTTGTATTTCCTTATATCATGATAAATGTCTTTTATTCATGCTAGAATTGTATTAACCGGAAACTTAGTACATGTGTGAATACATAGACAAAACAGTATGTCCCTAGTATGCCTCTACTAGACTAGCTCATTGATCAAAGATGGTTATGTTTCCTAACCATAGACATGAGTTGTCATTTGATCAACGGGATCACATCATTAGGAGAATGATGTGATGGACAAGACCCATCCGTTAGCATAGCACTATGATCATTTAGTTTTACTGCTATTGCTTTCTTCATGACTTATACATGTTCCTATGACTATGAGATTATGCAACTCCCGAATACCGTAGGAACACCTTGTGTGCTATCAAACGTCACAACGTAACTGGGTGATCATAAAGATGCTCTACAGGTGTCTCCGAAAGTATTCGTGGTGTTGGCATAGATCAAGATTAGGATTTGTCACTCCGAGTGTCGGAGAGGTATCTCTGGGCCCTCTCGGTAACACACATCACAATAAGCCTTGCAAGCAAAAGACTAATGAGTTAGTCACGAGATGATGTGTTACGGAACGAGTAAAGAGACTTGCCGGTAACGAGATTGAACTAGGTATAAAGACGCCGACGATCGAATCTCGGACAAGTAACATACCGTTTGACAAAAGGAACAACGTATGTTGTTATTCGGTTCTGACCGATAAAAGATCTTCGTAGAATATGTAGGAGTCAATATGAACATCCAGGTTCCGCTATTGGTTATTGACCGGAGATGAGTCTCGGTCATGTCTACATAGTTCTCGAACCCGTAGGGTCCGCACGCTTAACGTTTGATGACGATCGGTATTATGAGTTTGTGAGTATTGATGTACCGAAGGTAGTTCGGAGTCCCGGATGAGATCACGGACATGACGAGAAGTCTCGGAATGTCCGAGACATAAAGATTGATATATTGGACGGCTATATTCGGACACCGGAAGTATACCGAAAAAGTTTCGGATTTATCGGGAATGCCGGAGGGGGTTACCAGAACCTCCTACGAGAGGGGATGGTCCATAGTGGGCCTAAAGGGAAAGAGAGAGGCAGCCCATAGGGCTGGCCGGCGCCCCCACCTAGGGTTCCTAGTTGGACTAGGATTGGGGGGGCGCCACCTCTCCTATTCCTTTCCCCCCTTCTTCCTTTTGGTGAATCCTACTAGGAATAGGATTGCAATCCTATTCCTAGTAGGACTCCTTCCCTAGCCGCACCAGGAAGGGCCGGCCGGCCTCCCTCCCTTGCTTCTTTATATACGGGGGCAGGGGGGCACCCAAAGACACACAAGTTGAATTGTTTTAGCCGTGTGCGGTGCCCCCCTCCACAGAATCACACCTCGGTCATACCGTCGCGGAGCTTAGGCGAAGCCCTGCGCCGGTGAACACATCATATCCGTCACCACGCCGTCGTGCTGACGAAACTCTCCCGTGAAGCTCAACTGGATCAAGAGCTCGTGGGACGTCATCAAGCTGAACGTGTGCTGAACGCTGAGGTGCCGTACGTTCGGTGCTTGATTGGTTGGATCGCGAAGAAGTTCGACAACATCAACCGCGTCACTTGACGCTTCCGCTCCCGGTCTACGAGGGTACGTAGACACACTCTTCCCTCTCGTTGCTATGCATCTGGTAGATAGATCTTGCGTGATCGTAGGAAAATTTTAAAATACTACGTTCCCCAACACTAACCTACTAACCCAAAGGGCCAGTCTAGATTGTTGTTTTTTGCCTGTTTCAGGGTTTTGCACAAAAAGAATATCAAACGGAGTCCAAACGGAATGAAACCTTCGCGAGAGATATTTTTGGAGAAAATCACGCACAGGGAACTTGGGAACCACGTCAGGGGAGCCTCGGGGTGTCCACGAGGGTGGGGGAGCGTCCACCCTGCCCAGGGCGCGCCCCCTGCCTCGTGGGTCCCTCGAGCACCC
>LR738711.1:754675936-754810373 GCA_902687465.1 Secale cereale
CCCCCCCCCCCCCCCCCGGTGTCCTCCTTCTTCCTTATAAGTCTACGTACCCCGAAACCTTCGACAACACAGAGAAAACTATAATTCCACCGCTGTAACCTTCTGTTCTTGTGAGATCCCATCTTGGAGCCTGTCTAGCAGCTCCATCGAAGGGGGATCCATCACGGAGTTCTTCATCATCGTCATCATCGCCCTCACCATGAGTTGTGAGTAGTTTATCACAGACCTTCGGGTCCATAGCTAGTATCTAGATGGCTTCTTCTCTCTCTCTCTGGATCTCAATACAAAGTTCTCCTAGGTCTTCGAGGAGATCTATTCGATGTAATCTCTTTTTGCGGTGTGTTTGACGAGATCCGATGAATTGTGGGTTTATGATCAAGATTATCTATGAGGAATATTTGGTTCTTCTCTGAACTTTTTATGTGTGCTCATAATATCCTTGCAAGTCTCTTCGAATTATTGGTTTGGTTTGGCCTACTAGATCTATAGTTCTTGCAATGGGAGAAGTGCTTGGCTTTGGGTTCAATCTTGCGGTGTCCTTTCCCAGTGACAGTAGGGGCAGCAAGGCACGTATTGTATTGTTGCCATCGAGGATAAAAAGATGGGGTTTATATCATATTGCTTGAGTTTATCCCTCTACATCATGTCATCTTGCTTAAGGCGTTACTCTGTTCTTATGAACTCAATACACTAGATGCATGCTGGATAGCGGTCGATGTGTGGAGTAATAGTAGTAGATGCAGAATCGTTTCGGTCTACTTATCTCGGACGTGATGCCTATATACAATGATCATGCCTAGATAGTCTCATAATTGTTCGCTTTTCTGTGAATTGCTCGACAGTAATTTGTTTACCCGCCGTAGAATATCGCTATCATGAGAGAAGCCACTAGAGAACACTATGGCCCCCGGGTCTATTCTCAACATATAAATCTACATCTACTTTACTTTTATCGCTTTTATTTGTTGTTCTTATAAATCAAAAATACCAAAAATATAAAATATCATCTCTATCATATCTCACTTTCGTAAGTGACCGTAAAGGGATTGACAACCCCTTATCGCGTTGGCTGCGAAGTTTTTATTTGTTTGTGCAGGTGCGAGGGACTTGCGCGTGGTCTCCTACTAGATTGATACCTTGGTTCTCAAAAACTGAGGGAAATACATACGCTACTGTGATGCATCTCCCTTTCCTCTTCGAGGGAATACAACGCAAGCTCGAGAAGTAGCAAGAAGAATTTCTGGCGCCGTTGCCGGGGAGGCTTACGCAAAAGTCATATACCAAGTACCCATCACAAACCGGTGTGTGCCCCAGACCCGGGAAGAGGTTTGGTTGGGGCCTCCGACGTCAGATGTTAGGCTTTGGTGCGAGGTCTGTTTGGTATTCGGTTCGGACATTCGGCACCCTTTTTCAAGGGATAGGAGTAGCGACAGATGTTGTTAAGATGATGACTTTGACTTACTGATGTATTATTTTATAAGGTCTTTGTGAATAATTAATAAAATGATTGCATGCATCGCCAGAAGCAGAGGCCCGGGGTCATCCTCTTTTAAAGAAAATGATCATGTCATCTGATCTTGATGCTCGTTTGCAACAGTATGAGCTGTGTTCCTTTTAACTAGTCTTCTATACTCTGATCCCGCTTGCCGTAACACGCATAGCTCTGCCTTCGATACAAGATACTACAGTAACAAAGACCACGATTCCCCGGTAGAAAACACACACGCAAAAACACTCTCCTGCAAACTGAAATGGTAGGCGAAGCGAAATCAAAAGAGATACTTGGAGACGTAGTACTTGGTGGTAGAACCAGCCCTGGGGTTATCTGAGCCAGTCTTGGGGTTGGGACCGACGATCTTGGGAATGAAGCCGGCCTTAGGTTTGGCGGCGGTGGCGGCGGTGTTCCTGTCCCCCAACCAGTGCTGCATGTGCACCCCGATGGCGTCCAGGTACATGGCGCTCCGGCCGTGGAAGCCGACCACCTTCCCCTTCGTCGTGGCGGAGGTGAAGTAGGTCCCGACCTCGTCGCCGAACGGCCCGTACTTGCCCCGGCTGCTCACGACGGTGATGGACCTCAGCACCCTGGGCCCTTCCCCCACGCAGGTGTTGTAGTAGCCGTATATGCAGATCAGCACCTCGTGTGGGTAGTCAAGCTTGATCTGCACATGAATTCGGTCAAGTGATGCTTAGCAAAGCGTAATCTGTAGTTGACAATGTGAATCGAGCAGCTCTGCTCTGGTCTGCTGTGCTCACCCTGTGTGTGATCTGACCACCGTTGCCGTGCCTGGTAGACCAGACGGACTGCCCGCTCCTGTCATACTCGATCTGTATGGACCCAATGAAATCGTCTCTGGTTACGTAGATCTGCTTGATGCCCGTGTAGACGCCATCGTCCCACGGCTTGCCTCCCTCCCCTCCCCACGGCCCGGGCCCTATCGGTATCGGTTCTTTCACCACACCGTACGTAACCTGCAAGATGAACCCTCCACAATCTCAGACACATTCTTACCTCAGTAGTATGCCAAACAATTTTCACGCAAGAAAAATCGATTTTACTTTACCTCGTCCCCGATCTCCCTCGTCGGCAGTGCAAGCATATCGCCCAACGGGGTCGTGCCGGCGGATTTCTCCGACAGCACCTTGCCTTCCAGGACATGAACCCCGATGCTGTCGACGTACCATGCTCCCCTGCCGTGGAACCCCACGATCCTCCCTTCCGTCAGGCAGCTGGAGAAGAAGGTGCCGGTCTCGTCCCCGAAGGGCCCGTGGCTCTTCTTCGTGGTGTGGAAGGTGATGGACTTGATAGCCGTCGGACCCATGATCATCGTCGGCCCGAAGTACCCGGTGACGTGCGTCAGGATCTCCGTCGGGAAGTCGAATACGATCTGCCCAAACGAAATTCCCATTTCACAAAGGTCTGAAACTCATCGATGCTCTGAAACTGAAGTTCTGAACTCTGAAATCTGAAATTGCGTTACCTTCTCCGGCCTCGCCGCCCCGCTGGAGCCGCGCTTGTCGCCCCAGATCGCCTGCCCGTTTCGGTCGTAGAGGACCTTCATGGAGGATATCCCCAGCCCCCGCGTGATGTTGATCTGCCGGACGCCGGTGAATATGCCGTCGTCGAATATGGTGCCGCCGGTGCCGCCCCACGGGCCGAACCTCACCGGGGTGCTTATGGTCATGGTCCCGTTGTCCGAGATGAAGCTAGGAAATGACACCATCTGTGGAGCAAGATGTTACAAGAAATGAATGTTAATAACTTGATTGCAGTTATCACTTATACAGTACAGACTGTAACTGATTACAAGGCTTTAGTTTGCCTGGATGGATCACCTTGTTTGAGAGGGTTGCAATGCGTGATGGGTTAGGATTCTGGTCCTTTGCAAGAACCATTTCATAGCCAGCATTGCCGTCAGCGTACTTATGGCCGTTTCTGTCGACGGACCTGGTTATGCTGCGGAGCGCCGACGGAGCGCTGGAAGGATTTGGATCCTTCCCGCTTAAGCTTGCAAGGCTCTGTGGAACACTAAAAGTAAAAAAGGGCTTGTCCAAAACACACAAAACAATTCTGAAACAGTTCTATTGTCCAAAACACACAAAACAATTCTGAAACAGTTCTATTGTCCAAAACACACAAAACAATTCTATTCTACCTAGAAATTTATGATGTTCAGAAAAAAAAAATCTTGCAGATACCAGTCCATACTCCTCGGTATTCAGAATTCTTAAACAGAGTCTCCTACTTATGAAGTGATTTTGATGTCATAAACTAGAACCAAGGAAACTGTTCAAATCTTGATGACGCGATCGAATGCTACCTAGTTAACATGCCTATTTCGGTCATGAACAAGTGCAAGATTAATGCTACCTCGGTATTCTGAAACGACATCCCTGAAGAACACAAGCATGCTACTGACTAGGAGTACTTGGCAGTTATGTCTTTCCAACCAAACACAAGTGTAACTAAGAAGAACCTTCATTCCTCAGAAAGAAAAGTAAGCTTCATTCCTCTTGGCAGACAAAATAGGGAGGCAGACATGCAGAAACACACAGTACAAGCTAGCTAGTGATCACGATCAGACAGTAAGATTTGCCGTACCATGTTCCGTCGTCCAAACAAAGCCCAGAAACGCCTTGCAGAGAGAGAGAGTTTGTTTTACAGACGGCGACGCCGGAACAGGGGAGCGCCTGCTGCAGTGCTGCTAGTAGCAATCAGCTTGGTAGTCTGACAGGAAGCAGGGGCGTGTCTACCTATTTATAATACAGAAGAGTTATACATGTACAAGGGATGTCAAACGGAGCACACCACGATGCTCAGCGACAACGCCGTGCACGAGCGAGGGCACCCAGGCGAGAGCTGGGGGGAAAGCAACACGGCGCTCTGCTGACGGCTCAAGACGCCCGGCCCGGGATCGAGCTAGAAGAGGGCGGGCAGAACAGGATTCGCTGACCATTGCGATCGCCTATTACCATATTATTCCGACCACGAGGAGACGAAAGGGGAACGATCTCTTGGATTGACACCAGCTGTGATTCCTCGAATTCACGGTGCAAAACTAAAGAGGCCGCCACCCCTGCTGCCCCCCTCTTTATTTCGATTCTTCAGAGAATGTTTCGCTTTTGTAGCGCCGCTTTCTTGCCCCTGTTGTTGTGTGCATCACGATGATGCAGAGGCCGGGGCCTTCCCCTTTTCGAGAGAAGAAAAACCTCGTCGCTAAGTGCCGGACGTCCGACAACGCCACTGGCTCGGACAGCTTGGTGGCCGCCGTACGAGCTAATTCATCAACTAGGGAATGACATGACGAGTTCCCGTAGTGGGCTGTCTCTTGGTGTATCCATGGAGTTGTGCCTGTAAACACGTGTTTTATTCTCAGTACTCATATTCCACACATGCGGATGCGGGTGCACTTCACTATTGATCTCACCGAGATTCATGAATTTATCGACGGATCGGCTTCCATCGGTTGTACTAGTGGTGGATGTCGGTTCCATCAAGCAATAGCAGTTCCTTTTGGTTTCAAATCAAACAAATGAAACGGCTGCAATCCATTAATAAGACTCCCAGAAACCGCCACCTTCATTTAAAATGGTCTGAAAGAACCTCATTCTCGATCCTCCTCCTTTCCAGAAGGCACGTCAATAGACAGACACGTCGAGCATGGCACCCAACGAATTACTCGTGTCCGTCACCCTCCTCTTCCTTCTCCTCCGAGTTGCCACCGCGAACCTCCGGCACGAGAACGTCATTGACCGGTGCTGGCGTGGCCAGAGCAACTGGGCCACCGACCGGCAGCGGCTCGCCATGTGCTCCGTCGGCTTTGCGGGGAAGATGCGGCAGAACCGCGGCCGCGGGGTGACCGCATACACGGTGACCGACCCGGGCGACGACCCCGTGCGGCCCCGACCGGGCACGCTACGGTACGGCGCGACGGTGCTACCGGGGAAGGTCTGGATCACCTTCCGGCCAGGCAGCACGCACATCAGGCTGGCGCAGCCGCTCTTCGTCAAGAGCTTCACGGCGATCGACGGCCGGGGCGCCGACGTGCACGTCGCCGGGGGTGCTGGCATCGTGCTCTACGAGGTGAGCAACGTGGTCATCCACGGTCTCCACGTGCACGGCGTGCGCGCGCAGCCCCCCGGGCAGGTCGTCCGGCCTGGCGGCGCCGTGCAGAGCGTGGACGCCGGCGACGGCGACGCCATCCGGCTGCTGTCCAGCTCCAAGGTGTGGATCGACCACAACACGTTGTCGCGGAGCGAGGACGGCCTCGTCGACGTGACGCTGGGGTCCACGGACGTGACCGTCTCCAACAACTGGTTCCACGACCACGACAAGGTCATGCTTCTTGGCCACGATGACCAGCACGTCGCCGACCGCCGGATGCGGGTCACCGTGGCGTTCAACCGCTTCGGCCCCAACGTGAACCAGCGCATGCCGAGGATACGGCACGGCTACGCCCACGTCGTCAACAACTTCTACGACGGGTGGAAAGCCTACGCCATTGGAGGGAGCATGGGGCCCACTGTCAAGAGCCAGGGCAACCTGTTCATCGCCTCCGCACCGGACAGTGCCAATGTTGGTACCTGATTTTTCTTTTTAAGGCCGGTTCGAGAACGGTGGCGTCTGAATTGCCGGAGCTCGCCTTCTGATCTTGGTATGTTCTTTGCAGGTGACGAGAAGGATGCCGGTCGGAGATGCCGCCGGGAAGGACTGGCATTGGCACTCTAGTGGGGACTCGTTTGAGAACGGCGCTGTCTTCAAGCAGACCGGCAGCAGGGTGCGGCCGAATTACAACAGGCACCAGGAATTCCCGGCGGCGAGCTCCGGCGAGGTGAGATCGCTAACCAAGGACGCCGGCGCTCTAAGGTGCTCCGCCGGGGCCGCGTGCTGAGTGGAGAGAATAAAGACGTCCAATGGAGCGTGCTATACTTTCAATATAGTGTACTTGCTTTGCTGATGCGGCTTTTAGCTAAAAAAAATGGCTGGGATTTTACTCCCTCCGTTTGCCTTGAGTCGAATTTATAGAGCTTGGTCAAATTTATTACTATTCAAAATTAGCAAGATCTACAATACAAAGTAAATATAATATGGGAAAAGCTTACTATCACCCGACGGATCGTTGTGACTGCGTCCGTCACCTTCCCTGCTTGACACGTGTCCAAACGAGGGTCCGTATATCGTCCTTTATTGATTGCGCTTCTGCAACAGGTACCATGTTTCTGAAACATATACGGTGTTGCAATGATCTATTTCTACAACAGGTAACATGTTTCTGAAACATATGCGGTGTTGCAATGGTCTATGACGGGGGTATATTTTTGAAACAAAACCTATATTGCAGAAATTTTCTGCTACAAGATCTTAGTTGCAAAAAAATGCAACCAAACCTAGGGCAATTTTTTTTCCAACAGAACTGTTGTTGTAAAAGAAGTTCTGCAACAAGACATATGTTGCAAAAATAATTTCACAACGTCTGTGTTGCAATGCCCCGCGGACGCGTAGCACGCTCCATATAATATGAAAATATGTTCCATGATGTATCTAATGATATTGATTTGTTGTTGTGAATGTTTACATTTTTTTGATAAACTTTGTCAAACTTCAAGAAGTTTGACTTGAAACAAACCGTGCAAAGTAAAACAAAACAAAAAGTATATCCCAGCATCCCTTGCAAGCGCTTTTACCAACCGCTAACACGATCTGGCCTTCGCATAATTCCTGGAGTTCACTATGAAAAACAACTAAAGAAGTAGACACCACTTTATCTGGATTGTCGAATTGAAATTTCGACTCTTTTTGGTCCGGGGTACTACCGCCTTTCTTTTTCTCGGCGCGCTAGAATGCAGAAGGGATGGACAGAAAAGACATCCAGTGGGCAGCAAACTGGCTCACACCAAAGCAATCTGAACGAATAATACAGAACTGACTCGGCGCTTCCATATGTACATGTTTAACGACGACTAAGGGGAAGCAAAACACCGACGACCCGACGGGAAAAGAAAAAACACATACAACACCACTCTATCAAAGTACAACACTGTCAACAATGTCAGGTCGCTGCAGATATGTGCATCTCGCTGTTCTTTTAACGGAAAATGTGAAAAACTCTAGGTGTTGTTTCCGCACTCTCAAGGGCACATGAATCCAGGGGTGATTATAGCCCTTTCCTTTCTGATCATGGTTGCGCCTTACTTGTCCAGAAAGGCCTTCAAACAAAACGGTGGGTAAGAATCCTGCTCCAAGAGTTCAAATGTCATGTATGCATCATGATGCTGACAACACAAATAGTGAAATCTCAATTCAAGTCGATTAGTAACTTCCAGAAAGAAGTATTTCCTTTCGTAAGTAAAAATAGCAATATTTGTGAAAACTATGCATAAGGAAAAAGAGTAAACGGGCTGTAGCACACCCATACAGAATCATGATTGATAATGAGAGAAACAAGGACAGGATTAGTGCTGATATATATTATACCTTGTCAACATCCTGGTGTAGATATTGTCTAACCACGGTCGACTGCTGTATAACTCTCTCCAATGATGAATATGCTGGTAGATTAGCATGTGCTGCCATTGATCGCCAGACAAACATCAAAATACGACCGCATATGGAGGTTACGGTACCAGAAGCTAAAGAGAGTATCTTAGAGCGTACCGAGAATAGCCCGATTCAAGCTATCTGCAACATTCTGCCTATACTCTGGGGCTAGTAGATGAAACATAGGTGACTTCTCAGGCTCTTCATAAGCTAGGAGGGCCATAAAGTCCTGCACAACAACACAAGGATCTCCATAGTTACTCACGCACAACAAAATCAAAACATCCCCACATGTGACATGCTAAAGAAGTTACATATAAGATATAACTGGTTGAATGGTGCTTCTCTACTTCAACCATATGCAACTCATGTTGCGTTCAGTAAATCTAGCAGCACCCGGTGTTGGTGATGATAATGTGTTACTTCTCCGTACTTGGGCAACACAAAAGATCATGTTGTATTGATAGTATGTGACAAGCTAAAACTAATTCGATGCAAATATCATGCTGAAATTGGATCTGTTGTAATCATTAAACATAATGAAACCACATCGTAGTCTGGCAAATTCAACAAAGATGTTGATATCAATCAGAATCCAGATGACTACAACACAGGAGAAATTTCAGGTGGTCTGGCATCCGTACTGTTTTAATATATACTTCCATACGAATGCATAATATCTCATGTATCACAGACAACCAAATTCCTACTAGTATATGAAAACGAGATTTGAAGTTGTCTAATATGTCTTGGGTTATAAAAAGTTATACCTCTAATTTCTCAACATACTTGGAAACTTTGCCAAAGGGTGTCAACTTTTTCTGGCCAAACTCAAGTGCTTCTGTGCTGCCAGTCAAAAATAGCCAGATTAATAAAACCATATAACCCAATTTCCCACCTCCAAAATAAATTCGGCCAGTTACCATTTTCTGGAACGAATTAGCTCAATGAAGTGAAGACTTATAAGATCAAAATGTAAATCCATGTCATTCTCTAGCAAGTTGGGCGCCAACTCTTTTGTCAGTTCTATGGCCTTCACGGCATCCCCTTCCACCACAAAATTTAAGATCGCTGAAACAAAATCCCAACACAGCATTAGAATATGAGATGCAAATAGCCCATGCATGTAGACAAGTGGGGATGGAAATGGTCATTTTGTAAAACGACATACTCCATATTGTCATGAGTTCATGATATGTAAGCTCAGATGCATTTAAGATCTAGTTCAACCATGATTATTTCAAAGGCACTATGGGAGAACAAAGGGAGCAAACGAAAGCTACCGTTAAAAAGAAACTATAATGAAAGTATCCCAAAAAGAATCAAAAAATCTAAAACATGAAGGAATTACCATCAGGCCTCAGGTTTACTTACGTATAATAACTAAGCAGCCTAATGTGACATGGTAAATCAAATCAATAGGTTAAAGTGCATGATAGAACTTGTATTTCTAATGGTGTCAAGTGACATCAGGAATCACATCCAGCCACTAGTAACAAAGTACAAATGACAGTGAACAACAATCATGTCTGAACTGGCTACATGTTGATATCCCATCCGCCAAATGAAGTGCAGTTCCGTACTTGCATTGACCAGTTGATTCAGTAGGAGTATTTCACTTAACTGAAATTAGTCATTAGTACTATTAATACACATCTTTTCTAATAAGACAAAAATGGACTTCCTTCATCATCTTTAATTAACGTTGACATTGTAAGGGACAGATTTGAACGAATATAAGAATACAAAAATGGGAAAGTTAATGTACACCAGAACTGCAAGAAATTTGCAGAAATATAGAGAGGTTCCTTGTGTGCAATTTAACAAGTACTCCCTCCGCAAAGAAATATAAGAGAGTGATCTAAACGCTCTTATATTTCTTTACGGAGGGAGTAATACACAATTACACATCCCTGAACAATACCAATAAAAGATTAAGTATTGACATGCAAATATATACCTTTACGCTTATCCACATCTACAGTATAATCAACAGGTAACTTCAACCCAGTGCTGGATAGGAAGGTCTCTGCAGTCTCCTTAAAACAATTGTGCATAAGATAAGATAGCACTATGTTGCGAACATCGTTATCGCTGACAGACTGCGGTTGAAAGAAATTTCAATGTCAATAGCAGGCTATTACCAAAAGTAAGATGAAAGCATAACTACTGTCATCAAAATTTAGGGAGAAGAACTCTAGTCATCTGCCTCAACAACGGTAATAGGTTATTTCCATAAGTGAATTTGGCAACGCCAAGACTACTTTATACTCACTTCAGCAAGCATAGCTGCATTTATTATCCATGGGCACAGTGAGATAACAGTGCTCTCTTACCTAGTAGTGTCCAAATTCCTATTTGTTGTGCATATTAATATCATAAAAGCATTTGTGTAGATATTTGTGAAATTACAAATGACACCTGAATATGTTCGGATTGAAAACAAATATGTTTATCGCTGGCGTGCTTTAATAGTTGTGGAATTACAAATGACAACTGAATATGTTCAACAAAGGGTAAGGACTCAGGGGAGATTCTTTTACAGAACCATTCCCTATTGAGATGCAGGCATCTAGTTGAGTTGTAGTTTCAGGGAGGGTGCACACTTGGAAATTAAAGCGTTGTCAGAGTTCGCAAATGCATGAATACAACATGAATATGCATGGGTATCTAAGCAGCAAAGCACATCTATATGGATCGGGCATCTAGTAGCAAAAGGAAGGGAAGTGGTAATGAGGTGATGTGATCGCCAGCCATCGCTACATTGCGGTAGACTGGTGGCCAGCGACCAATAGCAAGCACAGGACAGCAATGGTTGGGTTGCATTCACGCCACTGATAAGATTCAGGTAATAAATATGCCATTAGGGTTTCGCCAGAATTAATGGCACGTAAAAGTAAAAACACCTTTTTCTACTGATCGGATATCGCTTTAGCGTCACTACTACTACTTCCGTGTTTACCATAAGGGCGATACTACTTAGAGCACTCTATAAGTCTCCATTGACAGAATACCAGATTAAGAAGCATGTACAGGTGGTTCAATACTCTGCAACCTGTACTCGTGTTGTTGACCGCTAAACTGGCTCGCTGCGAAATCGCCCCGACAGAGCGACCCGCTAAACACTCAGAAAGATCCCTATGCCGCTTACCGCCAAGCAGAGCGGCTCTTTGATTCCACTGGACCGTAGGGTACCTTATCGACAAAGTTCCAATCTCTTCTTCACTAGAAACCCACGCAATTGACGAAGTCCCAATCTTCTGCACTACAAGCCACCTTATTATCGACAAAGAATCGATCTCTCTTCTTTCCTACCACAACAACCTCATCCCCAAAGTTTGGGCCTTCTCTCACTAAAAAACCCTAGCACAAGCAGATCATCCAGTCCACAGGCAGTCCAGTGCACGGAAATCTACGCAAACGAATCCAATAGCCGGACACGAAGCAATGAGTACTCGGAAGGAATTCCGCACAGACGGAAGAGATCCCAAGAGCCCCCCGCCTACCTCGTCGCCCTATCTCCGATACCAAACGGATTCGCGAACGAACAATAGCCAACACCGGAACCAAGGAAGTTATAGGAGTGGTGGGGGGGAGGGGGAAAGAATGGGGAGCGTGGAGAGTGAGCGTACGGCGTCCTCGTAGAGGCGGGGATCCAGGTCCATCATGGCGGAGGAGAGGTCCAGGAGGTCGGCGCCGGACGGGGAGGGCGGGCGCTGCCTGCCGCTGGGGGAGCCGAGATTCCCCAAAAAAGGGTTTTCTCTAATCTATTTTTCTTTGTTTCCTCCTTTTCTTTGCCTGGCTGCTTTCCAGGGCCCGTGGTGACGGCGCAGGAGAGGACTTTTGTTTTTGCCCTAGTAGACCAAGAGAGAAGTGCTGAGAGTTCGTCAGTTTTGCGAGGTTTTTCTCAAAGGAGAAGTGGAGAGAAAATACAGGATTATTAGGAAAAAAATCTGCCATACCACAATTCTAGATTAAAGACACCGTTTCATTCATTTATTCATAAAATTTGAAATTTCGGCCCGTACAATGCTTAAAATAGAGTTCGGGGGACTCGAAACAAGACTTTAAATAGTAACTCTTCACAAACGCACATATTGGCTAACCGTTGTGACGCTTCGTTTCCGAAACACCGCACCCATCTAATTTAAGATTCTTGTCTTAACGAAGCAAGATCTTCGCATCTTCCAACACAGGTCCAGTGGCTGACAGATTCCTTCTCGGGTCATTGAGCATACCCATTATTCCTTTGCAATCTATCTAAATAATAAACTTCTGGTGTCCCTCGCGATGGCTAGTTGAGCCACACGTTCCACAATAGGAAAGTATTCAAATCACCCGACTGATCTTTCTCGCCCGTAAGCCTCCTCCGTGCGACGCGTGCCCGCATCAGGCTGCCCATCGCTTCGTCACAACCTTATCCTATCTGTACGAAGTTGCTCCTCCACGCATTTTCTTTCTTCTCTCTTTCCCTTACATCTCATGTCGAGGAGAGGAGTCATGGCGAGCCACCAACACAACAACTAGGAAATAGCTAGATTTTCACGCCGGCCGTTGGCACTAGTAGCCGGAGCTCCTCCAACGTCATAGCTACCAAGCAGAGCCGGAGCTCCTCCAACAGCATAGCTGCAAAGCAGCGTCCATGGAGAGGAGCCTTGGCGAGCACCATCACAGCTGCGGGGGGAACCTGGGAGGTGTTGTCGGTGATGAGAAACAATGCTCGTCGATGAACGTCGGTGCTGCAATGCAGCAACGTGTCCACGGCAGCCAAGATGCCACGCGGCAACTTTCTCCGTGGTCGTCGCGCTGCGTTGCAACCTCGTGCTCCCGCGGCGGAGCTGCAATGGACCACTTATCATCGGCGTCGGAGCTGTCATGGAGTGGTAACTGTCGGTGTCAAAACCGACGGATCTCGGGTAGGGGGTCCCGAACTATGCGTCTGAGGATTGATGGTAAAAGGAGGTTGGGGACACGATGTTTACCCAGGTTCAGGCCCTCTCAATCGAGGTAAAACCCTACTTCCTGCTATATTAATATGGATGAATATGAATACAAGAGTTGATCTACCTCGAGATCGTATTGGCTAAACCCTAAAGTCTAGCCTATGGGGATTTGTGTTTCTCTATTGGCCTCTATGGACTAAACCCTCTAGGGATGGCAATGGGTAGGGTATGGGCGGGTACGACACTTTTCTACCCAAACCCATACCCAAATCTTTTTTCTATACCCACCCACTTCACTATCCATGGGCGCAAATTGGTACCCATGCCCATACCCATCGGGTATCCTATACCTAATGGGTATCCGGTGGGTACAATATATAGGATTAACATGACAAAATTAAGATGAGAAAAAGGTCTAAATTCAGGTACCCATTCGGTGGGTACAATATATAGCCTTGGTTTGGGATGAATCGATGAGGATTCAGTAACCCGGCTCTTGATTGCTTCATCTTCCGAAGTCAAGGAAAAGTAGAGAAGATAAGTACTTTAGGTATACGAGGGGTCTGGGGCGATGGCTGGCTATGGGCCTATGGTCCGTGGGCTAGTTAAAAACTCAAGATAATTATTTACTCACATATTACATGGTTTAATTAATTAATTTATTTTTTGGGTATCCATTGGGTTACCCATGGGTATAATTTCATACCCATACCCTACCCATGATTTTTGCGGGTATGGATACCCATACCCATGGGTGTGAAATGGTAAAAAGTCTCACCCATGCCCACTATTTTCGGGTAGGGTACCCGCGGGTACCCATACCCATGGGCAAAATTGCCATCCCTAAAACCCTCTGGTTTATATATGCATCGGAGGGGCCTAGGGTTTATACATAACCATCTTACAAAGGAAGGAAAGATTACACCCGAACCTAAAACTTGCCATTATACGAACACGAGAGTCATATCCAGATACGAAAGATGATCTTTGACTATGATCTTCACGGCCCACCAGTCCGGCCCACCAAGAGTTATCTGGCCTCTCGAGGACCCCTCGATCCAGGACTCCCTCAGTAGCCGCTGAACCTGACTTCGATGACGATGAGTTCGGCTTCCGTATTGTCTTCGGCATTGCAAGGCGGGTTCCTTCCTCTGAATATATCTTATGCAAAAAGGAGTATTGTGTTCGGCTCTGCAAGGTTAGTACAACCCTTAGCCTCGAAGGCAAGGCTCTTAAAAGAAAATGAATAGTGTGTCGTTTACTGACAACTTTTTTTGGTGAGGCGTCGCGTCCATCCCACTAACATATTGAACCATTTTATTTGGTCCTAGTTTCGCGTTCCGAGGTATATCCTCATTGACACGTCTTATCAGAATAGAGATCGTGCCCGCTTATTGTGGGATCCTTATCAATGTGACGTGAGCATCCACACCGCGCATTACACACGTCTGCTTTGGGAACCGGCGAGGTTTATGGCTAAAGTGGGGGGCGTCATGTATTCACAGCGTTATAAAAGTACATCAATCCCTTTCATCAGCCCCACGCCTTCCTCAAGCTCGGGCTCTCCAATCTCCCTAGCCCCAGCTTCCCCATCTCCTGCGCTCACTGCTCTGCGTTCCTCAACCACCGCCTCCTTCCCCAGCAATGGTTGGTTCTGGCGCCAGGGGCAAGTGGAAAGCCTCCATGGTCACTGAAAAAACCGTGGAGGATCTGCAGAGCGCGGGCTATCTCGCCACCGACACGCGCACCGAGTTCCTGCCAAGGGTCAGGTGATTCCTGTCCCAGAGGCGGGCGAGAGGGTAGTGTTCACTTCCCACTTTGTTAGAGGGCTAGGGTTTCCGCTTCACCCCTTTGTTCGGGGTTTACTGTTCTTCTACGGGCTAGATTTCCATGATCTAGCCTCGAACTCAATCCTTCACATCTCCGCTTTCCTAGTGGTGTGTGAAACTTTCCTCCGCATCCCTCCACACTTCGGCATATGGCTCAAAACCTTCAACGTGAAGCCAAAGGTGGTGGATGGGTAGTACGCGGAGTGCGGGGGCGCCATGATTAGCAAGCTCCCGAATGTGACTTGTCCCAAAGGGTCATTCATAGAGACGAATAAGGTCTGGTAGCGGGAGTGGTTCTACATCACCGAACCCCGCAACGCCAAATGGGCGGCAGAGCCTGCTTTCAGATCCGGACCCCCGGAGAGGTTGACCTCCTGGACCAAAAAGGGTCTGGACTGGGGGTCTCAAACTGAAGTGACGACACTCCAGAGCCGTGTATCTGGCATGATTTCCAAAGGGCACCAGCTCTTGTCCGTGGTCCAGGTAATGTTGGCCTGGCTTATTCTCCCTTGCCAAAGCCGGGACTCCTCCCTATGGGAGGTCGATCCGGCAGGAGATAAGCCGCTGAAGCATCTCTTCGGCTTTACGCACAAAGAGATCTGGAAGCATCTCTTTAACAGGCAGAAAGAGTGGCCGGCAAAAACCGAGGACGCGGGCTTTAGTGTCGCGCTCTCCGCCCCAGAGGTAATAGAAAACTTCGCCGAACATATATTTCTTCCCTTATTTAATGATAACATGAATTGGAGTTTTTGCATGATATACAGGGCTGGACGAAGAAGGCGGCCCAGATCAAGTGTCTGGCGCCTTTGCCTGAAGACCCAGAATTGCCTCGACTAACGGCGAATCTGGTCTCGGCGCCATACAAGGCGCCGGTCAAGAAGCCCGGGAGCAAGGGACCGGAGACAGCCCCCGCCCTGCGGACAAGAAGTTCGAGGAGATCAACATTCTCTCCTCCGAAGAGGGGGAGGAAGATGATGAGGAGGAGGAAGAAGAAGAGGAAAAAGAAGAAGATCCCCCTGCGCAAGGCAGGGGGGAAGAGGGCGACCCCTGGTGAGGCAAGCACGGTCGCACCCCGGAGGAAGCTGAGCCTCGCTGCCAGTTCGGATTCGTCCGAACATAGCTTCATGGTGAAGCCCAAGGAGAAACCCCTGCCCGAATCACAAGTTTGTCTCGATTAACTGTTGCACCTTTGTTTGTTTGGCATTTTCGATGCTTTACTTAGTATTTCTCTCCTGCTGACCTACAGCCCTCCCTGTGGACACCCTTATGCCTCCTTATCGGAGGGGAACTCTCTAGCGCCTGGAGAGACGGAGAGTGACCCACCGGTCCGAGCTCCATCGCCCATGATCGGCGGGGACACCGAAGTGTCCTCCCAGCGGGTGTCCTCTACCCAAGGAGATGAGGGCGGGGCAGGTGACGGGGCGACCGGGGGTAATACCTCGACCGCCGCCGACCATGGGGAAACAACCCCCATGGAGACCGAAGACGGGAGGGCAAACAATCCGGGGCCCTCTCAAACATTGACCTGGAGCCTAGTGTGGCTCCGGGGTCCGAAGACCAGACCCCCCAGGCAGGGGCGTACAAGACGGCGCTCGGAGTCAATCTGAAGGCGCCGGATCCTATGGAGGGAACATTGCAAAGTGAGTCCATCGTGGAAGAGCACCGCACCATGATGGGTGCGGCGATGAAGAAGATTCAGTCCTGTAAGTGCATCTAGTGACACCCCTAGTTGGTTTTGGAGTATTGACGACAAACCTGGTCGAGGGACTAATGTGTTTGTGAGAATTGCAGGATAACACAGGTAATAGTCCCTCATTGAGTCAGTTTACCTACCGGAGATGACCCCTAAAAATGTATGAAGACATTGATATCAGTGGTGGTATATGAAGATAATCATATTGAAGACTATGACATGAGAAGACATTGTGTGAAGACTATGGAAAGCGAAGACGTAGAAGTTTCGTTGTTTCCTTTTATTCTTTGTTGAGTCATAGGAACCACCGTACTGTTAAGTGGGGTCCAAGTGAACTAAGTCAGAGTGACTAAAGTGATGCTCAACCAAATCCTATGTCTTCGAGCGAAAACTATGAGAGAAAATCTTATCCAGAGTCGGATGAGTCAGCTTTACTTGTAGCTCAAGTAAAGTTGCCGTGTGTGTTTGCAATTTGACCGTTGGAACACGTGTCAGTTCCTTAGTGACCCAGGGTCACTTCGGACAAATCAGGTCGGGTTGCCCAGTAGCTATAAATAGCCCACCCCCTACACCATAAATTGGTGGCTGCTCAGAGTTATTGCACGGCTTTTGTCGTTTGAGAGCAACCCACCTCCGAAGCATTTGAGAGAGAAATCCTTGCGAGGACAAAGCCCAAACACCCAGAGCCAGAGAGTGTTAGGCATCACTGAAGTCTTCCTGTCTGTGTGACCTGAAGACTTATTACACTTGAGGACTGTGTTTCCTCCAGCCGGTTAGGCGTCGCGTTCTGAGCATCCAAGAGTCATTGTGGATCGCCGGTGAATGAAGTCTGTGAAGGTTTGGAAGTCTACCTTGAAGACTTACCAGAGTGATTGGGCGAGGACTAGGTGTCCTTAGCTCAAGGGGAACAAGGTGAAGACGCGGTCTTCTGAGTTGAATCTCAGCCTCCCTAACCAGACGTACAGTTGTCACAGCAATTGGAACTGGTCTAACAAATCACTGTCTTCCCCGAGCTACTGGTTCCATCCTTTCCTTTCCTTTACTTACTGCTCTATGTTGTGAAGTCATTGCATGCTTGCCTTATCTGATTGACTTCACTGAGTATCTACTAGTTGTGATTGGCTTCATTCCTTCTTTCATCATGCCTACTGCCTAGCTACTATTAGTCTTCGTGCTTTCACTTCATTGAATACATGACTATGGCTTATCTAGTGTAGTCTACTTTCCGCTGCATACTAATAGGATTGAGTTTATCTTTTGTCTTCGAAACTATCATGTTTTGAAGCATTTCATAAAAATCGCCTATTCACCCCCCCCCCCTCTAGTCGATATACTGCACTTTCAATTGGTATCAGAGCAAGGTACTTCCTTGTTCTGTGTGATTCGGTTTAACCACCTAGAGTTTTAGCTATGTCGACTGCAGGGATAATCAAAGTCTCTGCTGCGTGCCCCGTCTTCGATGGCACCGAATATCCCTACTGGAAGAACAAGATGCGCATGCACCTTGAAGCCATTGACGTGGACCTCTGGTTTGTCGTCAAGAACGGCGTTCCCAAGACTGGTGAAGGTGTCACCCTGCTGATGTCAAGAGGCTCGTTCAATTGGATTCAACGGCCAAAAACATCATCTGTGGTCATCTGACCAAAGGACAGTATGGTCGTGTAAGTGCTCTGGACACGTCAAAGGAAGTTTGGGACTGGCTCTCAAAGGTCAATGAAGGAGTCTCTACCCAGAGAGATCAAAGGATCAGCGTCCTTCGCAATCTCTTCAATCGCTTCAAGAGACATGACAATGAGAATGTCCAGCACACATTTGATCGTCTCACTGACATCACAAATGAGCTTCAAGCACTTGGCGCCACTGAGATTACCAAGCATGAAATCGTCAAGACTCTCTTGAGATCACTCGACAGCTCATTTGATATCCTTGCCCTGATGATTCAAGAACGCCCTGACTTCAAGACTCTCGATCCGTCTGATATACTTGAGAGGCTCAACACACATGAGTTCCAGCTATCTGAGAAACGTGACATCTATGGTCCCAGCTATGGCCGATCTTGCGCCTTAAAGGCAAAAGCTGTTTCTTCATCTGAAGAAAAATCTGACTGCAGTTCTCATGATCCTCAAGACATTGGAAAGGAGCTTGCCTTGCTTGTGAAGAAGTTCCAGAAATTCACTAGGAAGAAAGGCTTCAGAAAGTCTTTGCGATCCAGCTCAAGAAATGATGAAGCTTCCACTCATGACTACAAGAAGAGAACATGTCATAAGTGCAAGAAACCTGGTCACTACATCTCTGAGTGTCCTCGGTGGGACAATGAGAAGAAGAAGAAGAAGAGCAAGGAATATGATTCTGATGACAAGAAAAAGAAGAAATACTCAAAGTCTTCTTCTAAGTCTTCATCAAAGTATTCATCACACAAGAAGAATTCATCTGGCAAGGCTCGCGCATTTGTTGGCAAAGAGATGGATTCTGAGGAAGAGTCTGCTTCTGAAGAGGCGGAGGTGGAGTCGGAGGAGGAGTCTGATTCTGGAGCTGCAAGTCTGGCTTTAGCCACTGCCTACGTGGGCAAGTCCATCTTCAACACTGAAGACAATGACCCCGTCACCAACATTGATGATGAGGACGACGACTCTGCTCCCACCTTCTGCTTCATGGCACGCGGTGCCAAGGTAAAATCACGCGATGCTTACTTTCAAACATCTAGTGAAGATGACTCTGATTGTGAATCAAAACCTAGCTACAAAATACTTGCTAAAATTGCCACTGAACAGCAGAAAGCCATGGAACATATTCGAAAACTGTTAGACAAAAGCGATGACCTGTTGGACGCGGAAATGACCCGTTCTCAGTCCTTAATTGAAGACATAAAAAATCTTCTTGTTAAGTACAAGGAACTTGAAGGTCTTTATGAATCGTTCTCAAAAACTCATGAAAAGCTTTCCCACGATTACATTCAAAGGAAACGAGAACTTGAGAAATTGAAAGCGGCTCATGAAGATCTTCAAAAGGAGAATTAGTCACTCCGCGCACAACTGATCAGCTCCACTCACGAAGAGTTTGAACCACCATGTCTAAAATGCATTGAATCTGATAATGCTACATCTGTTGCGGAATGTTCTACTGCTGCCACTGTTGCAATATCTTCAACTATTGATGTGGTAACTAGCCCCTCTACTGAGGATACCACTACTATTGCTGATGAAAATGCTAGGTTGAAGACTTTGCTTGAAACAGGGATGTACAAAAGCCTCAAAGGGCACCAGACTCTATGTGATGTCCTCAAAAAGCAGATACTGAACCGAAACCCTAGGAAAGAGGGTGTTGGGTTCGACAGGAAAATGAATGTTGATGGTTCATACTGGAAGCCTGAGCAGTATCCCAAAACCACATGGGTTGCTGCAAAGGAACCTTCAGTGGATCCATCTACCTTATCTGGCTTCACTTGTGCTTATCCTGTTATCATTGATGAATCCTTTGATGCAAACTATAAAATGTTTAAGAATCAAAATGGTGAAGTGTTTGCCAGATATATTGGTACTAACTGCAGGAACGGGCCACCTATGAAGAAGATCTGGGTACCCAAAGGTTGTCTTGAGAAGCTTCCAACAAATATTATCATGACACCTCCTGGGATGAAGACAAACCCCATACCAAAGGCTTCATATGGTCCTAAGGCTTCATACAGACAAAGGACTCACCTGAGTCACCCTAACGCGGATGTTTTGCAGGGAAACCATACTCAGACCCATGAATATGAGCGTGTTTCTTCAAACCGCTATGTTCATAAAACAAAGAATTTTTCTGCCTATTCTTATGAGTATTATTCTCCTCCTGCAAGATTATTTGCTAGGGCTCCAAAGCCAAAATTCTCAGATGCTGCTCTTAGACTCATTGCTTCTAAGCCACCCCTGAAAATGTGGGTGGTTAAGAAGAACTAACTTTCTCTTGCAGGGAAAGGTCTCCAGCCTAAAATCAAAGGCTTCTGATGCTATTGCTGGGGACCTAAAACACTTGTAGGGCACAAGTTCAAATGCCCCAATGACTTACTGCTCATACTATTCATGAATCACTTGTTGAACATCTTATCAGTTCTAACCTTCGTCTAAGCTTTCATAATCCACTTATATGCCAAATGTTTATGCTTCATAATGACTTTTGGTGAAGCCTATCCTCCTAACGGCATTGTAGGGAGTGACACCAAAGTCTTCAGAATGGATTATGGATAGCGGATGCACAAATCATATGACTGGTGATCGGAATCTTCTCATGGACTCAACCTTACATCCATCTAACAAGAGTCACATCACATTTGCTGATACTGGTAAAAGCAAAGTGTTGGGTCTAGGTAGAGTTGCAATCTCAAGAGATCAGCACATGGATAAAGTCATGCTTGTTGAATCTCTTGGCTTCAACTTAATGTCTGTCTCAATGCTTTGTGACTTAAACATGATTGTGATCTTTGGTAAATTTCGTTGCCTTGTACTAATGGAATCTAACAAGTCTTTAGTATTTGAAGGATACAGAAAAGGTGATCTGTATATGGTAGATTTCTCAGCTGGACCGCAGATGGCCGTATGTCTTCTAGCCAAAGCTTCAGAGTGCTGGCTCTGGCATCGGAGGCTAGGACATGCTGGCATGAGGAACTTGCACACTCTCGCAAAGAAGAAGCATATCATAGGCATCGAGGAAGTCAAGTTCAAGAAAGATCATCTATGTGGTGCCTGTGAAGCTGGGAAGATGACTAGAGCCAAGCACCCCTCGAAGACAATCATGACGACATCCAAACCCTTCGAGCTGCTTCACATGGACTTATTTGGCCCTACTCACTACTCCACATTCTCTACCACAGCCTGTCTCTATGGCTTCGTCATTATTGATGATTATTCAAGATACACATGGGTGCACATAATACTTTGCAAGACTGAAGTGCAAGATGTCTTCAGACGCTTCGCCAACCGTGCCATGAACAACTATGGCATCAAGATCAAGCATATCAGAAGTGATAATGGCACTGAGTTCAAGAACACTAGCCTTGATCTTTATCTGGATGAAATGGGAATCACTCATGAATTCTCAGCCCCGTATACACCTCAGCAAAATGGGATCGTTGAGCGCAAGAACAGAACTCTAATTGAGATGGCTCGAACGATGCTCGATGAATACAAGACACCAAGAAGGTTCTGGCCCGAAGCTATTGATACTGCATGCCATATCATCAACCGTGTTTGTCTTCACAAGCTTTTGAAGAAAACATCCTATGAACTCCTCACTGGAAAGAAGCCTAACGTAAGTTACTTCAGAGTATTTGGAGCTAAGTGATGTATCAAGGATCCTCATCACAAGTCAAAATTTGCACCAAAAGTACATGAAGGCATCATGCTCGGATATGGAAAGGACTCACACTCCTACAGAGTCTTCAACATCTTTCCCTATAAAACTGTTGAAACTGTGGATGTGCGGTTTGATGAGACAAATGGTTCACAAAGAGAGATCCTACCAACTGTGCTAGATGAAGCTTCACCAAATGAATCTATCAAGCTTATGGGAACCGATGAGATCATGTCCTCTGAAGCACAACCTGTCGAGGAACTCATCATCTCTGCTCCAAATCAACCTGACGACAATGCTCTGCCTGAAGACAACACTCCTGACGATGAAAATGTACAGCAAGAGCAAAATCTTCGTCCAGCTCATCCTCGTGTTGCAAATGAAGTGCAAGTTGAAAAGATAATTGATAGCATAAATGCTCCTGGTCCACTGACTCGCTCAAGAGCAACACAACTTGCAAATTTCTGTGGGCACTTTGCTTTTGTCTCAATATCTGAACCCAAGAAAGTTGCTGAAGCTTTTATGGAACCTGAATGGATTCAAGCAATGCAAGAAGAGCTTCAAGAGTTTGAGCTGAATAATGTATGGGAACTTGTCAAGCGTCCTGATCCTCGCAAGCACAACATAATAGGCACAAAATGGATCTATCGCAACAAGCAAGATGAGCATGGTCAAGTGGTCAGAAACAAAGCTCGTCTCGTTGCTCAAGGATATACTCAAGTCGAAGGGATTGACTTCGATGAAACATTTGCTCCTGTGGCTAGACTTGAAGCTATTCGTATACTGCTGGCCTATGTAAATCATCACAACATACTTCTATATCAAATGGATGTAAAGAGTGCCTTTCTCAATGGAAGGATTGGAGAAGAAGTGTATGTTGCACAACCACCTGGCTTTGAAGATCCAAAACGTCCTGATATGGTATACAAGCTCAACAAGGCACTGTATGGCGTCAAACAAGCGCCTCGTACTTGGTATGACACTCTCAAAGACTTCCTGAAGAGCGAAGGCTTCAAACCTGGATCCCTAGACCCCACACTCTTCACGAAGACATATGATGATGAGCTATTTGTCTGCCAAATCTATGTGGATGTTATCTTCGGCTGCACAGACAAGAAATACAGTGATGAGTTTGGTCACATGATGCAAGAGCAATATCAAATGTCCATGATGGGTGAGCTGAAGTTCTTCCTTGGTCTTCAAATTCATCAACAAAGCAACGTCATCTTCATATCTCAAGAGAAGTACCTTAAAGATTGCCTAAAAAAGTTTGGAATGCAAGACTGCAAAGGGTACTCGACGCCAATGCCAGCTAAACATCATCTGGGTCCCGACGCCAATGGTAAAGAGTTTGATCAACAGGTATACCGCTCCATGATTGGTTCTTTGCTTTATTTATGTGCATCTAGGCCAGATATTATGCTTAGTGTTTGCATGTGTGCTCGATATCAAGCGGCACCAAAGGAGTCGCATCACTTAGCTGTGAAGCGAATACTTCGATATTTGGCTTACACCCCAACACTAGGATTATGGTATCCAAAGGGCTCAGAGTTTGATCTAGTTGGATTTTCAGATGCTGATTATGCTGGTGACAAAGTTGATCGCAAGTCTACATCAGGCACATGTCACTTTCTGGGATGATCACTTGTCTGTTGGTCTTCAAAGAAGCAGAACTATGTATCACTCTCCACTGCTGAATCTGAATACATTGCTGCTGGATCTTGCTGCGCTCAGCTTCTCTGGATGAAGCAAACACTCAAGGACTATGGCGTCCATCTGAAGCATGTGCCACTTTACTGTGATAATGAAAGCGCCATCAAGATTGCCAACAACCCAGTTCAGCACTCGAAGACAAAGAACGTTGAAATTCGTCATCACTTTCTCAGAGATCATGTTATGAAGGAAGATATTGATATCATACACGTCAACACTGAAGAGCAACTGGCAGATATCTTCACAAAGCCCTTGGATGAGAAAAGGTTTTGCAAGTTGCGGTGTGAGCTAAATATCTTAGAATCCTCAAATGTCCTGTAATCAGGCACACATCCTAACACTAATGCATATTGATGACTTAGATGTGCAACGCACGAAGTAGAGTATATCTTCAATCAATGAAGACTTACATTCTAAGTGTGAATACATTAACATGGAATTTGACTTCGGAGCGCCACGATAATTGTGCGCCGTGTCTGGGTCTAATACTTCCTATACGGTGGGTAACGCCACCACCAAATTCTTGTTTGAAGTGTTTCTCGTGGCGTTACATTTGCAAAGTCTTCGCACTTGGTTTATCTTCGCATAGGACATATATATATATATAGAGAGAGTTGTGTTCTGTCCTTAACAGCATTCACTTATAGCTATGTCTTTATATTTGAATCTTTTGGACTAAGTGAATGTGATCGGACCCTAACCTCTCTATGCTTTCTCATCTCACACTCTGTCTGTCCAAATCATATGCATTCTGTTGAAATTGTCGAATATCTTCTCTGCGTCCTTGTCAGCAGAAGATACGGAGACAAACATTAAATCTGAGTTTAATGCTCCATCCTTTATGCCTAAAACCCGTAGAAGCCAGAACGACCACTCCGACAGTCGTGGTGAACGTGGGATCGTGGGACAACTCTCAATGCGTTACATGACCGCCACGTGTCACTCGTACGTGAACCGTCAGGGGCACCTGCGTAATTGCGATGTGCCGTATCCCATGCCTATAAATGCACGTCCCATCACGGTCAAAAGTTCTTCTACCACCTCTCCACCTCGACCAACCCTAGCGCCTCTGCTAGCTTTCGACGACGCCGGCGACGAAGCGCTTCACTGCCGCAACCTCGTCGACGTCGTCCTCACGCCGGCCGCGGACATCTTCTACTCCTTCATCGCCGTAGCTGTCCTCCGTCGCCAAGTTAGGGCATGGAAGACCGAACTGTTGGGCATCCAACTCCTCTCCGTCTAAGCAGTTCATCGTGTGGTAATAAAACTTGCCTTTTACCATCTTCTTGATCCATAAAGATTCATCTATTTTACCACAAGAGGTTTCTGCCTACTTAGATATATAGATATGTCCTGTCTGCATCTCATATCTTGCCTAGTACATTCACATATGCTTCAACCATAGTTAGATTCCTCACTTGTACCTATTCGTGGATTCGTACAAATCTGGAACCAACTCTCATGAGTGAATGTCTTCGCGCTGTGAGGTCAAAGTCTTCAAAACTGTTTTAATCTTCAAAACTTCTGAGAATGCATATGACCTCTTCCCCTTCCCTCGCATCTCTAATGCTGTCACAGGTACATGTCCGTGGGAGAATCCCTTGGTTCTCATAGTCTGCATTCATTTGCAGAATTTTTGCAACGTCACATTCACTCCCCTGAAGACAGTTCCTGTCTGACCAGCAGACCGAAGCATTTGCCTGTTTTGAAGCCATTCAGTTTGAAGCCCTTCAGGTTGAAGCAAATGGCAACTGACAAGACTGTTAGAAAGGGTGGTAGACATCACCGTGGCAACACCTCCATTGATTTGCCTCCTGATCCCATTGAGATATACAAGACTGGTCCAGAGGAGGATTATAATCAGAGGAAGACACAAATCCAATGGATTCGAAGATACTGGGCTGAACAGTGGTTTAAGTACAGATTCATGACCCAAGAGTATGCTAAGAAGAACGCCATCAAGCATCCATGGGGAGATATCACCTATAAAAATCTTTCCCCCAAGACTCGTGTTGAAGCCATTGCTCAAGGCTTCTATCCTTGCATGGTCAGAGGGCCTCAGCCTGCTGATGCTGATCCTAGCTCTCTGCTCTGGTGTCGCGACGACAATCTGTTCAAGCGAAATCTCAATACGCCAAGAACTCGGCCAAAGAGAACAAGAAGCATTGGGGATTAGACTTCAATCCTGGCCCCTCTGTGCCGCGCGCGGATGGCACGCGCGAAGCTGAACCAAACCTGGTTGGGCCCTTCTACAACTTAGAAGGCCTCATCAGTCACATCAGGGTTCAAGGGGCGGATGTGGATCAGCCTACAGTAGATGCTGATTCTGAAGAAGCACCTGCAACACCGAAGCCCAAGAAGAAGAAATCAAAGGCTTCGAAGACCACTCCTCCAATGGCTTCTAGAGTGAAGCCTCTGGCCTCTGCTCCACCTGCACCAAGTGTGCAATCTGAGGAACACTCTCATATCTCCAAGAGCAGATAGCTGAAGAAGAAGCCAGCGCACAACCCCAGTCCAGCTCTCACTCCTGATGCTGTTCTGAAGACTGCCAATGATGCCCTTGATCTCTCAAGTGATGAAGATCTTGATGACGATGCTCTGGAGCTGCTGATCAAGAGCAAGGAAGATGCTGAAATCTTCAATGATTTGCCACTCTTTGATGTTGAAGTGCTCAATAACTTCATTGATGAATGGTTTGACACACCCAATCTTAGCTTCGATGATCTTCAACTTCCAGTTGGCCTCAGCGTCTCCTTCCATGGCGCCATTGCTTCTAAGCTGGCTCTGGCTCAGAGAATTGTTGAGCTGAAGCAAAAGATCGACTATGAAAAGGCTCAGTTCAAGAAGCATGTGGACAAGCTCAGCGTACAAGAAATTCAAAACTTCAAGGTTATGATGCATGAGCTCAAGGAAGCCTTTCGCCAGAGGAGTGAAGAAGCTAAAGGTTCTCGTGAGCGAATCAAGGACTTGACCCAAGAATGGCTGCCAAGAAAAGAAGAAGCAACCTATGCCCGAAGCTGAAGAATCAGGGCAGGAAATGCCTCGCATAGTCTTCCCTGCTAGCATGACTGGCATGAAGCCTAAGGCAACCCCAACCGCTTCAAAGCTCAAGAAGACAAAGGTGGCTGAAGCTGAAGCTCGCAAGCGCAAGGAAACTACTGATGAAGCTCCACCCACCAAGAAGCGCAAAACCAAGAAGGATAAGGCTGCTTCCAAAGAGCCTATCTTTTTTGAGCCAATCTCAGTTGCTCGCCCTGCATCTTCCCAAAGAGAACGTTGAATGACTCTTCATGAGCCTGCTCCCACAGAGGCTGAAGACATTCCAGCTGTTGACCCCACCGCAGCTAAAGACATTGGTCCTCATGACAATGTTGAAGATGATGAAGTCCTTCCTCAGATCGAGTACAACGTTGAATCTTCGCCTGTTCTTACGAGCAGCGAATGCATCAGCATTGGTCGCCCATTGACGCCAATTGCATAGGATGACTCGTGGGCTGATCACCCACAAGCTACACCAGCCACACCTCAGCCAACTCAAGACACCAGTTCGGTGCTTGAAGATGAAGACTTTGAGGCCCAACAACCTTCATCCCCTCAGGCGTCGCCAGCTTTCCGCAGGCTTCGCAAAGGACCAAGGCCTCAAGTCGTCGCCCCAAGTGTTCTAGAAGGAGTAGAGCAACCATCTGTACCTGATGCTGCTCCTACTGTGAACTACTCAGAATCTGAAGCCAAAGCGGCTGAAGATATTCCGGCTGCATCAGCCGAAGAAGAACCACCCCAAGAAGAAGAACAACCCCAAGCAGAAGATGAACGTACTGCCACACCCCTATTCTCGAGGAGAACGTGTCCGACCCTCCAGCTCCTGAAGTGGAGGTTACAAATTCAGAGGCTGCCACCACCAACACTGAAGCCAATGACGTGGTCACGGCTGAAGCTAATGTGGCAACTGAAGACACAGTGACTGTGCTTGAAGTGACCGTGCCTGAAGCCAATGCTGCACCTGAAGCAAATCTGCAGCTTGAAGACAATGCCTCTGCTCCTGTTCCGCCTCCAAGGCCCCATACCATTGAGCAAGCATACAACAAATATGATCAACTTGTTACTGTCCGGTGGCCCATTCTGACTCCACCACCTACCACTGGACCGCGTGCTGCTGGTCCTTAGTTTGATCATCACGTTGAGCACAGGCCCCAAGTTTAGAAGCCTAAGCCAAGACTGCCAAGGTTTCCAGGTATTGCAACATCTCAAGGATCATTCAATGCCAATATCTTCACTGCGCACAACACCTTCTTTGACAGCGCCAAGAACCCATATTCCAAGCCAAGAATATCATCAGATAGGTTCTGGAGCCATCATTAGCGCATCTACTACTCAAGAGTACTCTATGATCAAGGGCGCATTTTCCCTCATATGCGTCTTGACACTGAAGCTATTGCTGGCCTGCCTTGCCTGGAGGAAGCTCTTGACTGCTTTTGTGATGCTGGCCTGCTCAATTTGGTAACATACAAAGAGCATTGGAATGAAGAGCTGCTTCTGCAATTCTATGCAACCCTCCACATTCGAGGCTACAGCAGGGATCCGAAGACATGGGTCCTTGAGTGGATGACAGGGAATGTCCATCATGAAGCTAAAGCCTTTGATCTCATTGAGCTTACAGGCCTGCCCACTCCAGGAGATCTATATGAACCTGGCTGTCAATTGCACACTAAAGCCTTGGAGAGTATATTTCAGAAGCGCCAGCCCAACATGAGCCAAATGCTAAGCATGATGAAGCCTCTGCCAAGTGATGCTGAATATCCTAAGGAATTCTTTGTTGAAGACCTAGAGTACCTGCTGCGCACCATCTATCATATCATCAGGCATACTCTATGGCCCATCAAAGGACATTCTTCATCAGCCAAGCTTGAAGGCACTATAAAGACTTTGGTCTTCTATATCTTCAATGGCATCAGCTTCAATTCTCAATATTTCTTCATTAGGCAAATAGCTATGTCTGGGTCTGATCTATTTGGTCTGAAATTCTATGCCCCTTGGATTATGCGCCTCATCAAGCTGCATTCAGCTGTCACCTATCAGCCCTCTGCTCGCAACCATCACATCTTCTTGCCTGAGGTTGATATGTCAGCTGAAGCTATCTATGAAGAGCCTGCCAAAGAGCCTATCAGTCTTCACAACGCTGATCACCAGAGCTTCACTCAGCAGATTGAAGGAGTTCCAGCAGTCTCACACATTTATCCTCTGGCTGGCCGTACTCGTCTACCTCGACACGCTAAAACCGAAGCCACTGAGAGCACCATCACCCAAAGACCTCAGAAGCGATCTCGTGTCCTGAACAACCGGTAGCTTCTGGTTGCTCTTCATCAGAAACATGATAAGCATCACCTCTGGCTAAAGCGTCAGATGCAAAGCCTCTTGGTGGATGTCAATCGCATTCGCAATCTTGCCACCAAGAATGCCTTTGTTGCTCATGAAACCTGTCAGAGGTCTTGGAAGAGCTTGACCTTGCTAAGTGCTGAAGCGGATCTTCAAGACGATGGCTTCACAGAGAGATTCAAGTTTGACCACACTCCTCCAAGGACTGTTGTTATGCGTCGAACTCCATCTCTTGAAGATTCTGAATACTCCTCCTCCGCTGCAACAATTGACGCCAGGGTGATCGATGATCAAGATGATGCTACCTCACCTCCTCCTACTTCAGCGCGCATCGACACTGCACCAACTACTTCTGCACCGCCAAACACCAACACCGACCCTGCATCCTCTCCTGCTCCAACTGGGAACGAGTAGAGGCTCTATGTCTTCAAACCTTTTTGGTCCTTACTGACAAAAGGGGGAGAAGCATATGAGTTGATAGTCTTCAAGCGGGTCCATATGGGCGGGTGCTTTATAATTTGCCTAGTGTTTACAACTCTCGTTTTGCTACATTTGGTTCTTTGAGTTGTAACACTTAAACTGATGGTCGTCTGCTACGTTTTTATGGTACTCTGTAATGCGATGATAAATTCCACATCTGCTATCTTATATTCCGCACTTAGTCATTATTGCAGACGTCCATTTTTCATTATGCATGTCATTATCTTCGATATATCAATTGTGCATGATGAATTGCCTTCATAAGTTGAAGAGGATCTCCACAAGTACAACCTGCCATGTGCATTTGCATTCAAAGGCAAATCAACTATATGCACATCTTCAGGGGGAGCCTTTTGCTAGTTACGAAGACAATACCTTTATCCTTTACAATTTCACATATCTTTATCCCCGTTGAAAACTTCAACCAGTTTGTCATCAATCACCAAAAGGGGGAGATTGTAAGTGCATCTACTGCCACCCCTAGTTGGTTTTGGAGTATTGACGACAAACCTGGTTGAGGGACTAATATGTTTGTGAGAATTGCAGGATAACACAGGTAGTAGTCCCTCATTGATTAGGTTTACCTACCGGAGATGACCCCTAAAAATGTATGAAGACATTGATATCAGTGGTGGTATACGAAGATAATCATATTGAAGACTATGACATGAGAAGACATTGTGTGAAGACTATGGAAAGCGAAGACGTAGAAGTTTCGTTGTTTCCTTTTCTTCTTTGTTGAGTCATAGGAACCACCGTACTGTTAAGTGGGGTCCAAGTGAACTAAGTCAGAGTGACTGAAGTGATGCTCAACCAAATCCTATGTCTTCGAGCGAAGACTATGAGAGCAAATCTTATCCAGAGTCGGATGAGTCAGCTTTACTTGTAGCTCAAGTAAAGTTACCGTGTGTGTTTGAAATCTGACCGTTGGAACACGTGTCAGTTCCTTAGTGACCCAGGGTCACTTTGGACAAATCAGGTCGGGTTGCCCAGTGGCTATAAATAGCCCACCCCTACACCATAAATTGGTGGCTGCTCAGAGTTATTGCACGGCTTTTGTCGTTTGAGAGCAACCCACCTCCGAAGCATTTGAGAGAGAAATCCTTGCGAGGACAAAGCCCAAACACCCAGAGCCAAAGAGTGTTAGGCATCACTGAAGTCTTTCTGTCTATGTGACCTGAAGACTTATTACACTTGAGGACTGTGTTTCCTCCAGCCAGTTAGGCGTCGCATTCTGAGCATCCAAGAGTCATTGTGGATCGCCGGTGAACGAAGTCTGTGAAGGTTTGGAAGTCTACCTTGAAGACTTACCAGAGTGATTGGGCGAGGACTAGGTGTCCTTAGCTCAAGGGGAACAAGGTGAAGACGCGGTCTTCTGAGTTGAATCTCAGCCTCCCTAACCAGACGTACAGTTGTCACAGCAACTGGAACTGGTCTAAAAAATCATTCTCTTCCCCAAGCTACTGGTTCCATCCTTTCCTTCCCTTTACTTACTGCTCTATGTTGTGAAGTCATTGCATGCTTGCCTTATCTGATTGACTTCAGTGAGTATCTACTAGTTGTGACTGGATTCATTCCTTCTTCCATCATGATCCCTACTGCCTAGCTGCTATTAGTCTTCGTGCTTTCACTTCATTGAATACATGACTATGGCTTATCTAGTGTAGTCTACTTTCCGTTGCATACTAATAGGATTGAGTTTATCTTTTGTCTTCGAAACTATCATGTTTTGAAGCATTTCATAAAAATCGCCTATTCACCCCCCCTCTAGTCGATATACTGCACTTTCAATTGGTATGAGAGCAAGGTACTCCCTTGTTATGTGTGATTTGGTTTAACCACCTGGAGTTTTAGCTAAGTCGACTGCAGGGATAATCAAAGTCTCCGCTACGTGCCATGTCTTCGATGGCACCGAATATCCCTACTGGAAGAACAAGATGCGCATGCACCTTGAAGCCATTGACGTGGACATCTGATTTGTCGTCAAGAAGGGCGTTCCCAAGACTGGTGAAGGTATCACCCCTGCTGATGTCAAGAGGCTCGTTCAATTGGATTCAACGGCCAAGAACATCATCTGTGGTCATCTGACCAAAGGACAGTATGGTCGTGTAAGTGCTCTGGACACGTCAAAGGAAGTTTGGGACTGGCTCTCAAAGGTCAATGAAGGAGTCTCTACCCAGAGAGATCAAAGGATCAGCGTCCTTCGCAATCTCTTCAATCGCTTCAAGAGACATGAAAATGAGAATGTCCAGCACACATTTGATCGTCTCACTGACATCACAAATGAGCTTCAAGCACTTGGCGCCACTGAGATTACCAAGCATGAAATCGTCAAGACTCTCCTGAGATCACTTGACAGCTCATTTGATATCCTTGCCCTGATGATTCAAGAACCCCCTGACTTCAAGACTCTCAATCCGTCTGATATACTTGAGAGGCTCAACACACATGAGTTCTAGCTATCTGAGAAACGTGACATCTATGGTCCCAGCTATGGCCGATCTCGCACCTTAAAGGCAAAAGCTGTTTCTTCATCTGAAGAAGAATCTGACTGCAGTTCTGATGATCCTGAAGACATTGGAAATGAGCTTGCCATGCTTGTGAAGAAGTTCCAGAAATTCACTAGGAAGAAAGGCTTCAGAAAGTCTTCGCGATCCAGCTCAAGAAATGATGAAGCTTCCACTCATGACTACAAGAAGAGAACATGTCATAAGTGCAAGAAACCTGATCACTACATCTCTGAGTGTCCTCAGTGGGACAATGAGAAGAAGAAGAAGAGCAAGGAATATGATTCTGATGATAAGAAAAAGAAGAAATACTCAAAGTCTTCTTCTAAGTCTTCATCAAAGTATTCATCACACAAGAAGAATTCATCTGGAAAGGCTCGCACATTTGTTGGCAAGGAGATGGATTTTGAGGAAGAGTCTGCTTCTGAAGAGGCGGAGGTGGAGTTGGAGGAGGAGTCTGATTCTGGAGCTGCAAGTCTGGCTTTAGCCACTGCCTACGTGGGCAAGTCCATCTTCAACACTGAAGACAATGGCCCCGTCACTAACATTGATGATGAGGACGACGACTCTGCTCCCACCTTCTGCTTCATGGCACGCGGTGCCAAGGTAAAATCACGCGATGCTTACTTTCAAACATCTAGTGAAGATGACTCTGATTGTGAATCAAAACCTAGCTACAAAACACTTGCTAAAATTGCCAGTGAACAGCAGAAAGCCATGGAACATATTCAAAAACAGTTAGACAAAAAGGAGAGAGATAGTCTCACATCGACTAGGCGTATCAACGGGCTATGGAGACGCCCATCAATAGATATCAATGTGAGTGAGTAGGGATTTCCATGCAACGGATGCACTAGAGCTAAATATGTATGAAAGCTCAACAAAAGAAACTAGTGGGTGTGCATCCAACTTGCTTGCTCATGAAGACCTAGGGCATTTGAGGAAGCCCATCGTTGGAATATACAAGCCAAGTTCTATAATGAAAATTCCCACTAGTATATGAAAGTGACTAAACATGAGACTCTCTATCATGAAGAACATGGTGCTACTTTGAGGCACAAGTGTAGAAAAAGATAGTAGCAAGTGTCCCTTCTTTTTTTTTCTTTTTTTTGGGCCTTTCTTTTTTTCTTTGGCCTTTCTTTTTTTTGGAGGGGCTTTATTGATTTAGCCTTTCCTCACATAAGACATTGCTTTAATAATAATGATCATCACACTTTCATTACAACTCGATATTACAATTCGATACTAGAACAAAGTATGACTCTACATAAATGCCTCCGGCGGTGTACCGGAATGTGCAATGAATCAAGAGTGACATGTATGAAAAATTATGCATGGTGGCTTTGCCACAAATAGGATGTCAACTACATGATCATGCATGGCAATATGACAATATGATGCGGGTCATATGAACGAAACGGTGGAAAGTTGCATGGCAATATATCTCGGAATGGCTATGGAAATGCCATGATAGGTAGGTATGGTGGCTGTTTTGAGGAATACATATGGTGGCTGTTTTGAGGAGGCATATATAGTGGGTGTATGGTATCGACGAAAGTTGCACGGTACAAGAGAGGCTAGCAATGGTGGAAGGGTGAGAGTGCGTATAATCCATGGACTCAACATTAGTCATAAAGAACTCATATACTTGTTGCAAAAATCTACGAGTCATCAAAACAAAGCAATCAACGCATGCTCCTAGGGAGAGGTTGGTAGGAGTTAGCCATCGCGCGCCCCCAACCTCCACACAAAGGTTGACATTTTACAAATACCTCATGCTCTAACTTCGTCACATAGAGGTTCACCATACGTGCATGCTATGGGAATCACTAACCTTAACACAAGCATTTCTCAGTTTCATAATAACTCCACTAGCATGACTCTAATATCACTATCCTCATATCTCAAAACAATTATCAAGCATCTAACTTCTCATCATATTCAATGCACTTAGTGTGAAAGTTTTTACTACATTGATATTTGATGTCTATCATGTGAAGACTAGTTTTATAGCCTAAGCACATTACCATGCTGTTTTAATATACTCTCAAAAGGATATAAGTGAATCATGAGAGTTCAACAATTTCTTCAAAATATTACCATCACCGTGCTCTAAAAGATATAAGTGAAGCACTAGAGCAAAAACTATTCAACTCAAAAGATATAAGTGAAGCACATAGAGTGTTCTACCAATTCCTAGGCCATATTTAACTCTCTCAAATAGGTGTGTCCAGCAAGGATAATTGTGGCAAACTAACAGGCAAAGACTCAAATTATACAAGACGCTCCAAGTAAAACACATATCATGTGGTGAATAAAAATATAGCTCCAAGTATAGTTACCGATGGATGAAGACGAAAGAGGGGATGCCTTCCCAGGGCATCCCCAAGCATAGGCTTTTGGTTGTCCTTCAATTTTACCTTGGGGTTCCATGGGCATCCCCAAGCTTAGGCTTTTGCCACTCTTTGTTCCATAGTCCATCAAAGCAATACTCAAAACTTGAAAACTTCACAACACAAAACTTAGACAAAAATCTCGTGAGCTCCGTTAGTATAAGAAAGCAAACCACTACTCAAAGGTACTGCAATGAATTCATTCTTTGTTTATATTGGTGTTAAACCTACTGTATTCCAACTTCTCTATGGTTCATACTTCCCAATACTACTCATAGATGCATTGAAATAAGCAAACAACACACGAAAAACAGAATCTGTCAAAAACAGAACAGTCTGTAGTAATCTGCATGTTTCGCATACTTTTGTAACTCCAAAAAAATTTAAACTAAATTGGTAAACGTGAGTAATTTGTCTATGAATCATCTACAAAAAGAATCAACTAAATAGCATGCTCCAGTAAAATCTGATGATCATTCTAGCGAGCGCTAACGATTTTGTTTTTCACAGCAAGATCATATAAACTTCACACAAGTCTTCCCAAGGGTTCTACTTGGCACAAAAACTAATTAAAACACAAAACCACATCTAAACATAAGCTAGATGCAATATTTATTCCTAAACAGAAGCAAAAACAAAAAAAATATAAAATTGGGTTGCCTCCCAACAAGTGCTATCATTGTACGCCCCTTGCTAGGCATGATTCATCGATAGATCTAGGGAATGCCATAATGATACGATATATCGCAAAAACTCATCTCATATTCCCTACGTTCAGCAGCAAGTTTCCTTTGTGGCAAGCAAAAGTAATCAAAAGGGCTAAATTTAATGGGACAAAAGTCCCCCATATCAATCTCCGGAGGAATAGGTTCCTCTTTTGGCCCTTTGTAGTGAACAACCAATTCATCATTATAGGTGTTCTTTTGGCAGAAGGCCGTAAGCCTTCGCTCAAGGAAGAAGCCTAACCCATTGTTTTGAATAGAAAAATCATCATTCATCTCAGAAATTCTATCAACCAAGACATCGGTAGGAACCTTTTTTCTAAGGTTTTCATTAAAAGCAACATGATCAGGAGATCGCAACCACAATATGTCTTCTTGATTAAATAAGATAGCCTCTATGGGAGGTCGGCCGGCATCTACCCCATAATGAGCAAAGATTTCTTTGGCCTCTTTCATGATAAATCTAAATTCATGAGCCAAAAAGATAGTAGCTGCACGCTTAACAGAAGAATGCTCGATATTGGAAAACTCCAAAAAGATTCTCTGAATACAGGGATGCATACGAATAAATTGCCTTTCAATTTCAACTATAAGCATAGATACATCATCCCCAAGGCTACTAGTTTTGTGAAGAATAGAGCCACCCATAGTGGGCAAAGCACCGACACAAGTAAATAAGTCTTGAAGAACTCCTTTTCCAATGATATTACCACTACCAACCCGGAACTTCTTAATATGTAAAGTGGTAGTTTCATCTGGGGGGTCAACATAGACGTTGCCCTCGACATTACTACCCTTCTCAATAAAATCGTCCCCCATCTCAGACTTGAGGGCAAGCGAACGAGAAACACACGGCAGAAGAAGGGCAAATAAAGCGGCAAGGGTGAAGTGGGGGAGAGGAAAACGAGAGGCAAATAAATGTAATGCGAAGGATAAGGGTTTGTGATAGGTACTTGGTATATGACTTTTGCGTAAGCCTCCCCGGCAACGGCGCCAGAAATTCTTCTTGCTACTTCTCGAGCTTGCGTTGTATTCCCTCGAAGAGGAAAGGGTGATGCAACACAGTAGCGTAAGTATTTCCCTCAGTTTTTGAGAACCAAGGTATCAATCCAGTAGGAGACCACGCGCGAGTCCCTTGCACCCGCACAAACAAATAAGAACTTCGCAGCCAACACGATAAGGGGTTGTCAATCCCTTTACGGACACTTACGAAAGTGGGATCTGATGGAGATGATAGTTTGATATTTTTGGATATAAGAACAGAAAGTAAAAGCAGAAAAGTAAAGTAGATTGTAGATTGATATGTTGAGAATAGACCCGGGGGCCATAGTGTTCTCTAGTGGCTTCTCTCATGATAGCGATATTCTACGGTGGGTAAACAAATTACTATCGAGCAATTGATAGAAAGCGAATAATTATGAGACTATCTAGGCATGATCATTATATATAGGCATCACGTCCGATACAAGTAGACCGAAACGATTCTGCATCTACTACTATTACTCCACACATCAACCGCTATCCAGCATGCATCTAGTGTATTGAGTTCATAAGAACAGAGTAACACCTTAAGCAAGATGACATGATGTAGAGGAATAAACTCAAACTTAGTGATATAAACCGCATCTTTTTATCCTCGATGGCAACAATACAATACGTGCCTTGCTGCCCCTACTATCACTGGGAAACGACACCGCAAGATTGAACCCAAAGCCAAGCACTTCTCCCATTGCAAGAACTATAGATCTAGTAGGCCACACCAAACCAATAATTCGAAGAAACTTGCAAGGATATTATAATCATACAAAAAGAGTTCAGAGAAGAACCAAATATTTCTCATAGATAATCTTGATCATAAACCCACAATTCATCGGATCTCGACAAACACACCGCAAAAAGAGATTACATCAAATAGATCTCCTAGAAGACCGAGGAGAACTTTGTATTGAGATCCAAAGAGAGAGAAGAAGCCATCTAGATACTAGCTATGGACCCGAAGGTCTGTGGTAAACTACTCACAACTCATGGTGAGGCGATGATGATGATGTAGAAGCACCTCGTAGAAGATCCCCCTCCGGCGGAGCTCCGGAACAGGCCCCAAGATGGGATCCACGGGAACAGAAAGTTATGGTGGTGGAACTAGGGTTTTCTCTGTTGTTTTGATGGTTTCGAGGTACGTAGGTATATATAGGAGGAAGGAGGGCACCGGGGTCAAACGTGGGGCCCACGAGGCAGGGGGCGCCCCCCACCCTCGTGGGCACCACGTATGCCCTACTCCGTGGTTCTCAAGTCTCCCGTGCGTGATTTTCTCCAAAAATATCTCTCCCGAAAGTTTCATTCCATTTGGACTCCGTTTGATATCCCTTTTCTGTAAAACCCTGAAACACGCAAAAAACATCAATCTGGACTGGGCCTTTGGGTTAGTAGGTTAGTCCCAAAATAATATAAAAGTGTATGACAAATCCCATTAAACATCCAAAACATCATAAATAATAGCATGGAACAATAAAAAAATATAGATACGTTGGAGACGTATCAGAGGCCGAGGCGAGCAAGGCGGCCACTGATAAGGCGGTTACCGAACTAGAGGCCGAAAAGGCCGAGTGCGAGAAGCACCAGGCTCGGGTGTGCGAAGTCGAGGTTGAGCTCAAAGATGCCATTCGCAATTGCGAGGCATTGGAGAAGAAGACTTCGGAACAAGCATCTGGGCTTTCTGCGGCAGTGAAGACTGTCTAGGATGCGTGAGGCGAGGCGCGCAACGCCTATGAGGAAATCAAGCAGGCGCGACAGATAGCATCTAGTAAGACATTTCTCTTACAGAGCATCTTCGGAGGGCACAAGTATCTTGGGCTGACATGGTTATGGAGTTCTCCAGGCGTGTTTGCTGATCTTCCGAGGAGCAGTGCAGATGGCGCCCAATACTTCCGAGCCCAGGAGGGGAACAACATGGAGAAATTGTTTTGGTCGCAGTTCTATGCGCCAATACATCCGGTGCCCCTCAACGACTAGATGAAGCAGGTGGTCGAGCTGCACAACATGGTGGGTTCGGCCATGAAAGAATTAATAGTCCGGCTATGTCCCGCTGATCCAATCCCAAGTAGTTACTTCGGATTGGTGAAGCGGCTCGTCGAGGCGAGTCCGTGGGTCGACACATTGAAACGTTCGGCCTACATAGAAGGTGCTTGGATGGCCTTCGCTCGTGTGAAGGTGCACTGGGCGAAGATGAGGGCGCAGGACATAGCTACTGTTGGGCCACCCGCAGGCAAGGAGCACTGCAAGCCGAAGAAGTACTTCGATGACGTCATAGAAGGCGCCCGCCTTGTAGCAGGCCAGTGCTCGATGGATATTATCTTCGAGTAATTGTATCCAGATGTAAAGACTTAAGCTTATGAATCCGATGTAGATAACTTTTACGCTATTATAATATAAGCGTCTTTTACCTCCTATGTGATTGTTTATGTAAATCTGAAAGTTTCCAGTCGGCGGCTTCAGCCCCCATGTACATAGTACTGGGGTGTTCGGTCATATGCATATACACTCTTTATCCAACATCTTGGTCTGTATAGGAGGTGTATGCGGAGCGAACCAGGCAATCAGACTATGCGGCATTATTTCTTTCACTTAGTCGTAGGAGTTTGACATGTGGGGCTAGGTACTAGCCCCTGGTGCGGATATGATATTCCTTACTTAGGGTATCCAATTGCACCTGGTTGGGCGAAAAAACCAACCCTTCGTATAACACGGGGTAGATCTCTATCGATCGCAGTATAAACTAAGTCAACAGATTACGAACCAGGTTCTCGCCTATCACGATGGTCAGTTTTCGGCTTTCTCTACTGAGGTACTTGACCGGACGAGTCAGAAGTACAATCGCATTAGTTCTCCCTTTACACCCTAATTGAGAACGTAGGGGGTAAGCACAGGAGCCGGGCAACCCAAGTATTGACCCAAGACATGATTCAGAACTGATGCATATAAGGCAAACATCCAGGATGCCGAACACTCCCTATAGGTGTTTGGTCTTTTCGACATATATCGGGCTGAATACAGCCCCTGGTAATGGACCCTTATTGACAAGGCACATGTGGCAATCTGATGTGGGGAGAGAACATTTATGGTGAGTGAATAAAACTCTGAAAATAATGCGAATGAAGTTGCTCTATTAATATCCCTTTATAGTACGGCGATCCATAAGCTTACAGATAATGCCGATAACTTTCTTGGACATTTTACATGCTAGAAAAGTATATATAATAAGAGAGAGAAAAAAGTTTTACACATGGTAATATAAAAAGAAACCTTAGCACGGGTCCCTGCTTCATGTCTGCGCTGTTTTCTCCTCTGTAATGTGTCCTTGAAGGGGGGTATGATGTCCATCTGTAAAAAGAAAAAGAAACCTGGAAAAGAAAAAGAAATCCAGTGTGGCCATAACAAGACTGGTTCGTTTAATGAACCTAAAAAGATAAGTTTTAGTGTCCGAATAGGGTCGAGCCAAACTATGAACTATATGCAGTGTGCCCCCAGCATCGCCCAAGGGATTTTCAAGGCATAATTATGCACTCGAGGTACATGTGCTATCACCTTATGGGGCAGTCGATGGGGGGCGTAGCTGCTAATCTAGCTCAGGTTCATCTGAGCTGCCGCACTGAGGCCTGTGCCGGACACGTTTAGCTTTGTCCACGATTGATAGGTTATCTGGCTTGAATAGGTCGTTTTGGACTTCGGCTGCTAAGGCCGCTCTGTCCTCCTCTGTACAGAGAGAGCGTTCCATATTTCCATTGACCGTGATGATGCCACGCGGTCCAGACATTTTAAGCTTTAGATAGGCATAATACGGGATGCTACTTCTCGAGCTTGCGTTGTATTCCCTCGAAGAGGAAAGGGTGATGCAGCACAGTAGCGTAAGTATTTCCCTTGGTTTTTGAGAACCAAGGTATCAATCCAGTAGGAGACCACGCGCAAGTCCCTCGCACCTGCACAAATAAATAAGAACTTCGCAGCCAACGCGATAAGGGGTTGTCAATCCCTTTACGGTCATTTACGAAAGTGAGATCTGATAGATATGATAGTTTGATATTTTTGGTATTTTTGGATATAAGAACAGAAAGTAAAAACAGCAAAATAAAGTAGATTGTAAATTGATATGTTGAGAATAGACCCCGGGGCCATAGGTTTCACTAGTGGCTTCTCTCATGATAGCAGATTTCTACGGTGGGTGAACGAATTACTGTCGAGCAATTGATAGAAAAGTGAATTATTATGAGAATATCTAGGCATGATCATTATATATAGGCATCACGTCCGTGACAAGTAGACCGAAACAATTCTGCATCTACTACTATTACTCCACAGATCGACCGCTATCCAGCATGCATCTAAAGTATTAAGTTCATAAGAATAGAGTAATGCTTTAAGCAAGATGACATGATGTAGAGGGATAAACTCAAGCAATATGATATAAACCCCATCTTGTTATCCTCGATGGCAACAATACTATACGTGCCTTGCTGCCCCTGCTGTCACTGGGAAAGGACACCGCAAGATTGAACCCAAAGCCAAGCACTTCTCCCATTGCAAGAACTATAGATCTAGTAGGCCAAACCAAACCGATAATTCGAAGAGACTTGCAAGGATATTATAATCATACATAAAATAATTCAGAAAATAACCAAATATTTCTCATAGATAATCTTGATCATAAACCCACAATTCATCGGATCTCGACAAACACACCGCAAAAAGATTACATCGAATAGATCTCCTTGAAGACCGAGGAGAACTTGGTATTCAGATCCAAAAAGAGAGAAGAGGCCATCTAGGTACTAACTATGGACCCGAAGGTCTGTGGTAAACTACTCACAACTCATGGTGAGGCGATGGTGTTGATGTAGAAGCACTCCGTGGAAGATCCCCCCTCCGGCGGAGCTCCGGAACAGGCCCCAAGATGGGATCTCACAGGAACAGAAGGTTGCGGCGGTGGAATTAGGGTTTTCTCTGTTGCTTCGATGTTTTCAGGGTACATGGGTATATATAGGAGGAAGGAGGGCACCGGGGGAGCAATGTGGGGCCCACGAGGCAGGGGGCACACCCCCACCCTCGTGGAAGCCACGTGTGCCCTATTCCGTGGTTCTCAAGTCTCCCATGAAGATGTCGTTCCAAAAATATCTCTCCCGAAGGTTTCATTCCGTTTAGACTCCGTTTGATATTCCTTTTCTGCAAAACCCCGAAATAGGCAAAAAACAACAATCTGGACTGGGCCTTTGGGTTAATAGGTTAGTCCCAAAAATAATATAAAAGTGTATAATAAATCCCATTAAACATCCAAAACATCATAAATATTAGCATGGAACAATAAAAAATTATAGATACATTGGAGACGTATCAAGCATCCCCAAGCTTAATTCCTGCTCGTCCTCGAGTAGGTAAATGATAAAAATAGAATTTTTTATGTGGAATGCTAACCAACATAATTTTCAATGTAATTCTCTTTATTGTGGCATGAATGTTCAGATCCGAAAGATTCAAGACAAAATTTATATTGACATAAGAAATAATAATACTTCAAGCATACTAACAAAGCAATCATGTCTTCTCAAAATAACATGGCTAAATAAAGTTATCCCTACAAAATCATATTGTCTGGCTATGCCCCCTCTTCATCACACAAAATATTCATATCATGCACAACCCCGGTTTCAGCCAAGCACTTGTTTTCATACTCAATTTTTTCAAACCTTTCAACTTTCATGTAATACATGAGCATGAGCCATGGATATAGCACTATGGGTGGAATAGAATGGTGGTTGTGGAGAAGACAAAAAGTAGGAAGATAGTCTCACATCGATTAGGCATATCAATGGGCTATGGAGATGCCCATCAATAAATATCAATGTGAGTGAGTAGGGATTGCCATGCAACGGATGCACTAGAGCTAAAAATATATAAAAGCTCAACAAAAGAAACTAAGTGGGTGTGCATCCAACTTGCTTGCTCATGAAGACCTAGGGCATTTGAGGAAGCCCATCGTTGGAATATACAAGCCAAGTTCTATAATGAAAATTCCACTAGTATATGAAAGTGACTAAACATGAGACTCTCTATCATGAAGAGCATGGTGCTACTTTGAAGCACAAGTGTGGAAAAGGATAGTTGAAGGAAATATGCCCTAGAGGCAATAATGAAGTTATTATTTATTTCCTTATATCATGATAAATGTTTATTATTCATGCTAGAATTGTATTACCGGAAACTTAGTACATGTGTGAATACAGAGACAAAACAGAGTGTCCCTAGTATGCCTCTACTAGACTAGCTCATTGATCAAAGATGGTTGTGTTTCCTAACCATATACATGAGTTGTCATTTGATCAACGTGATCACATCATTAGGAGAATGATGTGATGGACTAGACCCATCCGTTAGCTTAGCACTATGATCGTTTAGTTTTACCGCTATTGCTTTCTTCATGACTTATACATGTTCCTATGACTATGAGATTATGCAACTCCCGAATACCGGAGGAACACCTCGTGTGCTATCAAACGTCACAACGTAACTGGGTGACTATAAATATGCTCTACAGGTGTCTCCGAAGGTGTTCGTGGTGTTGGCATAGATCAAGAATAGGATTTGCCACTCCGAGTGTCGGAGAGGTATCTCTGGGCCCTCTCGGTAATACACATCATAATAAGCCTTGCAAGCAAATGACTAATGAGTTAGTCACGAAATAATGTATTACGGAACGAGTAAAGAGACTTGCCAGTAATGAGATTAACTAGGTTTTGTGATACCGACGATCAAATCTCAGGCAAGTAACATACCGATGACAAAGGGAACAACGTATGTTGTTATGCGGTTTGACCAGTAAAGATCTTCGTAGAATATGTAGGAGCCAATATGAGCATCCAGGTTCCGCTATTGGTTACTGACCGGAGATGAGTCTCAGTCATGTCTACATAGTTCTCGAACCCGTAGGGTCCGCACGCTTAACGTTTGATGACGATCGGTATTATGAGTTTATGTGTTTTGATGTACCGAAAGTTGTTCGGAGTCCCGGATGAGATTGGGGACATGACGAGGACTCTCGAAATGGTCGAGACGTAAAGATCGATATATTGGATGACTATATTCGGACATCGGAAAGGTTCCGAGTGGTTCAGGTATTTTTCGGAGTATCGGAGAGTTACGGGAATTCGCCGGGGAGTATATGGGCCTTATTAGGCTTTAGGGGAAAGAGAGAGGAGGCTGCGCCCCCCAAGGCTTAGTCCGAATTGGACTAGGGGGAGGGGCTGCGCCCCCTCCTTCCTTCTCTTCTCTTTTCCCTTCCTTCTCTCCTACTCCTACTACTTGGAAGGGCTCCTAGATCTACTAGGAAAAGGGGAATCCTACTCCCGATGGGAGTAGGACTCCCCTAGGGCGCGCCATAGAGAGGGCCGACCCTCCTCCTCCTCCACTCCTTTATATATGGGGGTAGAGGCACCCCATAGACACACAAGTTGATCAGTTGATCTCTCCCAACCGTGTGCGGTGCCCCTCTCCACAGAATCACACCTCGGTCATACCGTTGCGGTGCTTAGGCGAAGCCCTGTGCCGGTAGCTTCATCATCTCCGTCACCACGCCGTCGTGCTGACAAAACTCTCCCGTGAAGTTCTACTGGATCAAGAGCTCGTGGGACGTCGTCAAGCTGAACGTGTGTTGAACGTGGAGGCTCCGTACGTTCGGTGCTTGATCGGTTGGATCGCGAAGAAAGTTCGACTACATCAACCGCGTCACTAGATGCTTCCGCTTTCGGTCTACGAGGGTACGTAGACACACTCTCCCTTCTCGTTGCTATGCATCTGGTAGATAGATCTTGCGTGATCGTAGGATTTTTTTTGAAATACTATGTTCTCCAACAGTGGTATCAGAGCCAGGTCTATGCGTAGATGATATGCACGAGTAGAACACAATGAGTTGTGGGCGATAATAGTCATACTGCTTACCAGCATGTCATACTTTGGTTCAGCGGTATTGTGAGATGAAGGGGCCCGGATCGACATTACGCGTACACTTACGCGAGACTGGTTTCACCGTTATGAGCACTCATTGCTTAAAGGTGACTGGCGGGTGTCTGTCTCTCTCACTTTAGTTGAATCGAGTGTGGCTACGCCCAATCCTTGTGAAGGTTAAAACAACACATACTTGACGAAAAATCGTTGTGGTTTTGTATTCATAGGTAAGAATGGTTCTTGCTAAGCCCGTAGCAGCCACGTAAAACTTGCAACAACAAAGTAGAGGACGTCTAACTTGTTTTTGCAGGGCATGTTGTGATGTGATATGGTCAAGACATGATGAGTTATACGTTATTGTATGAGATGATCATGTTCTGTAAAGTTATCGGCAACTGGCAGGAGCCATATGGTTTTCGCTTTATTATATGAAATACAATCGCCATGTAATTGCTTTACTTTATCACTAAGCGGTAGCGATAGTCGTAGAAGCAATAGTTGGCGAGACGACAATGATGCTACGATGGAGATCAAGGTGTTGCGCCGGTGACGATGGTGATCATGACAGTGCCTTGGAGATGGAGATCAAAAGCACAAGATGATGATGGCCATATCATGTCACATATTTTGATTGCATGTGATCTTTATCTTATCATGCTTCTTATTTTGCTTAGTATGACGGTAGCATTAGAAGATGACCCCTTACAAAAATTTCAAGGTACAAGTGTTCTCCCTGAGTATGCACCATTCCGAAAGTTCGTTGTGCCGAGACACCACGTGATGATCGGGTGTGATAAGCTCTACGTTCACATACAACGGGTGTAAGCCAGTTTTGCAAACGCAGAATACTCGGGTTAAACTTGACGAGCCTAGCATGTACAGACATGGCCTCGGAATGCTGGAGACCGAAAGGTCGAGCGTGAATCATATACTAGATATGATCAACATAAGATGTTCACCATTGAAAACTACTCCATCTCACGTGATGATCGGACATGGTTTAGTTGATTTGGATCACGTGATCATTTAGATGACTGGAGGGATGTCTATCTAAGTGGGAGTTCTTTAGTAATATGATTAATTGAACTTTAATTTATCATGAACTTAGTCCTGGTAGTATTAGCATATCTATGTTGTAGATCAATAGCTCGCGATGTAGCTCCCCGTTTGTTTTTATATGTTCCTAGAGAAAACTAAGTTGAAAGATGTTAGTAGCAATAATGCAGACTTGTTCCGTGATCTGAGAATTTTCCTCATTGGTGCACAGAAAAATTATGTTCTTGATGCACCATTAGGTGACAGACCTATTGCAGGAGTAGATGTAGATGTTATGAACGTTTGACAAGCTCGGTATGATGACTACTTGATAGTTTAGTGCGCTATGCTTTACGGCTTATAACCGGGACTTAAAAACGTTTTGAATGCCACAGAGCATATGAGATGTTCCATGAGTTGAAATTAGTATTTCATACTCATGCCCGTGTCGAGAGGTATAAGACCTCTAATAGTACTTTGCCTACAAGATGGAGGAGAATAGCTCAACCAGTGAGCATGTGCTCGGATTGTCTGGGTACTACAATTACTTGAATCAAGTGGGAGTTAATCTTCCAGATAAGATAGTAATTGACAAAGTTCTCTAGTCACTATCACCAAGTTAGTAGAACTTCGTGATGAACTATAATATGCAAGGGATGACGAAAGTAATTCCCGAGCTCTTCGCGATGCTGAAATCGACGAAGGTAGAAATCAAGAAAGAGCATCAAGTGTTGATGGTTAACAAGACCACTTGTTTCAAGTAAAGGGCAAAGGGATAGAAGGGGGACTTCAAGAAGAATGACAAGCAAGTTTTCACTCCCGTGAAGAAACCCAAAGCTAAACTCAAGCCTGAAACTAAGTTCTTCTACTGCAAAGGAAATGGTCACTGGAAGTGGAACTGCCCTAGATACTTGGCGGATAAGAAGGATGGCAAAGTGAACAAAGGTATATTTGATATACAGATTATTGATGTGTATTTTACTAGTGTTCATAGCAACCCCTGGGTATTTGATACTGTCAGGGATATTACTAGCAGGTATGAACCGGCTAGTGTAAACCGGCTTATTATAATATGTTTGGATGATTGTAATATTTAGTAAAGGCTACGGCCCATGAGGTTTTAGGGCCCGTGTATAGAGTTATGGATTGTAAACCGTCCGATGATGTAACTTGAGAGATAAGGAAGAAAAGAGCAGAGACCGAGGCGGACACGAGTATGAGCCGGCCTCGGGACTCTGTAAACCGGACCAGGCGTCACCTCTATATAAAGGGACGACCCGGCGATGGTTCAGGGACAAGCAAGAAACAACCCGTCGAGACACAGGCAAGCGACCCGCTCCCTGTTCATCGACGCCCAAGCAATACCAAACCAAACTAGACGTAGGCTTTTACCTTCATCGAAGGGGCCGAACTAGTATAAACCCTCTGTGTCCTTTGTGTGCTTTTAACCCCTTCAAGCTAACATGTGCGATGGTTCCATCATCAAGTCCGTTAAACCGGACATCTGCCGTGTTATTTCCACGACAGATACCATGTTTAGTTGCTAAAATTAGTAACTCGAAACGAGAGTTGCAGAATGAAGAGAGACTAGTAAAGGTGAAGTAACAATGTGTGTTGGAAGTGGTTCCAAGATTGATATGATCATCATCGCACACTCCCTATACTTTCGGGATTAGTGTAGAACCTAAATAAATGTTATTTGGCATTTGCGTTGAGCATAAATATGATTTGATCATGTTTGTTGCAATACGGTTATTCATTTAAAGTCATAGAATAATTGTTATTCTGTTTACATGAATAAAGCCTTCGATGGTCATACACCCAATGAAAATAGTTTGTTGAATCTCGATCGTAGTGATACACATATTCATAATATTAAAGCCAAAAGATGCGAGGTTAATAATGGTAGTGCAACTTATTTGTGGCACTGCCCTTTAGGTCATATTGGTGTAAAACGCATGAAGAAACTCCATAGTGATGGACTTTTGGAATCACTTGATTATGAATCACTTGGTGCTTGCGAACCATGCCTCATGGGCAAGATGACTAAAACTCCATTCTCCAGAACAATGGAGCGAGCAACAGATTTGTTGGAAATCATACATACTGATGTATGTGGACCGATGAGTGTTGAAACTCGCGGCGGGTATCGTTATTTTCTGACCTTCACTGATGATTTGAGCAGATATGGGTATATCTACTTGATGAAGCCTAAGTCTGAAACATTTGAGAAGTTCAAAGAATTTCAGAGTGAAGTAGAGAATCATCATAACAAAAAAAATAAAGTTTCTACGATCTGACCGTGGAGGTGAATATTTGAGTTACGAGTTTGGTCTTCATTTAAAACAATGTGGGATAGTTTCACAGCTCACGCCACCCATAACACCACAACGTAATGGTGTGTCCGAACGTCGTAACCGTACTTTATTAGATATGGTGCGATCTATGATGTCTCTTACCGATTTACCACTATCGTTTTGGGTTATGCATTAGAGAAAGCTGCATTCATGTTTAATAAGGGCACCATCTAAATCCGTTGAGACAACGCCTTATGAACCGTGGTTTGGCCAGAAACCAAAGTTGTCGTTTCTTAAAGTTTGGGGCTGCGATGCTTATGTGAAAAAGCTTCAACCTGATAAGCTCGAACCCAAGTCGGAGAAATGTGTCTCATAGGATACCCAAAGGAGACTGTTGGGTACACCTTCTATCACAGATCCGAAGGCAAGATATTCGTTGCTAAGAATGGATCCTGTCTAGAGAAGGAGTTTCTCTCGAAAGAAGTGAGTGGGAGGAAAGTGGAACTTGATGAGGTAATTGTACCTTCTCCCGAATTGGAAAGTAGTACATCACAAAAACTAGTTCCAGTGATTCCTGCACCAATTAGTGAGGAAGCTAATGATGATGATCATGAAACTTCGGATCAAGTTACTACTGAACTTCGTAGATCAACCAGAGTACGTTCCGTGCCAGAGTGGTACGGCAACCCGGTTCTGGAAGTCATGTTACTAGACCATGATGAACCTACGAACTATGAGGAAGCGATGATGAACCCAGATTCCGAAAAATGGCTTGAGGCCATGAAATCTGAGATGGGATCCATGTAGGAGAACGAAGTGTGGACTTTGGTTGACTTGCCCGATGATCGGCAAGCCATCGAAAATAAATGGATCTTCAAGAGGAAGACCGACGCTGACGGTATTGTTACTGTTTACAAAGCTCGACTTGTGGCAAAAGGTTTTCGACAAGTTCAAGGAGTTGACTAGGATGAGACTTTCTCACCCGTAGCGATGCTTAAGTCTGTCCGAATCATGTTAGCAATTGCCGCATTTTATGATTATGAAATCTGGCAAATGGATGTCAAAACTGCATTCCTGAATGGATATCTTAAAGAAGAGTTGTATATGATGCAACCAGAAGGTTTTATCGATCCTAAAGGTGCTAACAAAGTGTGCAAGCTCCAGCGATCCATCTATGGACTGGTGCAAGCATCTCAGAGTTGGAATATACGCTTTGATAAGTTGATCAAACCATATAGTTTTATACAGATTTGTGGTGAAGCCTGTATTTACAAGAAAGTGAGTGGGAGCACTACAGCCTTTTTGATAAGTGTATGTGAATGACATATTGTCGATCAGAAATGATGTAGAATTTTCTGGAAAGCATAAAGGAGTGTTTGAAAGGAGTTTTTCAAAGAAAAACCTCGGTAAAGCTGCTTACATATTGAGGCTCAAGATCTATAGAGATAGATCGAGACGCTTGATAAGTTTTTTCAATGAGTACATACCTTGACAAGTTTTTGAAGTAGTTCAAAATGGATCAATCAGAAAAGGAGTTCTTGCCTGAGTTGTAAGGTATGAAGTTGAGTAAGACTCAAAGCCCGACCTCGGCAGAAGATAGAGAAAGAATGAAAGTCGTTCCCTATGCCTCAGCCATAGGTTCTATAAAGTATGACATGCTGTGTACCAAACCTGTTGTGTACATTACCATGAGTTTGGCAAGGAGTGATCCAGGAGTAGATCACTGGACAGCGGTCAAAATTATCCTTAGTTACTGGATGAGTAAGGAAATGTTTTCTCGATTATGGAGGTGATAAAGAGTTCATCATAAATAGTTACACCGATGCAAGCTTTACACTAATCCAGATGACTCTAAGTATCAATCTGGATGCATATTGAAAGTGGGAGCAATTAGCTAGAGTAGCTCCATGCAGAGATTGTAGACATAGAAATTTGCGAAATACATAGGGATCTGAAAGTGTCAGACCCGTTGACTAAACTTCTCTCACAAGCAAAACATGATCGCACCTTATTACTCTTGGGTGTTAATCATGCGTAGTATTACTTTTGCTTCAAGGGCTAATAAACTTTTGCAATAAGTATATGAGTTCTTTATGACTAATGTGAGTCCATGGATTATACGCACTCTGACCCTTTCATAATTGCTAGCCTCTCTCATGCCACACAACTTTTGTCGGTGCATAAACTTTATTATACCTTCCTCAAAACAACCACCATACCTACCTATTATGGCATTTCCATAGCCATTCCGAGATATATTGCCATGCACTTCTATCATATAGTTGACTTGAGCATTAATTTTCATATTGCCTTGCATGATCGTAAGACAGCTAGCACGATATTTTCATGGCTTGTCCGTTTTTTGATATCTTTGCTATGCTAGATCATTGCACATCCTTGTACACTGCCAGAGGCATTCATTTAGAGTCATACTGTGTCATAGGTATCGAGTTGTAATTTTTATTTCTTTGGAGTTATAAGTAAATAGAATTGTGATGATCATCATTATCCATTATTAGAGCATGCCCCATGATGATAGGATGATGGAGATTATGATTCCCCCACAAGTCGGGATGAGACTCCTAAGACAATAATAAAAGAGGCCAAAGATGCCCAAATAAAAAAGATGCCAAAGAAGCCCACCAAAAAATATATATAAAGGAAAACAAAAAAATGAAAGAAAAAGAAAAGGGGCATGCAAATACCGCACTTGTGCTTCAAAGTAGCACCATCTTTTTCATGTAGAGAGTCTCCTATGCTTTCACTTTCATATACTAGTGGGAATTTTTCATAGTACTTTGATGCATACCCACTTAGTTTCATATCGAGCTTTCATACACTTATAGCTGTTAGTTGCATCTGTTGCATGGCAATCCCTACTCCTCACATTGATATCGATTGATGGACATCTCCATAGTCCATTAGTTTGACTAGTTGATGTGAGACTTTTTCCCCTTCTTTTGTCTGCTACCATCGCATTCTATTCCACCAATATTGCTATATCCATGTGTCGCGCTCATGTATTGCGTGAGAGTTGAAAATGCTGAAGCGCGTTAAAAAGTATGAACCAATTTCTTGGCTGACACCGGGGTAGTACATGATTTATACTTTGAGCTGGGAAGACAGAGCATGCCAAGACTATATGATTTTGTAGGGATAACATTCTTTAGCGTTTTATATTCTAAAAGAAATGATTGTTTGTTGGGATGCCCGAGTATTGATGTCTTTATGTAAAATTATAGACTATTGCTTTGAATCACCCATGCCTTAATATTCATGCCATGATTAGATATATGATCAAGTTTATGCTAGGTAGCATTCCACATCAAAAATTATTATTTTTATCATTCACCCATGTCTCCGTTGTATCTATAATTTTTGATTGTTTCATGCCAATATTATACAAGTTTTAAATATTTATGGCAACTTTTTATATGATTTATTTGGACTGACTTACTTACCCAGTGCCCAGTGCCAGTTCCTGTTTTCTGCATGTTTTTTGTGTTGCAGAGTATCCATATCAAACGAAGTCCAAATGCAATAAAATTTCACAAAGAATTATTTTGGAATATATGGGATTTTTTAGAGTTGGAAACACCACAAATGGAGGCCCGTGGTGGGCACAACCCACCACGGCGCGCCAGAGGAGCCATGCGTGGCCTGGTGTATTGTGCCCACCTCGTACGTCGGTTGGAACTCTACTTCACGCGCAAGGAAGCTTATATCCGGAAAAAAATAGTGTAAAAATCTTAGCCCAATCGGAGTTACGGATCTCCGGGAATATAAAAAATGGTTTTCAACCAGATTTGGGGAACGCGAAACAGAAGAGGACAAAGAGACAGATCCAATCTCGGAGGGGCTCTCGCCCCTCCCATGCCATGGAGACCAAGGACCAGAGGGGGAAACTTTCTCCCACCTAGGGAGGAGGACAAGGAAGAAGAAGAATGAGGGGGGCTCTCACCCCCTTGCTTCCGGTGGCGCCGGAGTGACACCGGGGCAACAATCGGGACGGCGATCTACATCAACAATCTTGCTACCGTCCACGACAACTCTCTCCCCCTCCTTGCAGTGGTGTAACCTCTCTATTTCCACTGTAATTCTCTACTTAAACATGGTGCTCTACTCCATATATTATTTCCCAATGATATTTGGCTATCCTATGATGTTTGAGTAGATCTGTTTTGTCCTACGGGCTTATCGATGAAATTGCTATAGTTGGTTTAATTTGCTTGTGGTTATATCAAAAAAATATGCCCTAGAGGCAATAATAAAGTTGTTATTTATATTTCCTTGTATATCATGATAAATGTCTTTTATTCATGCTATAATTGTATTGACCAGAAACTTGATACATGTGTAAATACATAGACAAAACATAGTGTCCCTAGTATGCCTCTACTAGACTAGCTCGTTAGTCAAAGATGGTTATGTTTCCTAACCATAGACATGTGTTGTCATTTGATAAACGTGATCACATCATTATGAGAATGATGTGATGGACAAGACCCATCCGGTAGCTTAGCACTATGATCGTTTAGTTTTCCTACTATTGATTTCTTCATGACTTATACATGTTCCTTTGACTATGAAATTATGCAACTCTCGAATACCGGAGGAACATCGTGTGTGCTATCAAACGTCACAACATAACTGGGTGATTATAAAGATGCTCTACAGGTGTCTCCGAAGGTGTTTGTGGTGTTGGCATAGATCGAGAATAGGATTTGTCACTCCGAATGTCGGAGAGGTATCTCTGGGCCCACTCGGTAATACACATTGTAATAAGCCTTGCAAGCAAACGACTAATGAGTTAGTCACGAGATGATGTATCATGGAACGAGTAAAGAGACTTGCCGGTAATGAGATTGAACTAGGTATGATGATACCGACGATCGAATCTCGGGCAAGTAACATACCAATGACAAAGGGAACAACATATGTTGTTGTGCGGTTTGACCGATAAAGATCTTCATAGAATATGTAGGAGCCAATATGAACATCCAGGTTCAGCTATTAGTTATTGACCGGAGATGTGTCTCTGTCATGTCTACATAGTTCTCGAACTCGTAGGGTCCGCACGCTTAACGTTCGATGACGATCGGTATTATGAGTTTATGTGTTTTGATGCACCGAAGGTTGTTCGGAGTCCCGGATGAGATCACAGACATGACGAGGAGTCTTGAAATAGTTGAGACATAAAGATTAATATATTGGACGACTATATTCGGATACCGGAAGTGTTCCAGAGAAGTTTCGTATAAAACTGGAGTGCCGGAGGGTTACCGGAACCCCCCGGCGGAACTAATGGGCCACATGGGCCTTAGTGGAGAGAGAGAGAGGGGCACCTAGGCAGGCCGCGCATCCTGTCCCCCTTGGGTCCAAATTGGACTAGGGAAGGGGGGCGGCGCCCCCTTTCCTTCTCCCTCTCCCTCTCCTTCCTCCCCCCTATCTCCCTCTTGGTGGACTCCTACTAGGAATAGGGTTCCTATTCCTAGTAGGACTCCCCATGTGGGGCGCGCCCTAGGAGGCTGGCCGGCCTCCCCTTGCTCCTTTATATACGGGGGCAGGGGCACCCCAAAGACACAAGTTGACAATTGTTTTTGCCGTGTGCGGTGCCCCCTCCACTGTTACACACCTCGGTCATATTGTCGCAGTTCTTAGGCCAAGCCCTGTGTCGGTAACTTCATCAACACCATCACCATGTCGTCGTGCTGACGAAACTCTCCCTCGGACTCAACTGGATCAAGAGTTCGAGGGACGTCATCGAGCTGAACGTGTGCATATCGCGGTGGTGCCGTGCGTTCGGTGCTTGATCGGTTGGATTGCAAAGATGTTTGACTACATCAACCGCGTTACTAAAGGCTTCCGCTTTCAGTCCATGAGGGTACGCGGACACACTCTCCCGCTCGTTGCTATGCTTCTCCTAGATAGATCTTGCGTGTTCGTAGGAATTTTTTTGAAATACTACGTTCCCCAACAGTGGCATCATGAGCCAGGTCTGTGCGTAGATGATATGCACGAGTAGAACCCAATGAGCTATGGGAGATAATAGTCATACTGCTTACCAGCATGTCATACTTTGATTCGGTGGTATTGTGAGATGAAGCGGCCCGGACCGACATTACGCGTACGCTTACGTGAGACTGGTTTCACCGTTATGATCACTCGTTGCTTAAAGGTGACCGGCGGGTTTCTGTCTCTCTCAATTTAGTTGAATCGAGTGTGACTACGCCCGGTCCTTGTTGAAGGTTAAAACAACACACTTGACGAAAGATCGTTGCGGTTTTGTATGCGTAGGTAAGAACGGTTCTTGCTAAGCCCGTAGCAGCCACGTAAAACTTGCAACAACAAAGTAGAGGACGTCTAACTTGTTTTTGTAGGGCATGTTGTGATGTGATATGGTCAAGACGTGATGAGTTATACGTTATTGTATGAGATGATCATGTTTTGTAAATTATCAGCAACCGGCAGGAGCCTTATGGTTGTCTCTTTATTGTATGAATCGCAAAAGCCATGCAATGGCTTTCCTTTATCACTATGAGTTAGCGATAGTAGTAGTAACAATAGTTGGCGACACGACCACGACGCTACGATGAAGATCATGGTGTCAAGCCGGTGACGATGGAGATCATGACTATGCTTTGGAGATGGAGATCAAAAGCACAAGATGATGATGGCCATATCATGTCACATATTTTGATTGCATGTGATGTTTATCTTATTATGCTTCTTATTTTGTTTAGTATGACGGTAGCATTATAAGATGATCCCTTATAAAAGTTCATGGTGCAAGTGTTCTCCCTGAGTATGCACCGTTGCGACAGTTCGTATTGCCGAGACACCACGTGATGATCGGGTGTGATAAGCTCTACGTTCAAATACAACGGGTGTAAGACAGTTTTGCACATGCAGAATACTCGGGTTAAACTTGACGAGCCTAGCATGTACAGACGTGGCATCGGAACACTGGAGACCGAAAGGTCAAGCGTGAATCATATAGTAGATATGATCAACATAAGATGTTCACCATTGAAAACTACTCCATCACACATGGTGATCGGACATGGTTTAGTTGATTTGGATCACGTGATCATTTAGATGACTAGATGGATGTCTATCTAAGTGGGAGTTCTTTAGTAATATGATTAATTGAACTTTAATTTATCATGAACTTAGTCCTGATAGTTTTTTCATATATATGTTGTTGTAGATCGATGGCCCATGCTACCGTTCTCTTGATTTTTAATGCGTTCCTAGAGAAAGCTAAGTTGAAAGATGATGGTAGCAACTACACGGAATGGGTCTCTAACTTTAGGATTATCCTCATTGTTGCATAGAATAATTATGTGTAATGCCCAGGATGGGACTATATCTCCTATGTGTCGAGGCACGACTTAAAGATATAAGCCAATTCTGGAATGATCGCAAGTTTGGTATCTTTGCACGACTCAGGTAAAAGAGGGATTAAATTGCAAAACGAGATAGTTGGCTTACACTCACCACTTCACACAATACATTACGTAAGCAGAAGATCATTCAAAACATCACAACCCGACTACGGGCGAAGATCCAAAAGAAAGATACCAAAACAAACATAAAGCCACAGGCCAGGATCGAATCCTAGTAGAAACCACTACTGATCGTCGAAACGTCACAAGCAAACGACCACTCTCTTCATCGAGCTCCCAGTGAAGAACTTGAACCGGCTTCTGCATCAAACTCGGCTGAACCTGCATCTGGTGTTGTAGTATCTGTGAGTCACGAGGACTCAGCAATCCCATAACCATGGGTAACAAGACTAGCAAAGCTTTATGGGTAGGAAGAGGTAAAGTGGTGAGGCTGCAGCAGCGGTTAAGCATAATATGGTGGCTAGCTTACGAGTACCAGAATAAGATGAGAATCTACGCAGACGGTCGCAAAAGTAGTGATCGCTAAAGATCCTGAACTACATACGAGTCAAACATAACCCCACCGTGTTCTCTTCTCAAAGTGAAAAGAGACAGTCATGGTTACTCACACAGTTGTGTGTTTTACTTTGGATCCTCTGTCAAGTTTTCTACAACCGGACATTAACAAATTCCAATCTGCCACATAACCGCGGGCACGGCTTTCGAAAGATCATAACCCTGCAGGGGTGTTCCAACTTAGCCCATCACAAGATCTCACGATTAGCTGAAGTGATAAATATAATATCATCACCCCTTATCTTAGGGAAATCCGATCAGGCTCGGCATCTCGGTAGCACAAGACATTTCGACAATGGTAAAACAAGTCCAGCAAGACCTCCCGGTGTGTCGACACCCTGATAGTAGCCGCGCGTATCTCGTCTCAGGACACGACCGGATGGGCGATTATACGGGAGCCAATCCTTGAGTTTCCCCGTGGTGGCCCCGCATACTCCCCGTTTGGGACCAACACCATCAGCACTGGCCCCCTGCTATGTAGAAAGAATCCCCGGGTAGCGCTAACTCCCTATGCAATTTAATTAATTAGTTAAGTTGTTATTATGAGCAAATTAAAACCAATGTTGGGCCTTGCTGGAGGAGTTTTATTCAAAGTCGAACTGTCAAGGGGTCCCCATCCACCCATCGTGTAAGGAACGCAAAATCAAGGAACATAATGTCGGTTTATCGGCGCCTAGGGTGGCATGAGTGGAACAAAACACCGAGCAAAAGGCCAAGCCTTCCACCCATGCCCAGTATATAGGTGTGTTAATAATAATTATAGATATTGTGATATTCCAACAACAAGTTCCCTCCTGGAACGAACTTCATCTTCACCTGCGACTAACAACGCTATAAGAGGGGCTGAGCAAGCGGGTAACATAGCCAAACAGTGGTTTTGCTAGGAAGGTTTCAAAGGTTAGAGGTTTCATGGAAACAAGGAGAGGCTGACATAAAAGATGGGTAGCGCGACATGTAACGATAGCATCGAGACAACTAAGCATGGTAATGGTAGTAAAGGTATCCAAGGGTATGATCATCTTGCCTGGGATTCCACAAGGAAGAAGAACGGATCCATGAAGTAGACGGAGCAACAAGTCGAGCGAATCCTCACAACTCCAGAACGAAACCGAAGCTAACAAGAGAAGCAACCGGAAAGAAGCAAACAACACGGTAAACACACAAGCATAAACATGGCATACGATGCACATCCAAGTATGATGCATGTCCGATTTAAATAAGCATGGCAATGGTAAAGTGCACAAACAACACTACAAGTTAAGTGGAGCTCAATATGCAACGAGTTGCATATTGACGAAACACCACATTTTTATTATTTAATCGACTCTCGCTATTTACAAGACAAGATTAAATGTTTTTAACATGGCAAGAGGTGAGCATAAAGAAACTACACTATCTAGTCATTTTAAATGAGGCCGGAAAATAACAACAACATATCCGGAAAATCCCCATGAGCATGTTTAACAATTATAAGCAAACAACAATTCACACATTTAATGTTGTTAACATGATGCGGATGACATGATCAAGTTTATGCAATTTTTATTAAAAGTTGACATGAAGAAGATATGAAGTATATGTCACCGTGGTGGAAGGAAAAGGTGCACGACAACGATCCGAAAATGATGCAATGGCAACATCTCGGTTCCCGTAACTCGTTGCGAGTCCGGTGCAAAAGAAAGATGGCGTGAGCGAGTCGAACAAGATGAAAGGTGGGTGATCCCGGCTTCCGGGTTCCCACGGGTCGACGGCAAAAGAGGGCACAACAGACACGGAGCACACAAGAGAAACATTTCATACAACCACAACAAGCATCACACAGGTCATCTCGGTATACCTTCGGAACAAACGTTCACGGGGCGGTTCGAGATCGTCGAGGGACGTAGAGGAAGTAGTGGTACACGGGTCGGGGTACACGTCCGTAGAGGGAAGTAGGCGTTCACGTCATCGTGTCGTACACGGGGCGACGGTAGTGGAAGTAGTTGTACACGGGGTCTTCGGCGACGGTAGACGTTCACGTTACGTGTCGTGGTACTTGCGGCGTCGTGGTACTTGTCGAAACAACACCGGATGAAGTGGTACTTGAAGAGGACTTGGCGGATCCAGCCGTCGCGGTACTTGTTCACGGAGGCGTTCCCATTCGTAGATGTACTAGTCACCGGAGGGGTACTTGTCGAACTTGCCGGTTTATCGGTCTCGTAGTTGTACATGTCAACCTGGCACTTAGCGAAAAGACAAACAGCAGCAACAAGACAACCAAAATAAAAAGGCAGCAAGGAGGCAAGGGCAGCAGCAGGGCTAGGCGGCGAGGATGACGAGGTGGCTGTCAGCGGCTGCACGAGGCGAAGTGGCCGGCTCGTGGGGCAGCCATGGCGCTGGAGATTGGAGGGAGGCCACGGCGCGCTGGAGCTCGGTGCTGGAGGGTACGGGCTCCACTGGTTTCCGGCGCGGGGAGGCGAGGTGGAGGACGGCTGGCTCGCGGGACTGCGAGGCGGAGGAGATGGGAGGCCGGCGGGGGCCGGCGCTGCTGGAGAACGGAGGGAGGTGCGGCGCTTCCTTGCTGAGGAGGCGCGCTGGGCGCTCGCGCCGGGCGAGGAGACAGGGGCCGGGGGGCGCGCAGAAGATGGCGAGGCAGCGGCTCAGGGCGTTGGAGGAGCTGGCCCGAGGCGCGCAGGAGCCACGACGCAGCGCAGAGGAGGCCGGGGTGCGGCCTTGGCGACGCGAGGTGGGGAAGGCCTGAGGGCCGGTGGTGCTGCGGCGCTGGTCGAGGGGAGGAGCTCTGGGCGCTCGAGGGGATCGGGGTCGACGCCCTGGAGATGGAATCGGGGCGCGGGGTCGAGGGGATGGGGTTCGGGCGAGCAATAGAAGGAGCGACGGCGGCTGAGGGAAAACAGGGGAGGAGAGGTCGCTAGCTAGGGTTCGGGCGAGGGAGTGGGCTGCGGCTTGGGAGCCCTGGGCCGCGGGGATGGAAGGCCGCAGGCCGGCGGCTGAGCTGGGCCAAGAGGCTAGATGGCTGGGATAGAATAAAAAAAGGGGGTCTGCTGTTTTTAAATAAAAGAGAAAGGCAAAAGGAAAGGATAGAGGTGGAATATGGGCATAGGGTAAAATTCCCTGGACTCACAAAATGAGTTTGATCAAAGAAAAAATAAATAGAAGTGGCAGGATTGGAAATTAAATTCAAATTCCGTTGAATTTAATTCAAATGGCTTAATCAAAGACTAGGATTTTGAAGGGTCCAAAAATGTTCACATTTTCGGAGGAACCTCGATACAACGGAAAAGAATTATTGGCAAGGTTTTAAGGCCAGGAAATGAGAAGAAAAAGGCATGGGGAAATACATGCAAGTGTGTTGGGTTATTCCGAAGCAATGGAATATTTATTAATATAGCTCCATAAATATTAGGAGGATAAGTTATAAAGAGAAGACAACCTTCCCTCGATTTAAATGGATCGAAGATCCACACGATTTATTTAAGTTGAGATGCAAAAATGAATGGCATGATGGCATGATGATATGATGCAATGCAAAAATAAATAACACAAGCACAAACGAAACACACGGGAGAACCCGAAACATCTGGAATCTTCTGGAATCTTCTGGGACGTCAGTCTTCGGGCGTCACAACTCTCCCACACTAACAGAGGATCTCGACCCGAGATCCTAGAGATAGCACCGGGTAAAAACGGAAGAGGAAGAGGTAAAACAAAGTTGCTTCTTTGATAGACGAGTGGAAACCAAAGAACCTTGAGAGGTTGAACAATCTTAAAAGGGAGAATACAACAGAGATGAACGAAGTTGAGAGCACTCCGATAAAAAGGAGGAACAAGGAACATAACGAGAACCTTGTAGGTTGAAAGACATGAAACAAGAGCTCACGAACAAAAATAATATGAAACTGCAACGGTATAGCCAAGGAATAAGAATGACAGAATTTGGGCAGCACTCCGTCTGAAAATGGAAGGAATTGAACATGAACTTGCCAAGTTGGAATGATACTTGATGAAAACAACAACACACAGCCTCTGAAACATTTGAAAGAATGGCACAATGGGTAAGGAAGATTCAGACAGCACTCCGGTTGAAAAGAGAGGCAAAACTAGATAGATGACGGAACTTGAATGAAGAATACAACACTCCGGTTAAATGATTAGCAAGGGAAAGAACAAGATCTCGATAAAACGAGATGATGGTTTGGAGAGAGCAACATCACAATGCCTCCGGAATGAAAGAATAGAATATAGATCAATGAAAGAAAAGAATGGAGAAGAAAAATGACAACTTCTCCCACAAATGAATCTGAAAATCATCCTTACGAAGAAGGGTTGAACGTAGTTGATTTAAAAAAATCAACAACGAAAACGAATGAGCTTTATGCGGGCTTATGGAAAACATCTCAAAATTAAGAGGTTACCACCAGCCACTAACAGAAACGAATTGCTTGGATTGAGATCAACAAGGAGACGATAAACTTATTTCACCGGAATGATAAATGAAGGACTTGGGTCATTTATAAGGACCATAATTAGCAACAATTCTCAAGGAAAGCTTTTAGGTGAATTATAACCCAAGATGACTCCAACGAATAATAAAGAGGGGTTGAAAGGATCTCCTAAAGAAAGAAATGATGGTTTTAAATATCTCGTTCTTGAAAGCTCGTGAGGATTTGTCAAGAATGACATAACACCATCTCAAGGATAAGAGAGAAAGAATTGCACTTCGGAATGCAAGAAGAAGACTACTTGAGCTCCAACAAGAATCTTGATGAAGACTTCGAGGATGAATTAAACATGATGAACCACCATGAGAACTCCGGTAACAAAAGGATTAGAATTGAAAGATGAAAAGAATAAGATTCAAGGCCCGCGATGAATTAGATGGAGCTTTGAAATGATATAATTGAAATTACATGGAGCTCCAGAAAACAAGATGAACAACTTAGGACCGAAAATATGACATGATGAACAAGCTCCGGAAAACAGAGATTAAATCACCTCGGGAAAATAAGAATAAGAATTATGTTATGCATATCCTTCATCAATTTAAATTGACGACAAGCAATGGATTTGGCATACTACTTATTCTCGTTGCAAAGAATTAACGAGAGATCTCGCACAAACTTTGGTAAATCTTCACGAAGCACCGGTAGGATTATGAAAGAACAAATGAATTAAAACGATAACAACGGAAAGGTAAACTTGAAAGAACCACCGTAAGAATATGGAGACAAACGAAGAGGCATCAATGAAGAATATTTGGAGGACGAGGTTGAAAACTGAGAACGAAGAAATCTTCTGAAATGATGGCCTTCGGAGGATCACAAGAAAAGAATTCATGAAATGCTCTGGAAGAATAAAAGAGGAAGGTTGACCTGAAGTTGAAAGGAATTTGAAAGCGGTCTTGGAGGAGGCATGTGACTGATGGGAATCATTCTTACGTCACACTTGAAAGGAATTTGAGTATAATTCCAGAAAAAATTAGAAGAGTCAGGTAAGATCCTTGGAAAAGACCTGTGGGTTAGGGCCCACTCAAAAGAAATCACCGTTGGAAAAGATTGCTTTGAATAAGATGATAATCCTCAAAATAGCTTGAACGGATTAAGAATGGAATTATGAATATTCAGCACTCCGGATATGAATAGCAAGAGGAGAATGATTAATTGGAGCACCGGAATAAGAAGCATTGTGAAAAGAGGAAAATGACAAGATCAACACCGAAATCTTGAATTACATCCACCGGCAGAATTTGAGAACAAAAGAATGATGAACTTGAAGCTCTTGAGCATCTTCATGATAAATCACCGGATAAGAACATTGAAGGAAAATAATGAAGAAACATCACTTGAATAAAATGGATACTTGATTAAGAAGTTTGGATCCAAGAAGAAAAAGGGTGGGAGGGTGGGAAAAACAAAGACAACTTGGCATGAATGAAACAGACAAATCATCAAATTTCTCAACGGCGTTCGTATGGAATAACTTGAAGAGAAGGCATGCCGGTTGAAAAGGATTAACATGAAGATCTCGATGATCAAGAAGGATTAGCACTCCCATAGAAATATGAGAACACCGATTAGGAAAGGTATGGAATCAACATTTGACATCGAAGCAACTCGAATACCAGAATCAAAACAAAACAAGGATAGATATGTTTATGAAGAAGATTATGTTGCAACATATCTATCCGAACAGAGAATTGAACGAATGAATTATGCCGGTACATCAACTTGTCGAGAAGCCACTTGGAGAACAAAAGATAAATAAAAAAACACAAGGTACAAATGGAACAAACACAAGATAGGAGCTTCGTTCGACATCTTTGTGCTGTAAGATTATGGAACGCGTTACGAAAGGGTTTTGCAATCCCCGGATCAGCATAGCCAAGGACCCTTTAAGATGCAACTCCCGATCAGAACAAGTCCATAAAACCACTTCACTCAATGTAGAACCCCGAACTTCATATCATGCATTCGTTGAAAGAATGCCTAGAACTACTAGATGAACCCACCTATTAATTTCCGAAAGTTTCTAGTTATGCAATCAGGTGTTGGGGATACAGGGGAAGCACCGCGCACTCAACTCTAAACCTACATCCAGCTGTATCCATCCTTCAACACATAACCGGTTATCTCCGGAAACCGTTTACCTCGGACCTTCGAAACGCATCCACTATACAAGCTATGGCAATACTCCCGAACTACCTCCCCAGTACTGGGTGATGTCGGGGTTATCTTGCCACTAACCGCATAGGAGAGTTTTCGATGTCGGCCGTCTTAAGTATTCTAGTACTGCCGCGATGGATTTGTGACGACAACACCTCGGAGCTCAACTCCCCGGGACACTGCCACAACCCCTAAATACAGGAGGCATCGAGAACAATGTTCTCGTCACAAAGACATCGGAACAATCCAAACAATACTCGCGAGATCCTAAAAAAATTTGGTGCAATTTTTTGAAGTAGAAGAGGCAAGAGTAGTCGTCAGGAGTCCTCACCAGAATGAAAAGAGATGAGGAGCAAAAGAAATCCTACTCTCCGATATAAATATAGGACTCAAAACATTTTCAAGTGTGTGCCTAGACTCAACCATCAACGATTCGATCAATCAGTGGGGGCTTCTAGGTCGGAGAAGGCTCTGAATACCAACTTGTAATGCCCAGGATGGGACTATATCTCCTACGTGTCGAGGCACGACTTAAAGATATAAGCCCATTCTGGAATGATCGCAAGTTTGGTATCTTTGCACGACTCATGTAAAAGAGGGATTAAATTGCAAAAGGAGATAGTTGGCTTACACTCGCCACTTCACACAATACATTACATAAGCAGAACATCATTCAAAACATCACAACCCGACTACGGGCGAAGATCCAAAAGAAAGATACCAAAACAAACATAAAGCCACAGGTCAGGATCGAATCCTAGTAGAAACCACTACTGATCGTCGAAACGTCACAAGCAAACGGCCACTCTCTTCATCGAGCTCCCAGTGAAGAACTTGAACCGGCTTCTGCATCAAACTCGGCTGAACCTGCATCTGGTGTTGTAGTATCTGTGAGTCACGAGGACTCAGCAATCCCATAACCATGGGTAACAAGACTAGCAAAGCTTTATGGGTAGGAAGAGGTAAAGTGGTGAGGCTGCAACAGCGGCTAAGCATAATATGGTGGCTAGCTTACGAGTACCAAAATAAGATGAGAATCTACGCAGACGGTCGCAAAAGTAGTGATCGCTAAAGATCCTGAACTACATACGAGTCAAACATAACCCCACCGTGTTCTCTTCTCAAAGTGAAAAGAGACAGTCACGGTTACTCACACAGTTGTGTGTTTTACTTCGGATCCTCTGTCAAGTTTTCTACAACCGGACATTAACAAATTCCAATCTGCCACATAACCTCGGGCACAGCTTTCGAAAGATCATAACCCTGCAGGGGTGTTCCAACTTAGCCCATCACAAGCTCTCACGATTAGCTGAAGTGATAAATATAATATCATCACCCCTTATCTTAGGGAAATCCGATCAGGCTCGGCATCCCGGTAGCACAAGACATTTCGACAATGGTAAAACAAGTCCAGCAAGACCTCCCGGTGTGTCGACACCCTGATAGTAGCCGCGCGTATCTCGTCTCAGGAAACGACCGGATGGGCGATTATACGGGAGCCAATCCTCGAGTTTCCCCGTGGTGGCCCCGCATACTCCCCGTTTGGGACCAACACCATCAACACTGGCCCCCCTGCTATGTAGAAAGAATCCCCGGGTAGCGCTAACTCCCTATGCAATTTAATTAATTAATTACGTTGTTATTATGAGCAAATTAAAACCAATGTTGGGCCTTGCTGGAGGAGTTTTATTCAAAGTCAAACTGTCAAGGGGTCCCCATCCACCCATCGTGTAAGGAACGCAAAATCAAGGAACATAATGCCGGTTTATCGGCGCCTAGGGTGGCATGAGTGGAACAAAACACCGAGCAAAAGGCCAAGCCTTCCACCCATGCCCAGTATATAGGTGTGTTAATAATAATTATAGATATTGTGATATTCCAACAACAAGTTCCCTCCTGGAACGAACTTCATCTTCACCTGCAACTAACAACGCTATAAGAGGGGCTGAGCAAGCGGGTAACATAGCCAAACAGTGGTTTTGCTAGGAAGGTTTCAAAGGTTAGAGGTTTCATGGAAACAAGGAGAGGCTGACATAAAAGATGGGTAGCGCGACATGTAACGATAGCATCGAGACAACTAAGCATGGCAATGGTAGTAAAGGTATCCAAGGGTATGATCATCTTGCCTAGGATTCCACAAGGAAGAAGAACGGATCCATGAAGTAGACGGAGCAACAAGTCGAGCGAATCCTCACAACTCCAGAACGAAACCGAAGCTAACAAGAGAAGCAACCGGAAAGAAGCAAACAACACGGTAAACACACAAGCATAAACATGGCATACGATGCACATCCAAGTATGATGCATGTCCGGTTTAAATAAGCATGGCAATGGTAAAGTGCACAAACAACACTACAAGTTAAGTGGAGCTCAATATGCAACGAGTTGCATATTGACGAAACACCACATTTTAATTATTTAATTGACTCTCGTTATTTACAAGACAAGATTAAATGTTTTTAACATGGCAAGAGGTGAGCATAAAGAAACTACACTATCTAGTCATTTTAAATGAGGCCGGAAAATAACAACAACATATCCGGAAAATCCCCATGAGCATGTTTAGCAATTATAAGCAAACAACAATTCACACATTTAATGTTGTTAACATGATGCGGATGACATGATCAAGTTTATGCAATTTTTATTAAAAGTTGACATGAAGAAGATATGAAGTGTATGTCACCGTGGTGGAAGGAAAAGGTGCACGGCAACGATCCGAAAATGATGCAACGGCAACATCTCGGTTCCCGTAACTCGTTGCGAGTCCGGTGCAAAAGAAAGATGGCGTGAGCGAGTCGAACAAGATGAAAGGTGGGTGATCCCGGCTTCCGGGTTCCCACGGGTCGATGACAAAAGAGGGCACAATGGACACGGAGCACACAAGAGAAACATTTCATACAACCACAACAAGCATCACACGGGTCATCTCGGTATACCTTCAGAACAAACGTTCACGGGGCGGTTCGAGATCGTCGAGGGACGTAGAGGAAGTAGTGGTACACGGGTCGGGGTACACGTCCGTAGAGGGAAGTAGGCGTTCACGTCATCGTGTCGTACACGGGGCGACGGTAGTGGAAGTAGTTGTACACGGGGTCTTCGGCGACGGTAGACGTTCACGTTACGTGTCGTGGTACTTGCAGCGTCGTGGTACTTGTCGAAACAACATCGGATGAAGTGGTACTTGAAGAGGACTTGGCGGATCCAGCCGTCGCGGTACTTGTTCACGGAGGCGTTCCCATTCGTAGATGTACTAGTCACCGGAGGGGTACTTGTCGAACTTGCCGGTTTATCGGTCTCGTAGTTGTACATGTCAACCTGGCACTTAGCGAAAAGACAAACAGCAGCAACAAGACAACCAAAATAAAAAGGCAGCAAGGAGGCAAGGGCAGCAGCAGGGCTAGGCGGCGAGGATGACGAGGTGGCTGTCGGCGGCTGCACGAGGCGAAGTGGCCGGCTCGCGGGGCAGCCATGGCGCTGGAGATTGGAGGGAGGCCACGGCGCGCTGGAGCTCGGTGCTGGAGGGTACGAGCTCCACTGGTTTCCGGTGCGGGGAGGCGAGGTGGAGGACGGCTGGCTCGCGGGACTGCGAGGCGGAGGAGATGGGAGGCCGGCGGGGGCCGGCGCTGCTGGAGAACGGAGGGAGGTGCGGCCCTTCCTGGCTGAGGAGGCGCGCTGGGCGCTCGCGCCGGGCGAGGAGACAGGGGCCAGGGGCGCGCAGAAGATGGTGAGGCGGCGGCTCAGGGCATTGGAGGAGCTGGCCCGAGGCGCGCAGGAGCCACGGCGCAGCGCAGAGGAGGCCGGGGTGCGGCCTTGGCGACGCGAGGAGGGGAAGGCCTGAGGGCCGGTGGCGCTGCGGCGCTGGTCGAGGGGATGGGCGCTCGAGGGGATCGGGGTCGACGCCCTGGAGATGGAATCGGGGCGCGGGGTCGAGGGAATGGGGTTCGGGCGAGCGATAGAAGGAGCGACGGCGGCTGAGGGAAAACGGGGGAGGAGAGGTCGCTAGCTAGGGTTCGGGCGAGGGAGCGGGCTGCGGCTTGGGAGCCCTGGGCCGCGGGGATGGAAGGCCGCAGGCCGGCGGCTGAGCTGGGCCAAGAGGCCAGATGGCTGGGATAGAATAAAAAAAAGGGGGTCTGCTGTTTTTAAATAAAAGAGAAAGGAAAAAGGAAAGGATAGAGGTGGAATATGGGCATAGGGTAAAATTCCCTGGACTCACAAAATGAGTTTGATCAAAGAAAAAAAAATAGAAGTGGCAGGATTGGAAATTAAATTCAAATTCCGTTGAATTTAATTCAAATGGCTTAATCAAGGACTAGGATTTTGAAGGGTCCAAAAATGTTCACATTTTCGGAGGAACCTCGATACAACGGAAAAGAATTATTGGCAAGGTTTTAAGGCTAGGAAATGAGAAGAAAAAGGCATGGGGAAATACATGCAAGTGTGTTGGGTTATTCCGAAGCAATGGAATATTTATTAATATAGCTCCATAAATATTAGGAGGATAAGTTATAAAGAGAAGACAACCTTCCCTCGATTTAAATGGATCGAAGATCCACACGATTTATTTAAGTTGAGATGCAAAAATGAATGGCATGATGGCATGATGATATGATGCAATGCAAAAATAAATAACACAAGCACAAACGAAACACATGGGAGAACCCGGAACATATGGAATCTTCTGGAATCTTCTGGGACGTCGGTCTTCGGGCGTCACATTATGTCCTTGAGGTACCGCTAGGTGACAATCCGCCTCCCACTAATGTAGACGCTTTGAACGTCTAGCAGACGCGGTCTGATGACTACTTGGTAGTTCAGTGTGCCATGCTTTACGGCTTAGAATCGGGACTTCAAAGATGTTTGGAACATCATGGAGCATATGAGATGTTCCAAGAGTTTAAGTTAATATTTCTAGCAAATGCCCGAATTGAGAGACATGAAGTCTCCAATAAGTTCTATAGCTGCAAGATGGAGGAGAACAGTTCCATCAGTGAACACTTACTCAGAATGTCTGGGTATTACAATCACATGACTCAACTTGGTTGCAAAGTTGATGAAGATAGTGTGATTGATACAGTTCTTCAATCACTTCCACCAAGCTATAAAGGCTTCATGATGAACTATAATATGCAAGGGATGCAGAAGACAATTCCCAAGCTCTTCGCTATGCTCAAACCTACAGAGGTAGAAATCAAAAAGGATCATCAAGTATTGATTGTTAACAAGACCACTAGTTTCAAGAAAAAGGGCAAGGGAAAGAAGGGGAACTTCAAGAAGAATAGCAAGCTAGTTGCTACTCCCGAGAAGAAACCCAAGTCTGGAGCCAAGCCTGAAACTGAGTGCTTCTACTGCAAAGGGACTGGTCACTGGAAGCGGAACTGCCCCTAGTATTTGGCGGATAAGAAGGATGGAAAAGTGAACAAAGGTATATTTGATATACATGTTATTGATGTGTACCTTACTAATGCTCGTAGTAGCACCTGGGTATTTGATACTGGTTCGGTTGCTAATATTTGTAACCCGAAACATGGGCTACTGATTAAACAAAGATTAGTTAAGGACGAGGTGACGATGCGCGTGGGAAATTGTTCCAAAGTCGATGTGATCGCCGTCGGCACGCTACCTCTACATCAACCTTCGGGATTAGTTTTAGACCTAAATAATTGTTATTTGGTGCCAGCGTTGAGCATGAACATTATATCTGGATCTTGTTTGATGCGAGACAGTTATTCATTTAAATCAGAGAATAATGGTTGTTCTATTTATATGATTAATATCTTTTATGGTCATGCACCCTTGATGAATGGTCTATTTTTGTTGGATCTCGATTGTAGGGATACACATATTCATAATATTGAAGCCAAAAGATGCAAAGTTGATAATGATAGTGCAACTTATTTGTGGCACTGCCGTTTAGGTCATATTGGTGTAAAGCGCATGAAGAAACTCCATGCTGATGGACTTTTGGAATCACTTGATTATGAATCACTTGGTGCTTGCAAACCATGCCTCATGGCAAGATGACTAAAACTCCATTATCCGGAACAATAGAGCGAGCAACTGAGTTACTGGAAATCATACATACTGATGTATGCGGTCCAATGAGTGTTGAGGCTCGCGGTGGGTATCGTTATTTTCTGACCTTCACATATGATTTGAGCATATATGGGTATATCTACTTGATGAAATACAAGTCTGAAACATTTGAAAAGTTCAAAGAATTTCAAAGTGAAGTAGAGAATCATCGTAACAAGAAAATAAAGTTTCTACGATCTGATCGCGGAGGCGAATATTTGAGTTACAAGTTTGGTCTTCATTTGAAACAATGTGGAATAGTTTCACAACTCACGCCACCTGGAACACCATAGCGTAATGGTGTGTCCGAATGTCATAACCGTATGTTATTAGATATGGTGCGATCTATGATGTCTCTTACCGATTTACCACTATCGTTTTGGGGTTATTGTTTAGACACTGTTGCATTCACGTTAAATAGGGCACCATCTAAATCCATTGAGACGACGCCTTATGAACTATGGTTTGGCAAGAAACCCAAGTTGTCGTTTCTTAAAGTTCGGGGCTGCGATGCTTACGTGAAAAAGCTTCAACCTGATAAGCTCGAACCCAAGTCGGAGAAATGTTTCTTCATAGGATACCCAAAGGAAACTGTTGGGTATACCTTCTATCACAGATCCGAAGGCAAGATATTTGTTGCTAAGAATGGATCCTTTCTAGAGAAGGGGTTTCTCTTGAAAGAAGTGAGTGGGAGGAAAATAGAACTTGATGAGGTAATTGTACTTTCTCCCGAATTAGAAAGTAGTACATCACATAAATTAGTTCAAGTGATTCCTACACCAATTAGTGAGGAAGCTAATGATGATGATCATGAAACTTCAGATCATGTTACTACTGAACCTCGTAGGTTAACCAGAGTACGTTCCGCACCAGAGTGGTACGGTAACCCTGTTCTGGAAGTCATGTTACTGGACCATGATGAACCTACGAACTATGAGGAAGCGATGATGAGCCCAGATTCCGCAAAATGGCTTGAGGCCATTGAATCTAAGATGGGATCCATGTATGAGAACAAAGTGTGGACTTTGGTTGACTTGCCCGATGATCGGCAAGCCATTGAAAATAAGTGGATCTTTAAGAGGAAGATTGACGCCGATGGTAATGTTACTGTCTACAAAGCTCGACTTGTTGCAAAAGGTTTTTGACAAGTTCAATGAGTTGACTACGATGAGACTTTCTCACCCGTAGCGATGCTTAAGTCTGTCCGAATCATGTTAGCAATTGCCGCATTTTATGATTACGAAATCTAGCAAATGGATGTCAAAACTGCATTCCTTAATGGATATCTCAAATAATAGTTGTATATGATGCAACGAGAAGGTTTTGTCGATCCTAGAGGTGCTAACAAAGTGTGCAAACTCCAGCGATCCATCTATGGACTGGTGCAAGCATCTCGAAGTTGGAATATACGCTTTGATGAGATGATCAAAGGATATGGTTTTATACAGACTTTTGGAGAAGCCTGTATTTACAAGAAAGTGAGTGGGAGCTTTGTAGCATTCCTGATATTATATGTGGATGACTTATTGTTGATTGGAAATGATATAGAATTGAATAAGAATTTATCAATGAAAAACCTTGGTGAAGCTGCATATATATTGGGCATCAAGATCTATAGAGATATATCAAGACGCTTAATTGGACTTTCACAAAGCACATACCTTGATAAAGTTTTGAAGAAGTTCAAAATGGATCAATCAAAGAAAGGGTTCTTGCCTATGTTACAAGGTATGAAGTTGAGTAAGACTCAATGACCGACCACTGCAGAAGATAGAGAGAAAATGAAAGTCATTCCCTATGCTTCAACCATAGGATCTATCGTGTATGCAATGCTGTGTACCAAACCTGATGTGTGCCTTGCTATAAGTTTAGCAGGGAGGTACTGATACGTCCAAAATGCATCACTATTTTGTGTCATAATTTATCCTTATACATTGATATATTTCACGTTACGGTGATGTTCTTATGTTGTTTTGGTCTATTTTACACAGTTTGCAAACTTTCCGATGCCGAAGCAGCAGACGTAGGATTCAACAGTAAAAAGTGGACGCTGAGTTGCTGAAGAAGAATACCTCCAAATTACCTGAAAATTGACGGGAGATATTTTTCAGACGGATCACGAAGGCACGCAAAAGGGCAACCAGAGGGGGACCACAGGGTGCCCAGGCGCCCTGGGGGCGCGCCCCCTGGCCGCGCTGGGGGGGCGCCTGGAGCCCCTGGCCCACCTCTGGTCGCCCCCTTTTGCATATATGCTCTCCGTTATCCAAAAACCCGAGGGACGGGAAATTTTACGGAGTTCCGCCGCCGCTCCGTGGCGGAAACCTACAGAGAAGAAAAAGCCATCTCTGGCGGGCAGATTCCGCCGGGGAGATCACCTCCCGGAAGGGGAGATCGTCGCCATCGTCATCACCATCGTCACGGGCATCATCGAGATCATCATCAACATCATCCCCAACACCAGCACCATCTCCATCTTCATCCCAATCTCATCTTACAATCGCAACTTGTGTTGTAACTCGTACTACCTATCCTCTCTAATCCATCGGTGTTGATTACTACTTTGTGGTGAATGCTATTGAGTTTTGTTGGAGAAATATTATTATGTCCAGATTGTTTATCACCTATTTATCCCCACTGATCATGATCTCCTTTATGTCTCGTGAGTAGTTACCTTAGTTCTTGAGGACATGGGGAAGGTCTTGTTGCTAGTAGTCATATGGTGTTGAAGTAATATGTGTTGTTTGATACTTAAGTTGCGTTGTCATTCTACTAGTGGTGTTGTGTGAGTCGAACACCCGCCTTATTAAGGACCTAGGAGAATACATTGTGTATAAAGAATGCTTATGGTGGGTTGCCGGAGTGACAGAAACCTGAACCCCAGTTCGCACGCTTTTGCATAAGGGAATAATGGATCCTCGATCGTATTGCTATGGTTAGGCTTTTACCTTAAATTCTATCTTGTATTTGCGGATGCTTGCAAGGTTTTTAATCATAAGAGTGCACTCATCTTAGTCTAGAGAGTGTACTAGCATAGATCCACCCACTCAACACTTATCAACACATAACATAGTATCGATACGGGATATGGTGAAAGCACATGACTACCTCTCCCGTGTGTCCTCAGGAACGCTTTAGTCTTTATAAGTTCAGTTGCTAGGCCTCTCCTTTGCTAAGAAAGGATTGGGCCACTTGTTACTCTCAGTGCCTTTTACATTGCTTGCTTTTACCTTCCTGTTGCCTATATCGAGAAAACCCCTAAAAAGTTATCTTTCAGTGCTTGCAGTAATTAATTGCTCAGAATCGCTTATCAATACCTTCTGCTCCTCGTTGGGTTCGACACTCTTACTTATCAAAAACGCTGCAACAGATCCCTTACGGTTGTGGGTCATCAAGTACCGTTTTCTGGCGCCGTTGCCGGGGAGCGTAGCGCTATTGGTAAAGTGAAACTGGTAAGGAAGTTTTTATAATTCTGTTTTTGTTTTTGCTATTGCTGCTCTTTGTCCTTATGGATAACCCTGTTATTGGAGCGTTGCTTGCGGGAAGACGCCCCACAACTGTGGTGGTTGATCCTCCCCCTACTGAAATTGTGCCTTATAAAATACCAGCTGGCATTATCGATTATGTTTTGGCTAATCGTTATGCAGGAGACAGACATCCCGGTGAACACTTGCTATATCTGTCACAACTAAGTTCATTATTTAAGCTTGCAGGTGTATCGAGGGAGTTTGTCATGAGAAAATTGTTTGCCGTATCACTTATAGATAAAGCTTCAGATTGGTATAGGCTTCTCGATAACTCACACTTGCTTGACTGGCAGGAGCTTATGTCTCTCTTTTATACTAAGTTTTATCCTCTTCATGAAATTCATCGAGACAGGAACTATATCTATAACTTTAGGTCTCGTGACGGAGAAAGCATTGCTCAAGCTTGGGGGAGATTGAAGGCCCTAATGCTCATATGCCCTATTCATAAGCTTCCCAAGGAAATTATACTTACAAATTTTTATGCCAGGCTTTCTCGTCAGGATAAGGAGATGCTAGATGCCTCCTCTAGTGGGGTATTTCAGAAGAAGAGTGTTGAAGAAAGGTGGGATCTCATTGAAAGGATCCAGAGGAATACCGAAGATTGGGAAATTGATAAAGGTATTGAACCCGCTATAAATTATGAACATGATTATATTGAGAGCTATGTGAAAACTGAATACTTCAATACTTTTTGCTCTAAGATTGGTCTTGATTCCCATCTAGTGATTGATTTCTGTAAGAATTTTGCCTCTCACGTTGATTCTTTTAAAAAGAAGAGAGACCAGCACCATAAACCTTTTAAAGAGCCACCTATTGATATTTATGTTGCTGACCCTATTTTGCCTGCAGTTATATATGAAAAGCCTCCTTTTCCCGCAAGGATAAAGGAGCACTCTTTTGTGACAGGCATAATAAATAAAAGTGAGAGAAGAGTTGATGAGCCTGAGGACCAGATCAAAGTCGATCCTCAAGTTGCATTGATTAAAGACCTTGCTACTAATGATGTTTTGGATTCCAATATAAATTTTTGTGCTGTTTCCACTAACCTTGTCATAGCCAAGAATAAAGGCCCAATTTCAGGTACTCCAGTGGTATCTGTTAAAATAGGAGATCACAATTATTATGGGCTATGCGATTTGGGATCGAGTGCAAGCGCTATCCCTTATTCACTTTATGAAGAAATCATCGGTGAGATTTCCCCTTGTGAACTTAAAGAAGTTGATGTTACCATTCATCTTGCAAACAGAACAACTATCTCTCCTATCGGGATTGTGAGGGACGTTGAAGTCCTATGTGGAAAGGTAAAATACCCTACCGACTTTCTAGTACTTGGTTCAGAGAGGGACAAATTTTGTCCAATTATTTTTGGTAGACCTTTTCTTAGAACTTGTGGAGCTATAATAGATTGCAAGAAAGGTAAAGTTTCTGTTGAATTCGATGGTGAGCCATATGAATTTAATTTTTCTAAGTTCTCTAAGCAGCCTCGTGGTACTGATTTACCTAGTGATGATAAAATTATTGAAAGTATTGCCTCTATTGCTATTCCCCCTAATGATCCTTTGCAGCAATACATGGAGGACCACGAGAATGATTTGCATATGCAAGAAAGAAATGAACTAGATGAAATATTCTTGAGGCAGCCTGCTATCCTGAAGCACAACCTTCCGGTTGAACCTTTGGGAATTTTATCAAAACCGAAAGAAGACCCGGTGTTCGATCTTAAACCTCTGCCCGATACGCTCAAGTATGTTTATTTAGATGAAAAGAAAGTATATCCTGTTATTATCAATTCTAACCTTTCAGGATATGAAGAAGAGCGATTATTGGAAGTACTTCGTAAACACCGAGGCGCAATTGGCTATACCCTTGATGACATTAAGGGGATTAGTCCATCTATCTGTCAACATACTATCAACCTTGAGCCTGATGCTAAACCAGTTGTTGATCATCAACGACGATTGAACCCGAAGATGATGGATGTTGTGAGAACTGAGATTCTCAAGCTTCTGGCCGCAGGTATTATCTACCATATAGCTGATAGTAAGTGGATGAGTCCGGTACATTGTGTTCCTAAGAAAGGAGGTACAACTGTGGTTCCTAATGATAAAAATGAATTAATACCTCAGAGAATTATTATTGGATATAGAATGTGTATTGATTACAGGAAGTTGAACAAGGCAACTAGGAAGGATCACTACCCGTTGCCGTTCATCGACCAAATGCTTGAAAGGTTATCCAAAAATACCCACTTTTGTTATCTCGATGGTTATTCTGGCTTCTCTCAAATTCATGTTAACACTGCTGATCAAGAGAAGACCACTTTTACTTGTCCCTTTGGTACTTATGCTTACAGGCGTATGCCTTTTCGTTTATGTAATGCCCCTGCTACTTTTCAAAGGTGTATGTCTACTATCTTTCATGGGTTCTGCGGGGATATTATGGAAGTCTTCATGGACGATTTCTCCGTCTATGGAACTTCTTTTGACCATTGTCTTCACAATCTTAATAAAGTTTTGCAGAGATGCGAGGAGACAAATTTGGTACTCAACTGGGAAAAGTGCCACTTCATGGTTAATGAAGGAATTGTTCTTGGTCACAAGATTTCCGAAAGGGGAATTGAAGTGGACAAGGCTAAGATCGAAGCTATTGAGAGGATGCCCCACCCAAGGGACATCAAAGGTATTCGCAGTTTTCTCGGTCATGCAGGTTTTTATAGAAGATTTATTAAAGACTTTTCTAAAACCTCAAGACCCCTCACTAATCTTCTCTAGAAGGACGTTCCTTTTGTATTTGATGAAAATTGTAAGGATGCTTTTGAAGTCCTTAAGAAATCTTTAATAACCGCTCCTATAGTGTAACCACCTGATTGGAATTTACCTTTTGAGATTATGTGTGATGCTAGTGATTTTGCTGTTGGAGCTGTTTTAGGACAAAGAGTTGATAAGAAATTGAATGTTATACATTATGCTAGCAAAACTCTTGATAGTGCTCAAAGGAATTATGCTACTACTGAGAAGGAATTCTTAGCTGTAGTTTTTGCTTGTGATAAATTTAGACAGTATATTGTTGATTCCAAAGTTATTATTCATACTGATCATGCTGCCATTAAGTACCTTATGACAAAGAAGGATGCCAAGCCAAGGCTTATCAGATGGGTACTCCTTCATCAAGAATTTGATTTGCAGATTGTTGATAGGAAAGGAGAAGACAATCTGGTAGCGGACAATCTTTCAAGGATGGAAGATATACCGCATGATCCCATCCCAGTTAACGATAGTTTTCCAGACGAGCAACTTGCTGTTGTAAAAGTACAATCTCTTTCCGATCCTTGGTATGCATATTATGCTAATTTTATTGTTGCAAAGTATTTGCCTCCAGGTTTAACACTTCAGCAAAGGAAGAAGTTCTTTCATGATTTGAGGCACTACTTTTGGGATGACCCACATCTTTTCAAAGAAGGTCCTGACGGGATCCTGAGAAGATGCATACCGGAACATGAGCAAAAGGACATTCTCAGACGGTGTCATGATAGTCCCTATGGAGGATATCATGCCGGTGAGAGGACTGCACATAAGGTTCTTCAATCAGGTTTTATTTGGCCTACTCTCTTTAAAGATGCTAGAAATTATGTTTTAGCCTGTGATAAATGTCAGAGAGTTGGTAACATTAGTAGAAGGAATGAGATGCCTATGAATTACTCACTAGTGATTGAACCTTTCGATTGTTGGGGTTTTGATTTTATGGGTCCTTTTCCTTCTTCGCACAAGTACACTCACATTTTAGTAGCTGTTGATTATGTGACCAAGTGGGTTGAAGCAATCCCCACTGAAAGTGCTGATCACAAGACATCTTTGAAAATGCTTAAAGATGTAATTTTTCCTAGGTTTGGTGTACCAAGGTATCTCATGACTGATGGGGGATCACACTTCAAGCACGGAGCTTTTAGAAAAGCTTTGGCTAAATACGATGTTAATCATAGAATCGCTTCACCATATCATCCTCAAACTAGTGGGCAAGTTGAGCTCACCAATAGAGAGATTAAGTTGATCTTGCAGAAGACAGTAAACAGAAATAGAAAGGACTGGTCAAATAAGTTAGGAGATGCTTTGTGGGCATATAGAACTGCTTACAAAAACCCCATGGGCATGTCCCCCTATAAGATGGTGTATGGCAAGGCTTGCCATTTGCCATTAGAGTTAGAGCACAAAGCTTTCTGGGCTGTTAGAGAGCTTAACGCTGACCCAAAACTAGCTGGTGAGAAGCGTCTCATGAACTTGACTTCTCTAGATGAATGGAGAAGTGAAGCTTACGAGAGCGCTAAAATGTTCAAGGAAAAGGTAAAAAAGTGGCATGATAGGAAGATTCTGAAACGTGAATTTAATGTTGGTGATAAAGTTTTGTTGTTCAGATCCCGTTTCAGGTTTTCTCCAGGTAAACTACTTTCCAGGTGGGAAGGACCATTTCATATTGAAGAAGTTTATTGGTCTGGAGCAATTAAGATTAATAATTTTGAAGGCACCAAACCTCAAGTTGTGAATGGGCAAAGGCTTAAACATTACATAGCAGGAGACCCTGTCAATGTTGATGTGAATATAATATACACAACAACCCACGAAGAACATGTTGCAGCCCTGTTTCAGACGCCAGCAGAAGCAGAATAAAGAAAAGGTATGTAGTACGGTAAGGAAACATCGCGAACCGCCATAAAAGTTCCGTATTACGAGTTTCTGCAAAATTAGTAAAATTCCGAGTCTAAGTGGAGCCGGAGACGACCTCCAGGGAGTCTAGGCGCCCCCCTGGCGCCCCCCCTGGGCCGCGTCGGGAGGCCGCCTGGACACCCGGGAGCCCGTCTCCGACCCCGCTTTGGTCCGTTACCTTCCTTTCTGTGCATAAATTTTTCCTATATATTTTCCCGGACTGTTCCGGCAACGTATCTTGCGATTTCGCGTGTTTTCTCTTCGATCTGTTTCTGCCAGGGAATCTTTCAGCTGAATTTAGGTGCCATGGCTTCTGCAAGTTCCCCCAAGGACTACAACAAAAGGCTATGTGATACGTCCATTTTGCATCATGCTTATAAGTTCATATTTATTGCATTATGGGTTGTTCATACATGTTTTGTCACAATACTTATGCCTTTTCTCTCTTATTTTGCAAGGTTTAAATGAAGAGGGAGAATGTCGCCAGCTCGAATTCTGGGCTGAAAAAGGAGCAAACTCTGGAAACCTATTATGCACAACTCCAAAAGCCCTGAACCTCCACAGAACATTGTTTCGGAAAATATAAAAAATATCGGGCGAAAGAAACCCACGAGAGGGGCCACTGGCTGGCCTCGAGGGTGGGGGGCGCGCCCCCCTTCCCAAGGCGCGCCCCCTGCCTCGAGGGCCAGCCGGTGGGCCGCCGGTGCCCATCTTCTCATATATGAAGCGTTTTGACCTGGAAAAAATCAGGAGGAGGCTTTTGGGACCAGACGCCGCCGTCTCGAGGCGGAAACCAATCTAGGGCTCCGGCAGAGCTGTTCTGTTGGGGATACTTCCCTTCGGGAGGGGGAAATCGTCACCACCGTCATCACCAACAACTCTCCCATCTTGGGGGGAGCTATCTTCATCAACATCTTCACCAGCACCATCTCCTCTCAAACCCTAGTTCATCTCTTGTATCCAATCTTTGTATCCAAACCTCAGATTGGTACCTGTGGGTTGCTAGTAGTGTTGATTATTCCTTGTAGTTGATGCTAGTTGGTTTATTTGGTGGAAGATCATATGTTCAGATCCATTATGCATATTAATACCCCTCTGATCATGAACAATATTATGTCTTGTGAGTAGTTACTTTGGTTCCTGAGGACATGGGAGAAGTCTTGCTATTAGTAGTCATGTGAATTTGGTCTTCGTTCGATATTTTGATGAGATGTATGTTGTCTCTCCTCTAGTGGTGTCATGTGAACGTTGACTACATGACACTTCACCATTATTTGGGCCTAGAGGAAGGCATTGGGAAGTAATAATTAGATGTTGGGTTGCTAGAGTTACAGAAGCTTAAACCCCTAGTTTATGTGTTTCTTCGTAAGTGTAGGATCGAAGAAGTATGTCTAGAGGGGGGGGGGTGATTAGACTACTTGACAATATAAAAATCTGCCTTTTGATTATGCAAAGTTTTAGGCAGTTTTACAATTAAGATTAATTCAAGTATCACACTACACATGCAATTCTAGAGTATGGGCAGCGGAAAGTAAATTGCACATATAGTAAAGAGAGGTGGAGAAGATCAAACGCAGTTTGGAGACACGGAGATTTTTGTCGTGGTTCCGATAGGTGGTGCTATCGTACATCCACGTTGATGGAGACTTCAACCCACGGAGGGTAACGGCTGCGCGAGTCCACGGAGGGCTCCACCCACGAGGGGTCCACGAAGAAGCAACCTTGTCTATTCCATCATGGCCTACGCCCACGGAGGACTAGCCTTACTCGGGGTAGATCTTCACGAAGTAGGCGATCTCCTTGCCCTTACAAACTTCTTGGTTCAACTCCACATCTCAAAGACGGAGGCTCCCAAGCGACACCTAACCAATCTAGGAGGCACCACCCTCCAAAAGGTAATAGATGGTGTTGATGATGATGAACTCCTTGCTCTTGTGCTTCAGATGATAATCTCCCCAACACTCAACTCTCCTCACTGATATGGCTGTGGTGGAAGAAAGGATTGAGTGGAAAGCAACTTGGGAAGGCTAGAAATCAAGTTTCATATGGTAGGAATGGAATGGCTTGATCTCAACACAAGGGTAGGTAGTTCTCTTCTCAGAAAGTGTATGGTAGGAGTGGTAGACTTTCTGATGGCTCTCCTCACGAATGAAGAGGGGGTGGAGGGGTATATATAGCCTCCACACAAAATCCAACCGTTACACACATATTTGACCAATCTCGGTGAGACCGAAGTGAAAACTCGGTCAGACCGAAAGTTCAAATATAGTGAACGTTGGGATTTTCGGTGGGACCGAAAATACCATCTCGGTGGGACCGAAAGTGCAAAAGATATGAACGTTGGAGTTTTCGGTGGGACCGAGAAAGAAAACTCGGTTGGACCGATTTGAGAAAAGACAGGAACATGCCAGAATCGGTGAGACCGAAAATGCAATATCGGTGAGACCGATTTGAGCCAAGACAGAAGCTTGCCCATTTTGGTGAGACCGATAATACAAACTCGGTTATTCCGAAATGATGTGAAATGGTTACAGAAGGTTGGCAGTTCAGTTTCGGTGTGACCGATCTCAAACTCGGTATGACCGATTTTTCTAGGGTTTGGAATATGGCTGAAGTGGTTCATCTCGGTGGGACTGAGTTGGAAGAATCGGTTTGTCCGAGATTACTTATGAGAGTGTATAGTAGTGAAAGTTGCTGATAGTTGAGGGAGCTAGATCACTAAGCACTTGAGCAACCAGATCATCAACACAACCTCATCCCCTTTTAATAGTATTGGCTTTTCCTATGGACTCAATGTGATCTTTGATCACTAAACCAAAAATGGAGTCTTGAGCTTTTGCCAATGCTTCCCTTAGCATTTGAGGGGTCCACTTCTTCAGTCATCTTGCCATACCAATGTGATTGGATTTCCTGAAACATACTTGATAAAAGCATTAGTCCAACCACAAAGTATGTTGTCATTAATTACCAAAACCACCCAGGGAGCAAATGTGCTTTCAATCTCCCCCTTTTTGGTAATTGATGGCAACACACTAAAATTATACTAAACAAAACATCAAAGCTTATTGAAAGAAAGACATAATCATCATGAAAGCTTTGACAAGCATGTAGTACACAAGCACCCCCTACAAGTGTGCAAGATTTTCATAGATTATGGTTTTGGACTACCACAAGCACACAAGAGAGATAAGCAAGATGTGCTACATGCAGCTTGGCTATATGCATCAGAGCAGAAGAAAAAGGAAGTGAGTGATAATGCATATGTGCATGGTGATTTCTTGCAAACAAGTATTTACAAGCAAGTCACCATCATGCACATTCTGCAAGATGCATATACTTACCTTGAGGTTCCTTGGCATTTGTACCTGAAGGGATAAACTTGAGAAAACAAGGTTAGATAACACAAGAGTATTCCTTCAACCAACTGCAAGAACATCAAGAGTACCAAGCCAGGGAGGACATGTATAAAGAGTGTCTCATATTGAGCACAGGCTTGAATTAGCAAACATGTCTCCGAAACTAAAAGATTTTCAATGAACTCTGAGAGATTTTGTTATGGAAAGCAAAATCAAAAGAATGATGCCAATTGTAATGTCCAATGTAAAACACGACAAAGCTTTGATGTGATTCTTTCCCCCTTAAGATAAGATTGCTTTTCTTCTTCCCCTAAGTCTTCTCTTCTCCCCTACTCCCCCTACTCCCCCTAAGTCCTCTCCCCCTTTGACATCAAGTGCCGAAAAGGACAGCAAACTAGGTAGGACAGGAAAGATGGAAAGAAAGAAGGAAAGAAAGAAAGAAGTGGGATCCTTAAGAATCACAACAGGGCAAATTTGAGTCTTCTCCCTCTTTAAGATTTAAGTCTGAGTGGAGCTGCAGAAGGTGATGTCCTGGAAGATAAATCGGTGACACCGAATTAGATGGATCGGTGGGTCCGAATCCTTTTCGGTTAAACCGAAAATTTCAAATCGGTGACGCCGAGTTTATTCCAAGGAAATCCAGAAATAATTCAGCTCACTTTGCGAGGAAAGTTTCAAAGGATTTGCAATGAATTTTGTAAAAGATTTTCGGGGAATTGATCAGAGCCAGAAGGATATTCACAAAGAAACATAAGAAAAGAAATGAAAAAGATTTCTAGATGAAGTTTTTTTTTAAAGAAAACTCAATGAGAGAACATAGGAGAAAACAGAAAAACTCCAAAAGCATATGTACTTCATCTAGATAAAGGTCGGCGACAAAGTCACCTATGTTTGAGTATATTGACTTAGGAGTCAAATGAGGACATTTGATCATAGGTCATACTCATCGTTTAAGCTCAAAATGGGGTTGCCATTTTTCGATTAAGCATTTGATGTGATCACATCTTATGAAGCTGCTTGTACTCATGACTTTGAGCAAAGCTCCTCGAAGATGTGAAGAACATACCTTGGGCTTGTTGTTGCTTTGCTCATGTAGGTAAGCTCGATGTAGGTGCTCATTGAATGTGAAGTTGGAGCGCCATTTCTACTTGTATAGTTCATCTTCCTACATGGGTTAGGCAAGCAAGGAAATACTCGAGGATATCCAAGATGACAAGAGTGAAATACTAGATGTATAAGATGTCAAAAAGGATATGTGGAATTTTGTTCCTTGAACTCAACATCCCAAAGGGCTAGATACTTGGTCAATGACAGGATTACTCATCATTTGAGTGTGTGGTAATCTTGTGGAATGTAGATCATCCAAGTACCTGCAAGGAGTTAGATGCAATACAAGGAGGCAAATGTGTCCAAGACATATGATCATCATCATAAGAGAAATATCAAGGATTAGTCAAGAGAACTCATGCCTTGCATGCATCAATGGAGTTATCACTCCAAGTTTGAAGCATCAATGATGTTCAACTCACTCCTTAAGCGACAAAACGCTTTCTCATCAAGAGGTTTTGTAAAGATATCAGCAAGTTGTTTGTCAGTACGAACATGCTTAAGATTAATGTCACCCTTGGCAATATGATCACGAATAAAATGGTGACGAACTTCAATATGCTTTGTTCGAGAGTGTTGCACTGGATTGTGTACAATTTTAATAGCACTCTCATTGTCACAAAGCAAGGGAACACGTCTCACATGTATCCCATAATCCTTAAGCGTTTGTGTCATCCATAGCAATTGAGCACAACACGAACCAGCAGCAATATATTCAGCTTCGGCAGTGGATAATGATACCGAATTTTGTTTCTTGGAGGACCAAGATACAAGGGATCGACCAAGGAATTGACATGTACCCGAAGTTGACTTTCTATCAACCTTGTCACCGGCATAGTCCGAGTCGGAATAGCCAACAAGATCGAAAGAGGCCCTCTTAGGATACCAAATGCCAAAGTTTGGTGTGTGTATCAGGTATCTCACTATCCTTTTAACAGCTTTAAGATGACATTCTTTAGGGGCTGCTTGATATCGTGCACACATGCATACACTCAACATTATGTCAGGGCGAGAAGCACAAAGATATAGTAGAGAACCAATCATAGAACGGTAAACCCTTTGATCAACGGGTTCTCCATCTTTTGTCAAGTCGTTATGTCCACTTGTAGGCATGGGGGTACTCATACCTTTGCTTTCTTGCATGTTGAACTTCTTGAAGAGATCCTTGGTGTACTTTGTTTGTGAGACAAAGGTACCCTCCTTAGATTGCTTGATTTGCAACCCAAGGAAGAATTTGAGTTCACACATCATGGACATTTCATACTTCTCCGACATGAGCTGTCCAAACTTCTTGCTAAAATGAGGGTTAGTTGAACCAAAGATAATATCATCAACATATATTTGGCACACAAATAGTTCACCATTAACCCTTTTTGTGAACAGCGTTGAGTCTATCTTTCCAATCTCAAAGCCTTTTTCAAGAAGAAAGCTAGTTAAGCATTTGTACCAAGCTCTAGGAGCTTGTTTAAGACCATAAAGGGCTTTATGCAACTTGTAAACATGATTAGGCTTTTTGGGGTTCACAAAACCGGGAGGTTGTTTTACAAATACTTCCTCCTCAATTTCACCATTTAGGAAAGCACTTTTGATGTCCATTTGATAGAGAGTAATATCATGGTGATTGGCATAAGCAAGAAGAATGCGAATGGATTCAAGTCTAGCAACGGGGGCATAGGTCTCACCATAGTCCATACCTTCGACTTGTGTGTAACCTTGAGCTACGAGACGAGCCTTGTTGCGGATGACTTGTCCATCTTCATCTTGCTTGTTCCGAAACACCCATTTGGTTCCAATGATGTTTTGATCATCGTTGGGCTTCTCTACCAAAGTCCATACCTTGTTCCTCTCGAAGTTGTGTAGTTCTTCGTGCATAGCATTCACCCAATCCGGGTCTTTAAGTGCTTCTTCTACCTTCATAGGTTCAATACTAGACATAAATGAGTAATGCTCACAAAAGTTAGCTAAGCGAGTTTTAGAGCGAGTAATTCTCCCGGAGTTGATGTCATTCATCATTTGTTCCACGGGATTCTTCTTCTTGACTCTTGCTCGAACTCGGGATAGCTTTTGTTGATGTTGTGGCTCAGCTTCCTCATCATCTTCATCTTCTTCTTCTTCTTCTTCATTGTTGTTGGTGTTGTCTTGAGGTGGTGGAGAAGGAGGTTGTGGTCGATCTTCTTGTTGCATTTCCTCATCTTGGTGAGTTTCACTTGTGGAGGCCTCCATGTTGCCTTGAGGTTCATCTCGCCGTGAGGTAGGTGGCTCCACATATGTAGATGAGGTACTCTCCTTCACTTCCATGGGACGGATCTTTCCAATAGATAAATCTTGGATAGCTTCCGATGGGTCCTTGTCTCCTACATCAATAGGCATTTGCTCTACTTGCGAGCCGTTAGATTCATCAAACTTCACGTCTACCGTCTCTTCAACCTTTCGGGTGAAATTATTGTAGACACGGTAGGTGTGGGAGTTTGATCCATAACCAAGAAGAAAGCCTTCATGAGATTTAGGAGCAAATTTAGATCGACGATGCTTATCAAGGATATAGCATTTTGAACCAAAGACACGAAAGTATCCCACTTGGGGTTTGTTACCGGTGAGAAGCTCGTATGATGTCTTGCCGAGAAGTTTATGAAGATAAAGCCTGTTGATAGCATGACAAGCTGTCTCGACCGCTTCTCCCCAAAAGTGTTTCGGTGTCTTGTATTCATCAAGCATCGTTCTTGCCATCTCAATGAGCGTTCGGTTCTTCCTCTCAACAACTCCATTTTGTTGAGGAGTGTACGTAGCCGAGAACTCATGTAGAATCCCTTCCTCATCGAGAAAAGAGTCTACATTGGCGTTCTTGAACTCCGTTCCATTGTCACTCCGAACTTTCTTGATCTTCACCTCAAATTGATTTTGGGCCTTTTTGGCAAAGGTCTTGAAGATTCTTTGAACCTGCGATTTATCATCAAGGAAAAATACCCACGTAAATCTGGAATAATCATCAACTATAACTAGACCAAAGGAGTTACCACCAAGGCTTTTGTAAGCATTGGGACCGAAGAGATCCATGTGAAGAAGCTCAAGCGGTCTCCTTGTGGTCATGATGTTTTTCACGGGATGACTTCCACCTACTTGTTTTCCTGCTTGACAAGCACTACAAAGTCTATCTTTGTCAAAGAAAACATCTTTAACACCAAGAATATGATCACCTTTGATCAGCTTGTCTAGATTACGCATACCAACATGTCCTAGCCTTCTATGCCATAACCAACCTTTAGAGGATTTAGCAATGAAACAAGCTCTAGGTTGGGCTTTCTTAGTGAAATCAACAATATATAGATCACCTCTACGTATACCAGTAAAAGCCATGTTTTGATTGTCACGACGAAAGACTTGGCAATCTACTTTGGTTAATAGCACATTGAATCCAAAGTCAGCTAATCTAGACACGGAAAGTAAATTGTATCCAAGAGATTCTACAAGCATGACATTTTGAATAGAGCTATCATGAGATATGGCCACCTTACCAAGGCCAAGTACCTTACCCTTGGAGTTGTCTCCAAAAGTCACATACTTGCGTGGGCCATCGTTCTTTGCAAGCTCTCGAAACATGTCTTTATCTCCGGTCATGTGGTCGGTGCATGCACTATCAAGAATCCACTCTTTTCCGCCGGACATATAGTCTCTCATATTTGCCATAAGATTGAGACTCTTCATGACCTTGTCTAGCTCGGTGTCCGAATCAGAGTAATCATCATCATGCTCATGCTCATCATCATATTGACCCATAGATTGTTCATCATCAACACCTAGGTCAATTTGATAAGTACTTGCATTAGTTTGGTCAATGGAACAATAATCTTCGGAATGCAATGCAAGAGCATTTCTAATGATAACATTGATAAGACCGGGATCACCCTTCTTTTTCATAAGATCACGAAGCTCAAAAAAGCATTTATCAAAGTTGGGATCATTGGGGTGCAACTTATCAAATTCAATAGTCTTGTGTAGAATTTCATCAAGACTTCTCAACGAGTAGTCCGGATAAAGTTCTTCCAAGAATTTCCACATAGCATAGGCACACTCAAAGTTTGTAACAAGATTAAGCAAGTCATCAGGTAACCCTTTAATGATAAGATTTACAGTTCTAAGGTTACGAAGCAAATCAAGCTCTTCATCCATGGTAGGGTGCAAGGGATCAAATGGAGGCACATAGGGGGTCTCAACATATTTGCACAAATTGTACATTTTAAAGATACTAAGCATTTCAGACCTCCAAGAGTTATAGAACCTTCCATTAAGAACAGGCACTCTATGGCTAACACTTCCATCCGTAGACACGTCCATCTTCCTCCAATGGTGTGTAAACCAAAGCAATGGAGACCAAAGCTCTGATACCAATTGTAGGATCGAAGAAGTATGTCTAGAGGGGGGGGGGGTGATTAGACTACTTGACAATATAAAAATCTGCCTTTTGATTATGCAAAGTTTTAGGCAGTTTTACAATTAAGATTAATTCAAGTATCACACTACACATGCAATTCTAGAGTATGGGCAGCGGAAAGTAAATTGCACATATAGTAAAGAGAGGTGGAGAAGATCAAACGCAGTTTGGAGACACGGAGATTTTTGTCGTGGTTCCGATAGGTGGTGCTATCGTACATCCACGTTGATGGAGACTTCAACCCACGGAGGGTAACGGCTGCGCGAGTCCACGGAGGGCTCCACCCACGAGGGGTCCACGAAGAAGCAACCTTGTCTATTCCATCATGGCCTACGCCCACGGAGGACTAGCCTTACTCGGGGTAGATCTTCACGAAGTAGGCGATCTCCTTGCCCTTACAAACTTCTTGGTTCAACTCCACATCTCAAAGACGGAGGCTCCCAAGCGACACCTAACCAATCTAGGAGGCACCACCCTCCAAAAGGTAATAGATGGTGTTGATGATGATGAACTCCTTGCTCTTGTGCTTCAGATGATAATCTCCCCAACACTCAACTCTCCTCACTGATATGGCTGTGGTGGAAGAAAGGATTGAGTGGAAAGCAACTTGGGAAGGCTAGAAATCAAGTTTCATATGGTAGGAATGGAATGGCTTGATCTCAACACAAGGGTAGGTAGTTCTCTTCTCAGAAAGTGTATGGTAGGAGTGGTAGACTTTCTGATGGCTCTCCTCACGAATGAAGAGGGGGTGGAGGGGTATATATAGCCTCCACACAAAATCCAACCGTTACACACATATTTGACCAATCTCGGTGAGACCGAAGTGAAAACTCGGTCAGACCGAAAGTTCAAATATAGTGAACGTTGGGATTTTCGGTGGGACCGAAAATACCATCTCGGTGGGACCGAAAGTGCAAAAGATATGAACGTTGGAGTTTTCGGTGGGACCGAGAAAGAAAACTCGGTTGGACCGATTTGAGAAAAGACAGGAACATGCCAGAATCGGTGAGACCAAAAATGCAATATCGGTGAGACCGATTTGAGCCAAGACAGAAGCTTGCCCATTTCGGTGAGACCGATAATACAAACTCGGTTATTCCGAAATGATGTGAAATGGTTACAGAAGGTTGGCAGTTCAGTTTCGGTGTGACCGATCTCAAACTCGGTATGACCGATTTTTCTAGGGTTTGGAATATGGCTAAAGTGGTTCATCTCGGTGGGACTGAGTTGGAAGAATCGGTTTGTCCGAGATTACTTATGAGTGTGTATAGTAGTGAAAGTTGCTGATAGTTGAGGGAGCTAGATCACTAAGCACTTGAGCAACCAGATCATCAACACAACCTCATCCCCTTTTAATAGTGTTGGCTTTTCCTATGGACTCAATGTGATCTTTGATCACTAAACCAAAAATGGAGTCTTGAGCTTTTTCCAATGCTTCCCTTAGCATTTGAGGGGTCCACTTCTTCAGTCATCTTGCCATACCAATGTGATTGGATTTCCTGAAACATACTTGATAAAAGCATTAGTCCAACCACAAAGTATGTTGTCATTAATTACCAAAACCACCCAGGGAGCAAATGTGCTTTCAGTAAGGGGCTAATTTGGATCCATATGTTTCAGGCTATGGTTAGGTTTACCTTAATACTTCTTTGGTAGTTGCGGATGCTTGCATTAGAGGTTAATCATAAGTGGGAGGCTTGTCCAAGTAAGGGCAGCACCCAAGCACCGGTCCACCCACATACTAAATTATCAAAGTACTGAACGCGAATCGGATGATCGTGATGAAAACTAGTTGACGATAATTTCCATATGTCCTCGGGAGCAGTTTACCTTGCATAAGAGTTTGTCCAATGTCGGTGTATTTTATCGACACCTATGGGATCACAAGAATCCCTACTACGGTTGCGGGGCGCGGGGTTGAGAGAAGAGCGGATCTAACAGTCAGGACACGGTTCCTTTACCCAGGTTCGGGCCGCAAAGATGCGTAAAACCCTACTCCTGCTTTGGTGGATTATATGTTTGTGTTCGTCAGCTAGTGAGGAGCTCCAAAAGAGTCGTGAGGAGTTCTAAAAAGCCGAATCCTCCTCCTGGTCGCCTCGGGCCTCCTTTTATAGGAAAAAGGGGTCGCCATAGTGGCACACAGGAGGTGGAAAGGGTAAAGTGATGCGAGGTTATCCCTTGCATTACAGGACAAGGCACATTTAATGCGCTTAGCTTAGGTGTCCTTGCTTTATCGGGGACGAGGGGAGACGCTCGTCTTGTCCGTCGCAGCCCTTCCTCATGTTGACACGCGCCCTGGCCAGCAGTGCCAGAGGTGCCATGTAGGCAGATAGGCAGCTGAGGTGGCGCAATGGCGGGTCTCCACGAAGATTCGTGGGTTGCCATGCAGAAGCCTGTCCAGCTGGTCGGGTCGGCAGCCGCGTGGGTCGGTGGAAACCCAGTTGTTGTGGGCCTGACGGTGGCCTCGCGGGTGTCCTCGGCAAGGGCCTTGCCGGGGCTCCGGCAAGGGTTCTGCCGTGGCACCTGCTGTCATCCCCGGCAAGGTGCTTGTCGGGGGCCTTATGGTTCTCCTTGGCTGGAATCCCGCTAAGGGTCGTCGTCTTCTTAACTTGTATCTGATCTTGAATGTCTTCACAAAGATCTGTATGCCACCACGGGGATATCTCCCAAATCCTCGCCCCATGGGGGCGGAGGACTCAAGGGTGATCCATTCCGTAGGCGTGGGGCGAGCTGCCGCGGCAAGAGTCTTGCCGGGGCCGCCAAAGCTGGCCCCTGGCAAGGACCTTGCCGGGGGAAGCCGCTTCGTCCCTTTGCTCTTTGTGGTCTTGTTCTTGGCGTTGCTCCAGTCTCCATCAAGCTTCGATCTTACCCTGGCTCACCTTCCTCGCCATGCTTGGTGTGGTGGTGCCCGTGGCTCAGACTACCCGTGCACAGTCATAGGGGTACAAAAAGTGTACCCCTCTTTTTGTACACCGACAGGAGCCCCCGGGCCTGGGCCATACATAAGCGCGACACGTTGTTGGGCCAGGCCCAGAACGGTGCGCGGGCAGGCGGGGCGGTTTTCACCGTGGTAAAATTTTCCGCGCGCTGCGCCTCCCACGACCCGCGCGTGCGGCGCGGGGTGGAGGGGCGTGCGTGACGTGGGCGGCATGCGTGGGGCGGTTTCCGCAGGCATGCGTCACGTCACAGTAAATGCGAAGGGAGGCGGCCCGTGTCTTCCCCGTAAACGGGGGGAGGAAGCGTGGAGGCGCGGCCCGCTTACTGGATGGGGCCGAGGCGCGGTCGTCTAGGCATCCACTCCCCACGATCACGGGGTGGGGAGAGGTCGCCTCACCCGTCCTTTCGGTCCCACGCGTTCGCCACGTGCCTCCCATGCGTTCGAGGTGGCGAGCGGTGGAGGCGGGAAACTGAGCCGTCGCTGGTTGGGGCGGCGGGTCGGTCCCGGCCATCCTCGTCTTTTGCGTCTTGATTGGCCGAGCGGGGCGGTCGAGCTCCAGCCCCGCCCCTTTATAAAGGGCGGAGGGAGGGGACGGCGCCCCGCACTCCTCCATCTTCTTTCTCCTTCAACTTCTGCTCCTCTCTTCTGTCCGCCATGAAGAGAGAAAACCTCGGTTCCTCAACAGTGGCGGCGAGGGTCGCTGCTCGACAACGCGCCCCCCTTCTCCTCCACCCGCAGCGGCCGAACCAGCCACGAGGGGAAGAGGGAGGGGCGGGGCCGTGGGCGAGGCCGGGGTGCTCGAGGAAGAGGAGGACGGGGCGGCCCGCCGGCCTCGCCCCCGCCAGTAACTCCTCCTCCAATGGAAGGTCATATTGGAGATGACCCTTGTGAGTTCTTCATTAGGATGCGGGGGTCGCTGCGCCGTTACCTTTGTCTCCCGACTCCATTTGCGCAGGAGATGGAGATGAATCCGCCGGAGTCGCTGCGGCTGCACATGAGGGGTTGCGGGATCAGTGGCATGCGGGCCCGCGTCGACTTCCCTGCCCCTCATGTGATGTATCTTCACCAAGGATGGAAGAGGTTCGCTCGCATCCACAGCCTGACGGATGGGCTCACCCTCCACTTCAAGTTGATGGAGGACGGCCACCTCTCCTTCAAGGTCTTCGGGCACCTCGGAACTCGCACGAGGTGCTGCATGAAGAGCTCCTCCGATGACGAAGACTCCTTCTCGAACGAGGGTGACGAGGAGAACAGCAGCAGCGACGACGAGGGCGGTGGACGGCAGGATGACGGGTCTGACTAGGTGTCGGGTGCCGCTCCTGGTGGCACTGGCGACCCCATCATCCGCGTCGCCGGCTCCTTGAACTTCTCGGGGCCGTCTCCTTGGCGGCTGGTGTAGGGAGGCTGCGGAAGAGGAAGAGGAAGAAGGCGGGCGGCAAGGTCGTCATGTCGGAGTACGCGGGCACCGACGCCTTCGGCGCGTACTGACATCCTGCCGCCTCGTCTTCGAGCTCTGCCTCCGGCGCCGTCATCACTGTCCGGCCCTTGGGAGGCCGCCGAGATGCCTTCTCGGTGTCTTCTGCCACCCGTAGCTCGCCTAGGCGCCCCTTTTGCCCTTCTCGCCTCCTTGACCTGCCTCCCGAGGAGAGGGACAAGAAAGGCATTACGGGCATCTTATCTCTTTTTAGTGTGTAAGCCTTCGGGCATCTGTTAAGTTTAAAACTTGTAATCCCCTTATCCATGTTTTTCATTCCCTATGGACTGTACCTGAATGGAATGTTTTTAATGAAAAAGGAATGTTTGCTGGGTCATTTGTTCGTACGTAAAAAACCCACAACAGGGAATAAATCCCTGATAACATTTCTTCTCCCGGCAACAGGCCCTATCATTTCCCTACTTCGCTCGACCTTTCTCACGCCCTTGGCGGAGGCAGGGATGAAGTGGGCTCAGGCTCCTCGTTTCATCCTTCTGCTGCCGCGACTACGACCAAACTTAGTCCCAGGAACGAGCCCTAGGGCCTAGAGTTATGGGAGCACAGTAGCTTAAGGAAAAGAATGAGGTTTCACATACCTCAGTCCATAATGGAATGCATGATAAGGGATAAAGAACTTATTTGAAGCTGCAGCCCCCGGCGACCCTGGTCAGCCGTGGGCGAATTCTTGCCCTTGCAGCCTCCGGCAACACTGGCTCGCCGGGGCCTAGGCGCTGGTCTGTTCTTCTTTCCTTCCCCCAAGTGGCTTCGGCAAGGATTTCTGCGCGTCCTGTGAACCAAAGAATACAGAGGAAAGACAAAGACTCGACCTCTAAGCTAGGGGTTAACCGCCGCTAAGCACTATCAACCCTAACCAAGGACGAGACACAACTCAGCATGCATGCTATAACTTAGGGCGCCAGCGCTTCATTTATTTATGCTCAGGGTCTGCGCCTGGCTTTGTAAAAAGGGTTACATGCCTTGCCGGAAAGGCTTGTACAAAAGGGTGGCTTGCCGGGGGGCCCGACAAGCCGCGCCTTATGGGTAAAACTTGCGAAGATGCTCGATGTTCCAGGAATTACTCACCGGAACGGCATCCTCGGTCTCCAGGCGGACAGCGCCAGGCCTGGTGACTCGTATTACCCGATATGGGCCTTCCCACTTCGGCGTCAACTTGTTCTTATTCCTGGCCGATTGAACGCGCCGGAGAACAAGGTCGCCTTCCTCAAAGCTTCGGGCACGGACCTTGCGGCTATGGTAGCGGCACAAGGCTTGCTGGTAGCGTGCTGCTCTCACAGCCGCCCGAAGACAATCTTCCTCAAGGAGCATTATGTCGTCTTGTCGCAGTTGCTCTTGCTCAAGCTCATCATAAGCGAGCACTCGAGGTGACCCGTATATGAGTTCCGTGGGGAGAACTGCTTCTGCCTCGTATATCAGGGCAAAGGGCGTCTGGCCGGTGGCTCGATTTGGCGTCGTTCTGATCGACCAAAGAACCGCCAGCAATTCATCAATCCAGCGCCTCCCGCTCTTGTGCAGCCTGTCAAAGGTCTTTGTCCTTAGTCCTCGCAGCACTTCAGCATTTGCCCTCTCAGCTTGACCATTGCTTCGGGGTGAGCAACGGAAGCGAAACAGACCTTGCTGCCGAGGTCTTGGGTATATTGCATGAAGGTGCGGCTTGTAAACTGTGTGCCGTTGTCGGTGATGATCCTGTTGGGTACACCAAAATGGCACACTAGTCCCTTGAAGAACTTGACGGCTGACTGAGTTGTGACCTTCCTCACTGCCTCCACCTCTGGCCACTTTGTGAACTTGTCGATTGCAACGTACAAGTACTCAAAGCCCCCGACGGCGCGGGGGAAAGGGCCCAGTATGTCGAGCCCCTAGACCGAGAAGGGCCAGGAGAGAGGACTGGTTTGAAGGGCTTGAGCTGATTGATGAAGTTTCTTTGAATGGAACTGGCACGCTTCACACCTGGTGACCAGTGCCGTCACATCCTGGAGGGCAGTGGGCCAGAAGAAGCCTTGCCGAAATGCCTTGCCGGCAAGTGCTCTCGACCCTATGTGGGATCCACATATGCCTCCATGTATCTCTGCCAACAGCTCCAGTCCTCCCTCTCGAGGGACGCACTTCAATTTCACACCGTTCGGTCTCCTTCTGTACAGGACGTCATCGACGAACTGGTACGTGGCAGACCGACGGGCTACTTTCTCCGCTTCTTCCTGCTCCTCAAGAAGTTCCCCAGTCTGAAGGAATCGGACGGTATGCTGCGCCCACGCTGGAGCCTGGGGCTCGACGGCAAGGACCAAAGGCATTTCCTCCGCCAAGGGAGTGGCCATCTCGATGGCAAAAGCTTGACACTCCGCCGGAGCTAGCCCTTCGGTGGCGGGCTCAGTGTCTCCGGCAACATCCTTGCCGGCGGCTCCGGGGAGCTCGGCGGGAAAGTACTTGCCGGGCCCTGACTTCCTCCTCTTGTTCTGCTTTGTTGATGGATCAACGGATGGCTGAGAAAGCTGAAGCACGAAGGTACCTGGTTCCACAGGTAGCTTCAGGGCAGCGCGCTTTGACAGGTAATCGGCGATGTCGTTCTCCACTCGGGGAACGTGCTCCGCCTGTATACCATCAAAGCGCTCTTCCAAATTTCTCACTTCATCGATGTAGGCCTTCATCAACGGTCTTTGGTAATCCTTGTTGACTTGTTTGATGACAAGCTGCGAGTCGCCCCTGACAATGAGCTTCTTGATACCGAGGTCTGCCGCGATCCTAAGACCAGCAAGCAGCCCCTCGTACTCAGCAGTGTTGTTTGTTGGTACCTCCCTAGGGAAGTGCATCTGGACCACGTACTTGAGGTGCTCTCCAGTGGGCGCAGCCAGCAGTACGCCAGCCCCGGCGCCCTGTAAGGAGAAAGCCCCATCAAAGTACATGATCCAGTTGCAACTCGCCTCTTTGCCGGGGAGAGCAGTTTCCTGGACCTCTTCATCAGGCGTTGCGGTCCATTCTGCGATGAACTCTGCCAGGACTCGGCTCTGAATTGTCGAGGTACTTTCAAACTTGAGGCCAAAGCTGGACAGCTGCAGTGGCCACTCAACAATCCTTCCCGTCGCGTCTGGATTGTGCAATATCCGTTGCAGAGGATGGCGAGTGACGACAGTGATCTCGTGTGCCTGGAAGTAATGACGCAGCTTCCTCGAGGCCATAAGAAGGCCGAAGAGCAATTTCTGCACGCCGGAGTACCTTGATCTAGCCCCCTGCAAGAGGGAGCTAACAAATTAGACCGGGTGCTGCATGATTTTCTTCTTCGGCTGCACTCCAACCGGCTGTGTCGCTTCTGCACCAGTGGCACCAGGCTCTGTTGCTGCTATCACCTCATCATCGATTTCTCTCTGCGCCACTAGTGCGGCGCTGACCACCTGGTTTGTTGCCGCTAAGTATAGCAGCAACGGTTCTTGTGGTCTAGGCGCAACCAGTATTGGCGTGGAGGAAAGATACCTCTTCAGATCTTGTAGTGTCGCTTCGGCTTCTGGCATCCACTCCATTGGCCGGCCTTTTTCAAGATCTTGAAAAAGGGGAGGGTGCGCTCGGCATACTTGGAAATGAATCTGCTCATGGCGGCAACGCAGCCAGCAAGCCGACGCACATCCTTGACCCGCTTGGGTGCTTTAATCTGCTCTATAGCTTTGATCTTGTCCGGATTAGCTTCTATCCCACGCTGCGACACAAAGAACCCGAGAAGCTTGCCGGACGGGACGCCGAAGATGCACTTCTCAGGGTTCAGCTTGAGGTTGATCTTGCGCAGGTTTACAAATGTTTCTTGTAAATCCGGTACAAGGGTTGCCTTGTTCTTGGTTTTGGCCACTATATCATCCATATAAGCCTCCATATTTCTATGGAGCTGGGGTTCAAAACCAATCTGGACTGCCCTTGCAAACGTCGAGCCAGCACTCTTCAACCCGAAAGGCATTCGTACGAAACAGTACATACCACATGGGGTGATGAATGTTGTCTTCTCTTCGTCTTCTCTTGCCATGAAGATCTGGTGGTAGCCGGAGTAGGCGTCGAGGAATGACAGCAGGTCACACCCTGCCGTGGAGTCAACAATCTGGTCTATGCGCGGCAACGGGAAGGGGTCCTTGGGACAAGCTTTATTGATATCCATGTAATCAATACACAAACTCCACTTCCCATTTGCCTTGCGCACTACCACTGGATTGGCCAACCACGTTGGGTGAAGCACTCCTCTTACCAAACCCGCAGCTTCCAGTTTCCGGATCTCCTCGGTGATGAACTCTTGCCGTTCCAAATCTTGCTTCCTGACCTTCTGCTTGACGGGCCGCGCATGAGGACAGACGGCAAGGTGGTTCTCAATCACCTCCCTGGGAACGCCGGGGATGTCGGATGCTTGCCAGGCAAACACGTCGACATTCGCCCGCAGGAAGGTGACGAGCGCGTCTTCCTATTTGTTGTCAAGGGCGGAGCTTATGGTAAAAGCCCCTCCCGTGCCGTCCTCCTTGACACAAACCTTCTTGGTTCCTGGCGGTGTGGCCCTGGATCTCTTGTTTCTGCCGGTGGAGCTCTCTGGCACGTCCTCGATGGGAGCGCGACACTCCGAAGAGGTGCGCTTGCCGGAGTGGGTGTCTGAGGTCTCGCCGGTCTTCTTCCCAGTGGAGCTCTCTGGCACGTCCTCGACGGGAGCACAACACTCCGAAGAGGTGCGCTTGCCGGAGTGGGCGCCCGAGGTCTTGCCGGTCTTTTTCTTCTTCCCTCCCGGGGCTCCAGTGGCAGGAGCAAGTGCCCCCGTAGCGGCAGTTGCTGCAACTGCTTGCTGGTACAATTGGTCAGCGCAAATCAGCGCATCTTTCTTATCGGAGGGGATGGTGATGATCATCACGGGCCCTGGCATCTTCAGGGTGTTGTAGGCATAGTGTGATGCTGCCATGAACTTGGCCAGTGCTGGGCGGCCAAGGATCCCGTTGTAAGGCAGGGGGATCTTGGCAACATCGAACATGATCCTCTCTGTCATGTAGTTCAGATCACTTCCAAAAGTCATGGGCAGCGTGACTTTCCCCTTCAGCTGACTTCTCCCTGGGCTGACCCCCTGAAACGTGCCCGTCTCTTCGAGGTCTCCATCAGGAACTTGCAGCTTCTCGATCACGGTGGGCGAAAGTAGGTTCAGACCGGCCCCGCCATCGACTAGCATCTTCGTCACCTTGAGGTTGCGTATTGTCAGCGAAACCAACATTGGCAAGCACCCGACCGCAGTAGTGCGATCAGGGTGATCCTCGGCGTCAAAGATGATAGGTGTGCTGGACCATTTCAGTGGCTTTTGGGCACCGGACGATGGCTCCGCTGCAATATTCTCACGCGCCCACTGTTTAAGCTGGCAGTGAGAAGCATGCAGCGAGGCGCCACCATCGACGCACATGGCATCCGTAGCCTTCTGAAACTCTTGGCCGCCGGACTCGTCGTCCTCTTAGCGATCGTTGTCTTTGGGTTTTCTGTCGCGGCTCCGGGCGGGCCTTTTCTACTGTTTCTCCTTGCCGCGACAGCCTGCTTGGCTGTCACGCTTCTTGCTGGGTCCTTCGGCGCCGTCTTGGCCCTTCTCCTTGTCCCGCCTCTCGTATTCAGCCCTTTGCTTCTCAGCAAGGAGCTCAACTTGGTGGCAGTCCTGGAGATCATGGCCTTTGGTGCGAGGGATCTTGCAGTATCGCTTGCCGGAGTTTCCTGGCTTCTCGGCAGCCGCCAAGGCCCGGCAGGCGACACACCCGGCAATTTCCTTGCCAGGGTCACCCGCCTTGGTTTTCTTGGCGGAGCCGGTGTCATCAGATCCCTCGACGGCAAGCACGGCCTTCCCCTTGCGCTTCCTGTTACGGTTCCGGCCCTTCTTCGCAGTATCCTCGTCTGAACAGTCGGTTTCCGCACCGGCACCTTTGCCGGGGTACTTCCATCCCTCTTCAGCCCGGGCACATCTATCGGCAAGAATGTAGAGTTTCGCCACATCCTTCACCTTGGTCATCGCCAGTTCTTCGCGCATCTTGCGGTTGCGCATGTTCTGGTGGAACGCGTTGATGATGGCGGCAGGGTGAACATCGGGGATATTGTACTGTACCCGGCTGAATCTCTGTATGTACTTGCGCAGACTCTCGCCTTCCTTCTGGGGTATGACATGCAGGTTACTCGCTTGGCCATGGGCTTGGTGGCCTCCGATAAAGGCGCCAACAAACTCATGGCACAAGTCGGACCAGGAGGAAACAGAGTCTGCTGGCAAGTGCATCAACCACGACATGGCGTTAGGTTTAAGAGCCAACGGAAAGTAATTCACAAGCACCTTATCGTCGCGGGCCCCGGAAGCTTGCATCGCGATGGTGTAGATGCTGAGGAACTTTGACGGGTGGGTCTTGCCGTTGTACTTCTCGCCAACGTCAGGCTTGAAGGTGCGGTGAGAGGGCCACTAGAACTACCGCAGCTCACGGGTGAAAGCTGGATAGCCTACCTCGTAGGGTAGACATCCAGGGCTTTCCAGTGCTGGGCGGTCTGCAGCAGGCCCTGCTCGCCTGTCTGACTGGTGGCGCGTTCCGCGCCGGCGCTCGATGGTGGTTCGAGCGTCTTCATGAGCTCGCTCCTGAAGAACTTGACGCTGGTCGCTGCGGGTCCGTGGGTCGGACGACGCTATGGAGATGGCGTCGCCCGCGACGTCTCGACGGGTCGACGCACGCGGCACCGGGCGAGGAGGAGGCGAATGCACCGTAGCCACGGCGCTGCCGGCTCTCCCGCCGCCGGTGCGTGGGACCCCATTGGAGCATCGGCCTGGGAGCTCCGCTGGATTTAGGTCATCCCTGTTGGCGACTGCGACAAGGCTTCGGATGGTGGCTCTCCATTCGTCGAGTTTCCCCGTAACGGGAGGAAAGTCGAGGAGCAACTGTGCGCATGCCAAAGCTTCGGCTGGTGTCAACGGTAGTGAAACCTGCACGGACCGTGATGCGCTTCGACCCCTGACCGTGTCAGGGGGAGCTCCATCACGATCCGGCGGTTGCCTAACGTCTCCACCAGTGCTTCGGTGGGCGGGCGGGTCTTCTATGTCCCGGGAGAGGCGCTCGGGGCCCTTCCCATGGCGACGTCCGGGATCTTCAGGGTGACGACGCCTTCCGTCGCGCGCTGCTTGAGAAGAGCGCGCTGTTGGCGCCGGCATGGGAGTTTTGGAGGCCCTTGCGTCGCCTTCAGGTGATGCGGCCGTGACCTTGGAAGGCCCCACGCCACCCGCGGAGGGCCGGGCTCCATCTCTGGAACTGGCGGTGTGTGGCCCGTTACCAGGCGCACAAACAACGCCACCTCCCAAACTCCGGCTGTCGGGATGGCGTTGGTGTTCGCGAGCAGCGCCCCGAGTCCTTTCCGCGATTGGTCCGCTGCTCGCCCGCGTCGGGACGGGCTGTCCAGCTTCCGACTGGCCAACCGCCACCGTCGTCTTCTTCTTGGGTGCCATGACGATGTAGGAGCGTTGAACTAACCGCTAAAGCCGATTCTCACAACTACGCCCCCTACCTGGCGTGCCAAAGATGTCGGTGTATTTGGATCGACACCTATGGGATCACAAGAATCCCTACTACGGTTGCGGGGCGCGGGGTTGAGAGAAGAGCGGATCTAACAGTCAGGACACGGTTCCTTTACCCAGGTTCGGGCCGCAAAGATGCGTAAAACCCTACTCCTGCTTTGGTGGATTATATGTTTGTGTTCTTCAGCTAGTGAGGAGCTCCAAAAGAGTCGTGAGGAGTTCTAAAAAGCCGAATCCTCCTCCTGGTCGCCTCGGGCCTCCTTTTATAAGAAAAAGGGGTCGCCATAGTGGCACACATGAGGTGGAAAGGGTACAGTGATTCGAGGTTATCCCTCGCATTACAGGACAAGGCGTATTTAATACGCTTAGCTTAGGTGTCCTTGCTTTATCGGGGACGAGGGGAGACGAACGTCTTGTCCGTCGCTGCCCTTCCTCATGTTGACACGCGCCTTGGCCAGCAGTGCCTGAGGTGCCATGTAGGCAGATAGGCAGCTGAGGTGGCGCAACAGCGGGTCTCCATGAAGATCTGTGGGTTGCCACGCACAAGCCTGTCCAGCTGGTCGGGTCGGTAGCCGCGTGGGTCGGTGGAAACCCAGTTGGTGTGGGCCTAACGGTGGCCCTGCGGGTGTCCTCGGCAAGGGCCTTGTCGGGGCTCCGGCAAGGGTCCTGCCATGGCGCCTGCTGTCATCCCCGGAAAGGTGCTTGCCGGGGGCCTTGTGGTCCTCCTTGGATGGAATCCCACCAAGGGTCGTCATCTTCTTAACTTGTACCTGATCTTGAATGTCTTCACAAAGATCTGTATGCCACCACGGGGATATCTCCCGAATCCTCGCCCCATGGGGGCGGAGGACTCAAGGGTGATTCGTTCCGTAGGCGTGGGGCGAGGTGTCGCGGCAAGAGTCTTGCCGGGGCCGCCAGAGCTGGTCCCCCGGCAAGGACCTTGCCAGGGGAAGCCGCTTCGTCCCTTTGCTCTTTGTGGTCTTCTTCTTGGCGTTGCTCCAGTCTCCATCAAGCTTCGATCTTACCCTGGCTCACCTCCCTCGCCATGCTTGGTGTGGTGGTGCCCGTGGCTCAGATTGCCCGTGCACAGTCATAGGGGTACAAAAAGTGTACCCCTCTTTTTGTACACCGACATCCAGGCTTGTCCTTTGCTACAAAAAGGATTGGGCCACCTTGTTGCACCTTATTTACTTTTACCTTTTGTCACTTGCTACCAATTACCCTATCACAAAACTATCTGTTACTTATAATTTCAGTGCTTGCAGAAAATACCTTACTGAAAACTGCCTATCATTTCCTTCTGCTCCTCGTTGGGTTCGACACTCTTACTTATCGAAAGGACTACGATAGATCCCCTACACTTGTGGGTCATCAAGACTCTTTTCTAGCGCCGTTGCTAGGGAGTGAAGCGCCTTTGGTAAGTGGAATTTGGTAAGGAAAAATTTATATAGTGTGCTGAAATTTATTGTTACTTGTTACTATGGCTCAAAATCCTTTGAGGGGCTTGTTCGGGGTATCATCACCCCAAGCAGAAGAGCAAAGAGTTGCTCCTCAACCTACTGCACCTAATGAAAATGTTTTCTTTGAGATTCCTTTGGGTATGATAGAGAAACTACTTGAAAATCCCTATACAGGAGACGGAACACTTCACCCTGATTTACATCTTATCTATGTGGATGAAGTTTGTGGATTGTTTAAGCTTGCAGGTATGCCCGAGGATGTTATCAAGAAGAAGGTCTTCCCTTTATCTTTGAAGGGAGATGCATTGACATGGTTTTGGCTAGGCGATGATATGGGATCTTGGAACTATAATCGTCTGAAGTTGGAATTTCATCAGAAGTTCTACCCTATGCACCAGGTTCATCGTGATCGCAATTATATTTATAATTTCTGGCCACGCGAAGGAGAAAGCATCGCTCAAGCTTGGGGGAGGCTTAATTCAATGTTATATTCATGCCCCAATCATGAGCTTTCAATGAAAATGATCATCCAAAAATTTTATGCTCGGCTTTCTCTCAATAATCGCACCATGCTCGATAATTCTTGTTCTGGCTCTTTTATAATGAAGACTATTGAATTCAAATGGGATTTATTGGAAAGAATTAAACGCAACTCTGAATATTGGGATCTCGACGAAAGTAAGGAGTCAGGTATGACCCCTAAGTTTGATTGTGTTAAAGCTTTTATGGATACCGATGTTTCCCGTGAGTTTAGCACTAAATACGGACTTGACTCTGAGATAGTAGCTTCTTTCTGTGAATCTTTTGCTACTCATGTTGATCTCCCTAAGGAGAAGTGGTTTAAATACCATCCCCCTATTGAAGTGAAAGTAGCTGAACCAATTAAAGTTGAAGAAAACACTATCACTTATAATGTTGATCCTGTTATACCTACCACTTATATTGAGAAACCACCTTTCCCTGTTAGGATAAAGGATCATGCTCAAGCTTCAACTGTAGTTTGTAAGAGTAATACTAGAACACCTACACCCTCTGAGCAAATTAAAGTTGAACCTAGTGTTGCTATGGTTAAAGATCTCTTGGTAGAACATTTAGATGGACATGTTATTCACCTCCAAGAAGAGTCAGCTAGAATAGCCAAACCCAATGCTAGGAATAAACATAAACCTATCGTAGGATTGCCCGTTATCTCTGTTAAGATAGGAGATCATTGCTATCATGGTTTATGCGACGTAGGTGCTAGTGCGAGCATTATCCCTTTTGATTTGTATAACGAAATTATGCATGATATAGCACCTATTGAGTTAGAAGGGATTGATGTTACTATTAAGCTTGCTAATAGAGATAATATTTCACCAGTTGGGATCGTTAGAGATATTGAAGTCTTGTGTGGGAAGGCTAAATACCCTGCTGATTTTCTTGTTCTTAGTTCCCCACAAGATGCTTTCTGCCCCATTATATTTGGTACACCCTTCTTGAACACTGTTAATGCCAAGATAGACTGCGTGAAAGACATTGTCACTGTCGGATTAGGGGATATGTCTCATGATTTTAACTTTGCTAAATTTCGTAGACAACCCCTTGAAAAGGCACCACCCAGTAAAGATGAACTTATTGGTCTTGCTTCTATTGCTGTGCCACCTAATGATCCTTTAGAACAATACTTGCTAGACCATGAAAATGATATGCATACGAATGAGAGATGGGGGATAGATGAAATATTCCTTACACAGGGACCCGTATTGAAGAACAACTTGCCTGTTGAAATCCTAGGGGATCCTCCTCCACCCAAGGGTGATCCCGTGTTTGAACTTAAACCTTTGCCTGATAATCTTAAGTATGTTTATCTTGATGAAAAGAAGATATATCCTGTTATTATTAGTGCTAACCTTTCAGAGCAGGAAGAAGAAAGATTATTGAAAACTCTGAAGAAGTACCGAGCTGCTATTGGATATACTCTGGATGATCTTAAGGGCATTAGTCCCACTATATGTCAACACAAGATAAAATTGGAAGAAAATGCTAAACCAGTTATTGATCATGAGCGACGGTTAAATCCTAAGATGAAAGAAGTGGTAAGGAAGGAAATTCTAAAGCTCCTAGAGGCATGTATTATCTATCCCATTGCTGATAGCCAGTGGGTAAGTCCTGTCCATTGTGTTCCTAAGAAAGGAGGTATGACCGTTGTCCCTAATGATAAAGATGAATTGACCCCGCAAAGAATAGTTACACGTTATAGGATGGTAATTGATTTTCGTAAGTTAAATAAAGCTACTAAGAAAGATCATTACCCCTTGCCATTTATTGATCAAATGCTAGAAATGTTATCCAAACATACTCATTTCTGCTTTCTAGATGGTTATTCTGGTTTCTCTCAAATACATGTGTCAAAAGGGGATCAAGAAAAGACCACCTTTACTTGTCCTTTCGATACCTTTGCTTATAGACGCATGCCTTTTGGTTTATGTAATGCACTTGCTACCTTTCAAAGATGCATGATGGCTATATTCTCTGACTTTTGTGAAAAGATTGTTGAGGTTTTTATGGATGATTTCTCCGTTTACGAAACTTCTTTTGATGATTTCTTAAGCAACCTTGATCGAGTTTTGCAGAGATGCGAAGACACTAATCTTGTCTTGAATTGGGAGAAGTGCCACTTTATGGTTAATGAAGGCATTGTCTTGGGACATAAAATTTCTGAAAGAGGTATTGAAGTTGACAAAGCTAAAGTTGATGCTATTGAAAAGATGCCATGCCCTAAGGATATCAAAGGTATATGAAGTTTCCTTGGTCATGCTGGGTTTTATAGGAGGTTCATTAAGAACTTCTCCAAAATCTCCAGGCGTCTGACTAATCTTTTACAGAAAGATATTCCTTTTGTCTTTGATGATGATTGTCTAGAAGCATTTGAAATACTTAAGAAAGCATTGATCTCTGCACCTATTGTCCAGCCTCCTGACTGGAATTTACCCTTTGAGATTATGTGCGATGCTAGTGATTATGCTATAGGAGTTGTCCTAGGGCAAAGAGTTGATAAGAAATTGAATGTTATCCAGTATGCTAGCAAAACTCTAGATAGTGCCCAAACAAACTATGCTACCACCGAGAAAGAATTTTTAGCAATTGTATTTGCTTGTGACAAGTTTAGACCATACATCGTTGATTCTAAAGTAACTATTCACACTGATCATGCTGCTATCAAATACCTTATGGAAAAGAAAGATGCTAAACCTAGACTTATTAGATGAGTTCTCTTGCTGCAAGAATTTGACTTGCATATTATTGATAGAAAGGGAGCTGAGAACCCCGTAGTAGATAACTTGTCTAGGTTAGAGAATATACTTGATGACCCACAACTTATTTATGATAGCTTTCCCGATGAACAACTAGCCGTCATAAATACTTCTCGTACTGCTCCATGGTATGCTGATTATGCTAATTACATTGTTGCTAAGTTTATACCTCCTAGCTTTACATACCAGCAAAAGAAAAAGTTCTTCTATGATTTGAGACATTACTTTTGGGATGACCCGCATCTTTATAAAGAAGGAGTGGATGGTATTATTAGACATTGTGTACCTGAGCATGAACAGGAACAGATCTTACGCAAGTGCCACTCCGAAGCTTATGGAGGACACCATGCGGGAGACAGAACTGCACACAAGGTATTGCAATCCGGTTTTTATTGGCCTACTCTCTTCAAGGATGCCCGTAAGTTTGTCTTATCATGTGATGAATGTCAAAGAATCGGTAATATCAGTAGACGTCAAGAAATGCCTATGAATTATTCACTTGTTATTGAACCATTTGATGTTTGTGGCTTTGATTATATGGGACCTTTTCCTTCCTCTAATGGGTACACACATATCCTAGTTGCCGTTGATTACGTTACTAAGTGGGTAGAAGCTATTCCAATTAGTAGTGTTGATCATAGCACCTCTATTAAGATGCTTAAAGAAGTTATATTTCCAAGGTTTGGAGTCCCTAGATATCTAATGACTGATGGTGGTTCACACTTTATTCATGGTGCTTTCCGTAAGATGCTTGCTAAGTACGATGTCAACCATAGAATTGCATCACCTTATCACCCACACACTAGTGGTCAAGTTGAATTAAGTAATAGGGAGTTGAAATTAATCTTGCAAAAGACAGTTAATAGGTCTAGAAAGAATTGGTCCAAGAAACTAGATGATGCATTATGGGCCTATAGAACTGCATACAAAAATCCTATGGGTATGTCTCCATATAAGATGGTATATGGAAAAGCTTGTAACTTACCTGTTGAGCTAGAACATAAGGCATATTGGGCTATCAAAGAGCTCAATTATGATTCCAAACTTGCCGGTGAAAAGAGGCTATTTGATATTAGCTGTCTCGATGAATGGAAAACCCAGGCCTACGAGAATGCCAAGTTATTTAAAGAAAAGGTTAAAAGATGGCATGACAAAAGGATACAAAAGCGTGAGTTTAACGTAGATGATTATGTTTTGCTATTCAACTCTCATTTAAGATTTTTTGCAGGAAAACTTCTCTCCAAGTGGGAAGGACCTTACGTTATCGAGGAGGTCTATCATTCCGGTGCCATAAAAATCAACAACTTCGAAGGCACAAATCCGAAGGTGGTGAATGGTCAAAGGATCAAACGTTATATCTCAGGTAATCCTATAAATGTTGAAACTAATATTATTGAAACCATAACCCCGGAGGAATACATAAGGGACACTTTCCAGAACGATTCAGCCTCCGAAAAGGAAGAGGTATGTGATACGGTAAGTAAACCGACTCCAAAACAGTTCTAAAGGCAAATTTTCTCCGTTTTGGAATATTTAGAAAAATAGAAAAATAAACTGCAGTCCGGAGGAGACACGGGCCTCCTCGAGGGTAGGGGGCGCGCCCCCCTGCCTCGAGGGCACCCCATGTGTCCCCTGGACTCCGTTTTCTTGTGCGTTACTCCTTTCGTTCGGGAAAAATTCATTATATATACTCCCGAAGGTTTTGACCTCTGTATCACGCATAACTCTGTTTTCGTTTCGAGCTGCTGTTTTTTGATAGATCTAGATCATCATGGCATCCTCCAACACCCCCAAGGACCAGTTCTTTGAGAAGGTCATCAACCCCTACCTTGTGGAGGTGCTGCACCACCCCAAAACCATGGAGTTGCATGAGGGGGTGTTGCACATCCGTGATGTTGAAGGGCCAAGAAGAACCGGAAGCATGGAGACAAGACTCGAAGCAATGGAGCAACAAGTTTGCAAGTGCCAAGGTATGGTGGAACGAGGACTCGACGCCAACCACATGATGATCTCAGAGCTTGCCAACAATCTCAAGATGGACTCAAGGATATTTGGGGAAGCCATCTCCAATCTTCAAGAGAAGATCGATCACCTCCAAGCCCAGATTTATGACCTGCAAAACCAAAACTGTGAGTATGAATATAGATTCAAGGACATGAGTTTGGCTGCAGATTTGAGTATCCCGAAGACTCGATCATCCTTCTATGATGGTGAGCCCATGCCTTGGAAGAACAACAAGCCTACATCAGCAACAACCGCATCATCACCGACCCTGAAGAAGGAGACATAATCATATGGGTATGGGCACTCCCCTTGGCAACTACCAATCTTGGGGGAGTGACCCCGGTATCGTATCACCATCACTCCTATCTTTACCGTTTTACTTAGTTCGATCCTTTTGGTAATAGCTTGATCTATTAGAATAAAGTTAGCATGATCTAGTCGTGAGCTTTTGCTTTGTGAGCTTTATCCTTTGTAATCGAGTCCGTGAGCTATATAATAAAGATTAGTGTTGAGTCAAGGGCTTGATTTCCTCACTTGGGTCATGACAAAAAGAAAGAAAACAAAAAGGGTATCAAAGAGATCATATCGATCTTATGGGAAGTAATAACCTCACATACAAAAGTATGATAAATAAAAGTTATTGGGAGGTGACAAACATAGTTTTGGTCATCGTTGCAATTAATAGGAAGTAATAAAAGAAGAGAGGCTTCACATACAAATATACTATCTTGGACATCTTTTATGATTGTGAGCACTCATTAAAGTATTACATGCTAAAGAGTTGATGTTGGACAAGGAAGACAACATAATGGGCTATGTCTTCCTATATCTGAAATAAAGTATATTGTCATGGATCTTCCAACATGTTGAGCTTGCCTTTCCCCCTCATGCTAGCCAAAAATCCTCGCACTAAGTAGAGACACTACTTGTGCTTCCATATATCCTTAAACCCAGTTTTGCCATGAGAGTCCACCATACCTACCTATGGATTGAGAAAGATCCTTCCAAGTAAGTTGTCATGTTGCAAATCCGCTAAAATATGTACGATTTATTAGTGTGGGAGAAATTATCTTTATACGAGCTTGTGATATGGAAGTAATAAAGCGACGGACTGCATAATAAAGGTCCTTATCACAAGTGGCAATATAAAGCGAAGTTCTTCTATGCTAAGACTTTGTGCATCCAACCAGAAGATATGACAACCTCTGCTTCCCTCTACAAAGGGCCTATCTTTTATTCTTGTCTTATAAGTGTTAAGGTGAAATCCACCTTTCCTTTTTACATTTTATCCTTTGGCAAGCACATTGTGTTGGAAAGATCATGACATATATACCTACTTGGATGTAAGTTTTCATGATCTATTGTTGTTGACATTACCCTTGAGGTAAAAGGTTGGGAGGCAACACCATAAGCCCCTATCTTTCTCTGTGTCTGATTAAAACTCCGTAAACATAAGTATTGCGTGAGTGTGAGCAATTGTGAAAGACTATATGATAGTTGAGTATGTAGGCTTGCCGAAAAGCTCTTATATTGACTCTTTCTGATGTTACGATAAATTGCAATTGCTTCAATGTCCGAGACCAAAGTTTGTTAGTTTCCAAGGAAGTTTATGATTCATACTTGATATTGTGGACGAATTGTTACTTTAGCATAAGTTGTTGTTATAAGAATGATCATGATGCCCTCATGTCCGTATTTTGTTTTTATCGACACCTCTATCTCTAAACATGTGGACATATTTTTCGATTTTGGCTTTTGCTTGAGGACAAGCGAGGTCTAAGCTTGGGGGAGTTGATACGTCCATTTTGCATCATGCTTATAAGTTCATATTTATTGCATTATGGGTTGTTCATACATGTTTTGTCACAATACTTATGCATTTTCTCTCTTATTTTGCAAGGTTTACATGAAGAGGGAGAATGCCGGCAGCTGGAATTCTGGGCTGAAAAAAGGAGCAAACTCTGGAAACCTATTCTGCACAACTCCAAAAGCCCTGAAACTCCACAGAACACCGTTTCAGAAAATATAAAAAATATCTGGCGAAAGAAACCCACGAAAGGGGCCCCTGGCTGGCCTCGAGGGTGGGGGCGCGCCCCCCTTCCCAGGGCGCGCCCCCCTGCCTCGAGGGCCAGCCGGTGGGCCCCCGGTGCCCATCTTCTCCTATATGAAGCGTTTTGACCTGGAAAAAATTAGGAGGAGGCTTTCGGGACCAGACGCCGCCGTCTCGAGGCGGAACCGAGGCGGAAACCAAACTAGGGCTCGGCAGAGCTGTTCTGCCGGGGATACTTCCCTCCGGGAGGGGGAACTCGTCACCGCCGTCATCACCAACAACTCTCCCATCTTGGGGAGAGCTATCTTCATCAACATATTCACCAGCACCATCTCCTCTCAAACCCTAGTTCATCTCTTGTATCCAATCTTTGTATCCAAACCTCAGATTGGTACCTGTGGGTTGCTAGTAGTGTTGATTACTCCTTGTAGTTGATGCTAGTTGGTTTATTTGGTGGAAGATCATATGTCCAGATCCATTATGCATATTAATACCCCTATGATCATGAACGGTATTATGTCTTGTGAGTAGTTACTTTGGTTCCTGAGGACATGGGAGAAGTCTTGCTATTAGTACTCATGTGAATTTGGTCTTCGTTCGATATTTTGATGAGATGTATGTTGTCTCTCCTCTAGTGGTGTCATGTGAACACCGACTACATGACACTTCACCATTATTTGGGCCTAGAGGAAGGCATTGGGAAGTAATAAGTAGATGATGGGTTGCTAGTGTGACAGAAGCTTAAACCCTAGTTTATGCGTTGCTTCGTAAGGGGCTGATTTGGATCCATATGTTTCAGGCTATGGTTAGGTTTACCTTAATACTTCTTTTGTAGTTGCGGATGCTTGCATTAGAAGTTAATCATAAGTGGGAGGCTTGTCCAAGTAAGTACAGCACCCAAGCACCGGTCCACCCACATACTAAATTATCAAAGTACCGAACGCGAATCGGATGATCGTGATGAAAACTAGCTTGACGATAATTCCCATATGTCCTCGGGAGCGCTTTACCTTGCATAAGAGTTTGTCCAGGCTTGTCCTTTGCTACAAAAAGGATTGGGCCACCTTGCTGCACCTTATTTACTTTTACCTTTTGTCACTTGCTACCAATTACCCTATCACAAAACTATCTGTTACTTATAATTTCAGTACTTGCAGAAAATACCTTACTGAAAACTGCCTATCATTTCCTTCTGCTCCTCGTTGGGTTCGACACTCTTACTTATCGAAATGACTACGATAGATCCCCTACACTTGTGGGTCATCACTATGTCACAAATGCAAGAAGCCTGGTCACTACATTCAAGATTGTCCTCAGTGGGAAAAGGAATCCAAAAAGAAGAAATACAAGGATTACAGTTCTGATGATGCAAAGAAGAAGAAGAAATCGTCAAAATCTTCATCATCAAAATCCTCAAAATCTTCATTTCACAAGAAGAACAGCTCCAAAAAGGCTCGGGCATTCATTGGCAAGGAAATGGACTCTAAAGCTGAATCTGAGGATCATGAGGAAGAGGAGGAATCTGAGGAATTCGAGTCTGGTGTGGCAAGTCTAGCTCTCGCCACTGCATTCGTCAGCAAGTCTATCTTCAACACTGAAGAAAATGGTTTCACCAACAAGGCTGATGAAGACAATGATGACTATGCTCCTACCTATTGCTTCATGGCAAAGGGTGCCAAGGTACTCAAATATACCTCCTCTGAATCTAGTGAGGATGAATCTGATGAAAACCTTAAGCCCGACTATTCTAAACTTGCTAAGATTGTTGTGCAACAACAAAAGGCTCTTGATAAGGTTCAAAACATGCTAGATAAAAGTTATGATATGTTGGGTGAAGAAATGGATCGATCTAAAATCTTGACTAAAAATCTTCAGAGACTTCAGTCCAAGTATGATAACCTTCAAGGTCATCATAACACTCTCTTGTCTGATCATGAGAAGCTTTCTTATGAATTTCTTCAAAGAAAGCAAGATCTTTAAAAGCTAAGAGTGATTTATGAAGATCTTCAGAAGGAGCGCAATTCATTACTTGCTCAACAAATCAGCTCTTCTCAGGAAGAATTCATTCCTCCATGCTTGAAATGCATTGAACGAGAAACTGCTAATTCTTCACCTGAATGTTCAAATGCTTCTAATGCTACAAATTCTTCAACTGTCTCTAGTATCACTAATTCCTCATCTGAGGACATTGCTAGTATCACTGACAATGCAGGGCTGAAGGAATTGTACTTGACAGGCATGTACAAAAGCCTCAAAGGGCATCAGACCCTTTGTGATGTGCTTAAAAAGCAGATCCTCAACAGGAACCCTAGGAAAGAGGGAATTGCCTTTGAGAGGAAACTTAATGCTGATGGTTCATATTGGAAGCCTGAGCAGTACCCCGAAACCTCATGGGTTGCTGCAAAGGGACCTCTGATACGTCTCCAATGTATCTATAATTTTTTATTGTTCCATGCTATTATATTATCCTTCTAGGATGTCTTATGGGCTTTATTATACACTTTTATATGATTTTTGGGACTAACCTATTAACCCTGAGCCGAGTGCTAGTTTCTGTTTTTCTCCTGTTTTAAGGTTTTGCAGAAAAGGAATATCAAACGGAGTCCAATTGACGAGCCAATTTTTTATGATTTTTTCTGGACCAAAAGAAGCCCCCGAAGCAAAAGAGGTGGGCCAGGAGAACCACGGACTGCCCTCGAGGGTGGAGGGCGCACCCTGGGAAGGGGGCGCGCCCCCCCTATCTCGAGGACGGCCCGTAGCTCCCCTTTACTTGGCCCCGACTCCAAAAATTCCTATAAATAATGAAACCTTCGGAAATTAACCTAGATCGGGAGTTCCGCCGCCGAAAGCCTCTATAGCCACCGAAAACCAATCTACACCCATTCTGGCACCCTGCCGGAGGGGGGAATCCCTCTCCGGTGGCTATCTTCATCATCCTGGCGCTCTCCATGACGAGGAGGGAGTAGTCCACCCTCGGGGCTGAGGGTATGTACCATTAGCTATGTGTTTGATCTCTCTCTCTCTCTCGTGTTCTTGAGATGGCACGATCTTGATGTATCGCGAGCTTTGCTATTCTAGTTGGATCTTATAATGCTTCTCCCCCTCTACTCTCTTGTAATGGATTGAGTTTTCCCTTTGAAGTTATATTATCGGATTGAGTCTTTAAGGATTTGAGAACACTTGATGTATGTCTTGCACGTACTTACCTGTGGTGACAATGGGATATCATGTGATCTACTTGATGTATGTTTTGGTGATCAACTTGCGGTTTCCGTGACCTTGGGAATCTATGCATAGGGGTTGGCACACGTTTTCGTCTTGACTCTTCGGTAGAAACTTTGGGGCACTCTTTGAAGTTCTATGTGTTGGTTGAATAGATGTTTCTGAGATTGTGTGATGCATATCGTATAATCATGCCCATGGATACTTGAGGTGACAGTGGAGTATTTAGGTGACATTAGGGTTTTGGTTCATTTGTGTCTTAAGGTGTTATTCTAGTACGAACTCTATGATAGATTGAACGTTACTACAGACTCTTGAATAGATCGATCAGAAAGAATAACTTTGAGGTGGTTTCGTACCCTACCATAATCTCTTCGTTTGTTCTCCGCTATTAGTGACTTTGGAGTGACTCTTTGTTGCATGTTGAGGGCTAGTAATATGATCCAATTATGTTATCCTTGTTGAGAGAACTTGCACTAGTGAAAGTATGAACCCTAGACCTTGCCTACTATCATTACAACACCGTTTATGCTCACGTTTACCACTTGCTACCTTGCTGTTTTTATGTTTTCTTATTACAAAAACCTATATCTACCATCCATATTGCACGTGTATCACCATCTCTTCGCCGAACTAGTGCACCTATACAATTTACCACTGTATTGGGTGCGTTGGGGACACAAGAGACTCTTTGTTATTTGGTTGCAGGATTGTTTGAGAGAGACCATCTTCATCCTACGCCTCCCACGGATTGATAAACCTTAGGTCATCCACTTGAGGGAAATTTGCTACTGTCCTACAAACCTCTGCACTTGGAGGCCCAACAACGTCTACAAGAAGATGGGTGCGTAGTAGACATCAGCTCTTTTCTGGCGCCGTTGCCGGGGAGGTTAGTGCTTGAAGGTATATCTTTAGATCTTGCAATCGAATCTTTTAGTTTCTTGTTTTATCACTAGTTTAGTTTATAAAAGAAAACTACAAAAAAATGGAATTGAGGTTACCTCATATGCTTCATCTTTTTAATATCTTTCGTGAAAATGATGGGAAGGAAAATTGTGCTTAAGTACTAGAAGAAGAATTACATAGAATGCTTGGCATAAAATATGTGCATGATGAGCATGATTGCAATGTTGTTAGTATGAATTCTTTGAATACCCATGATGCTAATGATATGCAAAGCCACAAGCTTGGGGATGCTATGTTTTATGAAGATGATATGTTTAGTCCCCAAAGTTTTGATGAAAGCATGCTTCCTATTTATGATAATTATATTGATGAAAGTGGATTTGGAGAGGTCATGAATTTATTTAGTGATGAATCCACTATTTTGAATGAGGTTCCAATTGATTATGATAACAAAGTTGCTATCTATGATGATTATTGTGATGACTTGTATGCTATTAAGAATAATGATAACCATGAAACTTGTCATCATGATTTTAGTTTTCAATTGGATTATGCTTCACATGATAGTTATTTTGTTGAGATTGCTCCCACTACTATTGATGAGAAGAATTTTGCTTATGATGGGAGTAGTAAAATTTCTATGCAAGTAGATCATGAAAAGAATGCTTTATGTGCTGGTTATATTTTTGAATTCATTCATGGTGCTACTGAAAATTATTATGAGAGAGGATCATATGCTTGTAGGACTTGCAATAATATCAAGTTTCCTCTCTATGTGCTCAAAGTTTTGAAGTTATGCTTGTTTTCCCTTCCTATGCTAGTTGATTATCGTCCCCATAAGTTGTTTGCTTACAAAATCCCTATGCATAGGAAGTGGGTTAGACTTAAATGTGCTAGTCATATTCTTCATGATGCTCTCTTTATGTTTCAGTTCTTATCTTTTATGCGAGCATCATTGAAATCATCGTGACGAGCTAGGGGCGTAAAACAATAGCGTTTGTTGGGAGGCAACCCAATTTTTTTTGTTGCTGTTAGGGAATAAATATTGCATCTAGCCTCTGATTATATATGGTTTCATGTTTTGTTTAGTGTTTGTGCCAAGTAGAACCTTTGGGAAGACTTGTGTGAAGTTTATATGATCTTGCTGTGAAAAACAGAATCATTAGCGCTTGCTAAAGTAGTCGTGGGATTTTACTGGAGCGTGCTTTTTAGTTGATTCTTTTTGCATATGATTTGTAGACAAATTTCCCAAATTTAACAATTTAGTTTTAATTTCTTGGAGTTCCAAAAGTAGGCGAACCCTGCAGATTACTACAGATTGTTCTGTCTTTGACAGATTCTGTTTTTCGTGCGTTGTTTGCTTATTCCGATGCATCTATGAGTAGTATTGGGAAGTATGAATCATAGAGAAGTTGGAATACTGTAGGTTTAACACCAATATAAACAAATAATGATTTCATTACAGTACCTTTGAGTAGTGGTTTGTTTTCTTATACTAACGGAGCTCACGAGATTTTTGTCTAAGTTTTGTGTTGTGAAGTTTTCAAGTTTTGAGTATTGCTTTGATGGACTATGGAACAAAGAGTAGCAAGGGCCTAAGATTGGGGATGCCCAAGGCACCCCAATTAAAATTCAAGTACAATCAAAAGCCTAAGCTTGGGGATGCCCCGGGAAGGCATCCCCTCTTTCGTCTTCATCCATCGGTAACTATACTCGGACCTATATTTTTTATTCACCACATGATATGTGTTTTGCTTGGAGCGTCAGCTTGCTGTTTGAATAATATCCCAAGATCTGAAGTTCTTAAATGTTAGAGAGTCTTCACATAGTTACTTAATTATTCAACTACTCATTGATCTTCACTTATATCTTTTGGAGTAGTTTGTCATTTGCTCTAGTGCTTCACTTATATCTTTTAGAGCACGCCGGTGGTTTTATTTTGAAGAATTAGATGAACTCTCATGCTTCACTTATATCCATTTGAGAGTCTATTAAAACGGCATGGCAATGTGTTTAGGCTATAAAACTAGTCTTCACATGATAGACATCCAATGTCAATGTAGTAAAAAAAAATCACACTAAGTGCATTGAATATGATGAGATGTTGGATGCTTGATAATTGTTTTGAGATATGAGGATTGTGATATTAGAGTCATGCTAGTGGAGTTATTATGAAATTGAGAAATACTTGTGTTAAGGTTAGTGGTTCACGTAGCATGCACGTATGGTGAACCGCTATGTGATGAAGTTAGAGCATGAGGTATTTGTAAAGTGTCAACCTTTGTGTGGAGGTCGGGGGCGCGCGATGGTTAACTCCTACCAACCTCGCCCCCTAGGAGCATGCGTTGATTGCTTTGTTTTGATGACTCATAGATTTTTGTAATAAGTATATGAGTTCTTATGACTAATGTTGAGTCCATGGATTTTACGCACTCTCACCCTTCCACCATTGCTAGCCTCTCTTGTACCGCGCAACTTTCGCCGGTACCATACACCCACTATATATCCTTCCTCAAAACAGCCACCATACCTACCTATCATGGCATTTCCATAGCCATTCCGAGATATATTGCCATGCAACTTTCCACTGTTCCGTTCATACGACACGCATCATATTGTCATATTGCCATTGCATGATCATGTAGTTTACATCGTAGTGGCAAGGCCACCATGCATAATTTTTATACATGTCACTCTTGTTTCATTGCACATACCGGTACACCGCCGGAGGCATTCATATAGAGTCATACTTTGTTGTTGTAGTATCGAGTTGTAATATCGAGTTGTAATGAAAGTTTGATGATCATCATTATTGGAGCAATGTCCCATGGGAGGAAAGGCTAAATCTATAAAGCCCCTCCACAAAAAGAAGAAAAAAAAAGAAGAAAAAAGAAAGGCCAAAGAAAAAAGAAAGGCCCAAAAAAAGAAAAAAAGGGACAATTGCTACTATTTTTTTCCACACTTGTGCTTCAAAGTAGCACCATGTTCTTCATTGTATAGAGTCTCATGCTTAGTCACTTTCATATACTAGTGGGAATTTTCATTATAGAACTTGGTTTGTATATTCCAACGATGGGCTTCCTCAAATGCCCTAGGTCTTCGTGAGGAAGCAAGTTGGATGCACACCCACTAGTTTCTTTTGTTGAGCTTTCATTCATATTTAGCTCTAGTGCATCTGTTGCATGGCAATTCCTACTCACTCACATTGATATCTATTGATGGGCATCTCCATAGCCCGTTGATACGCCTAGTTGATGTGAGACTATCTCCCTCCTTTTTGTCTTCTCCACAACCACCTCTATTCCACCCATAGTGCTATATCCATGGCTCATGCTCATGTATTGCGTGAAAGTTGAAAGGTTTGAAAAGATATAGTATGAAAACAAATGCTTGGCTGAAATCAGGGTTGTGCATAATATTAATAATTTGTGTGATGAAGAGGGAGCATAGCCAGACTATGATTTTCTAGGGATAACTTTCTTTAGCCATAGTACTTTGAGAAGACATGATTGCTCTGTTAGTATGCTTGAAGTATTGTTATTTCTTATGTCAACATAGACTTTTATCTTGAATCTTTCAGATCTGAACATTCATGCCACAATTAAGAGAATTACGTTGAAAAACTATGTTGGTTAGCATTCCACATCAAAAATTCTGTTTTTATCATTTACCTACTCGAGGACGAGCAGGAATTAAGCTTGGGCATGCTGATACGTCTCCAATGTATCTATAATTTTTATTGTTCCATGCTATTATATTATCCTTCTAGGATGTCTTATGGGATTTATTATACACTTTTATATGATTTTTTGGGACTAACCTATTAACCCAGAGCCCAGTGCCAGTTTCTGTTTTTCTCCTGTTTTAGGGTTTTACAGAAAAGGAATATCAAACGGAGTCCAATTGACGAGCCAATTTTTTATGATTTTTTTAGGAGCAAAAGAGGTGGGCCAGGAGAGCCACGGGCTGCCCTCGAGGGTGGAGGGCGTGCCCTGGGAAGTGGGGCGCGCCCCCTATCTCGAGGACGGCCCGTAGCTCCCCTTTACATGGCCCCGACTCCAAAAATTCCTATAAATACTGGAACCTTCGGAAATTAACCTAGATCGGGAGTTCCGCCGCCGAAAGCCTCTGTAGCCACCGAAAACCAATCTACACCCGTTCTGGCACCCTGACGGAGGGGGGAATCCCTCTCCGGTGGCTATCTTCATCATCCCGGCGCTCTCCATGACGAGGAGGGAGTAGTCCACCCTCGGGGCTGAGGGTATGTACCATTAGCTATGTGTTTGATCTCTCTCTCGTGTTCTTGAGATGGCACGATCTTGATGTATCGCGAGCTTTGCTATTCTAGTTGGATCTTATAATGCTTCTCCCCCTCTACTCTCTTGTAATGGATTGAGTTTTCCCTTTGAAGTTATATTATCGGATTGAGTCTTTAAGGATTTGAGAAAACTTGATGTATGTCTTGCACGTGCTTATCTGTGGTGACAATGGGATATCATGTGATCTACTTGATGTATGTTTTGGTGATCAACTTGCGGGTTCCGTGACCTTGGGAATCTATGCATAGGGGTTGGCACACGTTTTCATCTTGACTCTCCGGTAGAAACTTTGGGGCACTCTTTGAAGTTCTATGTGTTGGTTGAATAGATGTTTCTGAGATTGTGTGATGCCTATCGTATAATCATGCCCACGGATACTTGAGGTGACAATGGAGTATCTAGGTGACATTAGGGTTTTGGTTGATTTGTGTCTTAAAGTGTTATTCTAGTACGAACTCTGTGATAGATTGAACGTTACTATGGACTCTTGAATAGATCGATCAGAAAGAATAACTTTGAGGTGGATTCGTACCCTACCATAATCTCTTCATTTGTTTTCCGCTATTAGTGACTTTGGAGTGACTCTTTGTTGCATGTTGAGGGCTAGTAATATGATCCAATTATGTTATCCTTGTTTAGAGAAATTGCACTAGTGAAAGTATGAACCCTAGGCCTTGCCTACTATCATTGCAACACCATTTATGCTCACGTTTACCACTTGCTACCTTGCTGTTTTTATGTTTTCTTATTACAAAAACCTATATCTACCATCCATATTGCACGTGTATCACCATCTCTTCACCGAACTAGTGCACCTATACAATTTACCATTGTATTGGGTGTGTTGGGGACACAAGAGACTCTTTGTTATTTTGTTGTAGGGTTGTTTGAGAGAGACCATCTTCATCCTATGCCTCCCACGGATTGATACACCTTAGGTCATCCACTTGAGGGAAATTTGCTACTGTCCTACAAACCTCTGCACTTGGAGGCCCAACAACGTCTACAAGAAGAAGGGTGCGTAGTAGACATCAACCTCGAGTTGATCCATCCAATTTATCTGGCTTTACATGTGAATCTCCTCATTCTTCTGATGAGTCATTGACTCCAACTATAAATTATTCAAAAATCAGAATGGTTGAGTATTTGCTAGATATGTTGGAACTAACTGTAGGAATGGTCCCCCTATGAAGAAAATCTGGGTCCCTAAGAGGCACCTTGAAAATCTTCAAGTGAATGTCCTCATGACACCTCGTGCGAGGACTAGGAACCCCAGATCCAATTCTTCATATGGATCAAAATCTTCAGATGGAGTAAAATCCTCATACGGACCAAATTCCTCATATGGATCCAATTCCTCAAAAGGATCAAAGTCCTCATATGAATATCATCGTGCTAACAACTCTGTTTCACAGGGAAGAGCTAAGGGCTATGAATATGAGCATTATTCCTCTAACCATTATGTTCATAAGTCCTCGAAGAATTACTCTGCTTATTCATATGCTTATCCTAACTCCTCTTATGTGAAACAAAACGGGCTGGCGTCTATGCCACCTTTCTCGCATGGAGCTCGCGGAGTGATGAACTCTTTGCCACCCGTTCAGATGTGGGTGGTGAAGAAAAAGAACTAATCTCTTCTGCGGGGTCAGGTCTCCAGACGTGCTCAAACGCCTGAAGAATTTGCTGGAGACCTGAAAAATGCATGAAAGGACGCAGGCTAATCACGAAGAAATGAACTCTCATTTCTCACGTCCTCATACTGCTTTATCTATTGCATTGCTTGATGAAATTGATCTGATGATTTGATGTCATATTCTTCACTGATGAAGCATATGAGTTTGTAAGCTGCACTAATTCATCTGCAGGATGATCAACCCAAAGCCACTGAGTGGGTCCTCGATAGTGGATGTACAAATCACATGACTGGTGACAAGAATCTCTTGATGGATGCTCCCTTATCACCATCTCATCTGAAGCACATCATCTTCGCTAACAAAGGCAAAAGTCAGGTATTGGGTCTAGGTAAGGTTGCGATCACTAGGGATCGACACATGGACAAATTCATGCTTGTCAAGTCCTTAGGATACAACCTCATGTATGTCTCAATGCTTTGCGATCTGGATATGGTTGTTGCCTTTGGCAAACATCGTTGTGCTGTGATCATGGAATCTGACAACTCCATAATCTTCAAAGGCTTTAGGAGAGGAGACTTGTATATTGTTGATTTCTCTACAGGACCTCAACCAGCTATGTGTCTACTTGCAAAAGCTTCAGAAGCCTGGCTATGGCATCGACGACTTGGTCATGCAGGCATGAGGAATTTGCACACGCTTGCGAAGAAGAAGCATGCCATTGGCATTGAGAATGTCAAATTCCTCAAGGATCATTTATGTGGTGCCTGTGAAGCTGGAAAGATGACCAAGGCCAAGCATCCAGCGAAGACTATCATGACTACTACTCAACCATTTGAATTGCTTCACATGGATCTCTTCGGTCCTAATCATTATTCTGAAGTTTCAAATGATGCTTCTGAATATGGTTTTGTTATTGTTGATGATTACTCTCGATATACATGGGTACACATTCTTACTTACAAACATGAAGTGCAGGAAGTCTTCAAACAATTTTCCTCGAGGGCTTCAACCAACTTTGGTGTGAAGATCAAGCACATCAGAAGTGACAATGGAACTGAGTTCAAGAACTCTGGTCTCGATGACTATCTTGATGAACTTGGTATTACTCATGAGCTATCTGCTCCTTATACTCCTCAGCAGAATGGCGCCGTGGAGCGCAAGAACATGACTCTTGCTGAGATGGCTCGCACTATGCTTGATGAATACAAAATGCCTCGTCGTTTCTGGATTGATGCAATTGATACTGCGTGCCACATCATCAATAGAGTATATCTTCACAAATTCTTCAAGAAGACTGCCTAGGAACTCCTCACTGACAAGAAACCCAATGTGAGTTATTTCAAAGTCTTCGGTTCTAAATGTTGGATTAGAAATCCTCATCACAACTCAAAAATTGCACCGAAAGCACATGAAGGGTTTATGCTTGGTTACGAAAAGGACTCGCACACCTACAGAGTCTTCAACAACGTTCTTCACAAGGTTGTTGAAACTGTAGATGTGCGGTTCGATGAAACTAACGGCTCGCAAAGAGAGCACCTACCTACTGTGATAGATGAAACAACACCTAAGGAAACTATCAAATTCAAGGCTACTCAGGATGTCATTCCTACCGAAGAATCTGCTGAAGAATTTATTCCAGAATCTGAATAACGTCGAGCTGATGCACCTGAGGAAAATGCTGAAGAAAATGGCGCTGAAGAAAATGTTGATCAAATTCCTCGACGACAACCAGCTCATCCTCACGTTGCAAAAGAAGTGCAGATGTAGAAAATCATCAGCGACATCAATATACCAGGTCCTCTCACACGCTCAAAAGCTTCACATTTATCTAACTTTTGTGGGCACTTTGCTTTTGTCTCTATCACAGAGCCCACTAAGGTAGATGAAGCATTTCTGGAGCCTAAATGGATTCAAGCTATGCAAGAAGAATTACATCAGTTCGAGCTCAACAACATCTGGGAACTGGTCAAACGTCCAGATCCTCGCAAGCATAATATCATTGGCACAAAGTGGATCTACCGCAACAAGCAAGATGAAATGGCCTTGTGGTAAGGAATAAGGCACGGCTTGTAGCTCAAGGCTACACGCAGGTTGAAGGGATTGATTTCGATGAAACTTTTGCACCTGTTGCTAGACTTGAGGCTATTCGCATATTACTTGCTTATGCTAATCATCATGATATCATTCTCTATCAAATGGATGTGAAAAGTGCATTCCTCAATGGTAAGCTTGAGGAAGAAGCAGGCCCCTCGGGCTTGGTATGATACTTTGAAGGAATTCCTCATGAAGAAAGGCTTCAAACCCGGTTCACTTGATACTACTCTTTTCACTAAATCTTATGATGGTGAATTATCTGTGTGCCAAATATATGTTGATGATATTATCTTTGGCTGTACTGACCAACTCTATAGTGATGAATTTGCCTATATGATGAGTGAAGAATATCAAATGTCTATGATGGGAGAGTTAAAATTCTTCTTAGGTCTTCAAATTCGTCAACAACGCAATGGCATATTCATATCACAGGAGAAATACCTCAAGGATGTATTGAGGAAATTCGGCATGCACGATTGCAAAGGCGTCAAAATCCATATGCCCACAAATGCCCATCTATGCACTGATGAAAATGGTATTGACTCCGATCATAAGTTATACTGCTCCATGATAGGTTATTTATTGTACTTATGTGCATCTAGGCCAGATATAATGCTTAGTGTTTGCATGTATGCCCGATTTCAAGCTGCACCGAAGGAATCACACCATAAGGCTATGAAACATATTCTTCGATATCTAGCTCACACACCAACACTTGGTTTATGGTACCCCAAGGGCTCTGCTTTTGATCTCAGTGGATATTTAGACTCTGACTATGCTGGTGATCGTGTGGATCGCAAATCAACATCTGGTACATGTCATTTCCTTGGAAGATCTTTGGTATGTTGGTCCTCGAAGAAACAGAACTGCGTATCACTGTCTACCTCCGAAGCTGAGTATATTGCTGCTGGCTCTTGCTGTGCTCAATTGTTATGGATGAAGCAAACTCTCAAGGACTATGGCATCAATGTGAAGAATGTGCCTCTCTTCTGTGACAATGAGAGTTCCATCTAGATTGCTCACAACCCAGTTCAGCACTCGAAGACAAAGCACATTCAGATTTGTCATCATTTTCTTCGTGATCATGTGTTGAAGGGCGACATTTCTATTGAACATGTGAAGACTGAAGAACAGCTAGGCGATATCTTCACAAAGCCCTTGGATGAGAAGAGATTTAGCAAGTTGCGGTGTGAGCTAAATATCTTAGAATCTTCGAATGTTCTTTGAATTGGACACTCATCCTAACACTTATGCAATATTGATGACTTAGATGTGCAACACATGAAGAATTGTTTTTCTTCAATCAATGAAGAATAACGATCTAAGTGTGAAGAAATTAATGAAGAATTTGATTCTCAGAACCCTACGACAATTGTACGCGGTGTCTGAAATCATCATTCTTATACGGTGGGTCACGCCACCACAAAAGTTGAAAATCTTCAATTTGAGTTTTTTTGAAATTCCTCACTTGTTCATATTCTTCAACTTTGCATTGTCTTCACTGTTTCCGTCTCTGTTCCTCATTGTCTATATATATATATATATATATATATATATATATATGAGTTTACGTCCTCTACAGCATTCACTTATTGCTATTTCTTCACGTTGCTTTTTCTGCTAAGTGAATGTGATCGGACCCTTCCCCCTCTATGCTAAACTCAACCCATTCCATTCACAAATTCTTCATATGCATTCTATTTGATACTTGTTCAAAATCTTCACCGTGTCCTTGTGAGCTGAAGAAATTGCGAACGCAACGTTAAAACTTATCATTTCCAAAAATTTCGGTTTTGCTGCTCAAATCGTTCCGCATCCCACGACAATACTTATCTATTTACCCATGATCTCACACGATCTCCACTACACAGTACGTGGGTGACACATGTCGTGCGAATGAGAAGGGTCAGGGGCACGTTTGTCCAAATTCTTCGGGTGAACGGTTTTTCATCTCAGCTATAAATACCCCTCCCCTTCCCTCACTTCATTTTTTACTCCGCTCGTTCTCACTCTCCCGCTCGAGCTTCTCCAACCCTAGCACCGCCGCTACTCCATCGTCGCCGGTGAGGAAGAGCTTCACTACCTTGACCTCGTCGCCGTCGTACTCGCGCCGGCCGCGGATTTCTTCACTCCGCCGCCACCGTAGCTGTCTTCCTCTGCCAAGTTAGGGCGTGGAAGATCCGCACAGACGAACTTCACTTCTCCATCTCTTAGTTCGTCGTGTTCTTCATCCAGGGTAATAAAAAGTTACTTTTACTACCCTCTTTGATTCGAATGTTTTCTTCAAAATTTTCAAAAGGTGTTTTCTTCTTCAAATCTTCACACACTAAACACCTCACATATCATCTGTTCTTGATTTGATTTCTCTAAGCTATGTTTTTCTTCAAGATTCCTCAATTGTGTGGATTTTCAATCTACACAACTCTGGAACCTAAGACAAAGAACGCTTAGTCAAATTCTTCAAGACTCATCTGGTCAAATTCCTCAAACTTGTTCTTTTTACAAAACCTTCTGAGAACACATATGACCTCTCCAAATTCCTCGCAACTATACTCTGTTCACAGGTACTCATGTCCGCTGCTGAATCACTAGGTTCTCATCAACTTAACTCATTTGCAGCGTTCCTCGAAGAAAAGTTGCACACTTCTTCAGAAAATTCAATTGTTCAAATTCCTCGTCTGAAGAAAATGGTTGATAGAAAGAAGCCACATAAAGGAGGAAAGAGGCCTGAGGTCAATACTGCTTTTGAAATACCTGAAGACATGTATGCTGACTATTGCACTCCTGATGAGGCAAAGTTCGGAAAAGAGGATAAGAATCAGCGCAAAGTGCGCATACAAAGAATATGGAGGAGATGGGCAAGAGAGTGGAGGGAGTACAGATATGTGACTCCAAAATATATGAAGAAATTCGCACTCAATCCTCCCTGCCCAAGACCTCCATTGGCACATGGCCAAGTTGCTGATCCCACTAACCTCAAGCGTGGTGAGGATTTTCCTGAAGCGTGGGCTAAGCGCCAGGCCAAGTTGGCCAAACAAGCAAAAGAAGCAATGAGGAAATTCAATGAAAACTCTACAACTACTGCTGCCTCTGCTGAGGCCTCTACTTCCAAGCCTAAGAAGGCCATGGCTAAGAATCATGTTCACAAGCCAAGTGCTTCTTCCTCAGCAATGCCCTCACGGCCAGATTCTTGAAAGCCCTCACGGCAAATTCCTCAGACTGCTCCTGCTCCTCCAAAGTCCTCAGCTCCTGCGCAAAAGTCTTCAGATGCTACAACAAAGTCATCTGCTCCAGTGCATCTTGCCACATGTCAAAGGACTGCGGGCATATCCATTGCCTTAGGAGCCTCTGCAAGCTCCTCAGCTGCCCCAAGTTCTTCGGCGATACCAAGTTCCTCAGCTGGTCCCTCGTTGCTGAAGAAAAAGACAACTCCTGGACGAGGCTCTCGCCCAAGTCCTCATAAGAAACAAGTTGCTTTCTAAGTGTCGTCTGATGACGAAGCTGATGATGAAGAACTAGTTCAAATCATTAGAGACAGGCAAGAAAGGGCCGCTAGAGCCAAAGGAAGCGAAGTACCACTGCTTTTGGATCCAAAAGTGATCCTTGATTTCATTGATCTCTGGCGTAAGGACCCCAACACTCCTATGCCTGACTTCAACTTGACTCCTGGCCAAAGTCATATGTTGATCGCCTTCATAGGCGAAGAAAAATGGAAGTTTGGAAGGGCCAGGCAAACAAAGAAAGCGCAGTACAAGAAGGAGCGCTTCCTGAAAAAAAATGTTGTCAACATGACAACTGAAGAACTTGTAAAGCTTCAGGGTGAAATCAAAACCATCAGTGATGAATTTGAAGCATATCACGCTGACTGGATGGGCGCCAAAGTCAGATTCGTGAATTTGACTAAAGGTTTTTCTTCACGTGATGCTCGTCAAATGCACATTGAAATTCCTCAGGCTGAAGCATCTGCTCAGTCTGCTGAAGGACATGCCTGCACTGCTGAAGAACATCAGGATGCTGAAGAAAATCCCAGGGCTGATGACCCCACTCCAGCCGCTGAAGAAATTGCCAGGGCAACCTCTAGTGTTGCGCATGTAGAAAATGTCAGGCCAGCTGAAGCTTCAAAGGTTGTGCCTGAAGAACGTGAAGAAGTCAGGACAACTCCATCAGTTGTGCCTGAAGAAATTGAACCAAATTCCTCTGCTGCTCCTGCGCCTACACCAACTCCTAACCTTCCATCTGCATCAGATGTGAAGAAGGCAAAGGCTACACGGCGTGCAGCTGTGAAGAAAAGGAAGGCATCAGCTTCATCAGATTCTTCAGGCTGAAGCATCTGCCTCTCATTCCTCCCACTGAAGCAGCACGTTGCATGTATGAAGAAACTGAACTCACTGATCATGACATGCAAGTGCTTATGAAGCCTTTGAAGCCTGGTCAAGCCCCATGGACCAAATTCCTCGTGAAGGAATTGATGTTTCTACCACGAACTGTCTATCGCATTCTGACGAAGACATTGAGTCCAATCAAGGGCCACGACTTGAATGATGAAGAAGTCGTTGGCATCATGAAGAATCTGCTATTCAACATCATCCATGGCATTCTCGTCAACTTCCATGATTTCTTTATGAGGACAATGGCAAATGTTGCACTGTCCCCTTTCAACCTGAAGCCTTATGCTCCATGGATTATGAGATTCATCAGGACAAGGTCTTCAGTGAATTACAAAGCTGACACTCTCAATCATTGCAGCTACTTGCCCCCAATTGAAGTCCTCAAACGGACATTTTCCTCAGCTGATGACAAGGGCAAGGCCACTGCTGTTTTTTATGAAGGCACTCGTCCATTGGATGGTCAGTTTCGCAAAGCTGCATCTTATTCCACCAATGATGACTCTGCCACTCATGACTCTGCCGCCAATGCTCCCAAGCAAAATCCTCAAGGCACAGCTCCCAAGGTGATGACTGATCGTGAGCTTCTCCTCAGTCTTCATCAGAAGGTTGATCACAACCACAAATGGGTCAAGCGTCAGTTTGGTTCAATTCTTCACAACATGACCTCTACACATAATGCAGTGAAGAAAACCCATTACTACCTTCATGAAACCCTCAACCGCACCTGGGTTGTTCTGTCTCATCTCTATGGCGAAGAAGATCTGAAGAAAATGGGTCTCAAGGATGACTTTGACTGGTCTGCTCCTCCTCCGAAGAAATACAAGAAGGTCAAGGTTCCTCCCTTGGTGGCTAGCTCCTATTCTTCATCACGTGAAACCGACGAGTATGAATACTTGGACGACACTGCGGCAGGCCCTACTTCAACCATCGACCCCAACAATGCTGGCGCTCCTTCATCATCTTGAGATTCTTCAGGGGCGTTAGTCCTCAGTTTCGATCCTTTTGGTCATTCGATGACAAAGGAGGAGAAATTTGAGTTAGTCTTCAAGCGGGTCTATATATATGTGCGTTTTTTTTTGCTAAGTTACAACTTTCGTTCTTCTGATGACTTTGTGGATCGAGTTGTAAACTTAAACTCTATGGTGACCTGATACTTTTGTTGTGGTGTTTCTGCATGCTTATTCCTTATTAATGTTATGCACGCATGCTGAATTAGATCAGTCACCATATTTCATCATGCATTTCAAATTCTTCATATTATATGTCAAATGGGTGTATGAATTACAAGATATAGGGGGAGATGTCTATGATTCTACTCTTCAAGTGTGCATTGCTTCAAAAGCAAATTCTTCACTATGCACATCTTCACGGGGAGTTCTTCTATATCTTGCAATCAAATTCCTCAATGTCAGTATTTACACTTCATATGTTTATCCCCGTTGAAAACTTAACCTATATTGTCATCAATCACCAAAAAGGGGGAGATTGTAAGTGCATCTAGTGCCCCTTAGTGATTTTGGTGTATTGAAGACTTATAGGTTAAGGGACTAATGTGTTATGAGTGTACACAGGTCTATAAGTCTATGAGGAGTTTGATATTTACAGAGAAAGTCGACCCCTAAAAATGAAGTTCTTCGACTGAAGACTTTGGATATCTGACGACTTTTTGAAGACTTTGAAAGTGAAGAAATTGGTGTGACCTTGAAGACTTGGTATTCATTTGTTGAACATGAAGTGTGAAGACTTTTGTTTTCGTAGTTTCATTTTCTCTTTCTTGAGTCATAGGAAACACCGTACTGTTAAAGGGGGTCGAGGAAATACTAAGGAAAAATTTCCATGTGATGCTCAACTCAAAATCCTACACCTACCAATCCCTTCGAGTGAAGCCATTGGAAATCTCATACAGTTCAGTCATATTCTTCAGTGACAGAGACGAAGTTCTTCTGGTCTCTGAGGAATTTGTTCTGACTGAGGAGTTAGGAATTCGCCAGGGCGGATTGCCTACACAGTGAGGAACATGATAACCTTGAGGAATTTGATACTCAAATTTCCGACCGTTGTTGTGCTATGCACCGGCTGTCCCAAAATATCTACCCACCTAACGGTCATATCATTAAAGGGCATTTATGTCTTATCATGTCGGGTTGCTCCCTAGGCTATAAATAGCCGCCCCCTACAACCACTAGTTGGTTGGCTGCTCCGAGAGAAACTGACACTTGTCATAAGAGCAACCCATCCTCCGAGGACTTTGAGCGAAAATCATCAAGTGAGGAAAAACCCAAAACCAAACCCAAAACACCTACAAACCCAAAAGTGATTGAGAATCACTGAAGAGATTGATCCTACGTGGATCCGACGCTTGTTACCTTTGGAGACTGTGCTTCTTCCAGACGGTTAGGCGTCATGGTCTAGAGCATCCAAGAGGAATTGTGGATCGCCGAGTGACCGAGTCTGTGAAGGTTCGGAAGTCACCTGAAGACTTACCACGAGTGATTGGGCGAGGTCTGTGTGACCTTAGCTCAAGGGGAATACGGTGAGGACTTGGTGTCTTGGACTGTGTGTCCAGGACTGGGTGTCCGGGACTGTGTGTCCTCAGGTTTAAATACCTAGCCGCCCTAACTAGATGTACAACTGAGACAGCAGTTGAAACTGGTCTAACAAATCATTGTCTCCACCAAGCTTACTGGTTCTATTTCCTCAACTCTTTAATTTCCTCATATCTGTGTTGTGTGCTTGTTCATATCTGTTTGAAGACTTTGACTGAAGACTTTCTCAATTTCCTCAGTTCATTTTCTTCAGTCTGTTTGTTTTCATCCTGTGCTATCTTGTGATTACGCTTTCTGTACTCTGTGTTTGTCTTCATATCTTCATGATGACCATGCTTGTTGTCAGGCCCAAGATGTGATTCTATCCCGATCACGTGACACTTATGTGATTGGGGCACAACCGCATTTCGGGCGCTTAGCAAGATGGATATCATTACATCATACCATTACATACATACATGGGGGATACAACAATACATACAAGTCACATGAATACAACAACATCAATACAAGTATCCGACTATGGATACAAACAAGAAAAGCACAATGACATACATCTGCTATCCCAGGCTGCCGACCCGGAACCTAACCCAAGACTGAAGAAGAAGAAGAAGAAGAAGAAGAAGAAGAAGAAAGAACTCCGACACAACGATCAACACTCTCATGTCAAGACATCGGAAACCTGCACCTGCAACTGTTGTTGTAGTATCTGTGAGCCACGAGGACTCAGCAGTCCCATAACCATGGGTAACAAGACTATCAAAGCTTAATAGGTAGGAAGAGGTAAAGTGGTGAGGTTGCAGCAGCGGCTAAGCAAATATATGGTGGCTAACTTACGAGTACAAGAATAAGATGAGCATCTACGCAAACGGTCGTAACTAGTAGTGATCGCTAAAGATCCTGAACTGCATACGAATCAAACATAACCCCACCGTGTTCTCTTCTCAAAGTAAAAAGAGACGGTCACGGTTACTCACATAGTTGTGTGTTTTACTTCGGATCCTCTGTCAAGTTTTCTACAACCGGACATTAACAAATTCCAATCTGTCACATAACCGCGGGCACGACTTTCGGAAAATCATAACCCTGCAGGGGTGTCCCAACTTAGCCCATCACAAGCTCTCACGATCAGCTGAAGTGATAAATATAATATCATCACCCCTTATCTTAGGGAAATCCGATCAGGCTCGGCATCCCGGTGCACAAGACATTTCGACAATGGTAAAACAAGTCCAGCAAGACCTCCTGGCGTGCCGACACCCTGATAGTAGCCGCGCGTATCTCGTCTCAGGCCACGACCGGATGAGCAATACGTATAGTAACCGAAGACCCCAGATAACTGGGTGGCACCGCAAGTGGCTCTAGTTTGGGACCAACACCATCAGCACTGGCCCCCCTGCTATGTAGAAAGAATCCTCGGGTAGCGCTAACTCCCTATGCAATTTAATTAATTAGTTAAGTTCTTATTATGAGCAACTTAAAACCAATGCTGGGCCTTGCTGGAGGAGTTTTATTCAAAGAAGAAGTGTCAAGGGGTCCCCATATACCCAACCGTGTAAGGAACGCGAAATCAAGGAACATAATGCCGGTTTATCGGCGCCTAAGGTGGCATGAGTGGAACAAAACACCGAGCAAAAGGCCAAGCCTTCCACCCATGCCCAGTATATAGGTGTGATAATAATAATAATAGATATTGTGATATTCCAACCACAAGTTCCCTCCTCGAACGATCTTCATCTTCACCTGCAACTAACAATGCTATAAGAGGGGCTGAGCAAGCGGGTAACATAGCCAAACAATGGTTTTGCTAGGAAGGTTTCAAAGGTTAGAGGTTTCATGGCAACAAGGAGAGGCTGACAATAATGATGGGTAGCGCAACATATAACGATAGCATCGAGACAACTAAGCAATGGCAATGATAGTAAAGGTATCCAAGGGTATGGTCATCTTGCCTGAGATCCCGCAAGGAAGAAGAACGGATCCATGAAGAATACGGAGAATAAGCCTTGAAGAAAAACCACGAGTAGACGAACGAATCCTCACGAACGCAACGGAACAAGCACTAACGAGAAGAAGCAAGCAATACGGTAAAAACACAACACAAGATCATTACAATATGCTCAACCAAGTAGGATGCACGACAAGTCTACATATGATGCACAACAAGTCTATACAGGAAGCAAAACATGGCAAGGTAGGAAGCACAGAAAAACAACACAAGTCTATATGATGCAATACATGGCAAGGTATGATGCATGACAAGTCTATACAGGAAGCACAACAAGTCTATACAGGAAGCACAACATGGCAAGGTAGGAAGCACAGAAAAAAAACACAAGTCTATATGATGCAATACATGGCAAGGTATGATGCATGACAAGTCTATACAGGAAGCAATACATGGCAAGGTAGGAAGCACATAAAAACAACACAATCTATATATGATGCAATACATGGCAAGGTATGATGCATGAAAAGTCTACACATGAAGCATTACAAGGCAAGGTAGGAAGCATAGAAAATAACACAAGTCTATATGATGCAATACATGTCAAGGTATGATGCATGACAAGTCTACACAGGAAGCATTACATGGCAAGGTAGGAAGCACAGAGAAACAACACAAGAAACACGACAATAAGCTCAAGCAAGTATGATGCAAGACAAGTATATCTATGATGCAAAACAAGTTAAGCATGGCAACAGTGCAAGATGCAACCAAAAGATATTATGCAAAACAAGTTAAGCATGGCAACGGTGCAAGATGCAACCAAACATCAAGCAAACTCACTCCAAACATGAAAACAATATGATATTATGATTCTCCATGCAAAATCACACAAGTTTCATATAAGGAACACTCAAAACGGAGCAACGGGCTAAAAGATACACATGAAACAAGATATAACAACAAGCTGAAATTAACAGCCACATAGCAACTTTGGAGCAATGAATATATACTCTACAGCACTCAAACATGGTGAAAAGAAGCATGGACATGAAGTAGACATATCCTACAGCAAACAACTCCATTGGAGCATCTCCATAGGAGGCATGGATCAATAGCAACAAGCTACAACATTTTGATCATGACACTAAAAACCTGACAGCAATATTTTATAGCAACTTGGGAGCAAGAATTAAATAAGCTACAACAAGTCAAATGAGCAAGTGAGGACATGGATGTATAGACAACAACATATACAACAAGGAATGATCAATGTCCACCCCAAAACTAACATGGATTTGCCTAGGGCATCAAGCAAACATAGCATCAGGATATTAGAGATTCCAGACTTAGTGAAATTTCACTAAGTGTTAAAACAGCAACAGCAACATGGCAAGTTTACAAGCATGTTTAAGTCACCTCAAAGCATATCATGGCAAATGGTTTGCACCATGGCAAAGAACACATCATGGAGATTCCAAAACACCTAGGCATGTGACATGGGGACAAACACATCAATAGCAACGAGCTCCTCAACTAGGCATCTCGTAACAAGTTTCAGAACATAACAGCCAAATGCACTTTTGCAACAGGGATAAACATGGCAATATGAACTCTAACATGCATGCTAAAGCAAACAACATGTAGAGAATCTCATGATGACCATTTTGACATATCATTTGCATCATTTGGATAAACATGCACCAAGTTATCATATCTCAAACATGGCAACAAAATAACAAGTAGCACACTTGCAACAGATATTAGAGCATCTAGATGAACTCAAATGAGCATGGCACAATGGAACAAAGTGTAGTACACATCACCACGATCATTTTGACATCGCATACACTCAATTTGGATAAGTACACACAAAGTTATCACTATGCAAAGTATGCAACAAAATTACACAGAAAATGACTTAGTAGATTTTTGATACTAGGAAAAAAACACAACAGAGCGGCGATGAATAGTAAAACATGCACAGGCGAGGGGAACAGGTGGGCTCTCACCATGGGCCTGGCCCATTAGGACGATGGAGAGGCAGGCCGAGACAAGCGGGAGGGAGTTGGGGCCCGCGGATGGGCCTGGCCCATGACGATGCGGAGGCCGGTCCAGGTGGGCGAGCGAGGCGAGCGGAGAGGCTCCCCTCCCGAGCGGAAGAGGCTGGCGGCGGAGGGCCTTGACGGCGACGGGACGGTTCCCCGGCGAGGAGAGGACGGCGAGGCGCTAGATCGGGGCGGGAACGGGCCGGACTTCCCAGATCCGGCGGCGGGAAGGCCGGATCGGGCGACAGCCGGTGACGAACGGTGGGCGACGGGCGGAGGCAGGCGGCTGGAGGCCGGCGGAGGCGAGGTCCGGTGAGGCCTCGTCGGCGGCGGGGCTGGCGCGGAGGAACCGGGCGACGGGAGGGCAGGGAGTGGCGGCGGCGGGCGAGCCAGGCTCGGCGGCGGCGGGGTACGGGCCCGCGCGTGTCCGAGATGGGCTCGGCGGGCCGACGCGGTGGAGAGGAAGCTGGGGCGACGTGGAACGCAGCGATTGGCTGGAGGGTGGCGCGCGGACATGTCCGGGCGTCTCGGACGCGTCCGGTGGCGGCGGGGAAGGCTAGGCTGGGGTTTGCACCGCAAAAATGGAGGGGGAGGCTGTGTGAAAGGGGTGTTGGGCCAAAAGAGAAGAGGCTTCCAGCGGTTAACACGGTTAACCGTTGGGCTATCAAACGAACTCCGAACTCGACGAAACTTGACAGACGGTCTACCTATGCTATAATAAGACCACACGCCAAGTTTCAACCCATTCCGAGAACGTTTTTTGGCCACTCACAAAATAAATATTCGGAGGCGCCGCGGGCGCGTGCAAGTGTGTCTGGGCTCAGAACGGACAACGGAAAGGATGAGGGGACTCGGGCGGATGCAAGTTTTGAAAACATGCTGATGCAACACATATGATGACATGGCAAGATGCAACACGCAAGAAGATGACAAGGCACTGACAACGAATAACTGGCTGACAACTGGGGCACCGGTCTCGGGGTGTCACAACACTCCCCTACTAACAAGAGATCTCGTCCCGAGATCTTAGGAACGAGACGGAAGGGAAAAAGGAAGAACAAAGTTCTTCGAGGACAAAAGAGTGAAACCAAAGAACGTTGAGAGGTTGAGCCACCTGAAAAGAAGAATGCAACGGAGAAGAACGGAGTTGCAAGGACTTCGTTAGACAAGAGGAAGAAGGAATACGACGAGAACCGAAAGGTTGAAGGAATAAGGCTGAATTCGAAACCACTCCGGTTAATAAGAGATAGGAAAGAATCTCCACGAAGGAATTCGGGCAGCACTCCGGCTGAAACTGAAAGAAATAGCACACCGGTTGAACATGATTGGAATATGACAAGAATCTGAGAAGGTGGAACGGAAAGATGACGAAATGAACAAGACAATGCCTTCGGAAGAATTGAAAGAACGGAATTAAAAGAATGGAGAAGAAGATGACAACTTCCATCATGAATGAATTTAAAAGAGCATCCTCAAGGAAGGACTTGAATGGAGTTGTTGATAAAATCAACAACAAAAGAATAGGCTTGTTATGGACTTATTTAAACATCTCAAAACTTGAGGTGAATTATGCCACGACCAAAAGATGGAATAATTAAGATGAAGGAAGAAATGCAAAACTCCACTTCAAAAGAATAGGAGAATTATTTGCGCTCGAGAGGCAAGAATAAGAATGCTTGAGCTTGAACCAAAAGAATTTGATGAACACTATAAGAATGAATTAAATGATGAAGAACCACCATGAGGAACTCCGGTACGAAGGATGATGATATAGAAATGACGAACGAAAAGAATAAGATTAAAGCCTTACGATGATTAGTCGGGGTTCCGACAAGATAGCCGAGAAAAACTTGAACTCCGGAAAAGAAAAGATAAAACACTTGGAACTAGAATTTATTCATGAAGAATAAACTCCGAAGGAAGGGATTAATCAACTTGATGGAAAAGAATAAGAATTATGTTATGCTTATCCTCCACCAATTAAATTGATGAGAAGCAATGGATTCGCATACTACTTATTCTCGTTGAAATGATTAAAGAGGGATATATCGCGAACTTGCGAAAATCTTCATGAAACACCGGTAAGATGGGAATAAATTGAATGGATTGATATGATAACACCGGAAAAGAACTGTTGAGCGAACCACCGTAAAGAATTAAAATTGAGTGATGAAAGAGAATGAATCACTGTAAGGAATTGAAATTGAGTGAATACAATGAATCGCCGGAAAGAATAAAGCACTTGGGGAATTTAGAATGACGAGAACGAAGAGATTGTGAACGATTAAAGAATGCTTGAACAAGCACCGGAAGAATATGAGACGAACGAAGAGGCATCAATGAAGAATATTTTGAGGACGAAGTTGAAAACTGAGAACGAAGAAATCTTCTGAAATGATGCCTTCGAAGGAACACAAAGAAAAGAATTCAATAAATACTACGGATGAAGAAAACAAGAAAGATTGAACCAACGATGAAAAGAATTGAAAGCGATGTTGGAGAAGGCATATGACTGATGGGATCCATACTTATGTCACACTTGAAAAGAATTTGGAACACTCCGGGAAATTAGAGGAGTCAGGTAAGATCCTGGGAAAAGACCTGTGGGTTATGAGCCCACCGAAGAGAAAACACCGTTGAGAATTGATTGACAATAGGAGATAATGCACCAGAAATGATTCAACGATTCGAGTGAGGTGACGACCTCGAATTAATTAGAACACAGACGAATCTCCTGAGGTTTCTTCAGAACACAGTAATAATTGAATGGTGAGAGACGAACGAGCAAGGGGAAACAATTGAGCCGAGGTAAAAGAATAAGATCAACAACGAAAACTTGAATTGATTGCACCAGAAAAGAAGAAGAGGTGAAGAATATCAAATCGAGAGGAGAATTCACCGGAGAATAAAGGAGATAAATGATGACGAACTGGACGAGAATTCACCAGTTGAAATAACTGAGGAAAGGAATACAAAGACTTCACATGAGTAGGATGGATACTCGATTAAGGACTCTGGCTCCGAGAAGAAAAAGGGTGGGCGGGTGGGAAAATAAAAACAACAACGGACGGGGAAACAACATCGGTTAAAGAACTGAGGTTGCACTTGCAAAGAAGAAGAGGGTTGAATCCACTTGACGAGAGATGCACCAGATGAAAGAACTGACAACGCAATGAACGAAAAAAACTAACCACTTCAGATCCTAAAAAAAATTGAAGGGGAAGAGGAGTAATTCAAAACACCTACGTCAAGATTCCTCACAAGAGCGACGAAGGGCCATGGGAGTAAAAAGAATTCCTACTCTCCGATATAACTAGACTCCGAAAAAGTTTTCTGCTAGACTCGACAACGGCCAGACTACGATCAATCCAGGGGGCTTCTATGGTCGGTCGACGCTCTGATACCAACTTGTCAGGCCCAAGATGCGATTCTATCCCGATCACGTGACACTTACGTGATTGGGGCACAACCGCATTTCGGGCGCTTAGCAAGATGGATATCATTACATCATACCATTACATACATAAATGGGGGATACAACAATACATACAAGTCACATGAATACAACAACATCAATACAAGTATCCGACTACGGATACAAACAAGAAAAGCACAATGACATCCATCTGCTATCCCAGGCTGCCGACCCGGAACCTAACCCAAGACTGAAGAAGAATAAGAAGAAAGAACTCCAACACAACGATCAACGCTCTCACGTCAAGACATCGGAAACCTGCACCTGCAACTGTTGTTGTAGTATCTGTGAGCCACGAGGACTCAGCAATCCCATAACCATGGGTAACAAGACTATCAAAGCTTAATAGGTAGGAAGAGGTAAAGTGGTGAGGTTGCAGCAGCGGCTAAGCAAATATATGGTGGCTAACTTACGAGTACAAGAATAAGATGAGCATCTACGCAAACGGTCGTAACTAGTAGTGATCGCTAAAGATCCTGAACTACATACGAGTCAAACATAACCCCACCGTGTTCTCTTCTCAAAGTGAAAAGAGACAGTCACGGTTACTCACACAGTTGTGTGTTTTACTTCGTATCCTCTGTCAAGTTTTCTACAACCGGACATTAACAAATTCCAATCTGCCACATAACCGCGGGCACGGCTTTCGAAAGATCATAACCCTGCAGGGGTGTCCCAACTTAGCCCATCACAAGCTCTCACGATCAGCTGAAGTGATAAATACAATATCATCACCCCTTATCTTAGGGAAATCCGATCAGGCTCGGCATCCCGGTGCACAAGACATTTCGACAATGGTAAAACAAGTCCAGCAAGACCTCCCGGCGTGCCGACACCCTGATAGTAGCCGCGCGTATCTCGTCTCAGGCCACGACCGGATGAGCAATACGTATAGTAACCGAAGACCCCAGATAACTAGGTGGCACCGCAAGTGGCTCTAGTTTGGGACCAACACCATCAGCACTGGCCCCCCGTGCTATGTAGAAAGAATCCTCGGGTAGCGCTAACTCCCTATGCAATTAAATTAATTAATTAAGTTGTTATTATGAGCAAATTAAAACCAATGTTGGGCCTTGCTGGAGGAGTTTTATTCAAAGACGAAGTGTCAAGGGGTCCCCATATACCCAACCGTGTAAGGAACGCAAAATCAAGGAACATAATGCCGGTTTATCGGCGCCTAAGGTGGCATGAGTGGAACAAAACACCGAGCAAAAGGACAAGCCTTCCACCCATGCCCAGTATATAGGTGTGTTAATAATAATAATAGACATTGTGATATTCCAACCACAAGTTCCCTCCTGGAACGATCTTCATCTTCACCTGCAACTAACAATGCTATAAGAGGGGCTGAGCAAGCGGGTAACATAGCCAAACAATGGTTTTGCTAGGAAGGTTTCAAAGGTTAGAGGTTTCATGGCAACAAGGAGAGGCTGACAATAATGATGGGTAGCGCGACATATAACGATACCATCGAGACAACTAAGCAATGGCAATGATAGTAAAGGTATCCAAGGGTATGGTCATCTTGCCTGAGATCCCGCAAGGAAGAAGAACGGATCCATGAAGAAGACGGAGAAGAAGCCTTGAAGAAGAACCACGAGTAGACGAACGAATCCTCACGAACGCAACAGAACAAGCACTAACGAGAAGACGCAAGCAATACGGTAAACACACAACACAAGATCATTACAATATGCTCAACCAAGTAGGATGCACGACAAGTCTACATATGATGCACAGCAAGTCTATACAGGAAGCAAAACATGGCAAGGTAGGAAGCACAGAAAAACAACACAAGTCTATATGATGCAATACATGGCAAGGTATGATGCATGACAAGTCTATACAGGAAGCACAACAAGTCTATACAGGAAGCATAACATGGCAAGGTAGGAAGCACAGAAAAACAACACAAGTCTATATGATGCAATACATGGCAAGGTATGATGCA
>LR738711.1:754810411-754834983 GCA_902687465.1 Secale cereale
ACAGAAAAAAACAACACAAGTCTATATGATGCAATACATGGCAAGGTATGATGCATGACAAGTCTATACAGGAAGCAATACATGGCAAGGTAGGAAGCACGGAAAAACAACACAATCTATATATGATGCAATACATGGCAAGGTATGATGCATGACAAGTCTACACAGGAAGCATTACAAGGCAAGGTAGGAAGCACAGAAAACAACACAAGTCTATATGATGCAATACATGTCAAGGTATGATGCATGACAAGTCTACACAGGAAGCATTACATGGCAAGATAGGAAGCACAGGGAAACAACACAAGAAACATGACAATAAGCTCAAGCAAGTATGATGCAAGACAAGTATATCTATGATGCAAAACATGGCAAGGCAGGAAGCACTCAAAAACAACACAAGTCAACAAGTTTAAATGAGGCCGGAAACTACATATAACAAAACTCGGTAAGCCCTCATGTGCATAGTTTGAAATTAGTCCAGATCTGCACAAACCTTAATTTAAAGTTGTTAAACAGCAAGTTAGCATGCACCATCATGATCTACACGTAATTCTAGTCAAGTTACATACAAAGTTTGTTTAATTCGGAGCTACAGCCTAAAAGGTATGAGCAAAACAAGTTAAGCATGGCAACGGTGCAAGATGCAACCAAACATCAAGCAAACTCACTCCAAACATGAAAACAATATGATATTATGATTCTGCATGCAAAATCACACAAGTTTCATATAAGGAACACTCAAAACGGAGCAACGGGCTAAAAGATACACATGAAACAAGATATAACAACAAGGTGAAATTAACAGCCACATAGCAACTTTGGAGCAATGAATATATACTCTACAGCACTCAAACATGGTGAAAAGAAGCATGGACATGAAGTAGACATATCCTACAGCAAACAACTCCATTGGAGCATCTCCATAGGAGGCATGGATCAATAGCAACAAGCTACAACATTTTGATCATGACACTAAAAACCTGACAGCAATATTTTATAGCAACTTGGGAGCAAGAATTAAATAAGCTACAGCAAGTCAAATGAGCAAGTGAGGACATGGATGGATAGACAACAACATATACAACAAGGAATGATCAATGGCCACCCCAAAACTAACATGGATTTGCCTAGGGCATCAAGCAAACATAGCATCAGGATATTATAGATTCCAGACTTAGTGAAATTTCACAAAGTGTTAAAACAGCAACAGCAACATGGCAAGTTTACAAGCATGTTTAAGTCACCTCAAAGCATATCATGGCAAATGGTTTGCACCACAGCAAAGAACACATCATGGAGATTCCAAAACACCTAGGCATGTGACATGGGGACAAACACATCAATAGCAACGAGCTCCTCAACTAGGCATCTCGTAACAAGTTTCAGAACATAACAGCCAAATGCACTTTTGCAACAGGGATAAACATGGCAATATGAACTCTAACATGCATGCTAAAGCAAACAACATGTAGAGCATCTCATCATGAACATTTTGACATATCATTTGCATCATTTGGATAAACATGCACCAAGTTATCATATCTCAAACATGGCAACAAAATAACAAGTAGCAGCAGTTTATAACAAGTAGCACCCTTGCAACAGATATTAGAGCATCTAGATGAACTCAAATGAGCATGGCACAATGGAACAAAGTGTAGTACACATCACCATGATCATTTTGACATCTCATACACTCAATTTGGATAAGTACACACAAAGTTATCACTATGCAAAGTATGCAACAATATTACATAGAAAATGACTTAGAAGATTTTTGACACTAGGAAAAAAACACAACAGAGCGGCGATGAATAGTAAAACACGCACATGCGAGGGAACAGGTGGGCTCTCACCATGGGCCTGGCCCATTAGGACGATGGAGAGGCAGGCCAAGACAAGCGGGAGGGAGTTGGGCCCCGCGGATGGGTGATGGCTTCTCGCCCCTCGTTGGTTACCCCAAGTGGAAGGTTTCAGATGTAGTGTAGCGGTAGTTTTCCCTTGGCAAAGATACCAAGGATTGAATTCCCCTGAGACTCCAAGGTTTAACAAGAAGGTGTCAACTGCTAGCGGCGCAACTAGCGATCGACCAGACCTGCACACAGATACAAATAACTTTGCTCCCAACGAGTACAGAGAGGTTGTCAATCCCTCCGGCCTTGTCGTTTACAAAGGATCAAACGCAAGAGATAATAGTGATAGGTATAAATGCAACTAGTAAGTAAGAACTGAAAGTAAATAGCGGATGTGATCAGTGATGGTAATATGGACCGGGGTCCCATGATGTTCACTAGTGATGTCTCTCTCCCAAAAGACGATAAAACAGCTAAGCGAGATAAACAAATTACAGCTGGGCAATTGACAGGATTATGTGCGCAAACCAATGCTAACTATGCTGCAAGAAAGGTAGAGGCTCAAAAGCATGGGCGGTACGCCAAGGTAAGTAGACCGAAATCCATCTGCATCTACTACTAATTATCCACCTTGAGATATCTATCCAGAACATCTCGCTGGTATTAAGTTGCGAGTCCCACCCATAGTGTAAACTCAAAGCAACAGACAACTGCATTAAAAGAACTTTGCGTAAAGTAAACAATCCTTGCACCCGCGAGTACAAGCACCGTTGTTTTCCCCCTTGTGGCAACAGCACGTCCCCTAGACTCATGTTTCTGTCACTCAAGCTAGTCATCGAGGGGCATGAACCCACAATCAAGCATAACGTTCCCTCTTGGAGTTACTACCTACTACTTGGCCAAAGCAATAAACAGCAACGGAGAACATGCAAGAATTACTCAAGAACATAAATATAAAAGAGGTGAATCAAATATATTACTCAAACACAATCTGAACATAATCTCATAATCCATCGGATCCCAGCAAACTCATCATAGCAACAGCATAAGGATTACATATGTGCCTCGATCATGTAGGGCAGCTCACGAGGTCTAATCGGTGAAGAACAAAGAGGGGAGGAGAACACCACATAGCTACTGGTCATGGACCCATGGTCCAAGGGAGACTACTCACAACTCATCCGGGAGGCGTCCATGGTAGTGGAGAGGCTCCCGGTGGTGATCCTCCCCTCCGGCAGGGTGCCGGGAAGAGTTCTCCTGGTGCTCCCGATCTTGGAAGCGCGGCGGCGGCGGAACAGAGATGAGATCGCGAAAAAGGGTTCCGTCCTCGTGGGTTTCGGGACACGGTGTAAATATATGCCAAAGGGGGCGTCAGAGGAGGCATGGGGGGCCCAGGTGCCCTGGCGGCGCGGCCACGAGGGGGCGCGCCCTCTGGCTGCCTGGAGCCCTGGTGGCCCCCCTCCGGTCCTACTTTGGCCGCATGGAAGCTTCCGGAACGCTGATTTTTTATATATTTTTCCCGGAATTTTTCTGGCAGTTTACGTAATGGGAAAACCTGAAATACAAAAACAGCAGAAAACAGAAACTAGCACTGGGGTGCACTGAGTTAATAGGTTAGTCCAAATATGATCAAAAGTGTATGGAAGTGCATAAATATCATATCAATATCACACAAAAGAGGCATGGAGCAAGCAGAAATTATAGATACGTTTTGGACGTATCAACATCCCCAAGCTTAATTCCTGCTCGTCCTCGAGTAGGTAAATGATAACAAGCATAATTTCTGTGGTGACATGCTATTAACCATATAAGTACTTTTCACAGTCACATGACAAGTGCTTACTGAGACAATGAGTCTATAGTAATTAAGTTGCCTCATGAGAGTATCACAAAGAACTGAAAGTTTTACAATATGATACAGAAACACTCAAAATATTTGTAGTGAGCATGGTGTGCAAATATGATAAAGTGGTACCTCGCTTGCCCCCTTTAGTGAAGGAAAACATAAATGCAGGGGCACCTCCAAAGTTTAAGTGACGACTAGATACAATGATTTCAGAATAAACGATATCATAATCATGCAAAAGACAATGGTACTTTGGGACAATGCACATTACACTCAGAATGACAATCATGCTCTCAATAGTTGGTGCTTTAAAGAAGGTGGAGACTCTCGAACCGTGGCTTTTGTTGGCAAGGTTGAAAACCCATGGTCGGAAACAAAAACTAAACATGTACCAGAGCTCTTGGTTTTTAAAAGAAAACGGAGGTAATTATTATTATTTAGAATATGCATATTTCGTCAATGAATGCTAGCAGATAACTCAATCACTTCTTGAGCTGGACAAGTTTCGAGGAACGGCTCCCGAATGAGGACGATCACATCCTCTTAGTCTCCTTTGTTTATCACTGCCAAAGTTTTCTGATTTCTCATGAACAAAGCGTGAAGGAGGGTTTGTTTGTTGTATATTTTTTAATGAGCCGGGCGCACTCTTTGCCAGTTCCTTCTCGTATTATGGGTTTTCACATTAGACATGCAATCCCGGGGTGAAGCTTGTCCAACTTAAAAAGATCATGAATTAACTACTACTTCCTCATGAACTAAAACAGAGGCACAAAAGAGAAATGCTTTTTTGATTAATTTCGAGATGGTACATGAAAGTCTTCGTTAGGAATGGCAGGTAAATACCATGTATAGGAAGGTATGGTGGACTCATATGGCATAACTGGTTTAAAGGATTTTGGATGCACAAGCAGTCAATCCGCTTAGTACAGGCGAAGGTTAGCAAAAGACTGGGAGCAACCAACTAAAAGAGCAATGACGTTCATAATCATGCAGAGCGACAAAGCAACATTGAATCGGGCATGGAAGTTATATCGCTACTCAGAAATTAAAGATCATCAAGGCTTGATAGACTTTCTTTACAGTCTTAAATATGCGTGAGCATATGCCAAGTCAATCAGAATAAATTCTTGGGGGAAGATATCACTAAACCATACCACATCATAGGCAAACAAATCATGTTGGTATTTCAATAACACATTGAGAACCCCCCAGCTATTTGAGACTAACCATAAGAAAACATGAACTACTAAGCACCATTATGCAGATAGCATTTTTATCATAGACATATCAACCAGTGCAACAAAAGCCAACTCTCTTAACAAGATAAGCATTATAACTAAAGAGAGTTCCAGCGACCAACTAAACAAAAGCTCTTTAAAAAGTAAAGCATGAAAACTAAGAGCTGAACATGATAGTAGCTATTGAAAGACAAAGAACACACACAGCAAAGATAGACATGAAAATTCTATGTTATGTTCTAGGTTGAAGTGGAGCGTGTTTCTCTCCCACACAAAGAAAGCTGAGTTCTAACTCGTTATGAACAGCAAGCAAAGCTAAAGAAAACTAAAAGCAAGACGCTCCAAGCATAGCACATAACACATGAAGTGATAAAAATATAGTGGAACGAAAGACGAACTGATAATTATTGATGGAGAAGGGGATGCACGGGGGCATCCCCAAGCTTAGACGCTTGAGTCTTCTTGAATATTTCTTGGGGGTGCATGGGGGCATCCCCAAGCTTGAGCGTTTGACACTCCTGAATCTTTTTATCATCTTCCCCCGCACACTTGAAAACTCCCTTCATACATAACTCATCATAATCTGATTAGCGAGGTTAGTACCCTTAATGAAATAATTTTTCCTTGCTGGAAATAAGGATATTCTTGAAGGTCTACTGTTTCTCAAGATTGCCAAAAGGTTTTTGCAAAGAAAAAGCAAGCTCAAGGTTTGCAAAATGAAGGAAAGGCAAAACAGGACAGAATCTGTGAAAAACAGACCAGCAGGTAGTAAATAATTTTTTCGGGGCACTTCTGCAATTCAAATCAAAAAACTCAGAACATACGCCCGAAAGCCAATTGTATAGAGCACGCTGTCGAAAAAATTCAGACCAAAAAGATGATCTGGTGATTTTATATGAATTTTTCTGTCCAAGGATAGAATCTGTTTCCTGGACAGCACGTCACAACTTTTGAACTTTCTTGCAATCAGAGGCTACACTTGGCACAAAGCTGAAAAGTAAAGATACAATGATGATGCTACTGTAGTAACAACATCAAGACACAACAAAAGCAAAATAAAATTTTATTCATTGTGGGCTACCTCCCAAAAGCGCTTTCTTTTATGCCTTTAAGCTAGGCATAATGCAAAGAGATCAAGTCTTATCAAGAGTAAAAGAATAGCTAGCCCGTATAACGGACTCAAAAGGTAACTTAATCTTCTTTCTAGGGAAGTGTTCCATCCCTTTCTTGAGAGGAAATTGGAATTTTATATTCCCCTCTTTCATGTCAATGATGGCACCAACGGTGCGAAGAAAAGGACGTCCCAAAATAATTGGACAAGAAGGTTCACATTCAATATCCATAATAGTAAAATCAACGGGAACATAATTGTCATCGACAATGATAAGAACATCGTCGATCCTCCCCAAGGGTTTCTTTATGGAAGAATCAACAAGACGAACACCAAAAGAACAAGAATCAAAAGGTTTCAATTTAAGCATATCATATATTCTTTTGGGCATAACGGAGGTACTAGCTCCAACATCTCATAAAGCATAGCAAGAGAAGTTATTCAACTTAATTTTAATCATAGGATCCCAACCATCTTCTAGCTTTCTAGGTATGGAGGCTTCTACTCTAAGTTTCTCCTCCCTAGCTTTGATGAGAGCATTAGTGATATGCTCTGTGAAGGCAAGATTAAGTGTGCTAGTGCGGGGATCTCTAGACATCTTGTGAAGGAAATCAATAACTTCGGTAAGGGTGCAATTATCAAAATCAAGGTCACTACTATCAAGTAAAGTGGTAGTGGTGTCCCTTAGGCTCACTTGTTTGGTAGTTTCTATGGTCATGGCATCACCATTAATAGGTCCAATGGGACCAGGAGTGCATTGGGTGCTAAGAGTTTGGATATCCTCAACAACTTGGATAGTAGCAACAGTGTGGTGGGTAGGAAGGTTCTTAATTCTATCTTCTTCCTCCTTTTCTCTAGACCATCTCTCTTTAAGTTTAGCCAACATCCTAATGTTTTCATTAATTTGCACTTGAATAGCATTCATAGGAGTGGTCTTCCTCTCCTCAAGAGGGGAAGTTCTAATTTTAAGCAATTCTACCTCATGGGCTAAATTGTCTACCTTCGAAGAGAGATCATCTAGTTTGGCTAGTTTTTCTTCTACACTCTTATTGAAGGCTTTTTGGGTAGTGATGAAATCTTTAAGCATAATCTCTAGTTCAGAAGTGGAGTTCTTGGTGCTAGGATAAGCATTGTTGTTCCCATAGGAATTAGAGGGGAACGGTCTAGGATTGCTACCAAAATTACTCCTATAAGCATTGTTATTGAAATTGTTTCTAGAGATAAAGTTCACATCTACTTGTTCTTGAGCAATCAAAGAATTTAAAGGAACATCACGAGGATCAATAGAAGATTGCTTGGAAAGTAGAGACATGATCAAGTCAACTTTTTCATTTAGGGAGGAAATCTCCTCGACAGAGTTTACCTTCCTACCTGTTTGTCGGGGAAACTGATCACCCACGAACACCTATGGGACCGGAGCCCCTTTTCGGTACGGCGAGGGAGCGGAGGATGCACGAAGAGCGGATCGAGGCGAGCACGCGAGCAGTTTACCCAGGTTCGGGCCGCACGGATGCGTAAAACCCTACTCCTGCCTTGGTTTGTATTGTGTTCTTGGCTCAGGAGCGAGGACAGCTACAGTACTTGTTGCTAGCTACACCGAGCATGAGAGTGATCGAAGATCGGAACCTCCTCTACGTTGCGCATGGGCCTCCTTTTATAGGTCAAAGGGGTCACCGACAGGTGGCAACGCAGTTGAGGGTAGAAATGTAAAAACGGTGGTAGTTGGAATACTGTATGTATAGTGCTCTATACCTAACCCTGACGGCAGGGGACAAGGGCACTAAATGCCCGTCGTCGTCGCCCCAAACAGTGCAAAAAGCGTCCGTCAGGGCGTCTCCGTTCGCCACGATGGTGGCCTCGTCATCGCAGCTCGCCACCGTGTACCCCAGGCTGCACAGCCTTCTGCCACGTGCGCCTGGAAGAGCCCTAGGGCGACGCGTGGCCGGATGAGCTGGAGCGCGGGTACCTAGTGGAAGTTTGCCGCGGCAAGCGCCTTGCCGCGGCCGCCATCTTGCCGCGCCCGGGAGCTTGTCGCTCTCCGGGCCTTGCCGGGACGCGTGGCGCGCCGCGGCAAGTCTCTTGAAATGCCACGTTTGGCCTTCCCGGCAAGCTCCTCTTGCCAGGGTCTTGTGCAAAAGAAATGGTCTTGAGCCTGGGGCGGCCTTCCCGGCAAGCTCCTCTTGCCGGGGCCTTGTCTCTTTAACTTGAATACTTTGTTCTTGAATGGCTCTAAAGGAAACGCAGTGGGCCTTGGCGAACGCGCGACAAGCCCTGCCACGGGACGCTGCGACTGCCCGTGCACAAGTTCGGGATACTAAGGTACCCCTACTTTAGTACACCGACAGGAGCCCCCAGGCCTGGGCCACACACGGTGCCGAGCGCTGTTGGGCCAGGCCCAAATCAGTGCACGGGCACACGCGGCCCATGGCGCGCCGTATCCCACTCCATATCCACCGCGCCCCTCCACAACGGCACGCGTCAATCGCGGCGTTGTGGGAGAGATCGTGGCTTGTTTCTTTAATGGGGAAAATGCAGAACGTCCCCTCCTCCCCCTTAAAAGCAGGGGAAGCAGGGGCAGTTCTTTCCATTCGCCCGCTGCTTCTTCAACCTCCAGAAACCCCCGCTGCTCCCCTCCTCCTGAGGATCGAAAGAGAGCAGCGCTCCGCCCCCGTCCGCCGCCGCCAACACCTCCAGCGCCGTCGGCTTCCCTCGCCGTCCCTGCCATGGCCCCGAAGAGCGACAAGGCGAAGGCCGCGAAGACTTCCAAGGCGCTGCGGCTAGCGTCAATGCGGAAGAAGATGGCGGTCTTTCCGCCACAGCTGAGCGCGGAGGAGCTGAAGGAAAACTTCTATCTCTTCTGGTCGAGGGAGACCAAAGCGCATCCACGCACCAAGCTACTCCCTGCCGTGGCCTGCGACATGTTCCCGGGCGGATATGCCTTTTTTGCTCTGTTCTTCTGTTGCGGACTCTGCCCGCCATATTCTGAATTCTTCTGTGATATCATCAATACCTACGGGTTTCATCTTCTTGACTTCACCCCAAACGCTGTCTTGACCATGGCCGTTTTCGCACATCTGTGCGAAAACTTCGTCGGAGTTTACCCCAATGTAGCCCTCTTCCGCCATTACTTCATTCCTCGAGTTGAGTCTGGGTCTCCTCTGTCCGGCGGAATCTCTTGGATCTTTAGGCTTCATAAGAAAGAGGCTTACTTGACGGGGGAGCTCTGCGGCAAGTGGGGTGAGTGGAGGGCCAACTGGTGCTGGATCATGGAGGACGACCCACAGCAGTTCACTTCCCGGCGCCAAGTTGCAGTAGTGCGCGGCAATGACTGGAGTGACATGGCTTCAGAGGACGACAAGCTGAAGATAGCCACCACTAGGATTCTTCGCCTCCGACAAGCCAAGCACACTGTAGGTGCCGTCGGGGCAGACTTCCTTCGCCGCCGCATCGCTCCCTTGCAAGAGAGGAAAAGGCCTGCTTGGGAGTTTGATAACGCGGCAGACATCATGAGGTTGCGCCCGGGCCTCAACTATAATTTCACTGTCATGGAACTCAACGGGATGCTTCGAGCGTTATTCAAGTACAACCCCAAACATCCAGAGTGGTTCGCGCTGCCACGGGGCGTAGTTCCGCTATGCAATAATTCGTCGCTCAGCGCTATCCGCGCGGCGATGCCGTGGTGTAACTCCCATGGGATTGACCCCACTTGGCGGGAGCCTTCTGACGAAGCCGTGCAAACGTTCTTCGACAACCTGGTGGAGCAACCAGTCAAGCCCGACGAGAAGAGGGGCCTCACCCGTGACACCACCGATGAGGAGATGGCGTATATTGCCACCAGGTTGGAGGAGGCAGCTGCAGCTAGGGCCGCGGGCGAATTTGGATATACTGTGGAAGAGGCAGATGCAGCGGAGGCGGTAAGTTTGGCCGAGGAGGAAGAGTTCCTAAAAGTGGCAAAGCTTGTCGGGCAACCTGCTGGGACAAGCGAGGCCACCGAGCAAAGCACAGAGTCGAGCGGGCCCGCCGAGCAGGGCGTCGGATAAAGCGATCCTGCCAAAGACTTAGGCGGGTCGCTGAACCTCGACTCCTCTTCTTCGTCCTCGGGGAGCTCACCACCACCACCAAGTCCTCCGGTTGCGCCGAAAAAGTGCCTTCGCAAGGCCGCAGATGCGACGGTGCGGCAGGCGAGCCAGCAGCCGCAGCGCCGCCCGACACGCACCACCACGACGAGCAAGGCCGCCAAGGGAGGGCCTCGCGCTTCAGCAGCGGCTGGAGGAGGGTCTTCCCGGGCCGGGGCCAACGCTCCTGCTGCCCCTCGTGCCTCGGCGACAACTGGAGCGGGGTCTTCTCAGACCATCGTCCCAGCTCCCGCCAAGCGGCAGAGGGAGCCTACTCCTCCAGCTCCTCGCGCCCGGACGCGCGAGGCGGACTTCGATTTCTCCGTGCTCAGCTCTGACGAGGAGGAGGAAGAGTAAGCACTGTCAACTCTTGTTTCCTTTGATTTGCTCTTGTCTTGAATCTTCGTTTGCCTGATTCTGATTTGGTCTGTCCTCCAGGACCCTGGCCCAGAGGGCGGCGAAGAGGGCCAAGATCCCGGTGGTCGATCTTGAGGACGAGCCCGTCACAGCAGCAGGGGATGCGCCTGCGACAAGCTTGCCGGACCAGGCAACTGCTTCTCAGAGCAGCCCCCAGCGCAGCCCCCAGCGTGAGTCTTCTTGTCTATTCTCCGCTCGTCGGGCGCGCGCGCGCGGGGGCTTCTTATCCTTGTTGACGCTTCGTTTGTTTTGTTGACTTGCGCAGAAGCAGAGCAGCAGCCTCAGGAGCGCCAAGAGATCGTTCCCGACGAGCCGCACGCCTCGACTTCTCCGCCAAGGAGGAGCCCCCCGGCGAGGGAGGACACCCCGCCAAGGGCGAGTACTTCGCCAAGGGCGAGCACCCCGCCAAGGGCGCACACTCCGCCAAGGGAAGGCACCCCGCCAAGGGAAGGCGCAAGCGGCCCTCCGCCGGCGGGAGCTACCATAACGCCGCCGAGGGAGAACTCCCCGGTAAGGAACCCCATCGAAGAGGAGGTCCGCGCAGGTAAAATCCTTGGACTTTTCTTCTCTTGAATTTCTCTTTTTTGGATATTTGCTTGATAGTTACTTTCTTCTTTCTTCTTCTTTTCTGGTCTTCAGACTCGTCCGCTCTAGAGCCGATGGAGACGGAGGCCGCCACCGAGGAGGACGCGCGCGGCAACACTGGTGACGTCGCGGCTACCGAGGAGGCGATCGGTACTGACGAGCCCGCCGTCGAAGAGGCAGCCAAGGCCGCCGACGCGGCAGCTGAGGAAGGGACCGGCGGTCGCACTGACGGCCCTGAGGCCGCAGGAGCGTCAGACGCTGCGCCGACCGCCGACCCTGCTGCTGCCGTGGCCGAAACAGGCGCCTACCTGGAGGCTGGAAACGGGGTCTTCATTCAGCTCCCGTGGGCATCTACGTCAAGGGCACCCGCGGAGGGAGAGGCCTTCGACGTGGAAGTCCTCTCCTCCGTCGGGCTGAAGTTCGTCGACGCGCCCGGCAGCAGTAGCGAGCCCGAGGAGGAGCGGCTTCTGCGGAGGCTTCTGGCCCTGTACCGCGCCAGGTAGGCCAAGCTGGAGTCCCAAGAGGCTCTGGCCGCCAAGGCGGGCGTCGACTTGGAGAAGCGCGCCGAAGAGCTCCGGGCCGCCAACCAGGCGGCCCTCCGATCCTTGGCGGAGGAGCGGGAGGAGCTCGCCGAGGCGCATCAGGCGTTCATACTTGAGAAGGCCGAATCAGAGGAGCAGCAACGGCTCGCCGCCAAAGAGTTGTCTCGGCGGGAAGGTGAACTAACGCAGCGGAAAGTCGACCTCGACAGCCACGAGGACGACCTTGCCGCGCGGGAACAGTCTCTTGGCGGAGCTCTGCAGGAGGCGAAGGACGCCGCTGCAGCTGCTGAGACCGCCAAGAAAGACCTGGAGGCGAGGGTGGCGCAACTGGAGATCCACTTGAAGACGAGTGAAGAGAAGGTTGCTGCACTTGCGTCGGAGAGGGAGAAGGACGCCCACAGTCACTCCGAGCTGCAGGTCCGTCTCTCCGACAAGGGCAAGGAGCTCGCCATCGCCAAGGATTCCGTTGCAGACTTGGAGTTGAAGCTGTCCACCCTCACTGCATCACTTGACAGCGCCAGAAACCGGGAGACGAAGCTGAAGGAGGACCTCAGGGCTGAGAGGGCACTGTCGGAGAGTGCCGCTATCTCTCAAAACAACTTCAGGCTGACGGTGGAGCAATGGACCAAGGGGCTTGTCGCCGCCGCCGCTGATATTGACCAGGAGTTGGCGGGGCTGGGGATGGAGCACCTCGGGTACTCCACCGACGAGAATCTCCCTCACAGCGCCAAGCTAAGCTTGTTCTTCAGGGGAGTGGCGCCGGCCCTCCAGCAGCTCCGGGAAAGGATCCCCACGCAGCTAGTGAACGAGGCGCACAGGCTCTGCACGGGCGTCTTGGAGAAGGTGCTGATGAAGATAGTCTTCCGCAACCCGGGGCTCAACCTCAACAACGTCCTCAGAACCTTGCCGCCGAACGCCGACCAGGAGGCACTCAAGACCCTTGTCGCACCCATCGTGGCCAAGGTGGGCAAGATCAAGAGAGTCGAAGGCGACCGTGCAGATTAGGCTATCTTTCCTTTTTGCTTCCTTTGTCGCTGCCAACCATGTTACGAACAATAGTCTATTAGTGTTGCGATAAATCATTCTGTATCATAACTTTATTTTGGGTAGTTAATGCAGTGTTATTTCCTTTACTCGACTTTTTTGCTTTGTATGCTTTTACCCTACGCTTTTAGGGAACTTGCCGGCAAAGGGACCCTTGCTGCGAGCGCTGAGTGCGGAACTTCAGCAGCCTGCTGGCAGCGCCGTTGTCGACAAGAAACCTTGTCGCAGCTAGTCGCAGCACACTTAGGTTGTTGAGCGAACTCGAAAACGAAGTAAGGGCGCGACACTTGTCGCAGCACGCTTAAGCCGTTGAGCATGCTCGAAACAAAGTAAGGGCGCGGCTAGCCACGAGTTGGTTGCTCCGCGCACAGGTTTTCCATACAAAGTGTGGTCGTTCAAGGAAGATAACCTTAAAATTTAAGAATTTGAATGCTCAAACTTTGGCGACTTAGCTTTTGTGTGTCGTTTGCTTCCCGGCAAGGCGGGGCTTTCTTGAACGGCACTTGGTCCATACCACTGTCTCCTCCCCCCCCCCCCCCCCCCCCCCCCGGCAAACTTGTGCGCGAGGAAAAACTTCTTCTGATTGAGAGAAAAAGAAAAAAGGGAGGAAACATAGATACGGAGCCTTGCGGCTCGTTATTGCTTACCGGGGGTGCGTGCTGCACAAAGTGTCAGATAATGCATGCAAGAAAAATGAAAAGGCATGAAACGACAAGTTGTGCGAGGCACATATGTTTTACTGATGCACGGGGTCTGCGCCCGGCTTTGTACAAAGGTTTACATGCAGCAGCGACAAGACTTGTACAAAAGGTGGTTGCCGGAGCGGATCACGGCAACCGCGCCTTATGGGTAAAACTTGCGAAGGTGCTCAATGTTCCAGGAGTTGCTCACCGGTAAGCCCTCTTCGGTCTCAAGGCGGACTGCGCCGGGCCTTGTGACTTGTCTCACCCGATAAGGGCCTTCCCACTTCGGCGTCAACTTGTTGGAATTCTTGGCGGACGGAGCGCGCCGAAGAACAAGGTCGCCTTCCTCAAGACTTATGGCTTTAACTTTGCGGCTATGGTAGCGGCGCAAAGCTTGCTGGTATCGAGCAGCTCGTACAGCAGCCTGAAGACGGCCCTCCTCAAGGAGCAGTGCGTCATCTTGCCGTAACTGCTCTTGCTCGAGCTCATCGTAAGCGAGCACTCGAGGCGACCCGTATACGAATTCCGTGGGGAGAACTGCCTCTGCTCCATAGACAAGAGCAAAGGGTGTCTGTCCAGTGGCTCGATTTGGTGTCGTTCTGATTGACCAAAGAGCCGCTGGCAACTCTTCAATCCAGTTTCTTCCGCACTTGTGCAGCCTGTCAAAAGTTCTTGTCTTGAGTCCGCGCGGCACTTCAGCGTTTGCCCTCTCCGCTTGACCATTGCTCCTCGGGTGAGCAACAGAAGAGAAGCAGACCTTGGCGCCAAGGTCTTGGACGTACTGCATGAAGGTGCGACTTGTGAATTGTGTGCCAATGTCGGTGATGATCATGTTAGGGATTCCGAAACGGCAAACAATCAACCTGAAGAACTTGACTGCTGACTGTGCGGTCACCTTTCTCACCGGTTCCACTTCCGGCCACTTTGTGAACTTGTCGATGGCGACGTACAAGTACTCAAAGCCCCCGCCTACGCGGGGAAAGGGGCCGAGGATGTCGAGCCCCCAGACCGAAAATGGCCAGGACAAAGGGATCGTCTGGAGAGCTTGAGCTGGCTGATGTATCTGCTTGGCATGGAACTGGCACGCTTCACACTTGGTTACTTGTGCAGTTGCATCCTGGAGGGCTTCTGGCCAAAAGAAACCTTGCCGGAACGCTTTGCCCGCAAGTGCTCTTGCGCCAGTGTGGTGACCACATATGCCTCCATGTATCTCTGCCAACAGCTTTTGCCCATCTTCCCGGGGAATGCACTTCAATTTGACACCGTTGAGTCTTCTTCTGTACAGTTCATCGTCGACAAACTGATACATACTTGACTGCCGGGTTATTCTTTCTGCTTCTTCTGGCTCTTCGGGAAGTTCTCCTGTTTGAAGGAAACGGGCAATCCGCTGCGCCCATGCTGGAGCTTGTGGCTCGACAGCAAGGACTAAAGGCATTAGTGCTGCTGCGGGAACGTTAGCTTCTACGGCCAGAACCTGTGGCTCGGCCAGAGCTTGACGTTCCTCGGCAAGCTTGCCGGGGCAAAACTTGTCGGGAACGCCCGCTTCAACTATACAAACCCTTGGGTTCGCAGGAGCAGACTGTTCCTAAGCGATCTTGTCGTTGATCTTGGGGACCTTGTTGGCGGCGGCTTCAGGAAGCTCCGCCGGCAAGTAGTCACCGGAAATCAACTTTCTCTTCTTACTCTGCCCAGTTGACGGTGTTACGGAAGGTTGAGTTAGCTTGAGCACAAAGATCCCCGGTTCCACGGGTAGCTTTAGTGCAGCACACTTTGACAGGCCGTCTGCGATGTCGTTCTGAGCTCTTGGAATGTGCTCCATCTGTAGGCCTTCAAAGTGTTCTTCAAGTTTTCTCACTTCATCGACGTATGCTTCCATCAATGGGCTCTGGTAGCTCTTGTTCACTTGTCGGACGACCAACTGCGAGTCACCCCGCACAATAAGCTTCTTGATCCCAAGTTCCGCTGCGATTCTGAGGCCGGCAAGAAAACCCTCATATTCCGCAGTATTGTTTGTTGCTTGCTCCTTGGGAAAGTGCATCTGGACCACGTACTTGAGGTGTTCTCCAGTGGGTGCGACAAGCAGCACACCGGCACCGGCGCCTTGCAGCGAGAAGGCACCATCAAAGTACATTATCCATTCTTTGCTTGCTTCCTTGACGGGGATGCTCGTCTCTGGAATCTCTTCGTCCAGTGTTGGCGTCCACTCTGCTATAAATTCCGCCAATGCTCTGCTCTGAATAGTTGAAGTACTTTCAAACTTGAGGCCAAAGCTTGACAGCTCCAGCGCCCACTCGACAATCCTGCCTGTTGCTTCTGGATTTTGCAGTATCCTCTTCAGCGGAAAGCGAGTGACCACTGTTATCTCATGTGCTTGGAAGTAATGGCGCAGCTTTCTCGAGGCCATGAGGAGGCCGAAAAGCAGCTTCTGCACCCCAGAGTATCTTGACCTAGCCCCCTGGAGAAGGGAGCTAACAAAATAAACTGGGCGCTGCACCATCTTCTTTCGCACCTCTTCTTGCATCTGCGCAGACCCATCTTCGTCGGGGCCAGAGCTTGTCGGGGAAGCCCCCTGCTTGTCGCTGGACGTGCTTGCCGGGGCTGTGGGCTCCTCATCCACCTCCCTCTCCGCTACCAACGCAGCACTAACCACTTGATTAGTTGCGGCTAAGTACAGCAGCAACTTCTCTTGTGGCTTAGGTGCGACAAGTATTGGAGTGGAGGACAGGTACCTTTTCAAGTCCTGCAGCGCTGCCTCCGCTTCCGGAGTCCATTTCATTGGACCTGCCTTTTTCAAAATTTTGAAAAACGGCAGGGCGCGTTCTGCAGACTTAGAAATGAACCTGCTGAGAGCAGCCACGCAGCCGGCAAGCCTCCGCACATCCTTGACGCGCTTTGGAGCTTCAATCTGCTCGATGGCTTTGATCTTGTCGGGATTGGCTTCAATCCCCCTCTGGGACACAAAGAACCCGAGAAGCTTGCCGGAGGGGACTCCGAACACGCACTTCTCGGGGTTAAGCTTGAGTTGTATCTTGCGCTGATTCGCAAAGGTCTCATCTAGATCTTGAATCAGAGTATCCTTGTCCTTGCTCTTGACCACTATATCATCCATGTAAGCTTCTACATTCCTGTGTATATGTGGCTCAAAAGCAGTGTGGACTACCCTCGCAAACGTTGACCCGGCATTCTTCAATCCAAAGGGCATGCGTATGAAGCAGTAAGTGCCACATGGAGTAATGAACGCGGTCTTCTCTTCATCTTCTTCAGCCATGAATATCTGGTGGTATCCCGAATAGGCATCAAGAAAAGAAAGCAACTCACATCCAGCCGTTGAGTCAACGATCTGGTCAATGCGCGGCAAGGGAAATGGATCTTTGGGACAAGCTTTATTTACATCGGTGAAGTCTATACAAAGCCTCCACTTCCCATTTGCCTTGCGCACGACAACAGGGTTGGCCAGCCACGTGGGATGAAGTACACCTCTGACAAGGCCTGCCGCTTCCAGCTTCTTGATTTCTTCAGCAATAAACTCTTGACGCTCCACCGCTTGCTTTCTAACCTTCTGTTTGACGGGCCGCGCGTGGGGACAAACGGCAATCTTGTGCTCAATCACTTTCCTAGGAACACCGGGGATATCAGACGGTTGCCATGCAAACACGTCGACATTCGCCCGCAGGAAAGCAACGAGCGCGCTTTCCTATTTAGGATCAAGCGTAGCACTGATGGTGAAAGTACCACCAGTGTCGTCCTCCTTGGCGGACACTTTCTTGGTTGTGGGTGGAGCTGCCATTGCCTTCTTGCATTTGCCGGTGGAGCTCGATGGTGCGTCCTCGACGGCAGCGCAGCACTCCGAGGAGGTGCGTTTGCCGGAGTGGGCTCCAGAGCTCTTGCCGGACTTGGTCTTGTTCTTCCCCCCGGGAGCTTCAGCGGCAAGTGTCTTGCTATCTGTTGTGGCTGATGCGTCCCGGTAAATCTTGTCGGCACAGATAAGCCCGTCCTTCTTGTCGCCGGGGACAGAGATGACGCTTATCGGGCCTGGCATCTTGAGCATGTTGTAGGCATAATGAGAGGCCGCCATGAACTTGGCGAGCGCTGGACGGCCAAGTATCCCGTTGTAAGGCAATGGGATATCGGCAACGTCAAAGGTGATCCTCTCAGTCCTGAAGTTCAGCTCTCCGCCAAAAGTCACTGGCAGTGTGATTTTCCCCTTCGGCTTGCTCCTTCCCGGGTTGATCCCTTGGAATGTGCCGGTTTCCTCGAGCTCGCTGTCGGGGATCTGTAGTTTCCGGACTACAGGTGAGGAGATCAGGTTCAGGCCGGCCCCGCCGTCCACCAGCATCTTGGTGACCTTGAGGTTGCGGATGGTTGGTGAAACCAACATCGGCAAACACCCGACCGCCGTTGTGCGGTCAGGGTGATCCTCAATGTTGAAGATGATGGGCGTGCTGGACCACTTCAGGAGTCTGCGCGACTCGACGGGCGGCTCTGCTGCATTAACTTCCCGCACCCATTGTTTGAGTTGGCGGTGGGAAGTATGTAGAGAGGCACATCCATCGACGCACAAAACTTCTGTGGCTTTCTGGAACTCCTGTTCGCTGTTGTCCCCGTCGTCCATGTCTTCGTCGTCGTCTTCGTCTTCGTCCTTGTCGCGGCCGCGGGGAGGTCTGTCTCCTTGCCGCTGCTTGGCCTTGCCGCGACGTCCTCCCCGGCCATTGAATGACCGCTTCTTGCCGGACTCTCCACCACCTCCCTGGGCCTTCTCCTTGTCGCGTCGCTCGTACTCAGCTTTTTGCTGCTCGACGAGGTACTCGACCCTTTTGCAGTTCTGGAGGTCATGGCCCTTGGTGCGGTGGATCTTGCAGTACTGCTTGTCGGAGCCGTCCTGCTTGTCGGCGGCCGCCACAGCGGCAGCTTCCTTGCCGGAGCCACCAGCCTGGGCTTTCTTGGCGCCAGCCTCCTTGCCGGACTGCTCGACGACCAGTACTTCTTTGCTCTTCTTTTTCTTGTTGTTCCACCGCCGGTTCTTCCTTGCCGGGGCGGCATCCTCACTATCTGTTCCTCCTGCTCCAGTATCCTCCCCGGGGAGTCTCCTCCCCTCTTCAGCGCGTGCGCACTTGTCGGCCAGAGCATAAAGCTCACTGACGTCTCGGATCTTGCACATCGCCATTTCCTCCCTCATCCTACGGTTACGCACGTTCTGGTGGAACGCGCTGATAACCGCGGCAGGGTGGACGTCTAGGATGTTGTGCTGGACGCGGCTGAATCTTTGGATGTACTTTCGCAGGGACTCTCCTTCCTTCTGGGCGAGTATATGAAGGTCGCTCTCCTGGCCGTGAGGCTTGTGGCCACCTGTAAAGGCGCCGACAAACTGATGGCACAGGTCGGCCCAAGAAGAAATGGAGTTTTCCGGCAAGTGCATGAGCCAAGATCTGACGTTTGGCTTGAGCACGAGCGGGAAGTAATTTGCTAGTATCTTCTCGTCTCGTCCCCCGGCAGCCTGCACCGCGATGGTGTAGATGCTGAGGAACTCTGACGGATGAGTCTTGTCATCGTACTTCTCAGGTACGTCGGGCTTGAATTTTTTCATGCTGGGCCACTGGACTTGCCGCAGCTCACGGGTGAACGCAGGACAACCCGCCGCGTATGACAAGTCGCCTGGTTCCCCGGGCGCGTGCATATCGACAGCGGCCCAGCGCGCTGGTCGGATTGTCGCCGCGCTTCTCTTCGACGCTCGATGCGAGTTCGAGCGTCTTCTTGTCGTCTGTCGTCAAGGACTTGGCGTTGATCGCGGCGAGCTCGTGGATCCGACGACGCCGTGGAGTCGTCGTCGATGTTGATCCGGCGAGTCGGCGATTTCGGCCTTCGAGGCGGGGAGTGCACGGTAGTTGCACCCCCGACGGTCTTGTCTCCATCAGCCCGCGCCTGGCTAACTTGCCGCGGCCGCGACATCGTCGGCTGCTGCGGCGTGTCGTTATTGGCGAAGGCGATGAGGCTTTGGATGGTGGCCCTCCAGTCGTCGGCCTTGTCTGCCGCTGGAGGGAAGTCGAGGAGCAGCTGAGCTTGAGCTAGAGCTTCTGCTGGAGTGGAGGGGAGCGGTGGCGAGCAGTGCGAGGAGCGAGATATGCTCGGACTTCTAACTGCGTTAGAAGGAGCAGGGTCTCGTCCCGGCGACCGCGCCTTGCTCGTGCCAGCACGTTGGCCTTGAGCATCCCGTGACCCGCCATTTTGACCTTGTCCCAACAAGCGTATGGTACCTTGCGTACCACGTCATTGCCGGTCCGGCACCTCCTGAGAGGGGCGCGGTGCGTGCACGGACGTCGAGGTCTTGGAATGCGCCCGGTCGTCCGTCTTGTCCTTGGACTTGGCGGCACCGTGAGTTTCCTCGCTGGCGTCCGTCCTTCTGCCAGCGTCTACCCCACCGACCGTTGGCTCCGGTGGCGGCGGGATCGACGCGGACGGGCCTGCTACCTCTGAAGCCTTCTTCTTCGGCGGCATGTCGACGAAGTCGATGAAGTTGATGAAGTTGCCGAAGTTGCTGAAGTTTTCGCCCGCGTGAACGCCGGATCAGGTTCACACAACCTCGACGCGCCCCTACCTGGCGCGCCAAAGATGTCGGGGAAACTGATCGCCCACGAACACCTATGGGACCGGAGCCCCTTTTCGGTACGGCAAGGGAGCGGAGGATGCACGAAGAGCGGATCGAGGCGAGCATGCGAGCAGTTTACCCAGGTTCGGGCCGCACGGATGCGTAAAACCCTACTCCTGCCTTGGTTTGTATTGTGTTCTTGGCTCGGGAGCGAGGAGAGCTACAGTACTTGTTGCTAGCTACACCGAGCGTGAGAGTGATCGAAGATCGGAACCTCCTGTACGTTGCGCATGGTCCTCCTTTTATAGGTCAAAGGGGTCACCGACAGGTGGCAACGCAGTTGAGGGTAGAAATGTAAAAACGGTGGTAGTTGGAATAGTGTATGTATAGTGCTCTATACCTAACCCTGACGGCAGGGGACAAGGGCACTAAATGCCTGTCGCCGTCGCCCCAAATAGTGCAAAAAGCGTCCGTCAGGGCGTCTCCGTTCGCCACGATGGCGGCCTCGTCATTGCAGCTCGCCACCATGTACCCCAGGCTGCACAGCCTTCCGCCACGTGCGCCTGGAAGGGCCCCAGGGCAACGCGTGGCCGGATGAGCTGGAGCGCGGGTACCTAGTGGAAGTTTGCCGCGGCAAGCGCCTTGCCGCGGCCGCCATCTTGCCGCGCCCGGGAGCTTGTCGCTCTCCGGGCCTTGCCGGGACGCGTGGCGCGTCGCGGCAAGTCTCTTGAAATGCCACGTTTGGCCTTCCCGGCAAGCTCCTCTTGCCAGGGTCTTGTGCAAAAGAAATGGTCTTGAGCCTGGGGCGGCCTTCCCGGCAAGCTCCTCTTGCCGGGGCCTTGTCTCTTTAACTTGAATACTTTGTTCTTGAATGGCTCTAAAGGAAACACAGTGGGCCTTGGCGGACGCGCGGCAAGCCCTGCCACGGGACGCTGCGACTACCCGTGCACAAGTTCGGGATACTAAGGTACCCCTACTTTAGTACACCGACACTGTTGGAGCGCGTTCGGTGTGCCATTGGGAATAATTGGTCATCGTCTCATCGAGAAGCTTCGTGGCAGCACCAAGTGTAGTTGACATAAAGGTTCCTCCCCCGACCGAATCTAACAAGTTCCGCGAGGTAAAGTTCAAGCCTGCATAAAAAGTTTGGATAACCATCCAAGTAGTCAAACCATGAGTAGGGCAGTTCTTGACAAGAGATTTCATGCGTTCCCAAGCTTTGACAACGTGTTCATTATCCAATTGTTTAAAATTCATTATGTTACTCCTTAGTTGGATAATTTTAGCAGGTGGATAGTACTTTCCAATAAAAGCATCTTTGCACTTGTCCCAAGAATCTATGCTATTTCTAGGCAAGGATTGAAACCAAATTTTAGCTCCTCCTCTCAAGGAGAAAGGAAAAGGTTTAAGCTTAACAATATTACCATCTATTTCTTGGTACTTTTGCATATCACAGAGTTCAACAAAGTTGTTTAAGTGTAAAGCAGCATCATCTCCAGCACCGGAGAATTGATCTTTCATGACTAGGTTCAGTAAAGCAGGTTTAATTTCATAAGAAGGTGCTGAAGTGGCGGGTGTAGTGATAGGCGTGCAAATAAAGTCATCGTTGTTATGACTAGTGAAGTCTCACAACTTGGTGTTCTCGGTGGAACCCATAGCAGCAAGCAAGCAAGATAACTATTTTTGTGATTTTTGATAAAGGATGCTAAAGCAAAAACTGAAAGGTAAACTAACAAGACTAAAAAGCAAAGGTAAAAGATAGCGTGCAACTCCCCTATCTTGAAGAGTGGATTCTCCGGCAACGGCGCCAGAAAACTTTGCTTGATGGCTTCTCGCCCCTCATTGGTTACCCCAAGTGGAAGGTTTGAGATGCAGTGCAGCGGTAGTTTTCCCTTGGCAAAGATACCAAGGATCGAATTCCCCTGAGACTCCAAGGTTCAACAAGAAGGTGTCAACTGCTAGCGGCGCAACTAGCGATCGACCGGACCTGCACACAGATACAAATAACTTTGCTCCCAACGAGTACAGAGAGGTTGTCAATCCCTCCGGCCTTGTCGTTTACAAAGGATCAAACGCAAGAGATAATAGTGATAGGTATAACTGCAACTAGTAAGTAAGAACTGAAAGTAAATATCGGATGTGATCAGTGATGGTAATATGGACCGGGGTCCCATGATGTTCACTAGTGATGTCTCTCTCCCAAAAGACGATAAAACAGCTAAGCAAGGTAAACAAATTACAGCTGGGCAATTGACAGGATTATGTGCGCAAACCAATGCTAACTATGCTGCAAGAAAGGTAGAGGCTCAAAAGCATGGGCGGTACGCCAAGGTAAGTAGACCGAAATCCATCTGCATCTACTACTAATTATCCACCTTGAGATATCTATCCAGAACATCTCGCTGGTATTAAGTTGCGAGTCCCACCCATAGTGTAAACTCAAAGCAACAGACAACTGCATTAAAAGAACTTTGCGTAAAGTAAACAATCCTTGCACTCGCGAGTACAAGCACCGTTGTTTTCCCCCTTGTGGCAACAGCACATCCCCTAGACTCATGTTTCTGTCACTCAAGCTAGTCATCGAGGGGCATGAACCCACAATCAAGCATAACGTTCCCTCTTGGAGTTACTACCTACTACTTGGCCAAAGCAATAAACAGCAACGGAGAACATGCAAGAATTACTCAAGAACATAAATATAAAAGTGGTGAATCAAATATATTACTCAAACACAATCTGAACATAATCTCATAATCCATCGGATCCCAGCAAACTCATCATAGCAACAGCATAAGGATTACATATGTGCCTCGATCATGTAGGGCAGCTCACGAGGTCTAATCGGTGAAGAACAAAGAGGGGAGGAGAACATCACATAGCTACTGGTCATGGACCCATGGTCCAAGGGAGACTACTCACAACTCATCCGGGAGGCGTCCATGGTGGTGGAGAGGCTCCCGGTGCTGATCCTCCCCTCCGGCAGGGTGCCGGGAAGAGTTCTCCTGGTGCTCCCGATCTTGGAAGCGCGGCGGCGGCAGAACAGAGATGAGATCGCGAAAAAGGGTTCCGTCCTCGAGGGTTTCGGGACGCGGTGTAAATATATGCCAAAGGGGGCGTCAGAGGAGGCCTGGGGGGCCCAGGCGCCCTGGCGGCGCGGCCAGGAGGGGGGGCGCGCGCCCTCTGGCCGCCTGGAGCCCTGGTGGCCCCCCTCCGGCCCTACTTTGGCCGCATGGAAGCTTCCGGAACGCTGATTTTTTATATATTTTTCCCGGAATTTTTCTGGCAGTTTACGTAATGGGAAAACCTGAAATACGAAAACAGCAGAAAACAGAAACTGGCACTGGGGTGCACTGAGTTAATAGGTTAGTCCAAATATGATCAAAAGTGTATGGAAGTGCATAAATATCATAGCAATATCACACAAAAGAGGCATGGAGCAAGCAGAAATTATAGATACGTTTTGGACGTATCAATGGGCCTGGCCCATGACGATGCGGAGGCCGGTCCAGGAGGGCGAGCGAGGCGAGCGGAGAGGCTCGCCCTCTCGAGCGGAAGAGGCTGGCGGCGGAGGGCCTTGCCGGCGACGGGACGGTTCCCCGGCGAGGAGAGGACGGCGAGGCGCTAGATCGGGGCGGGAACGGGCCGGACTTCCCAGATCCGGCGGCGGGAAGGCCGGATCGGGCGGCAGCCGGCGACGATCGGTGGGCGACGGGCGGAGGCAGGCGGCTGGAGGCCGGCGGAGGCGAGCTCCGGAGAGGCCTCATCGGCGGCGGGGCTCGCGCGGAGGAGCCGGGCGACGGGAGGGCAGGGAGTGGCAACGGCGGGCAAGCCAGGCTCGGCGGCGGCGGGGTACGGGCCCGCGCGGGTCCGAGATGGGCTCGGCGGGCCGACGCGGTGGAGAGGAGGCTGGGGCGACGTGGAACACAGCGATTGGCTGGAGGGTGGCACACGGACATGTCCGGGCGTCTCGGACGCGTCCGGTGGCGGCGGGGAAGGCTAGGCTAGGGTTTGCACCGCGAAAATGGAGGGGGAGGCTATGTGAAAGGGGTGCTGGGCCAAAAGAGAAGAGGCTTCCGGCGGTTAACACGGTTAACCGTTGGGCTATCAAACAAACTCCGAACGCGACGAAACTTGACAGGCGGTCTACCTATGCTATAATAAGACCACACGCCAAGTTTCAATCCATTTCGAGAACGTTTTTCGGCCACTCACAAAATAAATATTCGGAGGCGCCGCGGGCGCGTGCAAGTGTGTCTGGGCTCAGAACGGACAACGGAAAGGACGAGGGGACTCGGGCGGATGCAAGTTTTGAAAACATGTTGATGCAACACATATGATGACATGGCAAGATGCAACACGCAAGCAGATGACAAGGCACTGACAACGAATAACTGGCTGACACCTGGCGCACCGGTCTCGGGGTGTCACACTTGTACTCTGCTATGTTCACTTCTGAGTACTTATTCCGCTGCAAGTAGTTCTTCTCTAAGGAATTTCCTCAACAGCAAATTCCTCAATGAAGAATTCATAAAAATTGCCTATTCACCCCCCC
>LR738711.1:754835068-754997335 GCA_902687465.1 Secale cereale
CCCCCCCCCTCTAGTCGATATAACGCACTTTCATCTGCCAAATCTTCAGTTCTGCTTAGTGGGGTGCTAGGTCGACAGTTTCATTGCAAAAGTGGAGTGCGCCAAGGCGATCCGCTATCTCCATTAATTTTTGTGCTGGCAACCGATTTACTACAAGCCGTCATTAATGGCTTTCATTCAAGGTGCAATCCAGCTGCCTTTCCCGTGCGCCACCCAAAAAGACTATCCGGTCATTCAATATGCGGACGACACAATTATTGTTCTTCCTGCTTGTGAAACACAAGCATCAAAGATCAAGCAAACCTTGTCCGACTATGCCACATCCATTGGATTGAAAATAAAATTTCACAAATCAACTCTTATCCCAATCAATTGTGATGACACTCTAAGTGGAAATATAGCCCAAATCTTCGGTTGCATCATTGGCAAAATGCCGTTCACGTACCCGGGGCTGCCTCTGGGATCAACAAGACCATCAATTCAAGATCTAATGCCGCTGGTATGTAAAGTGGAAAGACGTCTCACAGCTACTCTCAACATGATTTCTTATGGAGAAAAACTTTCATTCCTTAACTCAGTGATCACCTCATTGACAATCTTTGCACTATGCACACTCAAACTTCCTACAAGTATACTTGAGCTGTTAGACAAGATCACACAGAAATGTTTGTGGACCAAAAAAACAGAACAAGGAGAATCATGCAACTCTCCAGCGGCCTGGAACATGATTTGCAAGCCCAAGAAATGTGGAGGGATGGGTATTCTAGATCTACGAATACAAAGTGAAGCCTTGCTACTTAAATATCTCCATAAATTCTATAATCATTGGGACCTGCCTTGGGTGGAACTAATCTGGAACACATACTATGCTACGAAAATTCCACATGCAACTGATGCATGCGGTTCCTTCTGGTGGAGAGATGTCACCAAGCTTATGCCCATCAATAGAGGCATAACCAAGAGCAACATCCAAGATGGACACAATACTTTGCTATGGAAAGATCTATGGAGAGATGAAGTTCTTGCTGATAGATTCCCTAGAGCCTTTTCATTCATTGGAAATGAAGATATCGCAGTCCAAGAATTCCTAACGGCAGAAACATTGGGGGAAATATTCCATCTTCCCTTATCAGAACAAGCACATGCAGAATTGTTGGCAATGCAACAATTGCTGACCCCCATTAACCTGATCCAAGGAGATGACAAGTGTACATGCATCTGGGGCAAAGGAGATTACACAGCCAAACAATATTACTCACATTACTTCAGAGAGATCGATACCCACTAATCCTACAAGTGGCTTTGGAAATCTAAGGTAACCATGAAAATCAAGGCATTTGGTTGGCTTCTTCTTTTAGACAGACTAAACACAAGAAATATGCTCAAGAAGAGACATTACAACATTGGAGACAATTACACGTGCCTTTTGTGTGAATCCCCACCTGAGGAGACCTTGGAGCACCTCTTCTTCGCTTGCCCATTTAGCCAAGACAGCTGGACACATCTTGACATAAGCTAGCTAACACAAGGCACAAGACTTCATTGGCTAGAAAAAGCAAAGGATACTTGGAACAGACCTATGTTCATGGATATTTTCCTGCAAGCTGCATGGAGCATATGGAAGGAGAGAAATAATAAGCACTTCAGAGGGATCATCCCTTCAAGACACTCCTGGCTGACTCGGTTGAAGAAAGACCTCTCCCTGCTTTGTTATATGGTCTAAGAAAAACACAAAACCTTCTTAACCTCTTTTGTAAATATGATCTAGTTCTCTGCTTGCTCTTTTTGCTTTCATCTCCTATAACCCCCTCTATCTTCCTTATGGCAATGGATGTAAGGTTATGACTTTGTAAGACCATTTTGATGTTATTTTAATACATACAGTAGGAGCCTCTCGTACTGTCTTAAGTGTCAAAAAAGTATCCTTTTATGCTATCCAGAAATTCTATATCATTTCCAATCGACAATATGTCATCCACATATAATATCAGAAATGCTACAGAGCTCCCACTCACTTTCTTGTAAATACAGGCTTCTCCAAAAGTCTGTCTAAAATCATATGCTTTGATTACCTCATCAAAGCGTATATTCCAACTCCGAGATGCTTGCACCAGTCCATAGATGGATCGCTGGAGTTTGCACACTTTCTTAGCACCTCTAGGATCGACAAAACCTTCTGGTTGCATCATATACAACTTTTCTTTGAGATATCCATTAAGGAATGCAGTTTTGACATCCATTTGCCAGATTCCATAATCATAAAATGCGGCAATTGCTAACATGATTTGGACAGACTTAAGCATCGCTACGAGTGAGAAAGTCTCATCGTAGTCAACTCCTTAAACTTGTCGAAAACCTTTTGCAACAAGTCGGGCTTTGTAGACAGTAGCATTACCATCAGTGTCAGTCTTCCTCTTAAAGATCCATTTATTTTTAATGGTTTGCCGATCATCGGGCAAGTCAACCAAAGTCCACACTTTGTTATCATACATGGATCCCATCTCAGATTTCTTGGCCTCAAGCCATTTTGCGGAATATGGGCTCATCATCGCTTCCTCATAGTTCGTAGGTTCATCATGGTCTAGTAAGATGACTTCCAGAACAGGGTTACCGTTCCACTCTGGTGCGGAACGTACTCTGGTTGACCTACGAGGTTCAGTAGTAACTTGATCTGAAGTTTCATGATCATCGTAATTAGCTTCCTCACTAATTGATTTGAAGTTTCCGGAGCTTCGTCGGAGGGGGCATCGATCACGGAGGGCTTCTACATCAACACCATAGCCCCTCCGATGAGTTGTGAGTAGTTTACCACAGACCTTCGGGTCCATAGTTATTAGCTAGATGGCTTCTTCTCTCTCTTTGGATCTCAATACAAAGTTCTCCATGATCTTCGAGGAGATATATTCGATGTAATCTTTTTGCGGTGTGTTTGTCGAGATCCGATGAATTGTGGTTTTATGATCAATATTATCTATGAACAATATTGGATTCTTTTCTGAAATCTTTTATGCATGATTATAATATCCTTGCAAGTCTCTTCGAATTATCGATTTGGTTTGGCCTACTAGATCTATAGTTCTTGCAATGGGAGAAGTGCTTGGCTTTGGGTTCAATCTTGCGGTGTCCTTTCCCGGTGACAGTAGGGGAAGCAAGGCACGCATAGTATTGTTGCCATCGAGGATAAAAAGATGGGGTTTATATCATATTGCTTGAGTTTATCTGTGGGGACCCCGACTTAGAAGTCGAGATCACCGAATGTACGTGTACAGTGATCCCAGAGATCAATGCTCACTGAACACACAGAAGCTGAAATAACAAGAGTCTTACATCCATACAAATAGTCTTACACGAATTAAGGCCATTATGGCCAAGTCTTACATAGATAGAGCCTCACGGGCTGAATAGCAAATAACTCAAATAGCGGAAGTCTTCGATAAGCGGGTAGAACCCATGCCATCTGCCTTAACCCTACAGGCATTCTGACTGGGATAGCGTCCTAGTTCGCATGTTCGTCTCCAAAGAACTCTTCCTCATATTCCTGTTCTTCCATGCCTGGCCAATTAAATAACCAGTGGCAAGCCAATGAGTACTTTGAATGTACTCGCAAGCAACCCATGATGTGGTTCAAGTAACAGTGCAATTGAATAATAATGATCAATCTAGCAAGGCTAGAACAAATATTCTACCATAAAGTTTATGCATCAATAACCTCGCGTAACCTCGAAGACAGGTTACCGATATCAACATGAATATGATTCATCTCATCGAGTCAAGTCACCACCTTGACTCACATACACACGCATGGTTTCACAAACATTGGACGTAGCCCAAGAGCGGTTACCCAACTGTCCATGACCGTGGACACGGCTATTCGAATAGTTTGACACTCTGCAGAGGTTGCACACTTTACCCACTAGATCCGGGGAACTTCCGTGTCATCCACGACCCGCGGTACCTCAAGTACCCGGGGTAAGCACCCGATCACTATCTTTCCCTAGGCGACACTAATATGGAGTCCACTCGATTGGTAACAGCCCCGTGCCAAACATTTCACATCTCAAGGTTTGTGGAGACTCGCTCCGAATTCATCACATATCACAAGCACGGGGTACCAACGGTGTGTCCGGTGCCCTGTGAAAACAGTCATGGCCGCCTATCCAAGCACGACCCCGTCCCAAGAGTGACCTCATGTCACTCCCGTCACTAGTAATGCGGGCACCATGCTAGTATCGACCTAGGTAATCAATAATGCCCTTTCCCATATAAGGGTAGAGTGGTTGCGCATGTAAGGTTGGAATAACGGTCGCAACTTAAACCAATCCATTTGAAAAACACACACACTTGCCTTGGCACACCACTTCGTCATCAAGTGGTCACCCAACTCATCATCACCATCTCCCTCGGGCATAAATGGCACCCGACGGGGTTTATGCAAAGACTTCAACCATGAAGGTTCATGTCACACATGCATCACTAATCTTAACCACTATCCATATGCAAGTCATCTAGCACATAGCAAGATCAAGATCAAGCATGCATCATGAGGTGGATTCAACTAGGTTACCATCGTAACCCTAATATCATGCATCGGAAACAAACGGATTCCGAGGAACAAGTGTATCATGGTCAAAGGGCTGCTTGCCTGGATTGGCTTGGTCTTCAAAGTCTTCAAATCCTTCTCCTTCTTCTTCCACAGCAACTTCATCAAATATGGGATCTATACGTCGCATAATAACCACGGGAAAATAAGAATACAAACAAAACAGAAAAATCAAAGTGCTCAGAAAAATGTCAACTAATTTTTGAAAAATACTAGAGGAATTTCTAAGATGGGGAAAAATCTTAGTTGGAGTTTTGGAGTAACAGAATGGAATCTATTGATTTTTGAACAGGAGTATTACTGCCCAAATTTGAATTTAAATTTGAACAGTACAGCAAAGTTTTATGGATTTGAATGAAAGTGGTACCATTAAATAGGTTGGAATATTACAAGATTTTAGGAGTTGGAATTATTTAATTTGGACCATTATTCTTTTTTGTAGAAATGTTTAAAACATTTACAGAAAAGAAAAAGGGAAAAGGGTCCTGTGCACTGGGCCAGAGGAGTCCACAGTGCACGGCCCATGCGGTCCAGCCCAACCGCACGGGAGCCTGCGCGCGCACGTTAGGTTTTCAAACCTGACGGGCGGGGCCCGTGAGTCAGTGGCACAGAGGAGGGGGAGAGAGGTGAGGGGATGACAGGCGGGGCCCGCCTGTCATCTCTAACCCCACGGCCACGGCGACGGCGAGCTCACCGGCGAGGATTCCGGCCATGGCGACGGCAACAGAGGCCAGGGTTGGACTCAGCGTTGAGTGGCGGTTGCAGTGGTGGTGGTGCGGCACGGCGGGGAGGCCTGGTTCACCGGCGGCGAGGTGGGACGGCGGAGGCTCGTCGGAGGGTGGTTGCTGCGGCCGTTTCCGACTGCAAACGGAGGGGGAAATAGAGGGGAAAGGATCAGTGGAGCACGACGGTTCCGAAACAGGTGAAAGGAGGGGCGGGGGAGGCCCGTACCACGAGATCGCCGGCGGCCCGACGCGGCGGAGCTCCGGTCGATCCCGAGCACTGGGACCTCCTGGGGTCGAACTGGAGGTGCTGGGGGGATCAGTGGAGAGGAGTGAGGCTGGTGATGGTGCTGGAGAGGCTCAGGAGGGGCTATAAATAGGGGCTCGACGGAGGCCCGTGGTCCAGTGCGCCGGCGAGCTCCGGCTCGAGGCTACAGCGCACGGGAGGCCAGGGGAATGGGTCTGTGGAGTTCCTGGACGAGCTCCACGTCCAGCTGAGGGACAAAGAGGAGCGGGGGAGCGCCAGAAGCATGCGCGCATGCGAGGCAGAGGAGTGGCCGCCGCGGGCGGCCAGCGCGCGTGCGACGACGGCCACTGGAGGGCGCAGGAGGAGGGGGGACAGCGCCGGGGAGGTCGCGGATGTCGAGGGGCCTCGACTGGCGCGAGGGGGAGGCCCGAGGCTGTCGGGAGAGGTTGATTGGCCGGAGCCAGCGTGCGGGGGCGCACTGTTGCGCGCTCCAGAGCGTGCGTATTGCTGGCATCAGCGCGCTCTCGCCGGCTTGGTCCAAACCAGCGTGTCCAACAGTGTCCAGCACGTTGAGGGAGGAGTAAAGAAATGGCCTGAGGCCTTGGTTGCCCTGGAGATGCAGAGAGAGAGAGAGAGCTGGTGAAATGGTGGGAACCTGCTGTACAGCAAGGTAAAACAGGGGTTTCACCCCTCAATCATGGAGCTGGGGTGCTGGGGGAGTTACTGGAGGTAGCTGGTAACTCAATGATCATGTGGTAAGAAGTTGAGGCCATGGAGAAAAGTAAAAGTGATCAAGTTGGAGGTTTTAGCAATTCTACAGAAGGTGTTTGATCTGTGTTTGGTAAAGTAAATGAACTCCACTTGACATGGCACTTGACAGGGTTGAAAGACATGAGAAAATAGGGTGCTTCGCCAAATTTGGGCTCATTTGAAGAAACTAGCCAATGCAACTTTGGTGAACCCTAGAAATCAACAGAAACAGTTTCATCTTGATTGAGTCAAGCTAATCATCTCCCCTTGATGCACCACTTGGTGTAGCATCATCATTTGGGGTATTGATCATGCCCACAAAGTTTGAAGCTCCGGATAAAAAGTTGGTAATGTAAAGTTGTTCAAATTTGCATTTGAACAGAAAGGGTTTTGAGGAGATCTGATCAAGTTGCTCTTTTCAAATTCTTGTGCCATTTGGTCTAGATGCCTTATTAGGCAATTCTAGCATGTGCACCAAGTTTGAGAGCATTTGAACAAGTTTGGCAATGTAAAGTTGCTCAAACTTCAAATATGGACAAAATGGTTATGAAGGGGTTTGAGGATGTTTTCTTGCTTCCCAAGGCATGGGACTTGGCAAGATCATCAAATATGTCATATATGACATGATAGAATTTCCCTGGAATTTTTGGAGAAGGTTTCCTTTGTAAATATTTCAAAAGCTTGAAATATCCAGAAAGGGTTGTAGAGGGTTTAGCCCATTATTTTGAACATGACCAAGTGTTGAAACTCTTATATATGGACAATATATGTCCTATGAGTCTCTCTGAATTTTGGCAAATATTTTTGAAACAGTTAAATAATTTTTTCCCTATTAAAGACCATTTCTAGCCTTAAGAAAAAGCTTTTAAATAAAATAGGAAAATTACTTTTAAAATTATACCTTTGAGGTTTCTGGGAGTCCTATGACTACTAGGTCTCAAATAAACCTTTTGAAATAATTTTCTCACCCTAAATCAAGTACTTGCAGTGCAAATCTCAATTCAGGGGTTTTTGGAAAACTAAATTTATAAAATACTTTTTGGCCAAATTAATTTTGTAAGAAAATACTATACTGTTATATAACACTTGGCATGATCATTGGGCAGAAGTTTTGGGTATGGAGGTCAAATCTACAAGAGATCATAGTTGACTTTAATGAGCACATGAAAAAGCAAATGAAGAAAACTCAATTCCAAATAAAAGCCAAATGATGCTAAAAAAATTTGCTGGTCCAAATTTTCATGCTTCAAAGTTACAAATAACATGTTACAAAATGCAGGGTGTGACATTATCCCTCTACATCATGTCATCTTGCTTAAGGCGTTACTCTGTTCTTATGAACTTAATACTCTAGATGCATGCTGGATAGCGGTCGATGTGTGGAGTAATAGTAGTAGATGCAGAATCATTTCGGTCTACTTGTCATGGACGTGATGCCTATATACAATGATCATGCCTAGATATTCTCATAACTATGCGCTTTTCTATCAATTGATCGACAGTAATTTGTTCACCCACCATAGAATTCCGCTATCATGAGAGAAGCCACTAGTAAAACCTATGCCCCCCGGGTCTATTCTCATCATATTAATCTTCCATCTACTTTACTTTGCTTTATTTACTTTCTTTTATTATACCAAAAATATTATCCTATCCTACCTATGAGATCTCACTCTCGTAAGTGACCGTAAAGGGATTGACAACCCCTTATCGCGTTGGCTGCGAGGTTCTTATTTGTTTGTGCAGGTGCAAGGGACTCGCGCGTGGTCTCCTACTGGATTGATACATTGGTTCTCAAAAACTGAGGGAAATACTTACGCTACTGTGCTGCATCACCCTTTCCTCTTCGAGGGAATACAACGCAAGCTCGAGAAGTAGCAAGAAGAACTTCTCGCGCCGTTGCCGGGGAGACTCACGCCAAGTCAAGTCAAGATTTGATCTCTCGACAACTAGCCAATTTCTACGCAAAAGACTTATACCAAGTACCTATCACAAACCCTTATCCCTCGCACTACATTATTTGCCTCTCGTTTTCCTCTCCCCCACTTCACCCTTGCTGTTTTATTCGCCCTTCTTTTTGCCGTGTGTTTTACCGTTCGCTTGCCTCTTGTTTGCTTGTGTGTTGGATTGCTTGCTTGTCACTATGGCTCAAGATAATACCAAATTGTGTGACTTCTCCAATACCAATAATAATGATTTTATTAGCACTCTGATTGCTCCTATCTTAGATGTTGAATCTTGTGAGATCAATGATGTTGTGTTGAATCTTGTCATGAAAGATCAATTTTCTGGCCTTCCTAGTGAAGATGCCGCTACCCATCTGAACAACTTTGTTGATTTGTGCAATATGCAAAATAAGAGGGATGCGGATAATGATATTGTTAAATTGAAGCTATTTCCATTTCCACTTAGAGATCGTGCTAAAACTTGGTTTTCCTCTTTGCCTAGAAATAGTATTGATTAATGGAATAAGTGCAAAGATGGCTTTATCTCTAAGTATTTTCCTCCCGCTAAGATTATCTCTCTTAGAAACGATATTATGAATTTTAAGCAAGTAGATCATGAGCATGTTGCACAAGCTTGGGAGAGAATGAAATTAATGATACGTAATTGCCCTACTCATGGTTTGAACTTATGGATGATTATACAAAACTTTTATGCTGGCTTGAATTTTTCTTCTAGAAATCTTTTAGATTCGGCCGCGGGGGGCACTTTTATGGAAAACACTTTAGGAGAAGCTACCAAACTCCTAGATAATATTATGGTTAATTACTCTCAATGGCACACCAAAAGATCTACTAGTAAAAATTGCGTGCTATTGAAGAGATGAGTGTTTTCAGTGGAAAGATGGACAAACTTATGTAATTATTTGCTACTAAGAGTGCTTCTTCTTATCCTAATGATATGCATCTGTCCACATTGATTGAAAATAATAATGAATCTTTGGATGTGAATTTTGTTGGTAGGAATGATTTTGGTAACAATGCTTATAGAGGGAACTTTAATCCTAGGCCTTTTCCTAGTAATTCCTCTAACAATTATGGTAATTCCTACAATAACTCTTATGGAAATTTTAATAAGATGCCCTCTGAATTTGAGACTAGCTAGTGTTAAAGAGTTTATGAATTCGCAAAAGAATTTCAATGCTTTGCTTGAAGAAAAATTGCTTAAGATTGATGAGTTGCCTAGAAACGTGGATATAATTACTCTTGATGTTGATCTTTGAAACTTAGATCTATTCCACCTAAGCATGATATCAATGAGTCTCTCAAGGCCATGACAATTTCCATTGATGAGTGCAAGGAAAGAACCGCTAGGATGCGTGCTAAAAAACATTGCTTTATGAAAGCGTGTTCTTCTAGTTATCATGAGAATAAAGATGAAGATCTGAAAGTGATTGTTGTGTCTCCTATTAGATCCTTGTTTTCTAGTATGAATCTTTATAAAGATGGGACTGAAGATGAGTCTACTTTAGTTAAAAGGCGTCCCAATGATTCGGAGTTTTTAGATCTTGATGCTAAAATTGTTAATATTGGGATTGAAGAGATTAAAACTTTGCATAGCGATGAACCCACTATCTTGTATTTCAAGGGATTCAATTATGATAATTTCTCTTTAATAGATTGTATTTCCTTGTTGCAATCCGTGCTAAATTATCCCCATGCTTATAGTCAAAATAAGGCTTTTACCAAACACATAGTTGATGCTTTAATGCAGTCTTATGAAGAAAAACTTGAATTAGAAGTTTCTATCCCTAGAAAGATTTATGATGAGTGGGAACCTACTATAAAGATTAAGATTAAAGATCATGAATGCTTTGCTTTGTGTGATTTGGGTGCAAGTGTTTCTACAATTCCAAAAACTTTGTGTGATATGTTAGGATTCCATGAACTTGATGATTGTTCTTTAAATTTGCACCTTGTGGATTCTACCATTAAGAAACCTATGGGAAGGATTAATGATGTTCTTATTATTGCCAATAGGAATTATGTGCCCGTAGATTTCATTGTTCTTTATATAGATTGCAACCCTTCATGTCCTATTATTCTTGGTAGACCTTTCCTTAGAACGACTGGTGCAATTATTGATATGAAGGAAGGAAATATTAGATTCCAATTTCCATTAAGGAAAGGCATGGAACACTTTCCTAGAAATAAAATCAAATTACCTTATGAATCAATTATGAGAGCCACCTATGGATTGCCTACCAAAGATGGCAATACCTAGATCTATTCTAGTATCGGGCCTAGCTAGGGGCGTTAAACGATGGCGCTTGTTGGGAGGCAACCCAATTTTATTTTCTTTGTTTTTGCTTCTATTTATGAATAAATATTGCATCTAGCTTTTGTTTATATGTGGTTTTGTGTTTTAGTTAGTGTTTGTGCCAAGTAGAACCTTTGGGAAGACTTGTGTGAAGTTTATGTGATCATGCTGTAAAAGACAGAAACTCTAGCGCTCACGAGATTGGCTGTCCTTTTTTACTGGAGAGTGCTTTTTTGTTGATTCTTTTTGCAGATGATTAATATACAGATTCCTCACGTGCACCAATTTATTTCAAAAAAATTAGAGTTACAGAAGTATTACAGATTACTACAAATTGTTCTGTTTTTGACATATTCTGTTTTTCGTGTGTTGTTTGCTTATTTTGATGAATCTATGAGTAGTATCGGGGGGTATGAATCATAGAGAAGTTGGAATACAGTAGGTTTAACACCAATATAAACAAAGAATGAGTTCATTACGGTACCTTTGAGTGGGGGTTTGTTTTCTTATACTAACTGTCGTGGAATTGCCACGACAGATGTACGGATTAACGGACTTAGGTGTGGAGCCGTGCATCTATGTAGTAGCTTGAGAGGGGTTGAGCGGAATCGAGAGACGCAACGCAAGACAAAGATTTAGACAGCTTCAGGCCTCGGGAAACATCATCCGGTAATAACCCTACATGTTGTTTGAGGCTAGATCTCATTATGACCCTCATGGTGTCTCCGGTAAACCGGCTCTTGGTGTCTAGCCCTAGAGATTGTTCGTTGTTGCTTGTGAGAACTTCTCTCTTGTGAAACTTGCCCCTCTTTGGGGAGCCCTGCCCCTCCTTATATATGTTGAAGGGGCGGGTTACATGACTAGTCCTAGTAGGATTAGGATTGCTTTATTACAAGGAGTCCTAGTCTTGCTTCCTTTGTAGGTGAATATTCCTTATGCTTTCTTCATAAACCGGCCCACCATAACATGAACCGGCCTTCTGGGCCTTGGGCCTTGTCATCCTTTATCCGCCAACCGGGTTACCAGTGAGTGGTATTATTTAGGCAGGTTGCTTGTAAACCGTATGGTTAGGACGGACCGCTAGTGAATCACCGAGCGTAAACCGGGTCTCAAGTAAACCGCCAAGTCCGGCCGGGTCATATTTCCGGCCGGTTCATACCGCGGGGTATATCCCCGACATTAGCCCCCAGTTTAGCTTGGATTTATCCATGGTAAACTTATGCTTCAACACAAGAACAAATTTGATAGGTTGTGCTCCGGGTTAAGAATTCTTGTAAACCGATACCTGACCATCCTTAAGTCCTTGTCCTTTCCTTCTTCTAGAAAATCTGGGTCAACAGACCAGCTCCATAATCAACTTGCTTTCATAAGCAATATTGTAAATCAAGAATCCATTTGAATCGACCTTCAATGCTCTGACTTGACAAAAATATTGGTCTTCAAATATTCAATTGATATCCAGCCGGCTTGAAGATGTCGGTTTATGATTACCACGATTGCCGGGTTATAAAAACTGATAATTCCGGGTCATGACTGTTTATAGATGCCGGGTTTTGATTGTTGCCAACGCCGGGTCACACAATTAATCTTCCGGACTTACCCAAAACTGAGAATTTGAAGACATTCCTCCTTTATATGCATATTACCTGTAGCCCCCAAGTCTTAAGAGGAGAGCATAGTGATAGCTTAAGACTTGTTTCAATATAAATGTTGCAACCTTGAAGAAATCCAGATTGTTCATCCCAGTCACTAGTAAAAACTGAATATTCCACATATGTAGGCCCCAAGTGTCGGGTTGTCATGCTTGCATCAACCTGGGACTTGTAATTTGCATAATGCTCAAAAACTTCAATCAGTGTAGCCCCCAAGTGTCGGGTCATTATGCAATAATGAGCAGGGACTTTGTAGATATAATCATGTAAACTTGAACATCAACGTGTAGCCCCCAAGGGCCGGGTCATTATGCAATAATGAGCAGGGACTTTGTAGATATAATCATGTAAACTTGAACATCAACGTGTAGCCCCCAAGGGCCGGGTCATTATGCAATAATGAGCAGGGACTTTGTAGATATAATCATTGAAAATAACATTATATAATGTAACTTCCATCGTGGGGTTTGAACCCACGTCCACAAGGATAAGAGCTTTGTGCTTTACCAACTGAGCAGTGGACCCTTCAATATAATGGATTAATATTTGTGTACCTTGAATTTTTTTTTAAAGGAGCAACTGGCAGCCCCCAAGGGCCGGCTCATTATAATATGACGAGTCGGGTCTTCAATAAAGGTGATCAAACAATGACTTTGCATTAGCCCCCAAGTGTCATGGTGCATGCTTGCAGCGACTTGAGACTTGTGTATTTAATGTAATCTCAACTTGAATAATGTAGCCCCCAAGTGCCGGGTCGTAAGCCTGCAGTGACTCGGGACTATTCCTTTGTAGAATAAATCATACCTATTGATAAAATAATATCCATTGCTCTTAAAGCGACTTTAAAAACCTCAATCATAATATTGATTATTGATAACCATGATAAGAATCCAGCCATGTTGGCCATTTAAAAATTTGAAGAATATAACCTAGTTTAAAAACCGGTTCCAGTGATATTTGATCACAATCAGGCTGGGTTAATAAACACCGGTCATTATTTTATCTCATACTAGCGACTTATAGTCAAAAGCCAGGCCGGTTTAATAAACACCGGTCATTATCTGTGTCTGCATGAACAATGCTAAAAGATGTCCTGGCGGTTTACCACCGGACGGATTATACTGCCCTGATACATGTTCAAAATAAATAAGTTGAACTGCATATAAAATGAAAACATATACCATACCTTTGATTAAGTGTGCTTGTAGACCTTAACCCGGTAGGAATAACTTAAAGTGCAGGCGCTGATGAGGCCCTTGGCTCTCTTGTTGGTTTAGCATAATAGTTGATCCGGGTTATGATGAACGCCGGTTTAACTCATGCTGGTGTTCATGACCCAGACTTTTTTTAATTTTGCAGATATATGGTCAACTTTGAAGTTGCCCAATCCCGGATCAATAGACTTGATAAAAAACTTGTAAAATCACAGAAACAAAGCTTTTTGGCAAATAAGATCATGTAGTCGAGGCTTTTTACGAGCTACCGGGCTCCAAATTCGAGGCTTTTTACGAGCTGCCAGGCTCCATATTTGATTCGAATATGATCAAGAGGTTTTTGATTCGAATACAATCAGTAAACCGGAAAAGGGGTTAAGCTAGGATTCGAATACGATCACGTAGCCCCCTGTGGCTTTTTACGAGCTGCCAGGCTCCATATTTGATTCGAATGCGATCAAGAGGTTTCTGATTCGAATGCGATCAGTAAACCGGAAAAGGGGTTAAGCTAGGATTCGAATACGATCACGTAGCCCCCTGTGGCTTTTTACGAGCTGCTAGGCTCCATATTTGATCCGAATGCGATCAAGAGGTTTCTGATTCGAATGCGATCAGTAAACCGGAAAAGGGGTTAAGCTAGGATTCGAATACGATCACGTAGCCCCCTGTGGCTTTTTACGAGCTGCCAGGCTCCATATTTGATTCGAATGCGATCAAGAGGTTTCTGATTCGAATGCGATCAGTAAACCGGAAAAGGGGTTAAGCTAGGATTCGAATACGATCACGTAGCCCCCTGGTGAGTTTGGCTGTGTTCTCTTTGGTTCGAATACGACCTATGTTTGAATAGGAAGCCCCCAAATGACCATAGAGGCAGGGTACCTATATGGGAGTTGCGCTTTGCGGCAAATCCTCTTTGGCCCCTTAATAAATAATTGACCTGCATATCAAAATATACGGATCAAAGTAACTTTTTTCTTGATGAAAATAATATATATCAAGAAAATAGATTTAGATGGATATCACCTGATGTATTTGGACCTTATGATCCTCATCGGCGTTGGTTAGCCAACCCTGTATGTTGAATAGACCGGACCGCAGGGCAGACAGTAAAACGACCGCAGTATCAGAGGCAGCACGCATGAGTCGGCCGCGGTATTGTAATCCGGCGCAGATGAGCAAGTTGTCCTCCGAGTTGTGAACCGGTGGGGTAACAAAAGACGGCCACGGTGTGGTAAACCGGCGCGATCGCGGGAGATGGCCACGGCGCTGGTGCGGGAGTCTGTTGAGTAACGACGACCAGTTGTGCCAAATGATGTTGGCGTGCCTCCATCTCCGCGGTATAATACCACTTTGTAATGTATAATTTTCCTGCGTATAAAATACAGCAAGGCGAGGTATTTTGGCTCGGATGAATTTAATATGTATTAAAAATAAAATAGGATATATATCACCTGATTCGCCTTGACAACGGACGAGTTGGTCGTGGTATTGTAAACCGGCGCAGACGCGTGATACGTCCAAAACGTATCTATAACTTCTGCTTGCTCCATGCTTCTTTTGTGTGATATTGCTATGATATTGATGCACTTCCATACACTTTTGATCATATTTGGACTAACCTATTAACTCAGTGCACCACAGTGCCAGTTCCTGTTTTCTGCTGTTTTTCTATTTCAGGTTTCCCCCATATTAAAAGTGCCCCAAAAATTCCGGGAAAAATACAGGAAAAATCAGCGTACACGAAGCTTCGCGAATAACCAAAGCGGGGCCAGAGGGGAGCCAGGGGAGGCCCAGGCGGCCACCTGGCGCGGCCCCACCCCTGTCCGCGCCAGGGGGGGGCGCCTGGGGCCCCTGCTCCGCCTCTGGTTGCCCCCCTTCGCATATATATTCCTCTCGTCCCGAAACCCTCGAGGACGGAACCCTTTTTCGCGATCTCGCCTCTGTTCCGCCGCCGCAGCGCTTCCAAGATCGAGAGCATCAGGAGAACTCTTCCCGGCACCCTGCCGGAGGGGAGAACCACCACCGGAAGCTTCTCCACCACCATGGACGCTTCCCGGATGAGTCGTGAGTAGTCCACCTTGGACCATGGGTCCATGATCAGTAGCTATGTGATGTTCTCATCCCCTCTTTGCTCTTCATGGTTTAGATCTCGTGAGCTGCCCTACATGATCGAGGCACATATGTAATCTTTCTGCTGTTGCTTTGTTGAGTTTGCTGGGATCTGATGGATTATGAGACTATGTTCAGATTGTGTTTGAGTAATATATTTGATTCACCTCTTTTATATCTTTGTTCTTGAGTAATTCTTGCATGTTCTCCGTTGCTGTTTATTGCTTTGGCCAAGTAGTAGGTAGTAACTCCAAGAGGGAGCGTTATGCTTGATTGTGGGTTCATGCCCCCTGATGACTAGCTTGAGTGACAGAAACATGAGTCTACGGGATGTGATGTTGCCACAAGGGGGAAAACAACGGTGCTTGTACTTGCGGGTGCAAGGATTGTTTACTTTACGCAAAGTTCTTTTAATGCAGTTGTCTGTTGCTTTGAGTTTACACTTTGGGTGGGATTCGCAACTTAATACCAACGAGATGTTCTGGATAGATATCTCAAGGTGGATGATTAGTAGTAGATGCAGATGGATTTCGGTCTACTTGCCTTGGCGTACCGCCCATGCTTTTGAGCCTCTACCTTTCCTTGCAGCATAGCTAGCATTGGTTTGCGCACATAATCCTGTCAATTGCCCAGCTGTAATTTGTTTACCTCGCTTTGTTGTTTTATCGTCTTTTGGGAGAGAGACATCAGTAGTGAACATCATGGGACCCCGGTCCATATTACCACTGCTGATCACACCTTCTATTTACTTCCTGTTTTTATTTCCTTGTTGCAGTCATAGCTATCATTATTATCTCTTGTGTTTGATCCTTTGTAAACAACAAGGCCGGAGGGATTGACAACCTCTCTGTACTCGTTGGGAGCAAAGTTATCTGTATCTGTGTGCAGGTCCTGTCAACCGCTAAGTTTCTGGCGCCGTTGAGACCTACTTGTCGACCCTCGGAGTCTCACGGGATTCGATCCTTGGTATCTTTGCCAAGGGAAATTTGCCGCTACGATACATCTCAACCTTCCACTTGGGGTAACCAAGGAGGGGCGAGAAGCCATCAACGCGTGAACCTGGCCACGGTGTGGTAAACCGGCGTGTTCGCAAGAGACGGCCATGAACCGGCTGCGAGGGTAGGCGGGTGAATCGTCCGTGGCGTTGTAAGGCGGCGCGGATGGGCGAGTTATGCCATGTTGATGTAAATTAGACCGTAAAGTGGTGATTTGCCCATATATTCATCATGGCATGGTCTCCGCTCTCGCAGTGAACAATTGCCCTGATGTTTGTGAACGATAGATGGTCTGTACGTGCGATTTTTGCACGTAGTAATAGCAGTGCTCCACACTCTTTAGTGCTCCACACTCTTTTTGGACTGACGCAATCTTTGTGGTAGTACTCTAAATAGGAGTACTAATTGATCTTTTCTCTTTGCGTGCTAGTTTTGACGCGCAGTCGCCGCTGTTGCAACTTTTCGTTGGTTTGACCCATCACTGTTGCGGGCCTGCGGTGCGTGCACACGCAGCTCGTCAACTAGTTAATCATCGAGGGAGAAACTGAGGCCGCGGACACAGAGTCTTTATTTGTGCCCGGTGAGGCGGTTTGAAGTGGTGTGGCGGAACCAGCCTGCAGGCAGGAGGTGGCCGCAGGTGCAGAGGTCGGCTCGCCACACCTGCCGAGCAGAAGGCGAGTAGGTCCCGATGGCCCGGGGCCAACTGCGTTGAGACGGCCCTAGCGGAGGTGGCAAAGGCAACCCGTGGCGGCGGCTTGAAGGTGATGTCGGCGAGGTGAAGCGGTGCCGTGGTAGTTGACGCCCCTGGCCGGAACGCCGGCGGCTTTGAAGGCGGCCGCGGCAGAAGAGGCGCCTCGCAGGGCCGCACGAGGTGGCGTGGGAGGCAGCCGTGGCAGGTGCGGACGGGCGAGGGGAGTAGCTGCAGCACGGGGGAGCTACGGCGGCTCAAAAGCCAGCGTTCCAGCGAAGGTGGCGACTCCAGGAGGCGCTCGTCAGCGAGGGCGCAGGCAAGCTGTGGTAGAGGGTGGATGGAGGCGATTTGCCGCGGTGGAAGGCCTGAGTGGATCCGGTGGTTTGACCCATCCGCGGCCACGGGCGGCGGACACATAATCTGAATTCAGACTGTAGGAATAGAATACAGTCGGGTCGACTCGGTAATGGCCCGCGAAGACCGGCTCGGTTCAGACCGTGATAGAGAAGGCGGCTTGGCCACTACGCGAGGCCATGGCAGTGGGAGTGACGGCTCGCAGGTGAAGCCAGGCACTTGGCGGCTCGCAGCGGCAGTTGGAGTGGCGACTCGCGGGCATGGGTGGAAAAGACTCAGAAGGAGCTCGAAGTTGAGAACCGCTAGAGGAGATGCAGGCGTTGGAAGAACAAGGCATGGCGGGTTTGAAACCATCACGGAGACAAATCCAGGCACGAAGCCAAGGCAACAGAGGCCAGGGCAGTCTCGACGGCACGTTGAACCCCGAGAAAAATCCAGATCCATTAATTTCCTCCAAGTCGTTGCTCGATGTGTGGTGCTGGAGATTGGACCTCACCCGACGTATTGCAGTCGGATTCGACGGATCATGCTGCTTCGGCGACACACAGAAGAATGTCAAACCCTATCTTCCCTTGAATTCGAAACTCGTACTGCCATCTCCAAAGCTAATAACAATCCCGACCATCAAGTATTGAATTTGCTGGCTCTGTCGAATACTATCTCATGCCGATCTTTCCTCATCCAAAAAATCACGAACTTCTCGATCCTCAGGAGAGATTCCTTCAAGAACTCATCACCATTGTGCGCAGGCCCCACGGTGGGCGCCAACTGTCATGGAATTGTCACGGCGGATGTCCGGATTAACGGACTTAGGTGTGGAGCCGTGCATCTATGTAGTAGCTTGAGAGGGGTTGAGCGGAATCGAGAGACGCAACGCAAGACAAAGATTTAGACAGCTTCGGGCCCCGGGAAACATCATCCGGTAATAACCCTACGTGTTGTTTGAGGCTAGATATCATTATGACCCTCATGGTGTCGCCGGTAAACCGGCTCTTGGTGTCTAACCCTAGAGATTGTTTGTTGTTGCTTGTGAGAACTTCTCTCCTGTGAAACTTGTCCCTCTTTGGGGAGCCCTGCCCCTCCTTATATATGTTGAAGGGGCGGGTTACATGACTAGTCCTAGTAGGATTAGGATTGCTTTATTACAAGGAGTCCTAGTTTTGCTTCCATTGTAGGTGAATATTCCTTATGCTTTCTTCATAAACCGGCCCACCATAACATGGACCGGCCTTCTGGGCCTTGGGCCTTGTCATCCGTGATCCGCCAACCGGGTTACCAGTGAGTGGTATTATTTAGGCAGGTTGCTTGTAAACCGTCTGGTTAGGACGGACCGCTAGTGAATCACCGAGTGTAAACCGGGTCTCAAGTAAACCGCCAAGTCCGGCCGGGTCATATTTCCGCCCGGTTCATACCGCGGGGTATATCCCCGACACTAACGGAGCTCACGAGATTTTGGCTAAGTTTTGTGTTGTGAAGTTTTCAAGTTTTGAGTATGGATTTGATGGACTATGGAACAAGGTATGGCAAGAGCCTAAGTTTGGGGATGCCCAAGGCACCCCAAGGTAAAATTCATGGACAACCAAAAGCCTAAGCTTGGGGATGCCCCGGGAAGGCATCCCCTCTTTCGTCTTCGTTTATCGGTAACTTTACTTGAGACTATATTTGTATTCACCACATGATATGTGTTCTGCTTTGAGCATCATGTATGATTTGAGTCTTTGCTTTTTAGTTTGCCACAATCACCCTTTCTGGACACACCTTTCGAGAGAGATAAATATGATTTAGAATTTATTAGAATACTCTATATGCTTCACTTATATCTTTTGAGCTAGATAGTTTTGCTCTAATGCTTCACTTATATCTTTTAGAGCATGATGGTGGTTTTATTATGTAGAAATTAGTAATCTCTCATGCTTCACTTATATCTATTTGAGAGCCTTTTAGAACAGCATGGTAATGTGCTTTGGTTATAAAAATAGTCCTAATATGATAGGCATCCAAGATGAGTATAGTAAAAACTTTCATACAAGTGCATTGAATATTATGAGAAGTTTGATACTTGATGATTGTTTTGAGATATGAGGATGGTGATATTAGAGTCATGCTAGTGGAGTAATTATGAATTCTAGAAACACTTGTGTTAAAGTTTGTGATTCCCGTAGCATGCATGTATGGTGAACCGTTATGTGATGAAGTTGGAGCATGATTTATTTATTGAGTGTCATCTTGTGTGTGGAGGTCGTGATCGCGAGATGGTTAACTCCTACCAACCCTTACCCTAGGAGCATGCATTGAATACTTTGTTTTGATAACTGGTAGATTTTTGCAATAAGTATATGAGTTTTGTATGACTAATGATGAGTCCATGGATTATACGCACTCTCACCCTTCCACCATTGCTAGCCTCTCTTGTACCGCGCAACTTTCACCGGTACCATACACCCACCATATACCTTCCTCGAAACAGCCACCATACCTACCTATCATGGCATTTCCATAGCCATTCTGAGATATATTCCCATGCAACTTTCCACTGTTTCGTTCATATGACATGCTTCATCATCATTCACATAGAGTCATATTTTGTTCTAGCTTCGAGTTGTAATCTTTGAGTTGTAAGTAAATAAAAGTGTGATGATCTTCATTATTAGAGCATTGTCCCGTGTGAGGATACAAAAAAACAAAAAAAGGAGAGAAAGGCCAGATAAAAAAAGAGATGGCCCAAAAAAAGAGAGAGGGTGGCTAAAAAAGCCCCTCCAAAAAAGAGAGAAGGGACAATGCTACTATCCTTTTCCACACTTGTGCTTCAAAGTAGCACCATAATCTTCATGATAGAGAGTCTCTTGTTTTTTCACTTTCATATACTAGTGGGAATTTTCATTATAGAACTTGGCTTGTATATTCCAACGACGGGCTTCCTCAAATGCCCTAGGTCTTCATGAGCAAGCAAGTTGGATGCACACCCACTTAGTTTCTTTTGATGAGCTTTCATACACTTATAGCTCTAATGCATCTGTTGCATGGCAATCCCTACTCACTCACATTGATATCTATTGATGGGCATCTCCATAGCCCACTAATACGCCTAGTTGATGTGAGACTATCTTCCTCTTTTGTCTTCTCCACAACCACCACTCTATTCCACATAGTGCTATATCCATGGCTCACGCTCATGTATTGCGTGAAAGTTGAAAGGTTAGAAAGAATTAAAGTGTGAAATCATTGCTTGGCTGAAACCGGGGTTGTGCATAATTTAAATATTTTGTGTGATGAAGATAGAGCATAGCCAGACTATATGATTTTGTAGGGATAACTTTCTTTGGCCATGTTATTTTGAGAAGACATGATTGCTTTGTTAGTATGCTTGAAGTATTATTATTCTTATGTCAATATAGACTTTTATCTTGAATCTTGATACGTCCCCAACGTATCTATAATTTTTTATTGTTCCATGCTATTATTTATGATGTTTTGGATGTTTAATGGGCTTTGTTATACACTTTTATATTATTTTTGGGACTAACCTATTAACCCAAAGGCCCATTCCAGATTGTTGTTTTTTTGCCTATTCCAGGGTTTACAAAAAAGGAATATCAAACGGAGTCCAAACGGAATGAAACTTCGGGAGAGATATTTTTGGAGCAAAATACGCACGGGAGACTTGAGAACCATGGAATAGGGCTGAGGTGGCATCCATGAAGGTGGGGGGCGCATCCCCCCCCCCTACAGGGCGCGCCCCCTGCCTCGTGGGCCCCATGTTTGGCCCCTGGTGCCCTCCTTCCTCCTATATATACCTACGTACCCCGAAACCATCAGAACAACATAGAAAACCCTAGTTCCACCGCCGCAACCTTCTGTTCCTGTGAGATCCCATCTTGGGGCCTGTTTCGGAGCTCCGTCGAAGGGGGGATCTACCACGGAGTGCTTCTACATCAACACCATCGCCTCACCATGAGTTGTGAGTAGTTTACCACATACCTTCGGGTCCATAGTTAGTACCTAGATGGCTTCTTCTCTCTCTTTGGATCTCAATACCAAGTTCTCCTCGGTCTTCGAGGAGATCTATTTGATGTAATCTCTTTTTGCGGTGTGTTTGTCGAGATCCGATGAATTGTGGGTTTATGATCAAGATTATTTATGAGAAATATTTGGTTCTTTTCTGAATTCTATTATGTATGATTATAATATCCTTGTAGGTCTCTTCTAATTATTGGTTTGGTTTGGCCTACTAGATCTATAGTTCTTGCAATGGGAGAAGTGCTTGGCTTTGGGTTCAATCTTGCGGTGTCCTTTCCCAGTGACAATGGGGGCTGCAAGGCATGTATTGTATTGTTGCCATAGAGGATAAAAAGATGGGGTTTATATCATATTGCTTGAGTTTATCCCTCTACATCATGTCATCTTGCTTAAGGCATTACTCTGTTCTTATGAACTTAATACTCTAGATGCATGCTGGATAGCGGTCGATGTGTGGAGTAATAGTAGTAGATGCAGAATCATTTCGGTCTACTTGTTACGGACGTGATGCCTATATATAATGATCATGCCTAGATATTCTCATAATTATTTGCTTTTCTATCAATTGCTCGACAGTAATTCGTTTACCCACCGTAGAATTTTGCTATCATGAGAGAAGCCACTAGTGAAACCTGTGGCCCCCGGGTCTATTCTCAACATATCAATCTACAATCTACTTTACTATTCTGTTTTTACTTTCTGTTCTTATATCCAAAAATACCAAAAATTCCAAACTATAATATCTATGAGATCTCACTCTCGTAAGTGACCGTGAAGGGATTGACAACCCCTTATCGCGTTGGCTGCGAGGTTCTTATTTATTTGTGCAGGTGCAAGAGACTCGCGCGTGGTCTCCTACTGGATTGATACCTTGGTTCTCAAAAACTGAGGGAAATACTTACGCTACTGTGCTGCATCTCCCTTTCCTCTTCGAGGGAATACAACGCAAGCTCGAGAAGTAGCAAGAAGAATTTCTGGCGCCGTTGCCGGGGAGGCTTATACAAAAGTCATATACCAAGTACCTATCACAAACCCTTATCCTTCGCATTACATTTATTTGCCTCCCGTTTTCCTCTCCCCCTCTTCACCCTTGCCGTTTTATTTGCCCTTCTTTTTGCCGTGTGTTTTTCGTTTGCTTGCTTCTTGTATGCTTGTGTGTTGGATTGCTTGCTTGTCACTATGGCTCGGAACAATACCAAATTGTGTGACTTTTCCAATACCAACAATAATTATTTTATTAGCACTCTGATTGCTCTTATTACCGATGCTGAATCTTGTGAGATCAATGCTGCTCTGTTGAATCTTGTCATGAAAGATCAATTTTCCGGCCTTCCTAGCGAAGATGTCGCTACCCATCTAAACAACTTTGTTGATTTGTGTGATATGCAAAAGAAAAGAGATACGGATAACGATATTGTTAAATTGAAGTTATTTCCGTTTTCACTTAGAGATCGTGCTAAAACTTGGTTTTCCTCTTTGCCTAGAAATAGTATTGATTCGTGGAATAAGTGCAAAGATGCTTTTATCTCTAAATATTTCCCTCCTGGCAAGATCATCTCTCTTAGAAACGATATTATGAATTTTAAGCAACTAGATCATGAGCATGTTGCACAAGCTTGGGAGAGAATGAAATTAATGATACGTAATTGCCCTACACATGGTTTGAACTTATGGATGATTATCCAAAACTTTTATGCTGGCTTGAATTTTGCTTCTAGAAATCTTCAGATTCGGCCGCAGGAGGCACTTTCATGGAAACTACCTTAGGAGAAGCTACCAAACTCCTAAATAATATCATGGTTAATTATTCTCAATGGCACACCGAAAGATCTACTAGTAAAAAAGTACATGCTATTGAAGAGATTAGTGTTTTGAGTGGAAAGATGGATGAACTTATGAAATTATTTGCTGCTAAGAGTTCTTCTTCTGATCCTAATGATATGCCTTTATCCACGTTGATTGAAAATAATAATGAATCTTTGGATGTGAATTTTGTTGGTAGGAATAATTTTGGTAACAATGCTTATAGAGGAAACTTTAATCCTAGGCCTTTTCCTAGTAATTCCTCTAATAATTATGGTAATTCCTACAATAACTCTTATGGAAAGATGCCTTTTGAATTTGAAACTAGTGTTAAGGAGTTTATGAATTTGCAAAAGAATTTCAATGCTTTGCTTGAAGAAAAATTGCTTAAGATTGATGAATTGGCTAGAAGTGTGGATATAATTACTCTTGATGTTGATTCTTTGAAACTTAGATCTATTCCACCTAAGCATGATATCAATGAGTCTCTCAAAGCCATGAGAATTTCCATTGATGAATGCAAAGAAAGAACCGCTGCGATGCGTACTAAAAAAGAGAGTTATATAAAAGCGTGTTCTTCTAGTTATCATGAAAATAAAGATGAAGATCTAAAAGTTATTGATGTGTCTCCTATTAGATCCTTGTTTTCTAGTATGAATCTTTATAAAGATGGGACTGAAGATAGGATTGGAGATAAGTCTACTTTAATTAAAAGGTGTCCCAATGATTCGGAGTTTTTGGATCTTGATGCTAAAATTGTTAAAAGTGGGATTGAAGAGATTAAAACTTTGCATAGTGATGAACCCACTACTTTGGATTTCAAGGGATTCAATTATGATAATTTCTCTTTGATTTATTGTATTTCCTTGTCGCAATACGTACTAAACTCACCGCATGCTTATAGTCAAAATAAAGCTTTTACCAAACACATAGTTGATGCTTTGATGCAATCTTATGAAGAAAAACTTGAATTAGAAGTTTCTATCCCTAGAAAGCTTTATGATGAGTGGGAACCTACTATTAAAATTAAAATTAAAGATCATGAATGCTTTGCTTTGTGTGATTTGGTTGCAAGTGTTTCCACTATCCCAAAAACTTTGTGTGACTTGTTAGGTTTCCATGAGCTTGATGATTGTTCTTTAAATTTGCATCTTGCAGATTCTACCATTAAGAAACCTATGGGAAGAATTAATGATGTTCTTATTGTTGCCAATAGGAATTATGTGCCCGTAGATTTCATTGTTCTTGATATAGATTGCAATCCTTCATGTCCTATTATTCTTGGTAGACCTTTCCTTAGAACGATTGGTGCAATTATTGATATGAAGGAAGGAAATATTAGATTCCAATTTCCATTAAGGAAAGGTATGGAACACTTTCCTAGAAAGAAAATTAAATTACCTTATGAATCTATTATGAGAGCCACTTATGGATTGCCTTCCAAAGATGGCAATACCTAGATCTATCCTGGTATCGTGCCTAGCTAGGGGCGTTAAACGATAGCGCTTGTTGAGAGGCAACCCAATTTTTTTTTGGTTTTTTCTTCTGCTTAGGAATAAATATTGCATCTAGCTTCTGTTTAGATGTGGTTTTGTGTTTTAATTAGTGTTTGTGCCAAGTAGAACCTTTGGGAAGACTTGTGTGAAGTTTATATGATCTTGCTGTGAAAAACAGAATCATTAGCGCTCACTAGAATAGTCGCCAGATTTTACTGGAGTGTGCTATTTAGTTGATTCTTTTTGCAGATGATTAATAGACAAATTCATCAATTTTACCAATTTATTTCATTTTTTTGGAGTTACAGAAGTATTCGAAAGTTACAGATTACTACAGACTGTTCTGTTTTTGACAGATTCTATTTTTCGTGTGTTGCTATGAGTAGTATTGGGGAGTATGAATCATAGAGAAGTTGGAATACAGTAGTTTTAACACCAATATAAACAAAGAATGAGTTCATTATAGTACCTTTGTGTGGTGGTTTGTTTTCTTATACTAACGGAGCTCGCGAGATTTTTGTCTAAGTTTTGTGTTGTGAAGTTTTCAAGTTTTGAATATTGCTTTGATGGACTACGGAACAAAGAGTGGCAAGAGACTAAGCTTGGGGATACCCAAGGCACGCCAAGGTAAAATTCAAGGACAACCAAAACCTAAGCTTGGGGATGCCCCGGGAAGGCATCCCCTCTTTCGTCTTCATCTATCGGTAACTATACTCGGGACTATATTTTTATTCACCACATGATATGTGTTTTCCTTGGAGCGTCATGTATTATTTGAGTCTTTGCTTGTTAGTTTGCCACAATTATCCTTGCTGGACACACCTTTTTGAGAGAGATAAATATGGCCTAGTAATTGTTAGAACACTCTATGTGCTTCACTTCTATCTTTTGAGTTAAATAGTTTGCTCTAGTGCTTCACTTATATCTTTTAGAGCACGGTGGTAATTTTATTTTGAAGAATTGTTGATCTCTCATGCTTCACTTGGATCCTTTTGAGAGTCTATTAGAACAACATGGTAATGTACTTTGGCTATAAAACTAGCCTTAACATGATAGGCATCCAATATGAATGTAGTAAAAACTTTTATATAAAGTGCATTGAATATGATGAGAAGTTGGATGCTTGATAATTGTCTTGAGATATGAGGATAGTGATATTAGAGTCATGCTAGTGGTGTTATTATGAAATTGAGAAATACTTGTGTTAAAGTTTGTGATTCCCGTAGCATGCACGTATGGTGAACCGCTATGTGACGAAGTTAGAGCATGAGGTATTTGTAGAGTGTCATCCTTTTTGTGGAGGTCGGGGGCGCGCGATGGTTAACTCCTACCAACCTCCCCCCTAGGAGCATGCGTTGATTGCTTTGTTTTGATGACTCGTAAATTTTTGCAATACGTATATGAGTTCTTTATGACTAATGTTGAGTCCATGGATTATACGCACTCTCACCCTTCCACCATTGCTAGCCTCTCTTGTACCGCGCAACTTTCGCCGGTACCATACACCCACTATATACCTTCCTCAAAACAGCCACCATATACCTTCCTCAAAACAGCCACCATACCTACCTATCATGACATTTCCATAGCCATTCCGAGATATATTGCCATGCAACTTTCCACCGTTTCGTTCATATGACACGCTTCATATTGTCGTATTGCCATGCATGATCATGTAGTTGACATCGTATTTGTGGCAAAGCCACCAGGCATAATTTTTCATACATGTCACTCTTAATTCATTGCACATCCCGGTACACCGCCGGAGGCAGTCATATAGAGTCATACCCAGGGGGTAGGCGCGCCCCACCCTCGTGGGCCCCGCGTTGCTCCACCGACGTACTTTTTCCTCCTATATATACCCATATACCCTGAAAACATCGAGGAGCACAAAGAAACCCTAATTCCATCACTGTAACCTTCTGTTCCCGTGAGATCCCATCTTGGGGCCTGTTCCGGAGCTCCGCCGGAGGGGGCATCGATCACGGAGGGCTTCTACATCAACACCATAGCCCCTCCGATGAGTTGTGAGTAGTTTACCACAAACCTTCGGGTCCATAGTTATTAGCTAGATGGCTTCTTCTCTCTCTTTGGATCTCAATACAAAGTTCTCCTCGATCTTCGAGGAGATCTATTTGATGTAATCTTTTTGCGGTGTGTTTGTCGAGATCCGATGAATTGTGGGTTTATGATCAATATTATCTATGAACAATATTGGATTCTTTTCTGAAATCTTTTATGTATGATTATAATATCCTTGCAAGTCTTTTCGAATTATCGGTTTGGTTTGGCCTACTAGATCTATAGTTCTTGCAATGGGAGAAGTGCTTGGCTTTGTGTTCAATCTTGCGGTGTCCTTTCCCAGTGACAGCAGGGGCAGCAAGGCACGCATAGTATTGTTGCCATCGAGGATAAAAAGATGGGGTTTATATCATATTGCTTGAGTTTATCCCTCTACATCATGTCATCTTGCTTAAGGCGCTACTCTGTTCTTATGAACTTAATACTCTAGATGCATGCTGGATAGCGGTCGATGTGTGGAGTAATAGTAGTAGATGCGGAATCATTTCGGTCTGCTTGTCACGGACGTGATGCCTATATACAATGATCATGCCTAGATATTCTCATAACTATGCGCTTTTCTATCAATTGCTCGACAGTAATTTGTTCACCCACCGTAGAGTTCTGCTATCATGAGAGAAGCCACTAGTGAAACCTAAGGCCCCCGGGTCTATTCTCATCATATTAATCTTCCATCTACTTTTCTTTGCTTTATTTACTTTCTGTTCTTATACCAAAAATACCGAAAATATTATCTTATCCTATCTATGAGATCTCACTCTCGTAAGTGACCGTGAAGGGATTGACAACCCCTTATCGCGTTGGCTGCGAGATTCTTATTTGTTTGTGCAGGTGCAAGGGGCTCGCGCGTGGTCTCCTATAGGATTAATATCTTGGTTCTCAAAAATGGAGGGAAATACTTACGCTATTGTGCTGCATCACCCTTTCCTCTTCGAGGGAATACAACGCAAGCTCGAGAAGTAGCAGTCAGTTGCTCGCTCCATTGTTCCGGAGAACAGAGTTTTGGTCATCTTGCCCACGAGGCATGGTTCGCAAGCACCAAGTGATTCCAAAAGTCCATCAGCATGGAGTTTCTTCATGCGCTTTAGACCAATATGACCTAAACGGCAGTGCCACAAATAAGTTGCACTATCATTATCAACTTTGCATCTTTGGCTTCAATATTATGAATATGTGTATCACTACGACCGAGATCCAACAAAAATAGACCATTCATCAAGGGTGCATGACCGTAAAATATATTACTCATATAAATAGAACAACCACTATTCTCTGATTTAAATGAATAACAGTCTCGCAACAAACAAGATCCGGATGTAATGTTCATGCTCAACGCTGGCACCAAATAACAATTATTTAGGTCTAAAACTAATCCCAAAGGTAGATGTAGAGGTAGCGTGCTGACGGCGATCACTTCGACTTTGGAACCATTTCCCACACGCATCGTCACCTCGCCCTTAGCTAATTTTCGTTTAATCCGCAACACGTGTTCCGAGTTACAAATATTAGCAACCAAACCAGTATCAAATACCCAGGTGCTACTACGAGCATTAGTAAGGTACACATCAATAACATGTATATCAAATATACATTTGTTCACTTTGCCATCCTTCTTATCCGCCAAATACTTGGGGCAGTTCCGCTTCCAGTGACCAGTCCCTTTGCAGTAGAAGCACTCAGTTTCAGGCTTGGCTCCAGACTTGGGTTTCTTCGCGGGAGTAGCAACTGGCTTGCTATTCTTCTTGAAGTTCCCCTTCTTTCCCTTGCCCCTTTTCTTGAAACTAGTGGTCTTGTTAACCATCAACACTTGATGCTCCTTTTTTATTTCTACGTCCGCAACTTTGAGCATAGCTAAGAGCTTGGGAATTGTCTTCTGCATCCCTTGCATATTATAGTTCATCACGAAACCTTTATAGCTTGGTGGCAGTGATTGAAGAACTCTATCAATCAGACCATATTCATCAACTTTGCAACCAAGTTGAGTCATGTGATTGTAATACCTAGACATTTTGAGTAATTGTTCATTCATGGAACTGTTCTCCTCCATCTTGCAGCTCTAGAGCTTATTGGAGACTTCATATCTCTCAATTTGGGCATTTGCTTGAAATATTAACTTCAACTCTTGGAACATCTCATATGCTCCAAGACGTTCAAAACGTCTTTGAAGTCCCTATTCTAAGTCATAAAGCATGGCACACTGAACTATCAAGTAGTCATCAGTTTGCGTCTACCAGACGTTCAAAGCGTCTACATTAGCGGGAGGGGGCTTGTCACCTAGCGGTGCTTCAAGGACATAATTCTTCTGTGCAGCAATGAGGATAATCCTCAAGTTACGGACCCAGTCCGTGTAGTTGCTACCATCATCTTTCAACTTAGCTTTCTCTAGGAATGCATTAAAATTCAAGGGAATGGTAGCACATGCCATTGATCTACAACAACATAGATATGCAAAAACTATCAGGACTAAGTTCATGATAAATTAAAGTTCAATTAATCATGTTACTAAAGAACTCCCACTTAGATAGACATCCCTCTAGTCACCTAAATGATCATGTGATCCAAATAAACCAAACCATGTCCGATCATCACGTGAGATGGAGTAGTTTTCAATGGTGAACATCTTATGTTGATCATATCTACTATATGATTCACGCTTGACCTTTCGGTCTCCAGTGTTCCGAGGCCATGTATGTACATGCTAGGCTCGTCAAGTTTAACCCGAGTATTCTGCATGTGCAAATCTGTCTTACACCCGTTGTATTTGAACGTAGAGCTTATCACACCCGATCATCACGTGGTGTCTCGGCACGACGAACTGTCGCAACGGTGCATACTCAGGGAGAACACTTGTACATTGAAAATTTGTAAGGGATAATCGTATAATGCTACCATCGTACTAAGCAAAATAAGAAGCATAATAAGATAAACACCACATGCAATCAAAATATGTGACATGATATGGCCATCATCATCTTGTGCTTTTGATCTCCATCTCCAAAGCATCGTCATGATCTCCATCGTCACTCGCTTGACACCATGATCTTCATCGTAGCGTCGTGGTCGTGTCGCCAACTATTGCTACTACTACTATCGCTAACTCATAGTGATAAAGTAAAGCAATTACATGGCTTTTGCAATTCATACAATAAAGAGACAACCATAAGGCTCCTGTCGATTGCTGGTAATTTACAAAACATGATCATCTTATTAGTCTCCAGTGTTCCGAGGCCATGTATGTACATGCTAGGCTCGTCAAGTTTAACCCGAGTATTCTGCATGTGCAAATCTGTCTTACACCCGTTGTATTTGAACGTAGAGCTTATCACACCCGATCATCACGTGGTGTCTCGGCACGACGAACTGTCGCAATGGTGCATACTCAGGGAGAACACTTGTACATTGAAAATTTGTAAGGGATAATCGTATAATGCTACCATCGTACTAAGCAAAATAAGAAGCATAATAAGATAAACACCACATGCAATCAAAATATGTGACATGATATGGCCATCATCATCTTGTGCTTTTGATCTCCATCTCCAAAGCATCGTCATGATCTCCATCGTCGCTCGCTTGACACCATGATCTTCATCGTAGCGTCGTGGTCGTGTCGCCAACTATTGCTACTACTACTATCGCTAACTCATAGTGATAAAGTAAAGCAATTACATGGCTTTTGCAATTCATACAATAAAGAGACAACCATAAGGCTCCTGCCGATTGCTGGTAATTTACAAAACATTATCATCTCATACAATAATGTGTAACTCATCACGTCTTGACCATATCACATCACAACATGCCCTTCAAAAACAAGTTAGACGTCCTCTACTTTGTTGTTGCAAGTTTTACGTGGCTGCTACGGGCTTAGCAAGAACCGTTCTTACCTACGCATACAAAACCACAACGATTTTTCGTCAAGTGTGTTGTTTTAACCTTCAACAAGGATCAGGCGTAGTCACGCTCGATTCAACTAAAGTGAGAGAGACAAACACCCGCCAGTCACATTTAAGCAACGAGTGCTCGTAATGGTGAAACCAGTCTCGCGTAAGCGTACATGTAATGTCGGTCCGGGCCGCTTCATCTCACGATACCGCCGAATCAAAGTATGACATGATGGTAAGAAGTATGACTATTATCGCCCACAACTCATTGTGTTCTACTCGTGCATATCATCTACGCATAGACCTGGCTCATGATGCCACTGTTGGGGAATGTAGTATTTCAAAAAAAATCCTACGAACACGCAAGATCTATCTAGGAGAAGCATAACAACGAGCGGGAGAGTGTGTCCACGTACCCTCGTAGACCGAAAGCGGGAGCGTCTAGTAACGCGGTTGATGTAGTCGAACGTCTTCATGATCCAACCGATCAAGCACCGAACGCATGACACCTCCGTGATCTGCACACGTTCAACTCGGTGACGTCCCTCGAACTCTTGATCTAGTTGAGGCCGAGGGAGAGTTTCGTCAGCACGACGGCGTGGTGATGGTGTTGATGAAGTTACTGACGCAGGGCTTCAGCTAAACACCGCGACAATATGATCGAGGTGTGTAACAGTGGAGGGGGGCACCACACACGGCTAAAACAATTGTCAACTTGTGTCTTTGGGGTGACCCCCTGCCCCCATATATAAAGGAGCAAGGGGAGGCCGGCCGGCCCTCCTAGGGCGCCCCCCACAAGGGGAGTCCTACTACGAATTGGAATCATATTCCTAGTAGAAGTCCACCAAGAGGGAGAGAGGGGGGAGGAGAAGGAGATGGAGAAGGAAAGGGGGACGCCGCCCCCTTCCCTAGTCCAATTCGGACCCAAGGGGACGGGGGCATGTGGCCTTCCCTAGCCGCCCCTCTCTCTCTCCACTAAGGCCCATGTGGCCCATTAGTTCCCCCCGGGGGTTTCGGTAACCCTCCGGCACTCCGGTTTTATCCGAAACTTCTCCGGAACACTTCCGGTGCCCGAATATAGTCGTCCAATATAACAATCTTTATGTCTCGACTATTTTGAGACTCCTCTTCATGTCCGTGATCTCATCCGGGACTCCGAACAACCTTCGGTACATCAAAACACATAAACTCATAATACCGATCATCATCGAACGTTAAGCGTGCGGATCCTACGGGTTCGAGAACTATGTAGACATGACCGAGACACATGTCCAGTCAATAACCAATAGCGGAACATGGATGTTCATATTGGCTCCTACATATTCTACGAAGATCTTTATCGGTCAAACCGCACATCAACATACGTTGTTCCCTTTGTCATCGGCATGTTACTTGCCCGAGATTCGATCGTCGGTATCATCATACCTAGTTCAATCTCGTTACCCGAAAGTCTCTTTACTCGTTCCGTGATACATCATCTCATGACTAAATCATTAGTCGTTTGCTTGCAAGGCTTACTACGATGTGTATTACCGAGAGGGCCTAGAGATACCTCTCCGACGTTCGGAGTGACAAATCCTATTCTCGATCTATGCCAACACCATAAACACCTTCGGAAACACCTATAGAGCATCTTTATAATCACCCAGTTATGTTGTGACGTTTGATAGCACACAAGGTGTTCCTCCGGTATTCGGGAGTTGCATAATCTCATAGTCAGAGGAACACGTATAAGTCATGAAGAAAGCAAGAGCAGTAAAACTAAACGATCATAATGCTTGGCTAACAGATGGGTCTTTTCCATCACATCATTCTCATAATGATATGATCCCATTGATCAAATGACAACACATGTCTATGGTTAGGAAACATAACCATCTTTGACTAACGAGCCAGTCTAGTAGAGGCATACTAGGGACACTCTATTTTGTCTATGTATTCACACATGTATCAAGTTTCCAGTCAATAGAATTCTAGCATGAATAAAAGGCATTTATCATGATATACAAGGAAATATAAATAACAACTTTATTATTGCCTCTAGGGCATATTTCCTTCACTAAGTCACAAACCGGATACATATTTTTGTTGAACGGTGGAGCTGTCAGTTGGTGCAGTTCCAAGTAGAGCGTCGTGGCGGGATCTACATGTGAAGCGGAGTACATAGCTGCTTCGGAAGCAGCAAATGAAGGAGTCTGGATGAATGAGTTCATATCCGATCTAGGTGTAATACCTAGTGCATCGGGTCCAATGAAAATCTTTTGTGACAACACTGGAGCAATAGCCTTGGCGAAGGAATCCAGGTTTCACAAGAGAACCAAGCACATCAAGAGACGCTTCAACTCCATCCGCGATCTAGTCAAGGAGGGAGACATAGAAATTTGCAAGATACATACGGATCTGAATTTGCAGACCCGTTCACTAAGCCTCTTCCACGAGCAAAACATGATCAGCACCAAGACTCCATGGGTGTTAGAATCATTACTATGTAATCTAGATTATTGACTCTAGTGCAAGTGGAGACTGAAGGAAATGTGCCCTAGAAGCAATAATAAAGTTGTTATTTATATTTCCTTGTATATCATGATAAATGTCTTTTAATCATGCTAGAATTGTATTCACCGGAAACTTGATACATGTGTGAATACATAGACAAAACAGAGTGTCCCTACTATGCCTCTACTAGACTAGCTCGCTAGTCAAAGATGGTTATGTTTCTAACCATAGACATGTGTTATCATTTGATCAATGGGATCACATCATTATGAGAATGATGTGATGGACAAGACCCATCCGTTAGCTTAGCACTATGATCGTTTAGTTTTACTATTATTGCTTTCTTCATGACTTATACATGTTCCTCTGACTATGAGATTATGCAACACCTTGTGTGCTATCAAATGTCACAACGTAACTGGGTGATTATAAAGATGCTCTACAGGTGTTCTCGAAGGTGTTTGCGGTGTTGGGATAGATTGAGAATAGGATTTGTCACTCCAAATGTCGGAGAGGTATCTCTGGGCCCTCTCGGTAATACACATCGTAATAAGCCTTGCAAGCAAACGACTAATGAGTTAGTCACGAGATGATGTATCACAGAACGATTAAAGAGACATGCCGGTAACGAGATTGAACTATGTATGAGGATACCAATGATCGAATCTCGGGCAAGTAACATACCGATGACAAAGGGAACAATGTATGTTGTTGTGCGGTTTGACCGATAAAGATCTTCGTAGAATATGTAGGAGCCAATATGAACATCCAGGTTCCGCTATTGGTTATTTACCGGCGATGTGTCTCGATCATGTCTACATAGTTCTCAAACCCGTAGGGTCCGCACGCTTAACGTTCGATGACGATCGGTATTATGAGTTTATGTCTTTTGATGTACTGCAGGTTGTTCGGAGTCCTGGATGAGATCGCGGACATGACAAGGAGTCTCGAAATAGTCAAGCCATAAAGATTTATATATTGTACGACTATATTCGGACACCGGAAGTGTTCTGGAGAAGTTTTGAATAAAACCGGAGTGCCGGGGGGTTACTGGAACCCCCCGGGGGAACTAATGGGCCACATGGGCCTTAGTGGAGAGAGAGAGAGAGGGGCGGCTAGGGCAGGCCGCGCGCCCCTCCCCCTTGGGTCCGAATTGTAATAGGGAAGGGGGGCATCGCCCCCCTTTCATTCTCCCTCTCTCTCTCCTTCCTTCCCCCTCTCTCCCTCTTGGTGGACTCCTACTAGGAATAGGATTCATATTCCTAGTAGGGATCCCCTTGTGGGGTGCGCCCTAGGAGGGCCGGCCGGCCTCCCCTTGCTCCTTTTATACAGGGGCACGGGGGCACCCCAAAGACACAAGTTGACAATTGTTTAGCCGTGTGCGGTGCCCTCCTCCACTGTTACACACCTCGGTCATATTGTCGCAGTGCTTAGGCGAAGCCCTGCGTCGGTAACTTCATCAACACTATCACCACGCCATCGTGCTAACGAAACTCTCCCTCGGCTTCAACTGGATCAAGAGTTCGAGGAACGTCACCGATCTGAACGTGTGCAGATCGCGGAGGTACCATGCATTCAGTGCTTTATCGGTTGGATCGCGAAGATGTTTGACTACATCAACCGCGTTACTAAACGCTTCCGCTTTCGGTCTACGAGGGTACATGGACACACTCTCCCGCCCGTTGCTATGCTTCTCCTAGATAGATCTTGCATGTTCGTAGGATTTTTTTTTAAATACTACGTTCGCCAACATTATGTTGTTGTCCTTTGGTGCCCATCATATGAGCACGCGTGTGGATCACACCATAGGGTTCGTTGTATGCTGGTAGGACTACGTATTGGAGGGCAAGGGTGACAATAGCTTCAGCCTGGCATAGAAATTGATGCATATGGGATTGAAGGGGGACCAATATATCTTAAGGCTATGGTTGGGTTTTACCTTAATGAACGATAGTAGTTGCGGATGCTTGCTAGAGTTCCAATCATAAGTCCATAGAATTCCAAGTAAGGGATGATATGCTAGCAGTGGCCTTTCCCACATATAAACTTGCTATCAATCTAGTAACGTAGTTGATGGCCTATGGACAAATCATTCTCTTGTGTTACAAAAAGCTTGCTACTACTCTACTTTCTTGCAAAGTACTTTATTCCAAGTTACCACCAAGTACTGTTGGAAATATGCCCTAGAGGCAATAATAAAAGAGTTATTATTATATTTCCTTGTTCATGATAATCGTTTATTATCCATGCTATGACTGTATTGATTGGAAACTCAAATACACGTGTGGATGAATAGACAGACTTTGTGTCCCTAGTGAGCCTCTACAGGACTAGCTCGTTGATCAAAGATGACCGCGGTTTCCAGGTCATAGACATGAGTTGTCATTTGATAACGGGATCACATCATTAGGAGAATGATGTGATGGACGAGACCCAAACATAAACATAGCTTTTGATCGTGTCAGTTATCGCTATAGTTTTCTGCATGTCAAGTATAAGTTCCTATGACCATGAGATCATGTAACTCACTGACACCGTAGGAGTGCTTTGTGTGTGCCAAACGTCACAACGTAACTGGGTGACTATAAAGGTACTCTACAGGTATCTCCGAAGGTGTCTGTTGAGTTGACATGGATCGAGACTGGGATTTGTCACTCCGTATGACGGAGAGGTATCTCCGGGCCCACTCGGTAATACGTCATCTCAATGAGCTCAAAGTGACTAAGTAGTGGGTCACGGGATTATGTATTACGGTAACGAGTAAAGAGACTTGCCGGTAACGAGATTGAACTAGGTATAGAGATACCGACGATCGAATCTCGGGCAAGTAACATACCGACGAGACAAAGGGAACTGTATACGGGATTGCCTGAATCCTTGACATCGTGGTTCATCCGATGAGATCATCGAGAAACATGTAGGAGCCAATATGGGTATCCAGATCCCGCTATTGGTTATTGACCTGGGAGTGTCTCGGTCATGTCTACATGGTTTCCGAACCCGCAGGGTCTACACACTTAACGTTCGGTGACGCTAGGGTTGTTAGTGAGAAGAGTGCATGGTTACCGAAGGTTGTTCGGAGTCCCGGATGAGATCCCGGACATAACGAGGGTCTCCGGAATGGTCCGGAGACGAAGATTGATATATAGGATGAAAGGTTTCGGAGTACCGGAAGTGTTCCGGGGAGCATCGGGAAATCGGCGGAGTACCGGGAAGGTTTTCGGGGGGTCCGGAAGGTGTTCTGGGCCTATTGGGCCACAAGGGGGGACACCACAGCCCTCAGGGGGCTGTGCGCCCCCCCTGGGCCCTCTCTCCATGCGGCTAAGGGGGTGGGACCCCCTAGGGCTGGCCGCACCCCTTGGGCTTGGGGGGCAAGGCACCTAGGGGGGAAACCCTAGGGCCTGGGCGCCTCCCCCTGCCCTGGCCGCCGCCCCCTCCCCTTGCCCTGGCAGCCGGCCCCTAGGGGGAAACCCTAGGGCGCCCTAACCTCTCCACCCCCCCTATATATAGTGGGGCAAAGGGAGGGCAGCCAACACAGTTTGTGCCTCGGTGCTGCCCTCCCTCTCCCGTCATATCTTCTCCTCCCGCAGTGCTTAGGCGAAGCCCTGCTGGAGTTCTTCTCCACCATCACCACCACGCCGTCGTGCTGCCGGTTCTCCATCAACCTCTCCTCCACCCCTTGCTGGATCAAGAAGGAGGAGACGTCCCCGAGCCGTACGTGTGAAGAACGCGGAGGCACCGTTGCTTCGGTGCTAGGTCTTCGGCGATCTGAATCGCGACGAGTACGACTCCATCATCCGCGTTCATAACGCTTCCGCTTAGCGATCTACAAGGGTACGTAGATCACACTCCCCTCTCGTAGTTGCTTCTACTAGATTGATCTTGGTGAACGGTAGGAAAAATTTTTGTTTCCCATGCAACGTTACCCAACAGTGGCATCATGAGCTAGGATCTTGCGTAGATGCTTTCTCGAGTAGAACACAAAGAAGTTTGTGGCGTTGATGTTTAAATTGCTGCCCTCCTTAGTCTTTCTTGATTCAGCGGTATTATAGGATGAAGCGGCCCGGACCAACTTTACATGTCCACGTACATGAGACCGGTTCCATCGACAGACATGTGACTTTTGTTGCATAAGATGGCTGGCGGGTGTCTGTCTCTCCTATCTTAGTTGAATCGGAATAGAACAAGGCGGTCCTTGTAGAAGGTTAAATAGCAACTTGAATATCACCGTTGTGGTTTTGCGTAGGTAAGAAGCGTTCTTGCTAGATACCCATAGCAGCCACGTAAAACATGCAACAACAAATTAGAGGACGTCTAACTTGTTTTTGCAGGGTATGTATGTGATATGATATGGCCAATGACATCATGAAATATATTTTGATGTATGAGATGATCATGTTGTAATAGTTAACATCGACTTGCATGTCGATGCATACGGCAACCGGCAGGAGCCATAGGGTTGTCTTTATTTTTTGTATGACCTGCGTGTCAATCATTAAGCGCTTTGTAATGCTTTACTTTATCGCTAAACGGTAGCAATAGTAGTAAGAGCATGGTGGGGCGCCGACAACCCCGATGGCAACACGATGATGGAGATCATGATGATGGAGATCATGGTGTGGCGCCGGTGACGATGGAGATCATGCCGGTGCTTTGGAGATGGAGATCAAAAGCACGAGTTGATGGCCATATCATGTCACTTATGATTTGCATGTGATGTTAATCCTTTTATGCATCTTATTTTGCTTAGGACGACGGTAGCATTATAAGGTGATCCTTCACTAAAATTTCAAGATAAAATTGTGTTCCCCCCGAGTGTGCGCCGTTGAGAAGGTTCGTCGTTTCGAAGCACCACGTGATGATCGGGTGTGATAGACTCTACGTTCGCATACAACGGGTGCAAGCCAGTTTTGCACGTGCAGAACACTCGGGTTAGACTTGACGAGCCTAGCATGTACAGACATGGCCTCGGAACACGGAGGACCGAAAGGTCGAGCATGAGTCATATAGTAGATATGATCAACATGTTGATGTTCACCATTGACACCACCTCATCTCACGTGATGATCGGACTTGGGTTGGTGAATTTGGATCATGTCACGCTCGAATGACCGGAGGGATGTCAATTTGAGTGGGAGTTATAATTAATTTGATTAGGTAATAACTCACTTATCATGAACAAGAGTCTAAAAATGTCTTTGCAAATTTATGTTGTAGATGGCTCGCGCAGGAGTTCCCCTGAATTTTAATGCGTTCCTAGAGAAAGCTAAACTGAAAGATGATGGGAGCAACTTTGTGGACTGGCTCCGCAATCTGAGGATCATCCTCACAGCTGCCCAAAAGGTTTATGTCCTAAATGCACCGCTAGGTCAACCCCCCGCTCCTGGAGCCTCTGCAGACGATATGAACGGCTGGCAGACGCGTTCGGATGACTATTCGATAGTACAATGTGCCATGTTGTACGGCTTGGAAGGAGGACTCCAAAGGCGTTTTGAACGTCATGGTGCATATGAGATGTACACGGAGTTGAAATTCATCTTTGAGAAGAATGCTAAGATCGAGAGGTATGAGACCACCGATAAATTCTTCGCTTGCAAGATGGAGGAGAATTCGTCTGTCAGTGAGCACTTACTGAAGATGTCTGGGTACTATACCCGCATAGCTGATCTAGGACTTGTGTTCCCGGATGAGGCTATCATTGACAGAATTCTCCAGTCACTCCCTCCAAGCTACAAGAGCTTCGTCCAGCAGTACAACATGCAAGGGATGAATAAAACCATCGCCGAGCTGTTTTCGATGCTGAAAGTCGCTGAGGCAGACATCCAGAAGGAGTATCAAGTGTTGATGGTCAATAAGACCACCAGTTTCAAGAAGAATGGCAAGGGCAAGAAGGGTAACTCTAAGAAGGGTGGCAAAGCAGTTGCTAATCCAGTGAAGAAACCCAAGGCTGGGCCCAAGCCAGAAACTGAGTGTTTCTATTGCAAGGGGAATGGCCACTGGAAGCGGAACTGCCCCAAGTATCTGGCGGACAAGAAGGGGGCCAACAACAACAAAGGTATATATGATATACATGTTATTGATGTGTACCTTACCAACTCTCGTTGTAGTGCCTGGGTATTTGATACCGGTTCGGTTGCTCACATTTGCAACTCTAAACAGGAACTGCGGAATAAACGGAGGCTGGCGAAGGACGAAGTGACGATGCGCGTGGGAAATGGTTCCAAGGTTGATGTGATCGCCGTCGGCACGCTCGCTCTTCGATTACCATCGGGATTAGTTATGAACCTGAATAATTGTTATTTAGTGCCTGCGTTAAGCATGAACATTATATCTGGATCTTGTTTGATGCGAGACGGTTACTCATTTAAATCAGAGAATAAAGGTTGTTCTATTTATATGGGTAATATCTTTTATGGTCATGCACCCGAAGTGAGGGGTTTATTCTTATTGAATCTCGATAGTGATGATACACATGTTCATAACATTGATGCCAAAAGATGTAGAGTAGTTAACGATAGTACCACTTACTTGTGGCACTGCCGTCTGGGTCATATCGGCGTAAAACGCATGAGGAAGCTCCATGCTGATGGACTTTTGGAGTCTCTTGATTTTGAATCACTTGACACATGCGAGCCGTGCCTCATGGGCAAGATGACAAGGACCCCGTTTTCAGGTACAATGGAACGGGCAAGTGACTTATTGGAAATCATACATACTGATGTGTGTGGTCCGATGAGTGTCACGGCGCGCGGTGGATATCGTTATTTTCTCACCTTCACTGACGACTTAAGTAGATATGGGTATATTTACTTAATGAAGCATAAGTCTGAAACTTTTGAAAAGTTCAAGCAATTTCAGAGTGAAGTTGAAAATCATCGTAACAAGAAGATCAAGTTCCTACGATCTGATCGAGGGGGAGAATATCTGAGTTATGAGTTTGGCAATCACTTAAGAAAATGTGGAATCGTTTCACAGTTGACGCCACCTGGAACACCACAGCGTAATGGTGTGTCCGAACGTCGTAATCGAACCCTATTAGATATGGTGCGTTCTATGATGTCTCTTGCCGATTTGCCACTATCGTTCTGGGGATATGCGTTAGAGACAGCTGCATTCACTTTAAATAGGGCTCCATCTAAGTCCGTTGAGACAACACCGTATGAACTATGGTTTGGTAAGAAACCCAAGTTGTCTTTTCTCAAGGTTTGGGGTTGCGATGCTTATGTCAAAAGGCTTCAGCCAGAAAAGCTCGAACCCAAAGCGGACAAATGTGTCTTCATAGGATACCCAAAAGAAACTGTTGGGTACACCTTCTATCTCAGATCCGAAGGCAAAGTGTTTGTCGCTAAGAACGGGTCCTTTCTCGAGAAAGAGTTTCTCTCGAAAGAATTGAGTGGGAGGAAGGTAGAACTTGATGAGGTTATTGAACCTCTGCTTCAACCAGAGAGTTGCGCAGCACAGAAAGATGTTTTTGTGGAGCCTGCAGCGGTTGAAGAGGAAGCCAATGATGATGATCAAGAAGCTTCTGATCAAGTTACTACCGAACCTCGTAGGTCGACAAGGGTACGCACTGCACCTGAGTGGTATGGTAACCCTGTTTTGGAGGTCATGTTGTTAGACAACGGTGAACCTACGAGCTATGGAGAAGCGATGGTGGGCCCGGATTCCGAAAAATGGTTAGAGGCCATGAAATCCGAGATGGGATCCATGTATGAAAACAAAGTATGGACTTTGGAAGTATTACCTGAAGGGCGGAAGGCCATTCAGAATAAATGGATTTTTAAGAGGAAGACGGACGCTGACGGTAATGTCACCGTGTATAAAGCTCGACTTGTGGCAAAGGGTTTTTCACAAGTTCAAGGAATTGACTACGATGAGACTTTCTCACCCGTAGCGATGCTTAAATCCGTCCGAATCATGTTAGCGATAGCTGCATATTTCGATTATGAAATTTGGCAGATGGATGTCAAAACAGCGTTCCTTAACGGTTTTCTTAAGGAAGAGTTGTATATGATGCAACCAGAAGGTTTTGTCGATCCAGAGAATGCTGACAAAGTATGCAAGCTCCAGCGTTCCATTTATGGGCTGGTGCAAGCATCTCGGAGTTGGAATCTTCGCTTTGATGAGGTGATCAAAGCGTTTGGGTTTGTACAAGTTTATAATGAAGCTTGTATTTACAAGAAAGTGAGTGGGAGCTCTATAGCGTTTCTAATATTATATGTGGATGACATATTGCTGATTGGAAACAATATAGAATTTTTGGATAGCGTGAAGGGGTATTTGAACAAGAGTTTTTCGATGAAGGATCTCGGTGAAGCTGCTTTCATATTGGGCATCAAGATCTATAGAGATAGATCAAGACGCTTGATAGGACTTTCACAAAGTACATACCTTGATAAAGTTTTGAAGAAGTTCAAAATGGATCAATCCAAGAAGGGGTTCTTGCCGGTATTGCAAGGTACAAAGTTGAGTAAGACTCAATGCCCAGTGACTGCGGAAGATAGAGAAAAGATGAGTGTCGTCCCCTATGCTTCAGCCATGGGCTCTATCATGTATGCAATGCTGTGCACAAGACCAGATGTCAGCCTTGCCATAAGTATGGCCGGAAGGTTTCAAAGTAATCCTGGTATGGATCACTGGACAGCGGTCAAGAATATCCTAAAGTACCTGAAAAAGACTAAGGATATGTTTCTCGTTTATGGAGGTGATCAAGAGCTCGTCGTAAAGGGTTACGTCGATGCAAGCTTTGACACTGATCCGGATGACTCTAAGTCTCAAACCGGATACGTATATATTCTCAACCGGGGAGCGGTAAGCTGGTGCAGTTCCAAGCAGAGCGTGGTAGCTGATTCTACATGTGAAGCGGAGTATATAGCTGCCTCGGAGGCGGCAAAGGAAGGTGTCTGGATGAAGGAGTTCATGACAGATCTTGGAGTTGTGCCTAGTGCACTGAACCCAATGACTCTGTTCTGTGACAACACTGGTGCCATTGCTCTAGCCAAGGAACCAAGGTTTCACAAGAGGACCAGACACATAAAGCGACGCTTCAATTCCATCCGCGATTCGGTCAAGGAGGAGGACATAAATATTTGCAAAGTACACACGGATTTGAATGTTGCAGATCCGTTGACTAAGCCTCTTCCACGGGCTAAGCATGATCAACACCAAGACTCTATGGGTGTTAGATTCATTACCTTGTAATGCTAGATTATTGACTCTAGTGCAAGTGGGAGACTGTTGGAAATATGCCCTAGAGGCAATAATAAAAGAGTTATTATTATATTTCCTTGTTCATGATGATCGTTTATTATCCATGCTATAACTGTATTGATTGGAAACTCAAATACATGTGTGGATGAATAGACAGACTTTGTGTCCCTAGTGAGCCTCTACAGGACTAGCTCGTTGATCAAAGATGACCGCGGTTTCTAGGTCATAGACATGAGTTGTCATTTGATAACGGGATCACATCATTAGGAGAATGATGTGATGGACGAGACCCAAACGTTAAACATAGCTTTTGATCGTGTCAGTTATCGCTATAGTTTTCTGCATGTCAAGTATAAGTTCCTATGACCATGAGATCATGTAACTCACTGACACCGTAGGAGTGCTTTGTGTGTGCCAAACGTCACAACGTAACTGGGTGACTATAAAGGTACTCTACAGGTATCTCCGAGGGTGTCTGTTGAGTTGACATGGATCGAGACTGGGATTTGTTACTCCGTGTGACGGAGAGGTATCTCCGGGCCCACTCGGTAATACGTCATCTCAATGAGCTCAAAGTGACTAAGTAGTTGGTCACGGGATTATGTATTACGGTAACGAGTAAAGAGACTTGCCGGTAACGAGATTGAACTAGGTATAGAGATACCGACGATCGAATCTCGGGCAAGTAACATACCGACGAGACAAAGGGAACGGTATACGGGATTGCCTGAATCCTTGACATCGTGGTTCATCCGATGAGATCATCGAGAAACATGTAGGAGCCAATATGGGTATCCAGATCCCGCTATTGGTTATTGACCTGGGAGTGTCTCGGTCATGTCTACATGGTTTCCGAACCCGCAGGGTCTACACACTTAACGTTCGGTGACGCTAGGGTTGTTAGTGAGAAGAGTGCATGGTTACCGAAGGTTGTTCGGAGTCCCGGATGAGATCCCGGACATGACGAGGGTCTCCGGAATGGTCCGGAGACGAAGATTGATATATAGGATGAAAGGTTTCGGAGTACCGGAAGTGTTCCGGGGAGCATCGGGAAATCGGCGGAGTACCGGGAAGGTTTTCGGGGGGTCCGGAAGGTGTTCTGGGCCTATTGGGCCACAAGGGGGGACACCACAGCCCTCAGGGGGCTGTGCGCCCCCCCTGGGCCCTCTCCCCATGCGGCTAAGGGGGTGGGACCCCCTAGGGCTGGCCGCACCCCTTGGGCTTGGGGGGCAAGGCACCTAGGGGGGAAACCCTAGGGCCTGGGCGCCTCCCCCTGCCCTGGCCGCCGCCCCTCCTCCCCTTGCCCTGGCCGCCGGCCCCTAGGGGGAAACCCTAGGGCGCCCTAGCCTCTCCACCCCCCCTATATATAGTGGGGCAAAGGGAGGGCAGCCAACACAGTTCGTGCCTCGGTGCTGCCCTCCCTCTCCCGTCATATCTTCTTCTCCCGCGGTGCTTAGGCGAAGCCCTGCTGGAGTTCTTCTCCACCATCACCACCACGCCGTCGTGCTGCCGGTTCTCCATCAACCTCTCCTCCACCCCTTGCTGGATCAAGAAGGAGGAGACGTCCCCGAGCCGTACGTGTGAAGAACGCGGAGGCACCGTTGCTTCGGTGCTAGGTCTTCGGCGATCTGAATCGCGACGAGTACGACTCCATCATCCGCGTTCATAACGCTTCCGCTTAGCGATCTACAAGGGTACGTAGATCACACTCCTTCCTCGTAGTTGCATCTACTAGATTGATCTTGGTGAACGGTAGGAAAAATTTTTGTTTCCCATGCAACGTTCCCCAACAGTACTGTTGGAAATATGCCCTAGAGGCAATAATAAAAGAGTTATTATTATATTTCCTTGTTCATGATAATCGTTTATTATCCATGCTATAACTGTATTGATTGGAAACTCAGATACACGTGTGGATGAATAGACAGACTTTGTGTCCCTAGTGTGCCTCTACAGGACTAGCTCGTTAATCAAAGATGACCGCGGTTTCCAGGTCATAAGACATGAGTTGTCATTTGATAACGGGATCACATCATTAGGAGAATGATGTGATGGACGAGACCCAAACGTTAACATAGCTTTTGATCGTGTCAGTTATCGCTATAGTTTTCTGCATGTCAAGTATAAAGTTCCTATGACCATGAGATCATGTAACTCACTGACACCGTAGGAGTGCTTTGTGTGTGCCAAACGTCGCAACGTAACTGGGTGACTATAAAGGTACTCTACAGGTATCTCCGAGGGTGTCTGTTGAGTTGACATGGATCGAGACTGGGATTTGTCACTCCGTGTGACGGAGAGGTATCTCCGGGCCCACTCGGTGATACGTCATCTCAATGAGCTCAAAGTGACTAAGTAGTTGGTCACGGGATTATGTATTACGGTAACGAGTAAAGAGACTTGCCGGTAACGAGATTGAACTAGGTATAGAGATACCGACGATCGAATCTCGGGCAAGTAACATACCGACGAGACAAAGGGAACTGTATACGGGATTGCCTGAATCCTTGACATCGTGGTTCATCCGATGAGATCATCGAGAAACATGTAGGAGCCAATATGGGTATCCAGCTCCCGCTATTGGTTATTGACCTGGGAGTGTCTCGGTCATGTCTACATGGTTTCCGAACCCGCAGGGTCTACACACTTAACGTTCGGTGACGCTAGGGTTGTTAGTGAGAAGAGTGCATGGTTACCGAAGGTTGTTCGGAGTCCCGGATGAGATCCCGGACATGACGAGGGTCTCCGGAATGGTCCGGAGACGAAGATTGATATATAGGATGAAAGGTTTCGGAGTACCGGAAGTGTTCCGGGGAGCATCGGGAAATCGGCGGAGTACCGGGAAGGTTTTCGGGGGTCCGGAAGGTGTTCTGGGCCTATTGGGCCACAAGGGGGGACACCACAGCCCTCAGGGGGCTGTGCGCCCCCCCTGGGCCCTCTCCCCATGCGGCTAAGGGGGTGGGACCCCCTAGGGCTGGCCGCACCCCTTGGGCTTGGGGGGCAAGGCACCTAGGGGGGAAACCCTAGGGCCTGGGCGCCTCCCCCTGCCCTGGCCGCCGCCCCCTTCCCCTTGCCCTGGCCGCCGGCCCCTAGGGGGAAACCCTAGGGCGCCCTAACCTCTCCACCCCCCCTATATATAGTGGGGCAAAGGGAGGGCAGCCAACACAGTTTGTGCCTCGGTGCTGCCCTCCCTCTCCCGTCATATCTTCTCCTCCCGCAGTGCTTAGGCGAAGCCCTGCTGGAGTTCTTCTCCACCATCACCACCACGCCGTCGTGCTGCCGGTTCTCCATCAACCTCTCCTCCACCCCTTGCTGGATCAAGAAGGAGGAGACGTCCCCGAGCCGTACGTGTGAAGAACGCGGAGGCACCGTTGCTTCGGTGCTAGGTCTTCGGCGATCTGAATCGCGACGAGTACGACTCCATCATCCGCGTTCATAACGCTTCCGCTTAGCGATCTACAAGGGTACGTAGATCACACTCCCCTCTCGTAGTTGCTTCTACTAGATTGATCTTGGTGAACGGTAGGAAAAATTTTTGTTTCCCATGCAACGTTCCCCAACAAGTACTTCTACTTTTATTTCTATTTTAGAGAAAGCAAACGTTAAGTGTGCGTAGATTTGTATCGGTGGTCGATAGAACTTGAGGGAATATTTGTTCTACCTTTAGCTCCTCCTTGGGTTCGACACTCTTACTTATCGAAAAAGGCTACAAACGATCCCCTATACTTGTGGGTTATGAGTGCCCGGTAGTGGGTTCGATCTTACTGTGCTTGATCCCAGTGACAGAAGGGGAACCGACACGTATGTATCGTTGCCACTAAGGATAAAACGACAAGATCCATATCTAACGTCATAGATAAACGGACCTTGTCTACATCATGTCATCGTTCTTAATGCATTACTCTATTTTTCCATGAACTTAATACACTAGATGCATGCTGGATAGCGGTCGATGTGTGGAGTAATAGTAGTAGATGCAGGCAGGAGTCGGTCTACTAATCTTGGACGTGATGCCTATGTAATGATCATTGCCTCGATATCGTCATGATTATTTGAAGTTCTATCAATTGTCCAACAGTAATTTGTTTACCCACCGTTTGCTATTTTCTCGAGAGAAGCCACTAGTGAAACCTACGGCCCCCGGGTCTTCTTTCTCATATATTTGCCTTTACTTTTATTTTCAGATCTACTAAACCAAAAACCCAAAAATACCTTGCTGCAATTTATCTTATTTATCAACCAATCTACCAATATTTATATCTCTCTCACGTTCGTTACCCGAAAGGGATTGACAACCCCTTTAACACGTCGGGTTGCGAGGTGATGTTATTTGTGTGCAGGTGTTGTTTAAGTTGTGTTGCTTGGTTCTCCTACTGGTTCGATAACCTTGTTTTCAAATCTGAGGGAAATACCTGCCGTCGTTGTGCTGCGTCATCCCTTCCTCTTTGGGGAAAAACCGACGTAGCTTTAAGCGACATCAAAAGGAATTTCTGGCGCCGTTGCCGGGGAGCACCTTCAACATATACCAGGTTCCTAATCAAAAATCTCATCTCCTCGCAATTTACATTATTTGCCATTTGTCTCTCGTTTTCATCTCCCCCACTTCACAAACATTCACAGTTTTATTCGCCTCTCTTTTCCATTTGCCGTTTTTCGGGTCGGATCTATCGCCACTTGTGTTCTTGTTTACAATTGCTCAAAAATGACGCAAGAGAACACTAAGTTGTGTGATTTTTCCAATACCAACAACAATGATTTTATTGGCACTCCGATTACTCCTCCCGCCACTAGTGCATAGACTTGTGATATTAACACTGCTTTGCTGAATCTTATCATGAAAGATCAATTTTCCGGCACTCATAATGAGTATGCCGCGTCCCATATCAGTACCTTCGTGGAATTATGCGATATGCAAAAGAAAAGAGATGTGGACAATGATATTGTGAAATTGAAATTGTTTTCGTTTTCTTTGCGAGATCACGAAAAAATTTGGTTTTCTTCTTTACCTCGCAATAGCATTGATTCTTGGAACAAATGCAAAGATGCTTTTATCACTAAATATTTTCCGCCCGCAAAAATTATATCCCTTAGAACCCAAATCATGAATTTCATGCAACTTGAACATGAGCATGTTGCACAATCTTGGGAAAGGATGAAAATGATGCTAAGGAATTGCCCAACTCATGGGTTAAATCTTTGGATGATCATACAAAACTTTTATGCGGGATTGAATTTTGTTTCTCGAAATCTTTTGGATTCTGCCGCTGGTGGCACTTTTATGGAAATCACTTTGGGTGAAGCCACCAAATTGCTTGATAATATTATGGCGGATTATTTGCAATGGCATACCGAAAGGGCGCCGACAAACAAAAAGATTAATGCGGTTGAGATTGATTCTTTGAATGAGAAAGTTGATGCTCTTATGAAAATGGTTGCTCGTAAAAGTGTTCCTATTGATCCTAATGACACGCCTTTGTCTACCTTGATTGAGCAAACTAGTGATGCTATAGATGTGAACTTTATCTCTAGAAATAATTTTAATAACAACGCTTATAGAGGTAATTTTAATCCTAGGCCTTTTCCTAGCAATTCCTCTAATAATTATGGTAATTCCTATGGAAATCAATCTTACAATTGAAAGGGAATGTCCCTTCCTATGTGGTTTTGGTGATTTATGACAATGCATTTGCGGACTAATCGTGTGTGCTAAGTATTTCAGAGATTAATCCATTGGCACGAGACAATCATCTTCCCTCCGAATTATAAGCACAAGACGTGTCGTCTTCCTCGGTTTTTTTTGTGGACTTGAGTCGTAGGCGACACTGTACTATCAAGAGGGAGTCCGCATTGGAAAGTCTAGGGTGGAATCAGCACATACACTTATGTTCGACTCCCTCAACTCCTTTCTCGCCTTGGAGCTCTCCTCACCTTGCTATGGAGACTTTTGTTGCTGGGCATAGTAGTACCACCGCTGGGGCGGTAGTACCGCCTATACCTACCAAGCGGTAGTACGGCTATGCAGCACGGTAGTACCGCTTGGGGGTATATGCGGCAGTACCGTTGCAGTATGGCACCACTTCCGCGTCGATTCGAGGAGCACATTTCTCGTGTCGGGTTCTACGGTAGTAGCAACGGCAGTAGCAGTGGTAATACCGCTTATAAGCGGTCGTACCGCTGCCACCACCGCGGCTACTACCGCTCTCCTCCCTCGTGCCTCGTCTCTTACACAGGGCGGTAGTACCGCTGGGGGCCGTGGTAGTACCGCTGCCACCTGCGGTAGTACCGCTCCACCCAGCGGTAGTACCGCTCTGTGCGGGCAGAAAAGGGGGTAACGGTTCACTTATCCCCTCCACTATATAAAGGGGTCTTCTTCCTCCAGGAGACTTACCTCTTCTCCCCCAAGCTCCATTGTTGCTCCAAAAGCTTATTTTCGCCCGACCTCTCTCCCTAGCCAATCAAACTTGTTGACTTTCTAGGGATTGGATGAGAAGGCCCAGATCTACACTTCCACCAAGAGAAATTTGATTCCCCCCACTAATCCCTTGCAGATGTTGTTACTCTTGGGTGTTTGAGCACCCTAGACAATTGAGGTCACCTCGAAGCCATATTCCATTGTGGTGAAGCTTCGTGGTTTCGTTGGGAGCCTCCAATTAAGTTGTGGAGATAGCCCCAACCTTGTTTGTAAAGGTTCGATCGCCGCCTTCAAGGGCACCAATAGTGGAATCATGGCATCTCGCATTGTGCGAGGGCGTGAGGAGAATACAGTTTCCCTAGTAGCTTCTTGGGGAGCATTGTGCCTCCACACTGATCCAACGGAGACGTACTTCCCCTCAAAGGGAAGGAACTTCGGTAACACATCCTCGTCTCCACCGGTTCCACTCTTGGTTATCTCTCACCTTTACTTATTCAAGTTTTATTGTGCTTTATTTCTTGGTTGGTTGTATGCTTGTTATTGCTGCATCATATAGGTTGCCAACGTAGTTGCACATCTAGACAACCTATTTTGTTGCTAAGTCAAGAAAAGCTAACAATTGTTAGTTGCCTATTCACCCCCCCCCCCTCTAGTCAACCATATCGATCCTTTCAATTGGTATCAGAGCCTCGTCTATTTTTAAGGACTTTACCGTCCAAAGAGTATGGCTGATAACGTAGTCGAGACGGAGGGACACTTCGGTGGAAATCTGTCCTTGTCTACGTCCGATGGGGGACCCTCGGTCTCTCGTGAGGAGTTCAATGTGGCTTTGGACACATTGAAAGACTCATTCACGATCGAGGTCAAAGGCATGTTCGAAGAAATTCTTGAGGGTCTTAAATTACCCACCGCACCGTTGGAAGTGGTTCGTCCCACTAACAACGTGTCGGATGCTATTCCCGATAAGGGAGAATCTAGTAGTGAGCAAGTCCCTGTGACTAAGAATGGGAGTGGCATCTTTGCTCATTCCGCACCTCCCATCAATTATGGAGGACCCGTTCACACCCCGCATCTAAATTCGGTTGGTCCTCCTCCTAACTTTGTGAAAAATGCTGATTTTGCTACTTGGATGTTTCGTTTTAAACGTCATTTAAACCATTGTTCTACTAATCTTTGGAGAATCATTGAGAAAGGTTTCTACCCGCATGATCCTTACAACTTAACTCCAAGAGAAGCTGTGGATCATCAATTCAACGAGTCTGTTCTTTGCATTCTTCAAGAAGCCATCCCTCCCGAAGATATTGCACATCTTCGACCCTTCTCTGTGGCCAAGGAAGCATGGGAGCACGTTGGTTCCTTGTACATGGGAAGCGCAAGCATTAAACGCTCAAACTATGAAGTTGTGAAAGATGAAGCCGATGAGTTTGCCATGATCGAAGATGAAGATCCTTGTGAACTTTATCAGAGATTAACCACTCTTGCGGTTTCACTTCATGATCATGGGAGCAAGGATACGGATGACAATTGGATCAAGCGCAAGTTTCTCAAGGCCATGATGCCTTACCACAAGGCCATGTCCTCGGTCATCCGCCAAAGACCGGACTTCCACACTTAGTCCTCAAGTGAAGTGTTGGATGAGTTTGTTGCCATGAAGATCTTGGACAAGACCGCCGACAATGCGGTGTTGCGTGCTCAACGATCAAAGAAAGCCCAACCTTGCATTGAAGGTCAAGGCTTGTGTGGAAGAAGAGGATGAAGAGGATGAAGATGAGTGTTGCCCCGAAGACACCAAATACGCCTATCATGAGCACATGGCTCTAGCATCATGACAATTTTGGGCCAACAAGAAGAATTCAGGGCCCAACTTCAACAAGAACAATTCAAGTGGCTTCATGTCACAACCCTAGTCAGTGCTTGCATTAGGACTAGCTAGAGTGTTGCATCATGTTTAAACTTTTCCAGAAACCTGAAATGGGGATGGCATAAACCCCCAGCACCACTTAAACCAACTAGGATTTACTAAAATATTTTTCAATGTACCCAAAATGCCCTTCTAAAAGGTTCATCATCTTTGCCTTGGTCCTAAACCTCTGACAAAAATGGTGCACAATTTTCTAGGACATCCTAAGGTCACTGGATTAAATCATATGGTATTTGCATTTGGACATTTAAATGCTATAAAATATTTTAAATGCCCAAATAATCATAAACCAAAATGTTCCCTGTTGGATATATTCTATACAGTGGGCATGAGTAGTTTGATGATTTTTGAAAGTGCTTATGCATTTTTAGAAAAGCCACAAAACAAATACAGAAAATAGAAAACAGAAAACAAAATAGAGAGAGAGAGCGCGCGCGAGAGAGAGAGAGAGAGAGAGAGAGAGAGAGAGAGAGAGAGAGAGAGAGAGAGAGAGAGAAAGGCCACATGCCACTTACCTGGCAGGCCCACCTGGCGGCCCAACACTATGTTGGCCCGCGCCAGCCAGCTGCTTCGTCCCCGCCAGGCAGGCAGGTGACGCCCGCGCACGCCAGCTCGCCATGGTGGCACCTCTTGATAACCCACAAGTGTAGGGGATCAGTTGTAGCCTCTTTCGATAAGTAAGAGTGTCGAACCCAACGAGGAGCTAAAGGCAGAACAAATATTCCCGCAAGTTCTATCGACCACTGATACAACTCTACGCACGCTTGACGTTTACTTTACCTAGAACAAGTATGAAACTAGAAGTACTTTGTGGTTTTTGCGGGATAGGTTTACAAGATAATAAAGAGCGCGTGAATAAAAAGTTGGGGCTGTTTAGGTAAAGACACAACTAAATTAGTTTTAGTAGAAAGCTTTTTGTCACGAGAATGTTATTTGTCCCTAGGGAATCGATAACTAGACCGGTAATCACTATTGCAATCTTATTTGAGGGAGAGGCATGAGCTAACATACTTTCTCTTCTTGGATCATATGCACTTATGATTGGAACTCTAGCAAGCATCCGCAACTACTAAAGATCATTAAGGTAAAACCCAACCATAGCATTAAAGTATCAAGTCCTCTTTATTCCCATACGCAAACAACCTACTTACTCGGGTATGTGCTTCTGTCACTCACGCCACCCACCATAAGCAAATCACGAACATATTGGAAACCCTACAGCGGGGACCCCTCACGCTTGCGCGACACGGAGAGCACCATAGGAGAGCACCAATAATAAAACATGCAACTCAAACCAATCACGATCATCAATTAACCCATAGGACAAAACGGATCTACTCAAACATCATAGGATAGCCATACATCATTGGGAAATAATATATAGCGTTAAGCACCATGTTTAAGTAGAGATTACAACGGGTAGAAGAGGGGTTACACCACTGCATAGAGGGGGGAGAGTTGGTGACGACGGCGGTGAAGTTGTTGGTGTAGATTGCGATGATGATGGTGGCCCCGGCGGCACTCCGGTGGCACCGGAAGCGAGGGGGAGAGAGCCCCCTCTATATCTGGCCATGGGCCGGGCCGGGCCGGGCTTCGGCCCAGGCCCCATCAAGCCCACGGTCTGTTTCCCAGGCCCAGGCCCTCCCAGGCCCATGAAAATACTACGTTTCCCAGGCCCAGGCCCTCCCAACACAGAAAGCCCGAAAGCCCTAAGCCCTCCCAAAAGCCCTCGACGTTGTAACATCAAATAGTATCAGAACAAAATTGCTCCAAAACAACACAGCAAATAGTATCTTAAAGTGCATAAACAGCACTAAAGAGTAAAGAGCATAAACAACACCAAAACAAAATTGCTCCAAAACAACACAGCAGCACCAAAAGTGCATAAACAGCACCAAAAGTGCATAAACAACACCAAAACAGCAGCACATCAGCAGTTCAGCACCAAAACAGCACTAAAGAGCATTGTTTTCACATCAAATAGTATCAAACATTCCAGTTTTGAGTTTCTAGAAACACAAGTGCATAAATGTATTTATTACATGCCAGATGGCCAATTCATAGAACCAAAAATAAGGACCAGTAGCTGCTGGTTGCCATCTCGACATGCCTTCTCCGAATCTTCTACTCATCTCATTGCTCTAGCAAGAATTCTACAAAATGCAATAAATAGCAGGTTAGCTATAAACTCTAAAGTACATGTTGAACTTGACAAGTTGACATGAAGTCATGAACAAATAATAGGGATGTTACATTCATCATCGGAAGAAGAATTTTCATCATCTAGCTCAACCACTTCTGCCTTTCTCTTATTACCTACAACTACAACAACATGTTAGTTATAAACTCTAAAGTACATAGCATGAAGAAAGAAACAAAGTAAGTTAAACTATATACCATCTTTCTTCTCCAATTTGCAGCGATACCAATCTTGCAAACACATCAAGGCCTCAACCGTCTTTGGTTTAAGTGAGGCTCGGCTCGGGGTTATAACCTTTTTACTCAAGCTGAAAGCAGATTCTGATGCAACACTTGACACGGGAACAGCAAGGATATCACGTGCCAATCTTGCTAGCTGCGGATACCTAGCTGCAGACTTGCTCCAGTAATCCAAGATATCAATGTTCTCATTCAACCTCTTCGCAGGTTCAGCCAAGTACAATTCCAATTCAGATTTCTCTTCAAATGTGGTCGTGCTTTCCACATACTGATCATAGTCAGCAAAGGCACCAAGTCCACAAGTGCTTGACATACTAGTTTTGGGTAAGTTGTCATGAACAGGTACAACACTACCATATTCATTAAATAAAGAAGTCAAGGTAGTTCTAACATCAGCAATCCGACGCTTGGCATCATCCTCTTCATACAACTTGGAGTAGGAATAAGCCAAGAACTTGAATTTAATACGAGGATCAAGAACAGCAGCACAAGATAGAAATACGCTATAGTCAGACCAATATTTCATGAACTTTTCTCTCATAGCAAACAGCATTGGACCCATGTAGCCATTTATACCATCGGTAGCCTCAATAATAGCAGTGTGAACTAGATAAACATTCATGAAGTACAAGTTGGCTGTTGGATATTTTGTTCCTGAGAAAATAGTAGTTACCTCGAAGAAAACCTTCAAAAACTGATACATATGAGACACCTTGGACCATTCTTCCTCACATGGCCAAAAATGCACCTTGAAGATGCTATCCCTCTCAGAATACCACTGCAACACTTCTTTAAAGTATAAACAGGAGCCAAGCATAGTATACGTTGAATTCCAACGAATGGGCATGTCAGGTTTCAACTTCCTTGATTCTTCTAGGTTGAAAGTAGTTGTAGTAGTGCTATAAAACTTGTGCAGCCTATTACTTGAAGCCTTTAGATACATTATACCATCTCTAAGTTTGGCCACAGCTTTATCAATCAATGTCAAACCAGATTGAACTACCAAATTCAGTATGTGTGCTGGCTTCCTGAACGTGCAGTAGATGCTGGCTTCTTCCCCCTTTTACTTGCAGATTTCTGCCGTACACGAGGAGGATTTGGAGGTACAATAAACAGCTCCATCTCACCCTCAGCCTCATGCCCTTCTAATTCTTCAGGATGATAATCTGGTTCATCACCCTCAGCACCCTCCATGCTAAATCTATATCAACAACAAAAAATATATATGTCAAGTTGTCAACAACAAGAAATATCTATGTCAACAGCAGCAAGATATCTATATCAACACACTTATAGCCACTGTTTCATCAATCATCTACACACACTTATATTCATGTACAGCAGCGAGTTCATCTATAGTTCTACAGTCTACACACACTTATATTTATGTACAACAGCGAAATCATCTACCATTGTTTATGAAATACAAATCTGCATCAAATCCATCCTGCTGACATGCATGTACACCTGCTAATCGGTCAAGAACAGGAAAAAAAATCTGCATCAAATTACCTTAAGAGCAGAGGTGCGGCGGCGCTCGGACGACGGCTAGTTGCTGGAGAGGAAGCCTGCCGGCGTCGCGGTTGGGGAGGAGAGGAGGCCTGCCGGAGGCGGTGCGGTTGGGGAAGAGAGGCAGTCGGGCGGCGTCGCGGTTGAGGAGGAGAGGCAACCGAGCGGCGTCGCTGTTGGGGAGGAGACGAATCCTGCCGGCGTCGCGGTTGGGGAGGAGAGGAGGCCTGCCGGTGGCGGTGCGGTTGGGGAGGAGAGGCAGCCTGCCGGCGGCGGTGCGGGACGGGGGCGCGGCACTGCAGGACGGGCTAGGTCGCCGCCGCCAGCACGGGCCACGGGCAGAGAAGGGGAGGGGTAGCGAGTACCTATCGATGGATAAGTTAGGGTTCGAGTCGATGCGGTGGAGGAGTCGAGGACTCGAGGACTAGAGGTGGAGTTGTGGACTGCTGGGCTGCTGGTTGCTGCTGTTGGAGTAGGGCCGGATGGGCCTAATTTTGGTCTAATATTGAAGCCCAGGCCCGGCCCCAATAACTGCTAGGGCTTACTTTTGAGGCCCAGGCCCGGCCCACTGATCAAGCCCAGCCCTCCCAGGCCCCGTTTTTTAGGGCCGGGCCGGGCCGGGCCGACCGGGCCGGGCCGGAGATGGCCAGATATAGCCCCCTCCTTCTTCTTCTTCCTTGACCTTCTCCCTAGATGGGAGAAGGGTTTCCCCTCTGGTCCATGGTCTCCATGGCGTGGGAGGGGCGAGAGCCCCTCCGAGTTTGGATATGTCTCTCTATCTCTCTCTGTTTCAGTGTTCTGGTATTATGCCCTTTCACCATTTTTTATATATCTGGAGATCCGTAACTCCGATTGGACTGAAACCTTCGCCCAGATTTTTCTCTCAAAAATTAGCTTTCTTGCGGCCAAAGAAGAGCAGCAACCGCCTTACGGGGTGCCCATGAGGGTCAGGGGCGCGCCCACCCCCCTGGGGCGCGCCCTCCTGCCTCGTGGCCCCCTCGGCCACCGTCTCGCGTTGATTCTTTTCCCATGTGTCACAAATATTCCAAAAATATTCTCCGTCCGTTTTATCCCGTTTGGACTGCGTTTGATATGGGTTTTCTGCGAAACATAAAACATGCAACAAACAGGAACTGGCATTGGGCACTGGATCAATATGTTAGTCCCAAAAATAATATAAAAAGTTGCCAAAAGTATATGAAAGTTGTAGAATATTGGCATGGAACAATAAAAAACTATAGATACGACGGAGACGTATCAGCAGCTGCTTGCCGTCTGGATGCCGCTTCGCTGCCTCGACGCCTCGCATGTCCTCCATGCCGTCGCCTCGACCGCCACGACACCTCACTTCCCCCTGCTCTCTCCCTCGCTCCCTGGATGCCATGGCCGACGCTGCTGCGCCCGCGTCACCGTGAAGCTCACAGCCACCGCCGTTCTGCCGTCGCCCCGTCGTGTCCAAAAGCTTCACCACCGTCCGCTTATTCGAGCAGACCGAGCCCCAAGCGCTCGTTCACCCCGGAGCCACCGCAATGACCTCGACTTCGCCGCTCGCCGCCGGAGATCCCCTTCGCTGTCTCGCTTAGCTCCAGCCTCCTTTGATCTCGCCAAGACCATCGTCGCCTCCGCTGTGAGCTACTGACCGTCCCCATCCTCTCCGTTCTCGCTGCCGCCCTCTGCAGCAACTGCTTCAAGCTCGCCCGCACGCGCCGCCGCAGTTGCTCGCCGCCGATGTGGCTCCGGCCATGCAACGGCCTCATCGCCGTGTCCAACACCCTCACCGCACCGCGTAGATGTTGTAGGAGCCCTGCACGTGCCTCCACGAGCACCGCAACAATGAGTTCGGCCTTGCCCGGACTCCGGCAGCCGCAAGGCTCGTCGCCGACATCATTTTCGGCAACCCCGAGCTCTAACTCCACCACCACTCGACGCGGCTTGCCTCCAGCTACGCGTAGGTGCCCTTCGCCGTCCTTTTGGTCACACGAGGAAGAATCCCGACAACCTCCGCCGTGTCTGGTCGTCGTCGCCGGCGGCTAAACGCCGACGATTTGACCCAGTTGACCAGGGATTTGACCCCCCCTGGGTCACTGACATGTGGGCCCTGCCCCATGGTCAAACCTAGATTAGGATTAAACTAACACTAATTAGTTAGTTAACTAACTGTGACACTGACCAGTGGGTCCCACTGCTCAGGTTTGACCTGGACCACACAGTTGACCCGCTGACGTCATCCTAACTTAATGTTGATGTAGTAAATATTTTCTGGATGTTAAATAAATCAGAAATGATTTATTTATTTCAGAAAATATTCAAAACTTAAAAAAAAACAACCTTAGCTCGGATGGAAAAGATTTATATATGAAAAATGATCAAAAAAATCCAATCTATCCATCTATACTAGTTTCATGCATGTTTAACCAAGTTAACTTGCTGTTTAGTGCAAAACATGATAAAGCACTATTTAAGATCACAAATGAGTTTGAACTTTGAATCTTTGGTTCAAATAGGCTCAAAACTCTTCTGTTCGTAGTTGCATTAACTCAAACACATCCATCTTGCCATGTCATGAGCATGCATCATATTGTTGCATATTGCCATGTATTGATTGTGTTACCGGTGTGATCTCTGTGGTAGGTTATGCTCCCGAGGATATTCACGAGTATCCAGTTGAAGGGCAGTACCACTCGACCAATCTGCCAGGCAAGCAACCCCATTGATCATTCTGATACAAACCCATCTTCTCGCTTCTGCTCTCTTTTACTGCATTAAGACAACAATGTTTCAACTGCTGTTTGCTGCGGTAGCTGAACCCCATTCCTTTGCATGACCTGTCATTGTCACAGTAAATAGTTGAAACCCACTAGCATGTGTAGGAGTTGAATGAGCCATGTTGATGTGTTCCTACCATGCTATGCATGCTATGCTTAGAGTTGTGTTAGGTCTGGTTCATCTGGGTGATGGATCGGAGTGAAATGATTATGTCTGGTAATGAGAGTGAAGTGTGGAATATGTTTTGGTAAAGGTATCGATGGAAGGCCATGTAGGAGTACATGGTGGGTTGTTTCATTGGAATCGTCCTTAAGAACTGAGATCTGTATGTGTGATTTAAGATCAGCTACTACCACACATTGGGCTCCGGGCGCTCCAAGCTCTCTCGACTTATTGATCACCCTTCTCCTCTGTCCAGGAGTTGCAATTAGTTTCTGGTGTTTGTAGCATACTGGAGGCCGTGGGCAGTGCTGACCCTCGGGGTGGGCTATGATGCAGCAGGTACGTGGCCCGGTGTACCGAGTCGCTCGTTTGGTGTCTCGGGAACCCTGTACACATCGTTTGGGGTCGTGAGCGATGCCCCGGCCGGATCTCCTCGCGGATGGAACCCAAATAGGCGATAAACCTGGACTAGGGACTCGTGTGGTTAGTTAGGTCGTGGCCGACACCCTCGCTGGGCTTCCGCTTGAAGGTTGCCGAGTACACGTCGAGTAAACGACGATAAGTGGTGGAAGCGTGTGTGAAGAAGTACACCCCTGCAGGGTTATCAATCTATTCGAATAGCCGCGTCCGCGGTTAAGGACCACTTTGTTGCCTATATAGTTCATAGACAAGTTAATGGTTACTCATAAAAGACTCAAGACAAGTGTGAGTGCCGTGGATGGCCCTTCCGTAGGATGACGGGAGAGGATCCACGGTAGAGTATTGTTGTGGTGACTAATGGACTCGTGTGCGTTGTCTCATCTTTTCAAACTGCTGATAGACATAGTACAGGTTAGCCAAGAGTCAAAGCTGGCTTGGTGCAATAAACTCCACTACCCTTGTTGATAATGTTGCATGTATAAATATAGCTTTGTCGTACAATGATGTTGGATATCTAGTGTAATAAAGGACAACGAAGGGCACATGATCTAAAGGACGATGCCAAAACTAAATGAAGAAGGGACCCTCAAGGCAGGCTGCCAAGTCTCAAGTTCCTCAAAGACGATGACTTGTCCCGGGCTATGATTTTCATTAGGAATGCTCACTGGGCTTGTCAAAGGAAAACCATTCTACTATATCCTTGTGTCACTAAAGCCCTTTGCTGGGTCATATAAGACCATATCCCCTTGATCGTCCCGAACAACGGGATGGTAGAGTAGGGTGTGCGTCGATATAATAAGAACAATAAGAAATTTTGCCGGATAAGATTTTTGTCGATAGAGTTTAAACCCGTTTCTTAGGTATTCAGTTTTGTAGGAAGTTTCCTAGGTTGAGTTTTTTACTTTTTGAGCAAAGATTCCTTTTTTTAGAGGTTAAGACAAGATTTTTTTTGTGAACAAGGCTTGAGCATAGTTTCTAGGTATTACTCTGTACCGTTCCAAATACCGAGCCTAGCCCAGCAAGGCCCACGATCAATCTTGCCAGGGATCCAAACGCGCCCTAATTTTCTCTCCCCTGCTCTACCACCAAGCCCTACACCTGCCGCCGTGCCGTTCCACAGCGGCGTCACCGCCGGCGCCTCAATCCCCATCCCCCATGCCCCCCACCCCCACCCACCACGGCCTCTCACGCGCGCGGCCGCCATCGCCGTTTCCGTTCTTCCTCGTCGGGACATCGCGTTCCTGCCGTCTCCACCCCGTCCGCAGTTGAGTTTTGAGGTATGCATTTTTTTTCCCATCCAGCGATTAGTTAAGTCCCACTGACCTTCACAACTTCTGGCTGTGCAGGTGCGCGCCCGGCAGAACTTCTAGATTCGCCCCCGCGGCGGCGCCCGACATGTCGACCCCCTCCGGCTCCGGGGAAGCCGACGGGGCCGCCCCCGCTGCCTCTACGTATTACGACGTCTTCGGTTCCGACGTACGTGCTTTCTTCCCGTCCTTTTCTCTTCTTCACTGTTTTAGAGCGGTAGAACCATGGACGTTTTTAACCACCTGGAGCTGTGTTAGCCTGCCGCTAGGAAACTCCCAACATTAGTTTTGGAGTTTTAGTTTGTTGGAATAGAGGGTCATGCCATTGTAACATTATACTGTTCATTTAATTTTTTAGTGACTCATCATGGTGAAGATGACATTTTTGGATGACTGTTGCTAGTGGAGCTGGGCCAAAATATGTATGAGACTTCACTCCATATTCTGGGAGAGATTTCTCAAAGGGTTGAAGTGTGGATATCTATAGGTGGTGATATGGTACAAATACGACACAGAGACATTGGATTTTTCCGTGAGGAAAAAACCTAGACTGATTGCTTGTTGAGCAGAAGAGTGTTTCTTCTGTGAAATAAAAGGAAGTCGCCCCACCTGGAATTCGATGAATACGCCGTGTATTTTGTTATCAGACTTTGCTCTTAACACTAGAAACCTTCTATGTTTTCACTGTGATCAAATATTTGAATTACGTCTACATGATATAAATGGACTATTAGGTGAAGAAGCATGCAAATATTGTTTATATTCAATAATTTTATCACAGACGTGTGTCTAGTTGGACATGTGGATATTTGCTTATTTGTTATTTGGTCAGAGTACTCTTGTGCTGCTTACTTTACTGATTAATACATTTGCTACTCGGAGTACATAACTAATCCTTGCCTTTTTTTTTTACATCCTATCCAGGCTAAACCTGATGTTATTTTTAAGGAGGCCACTTCAGATTCCACATTGAATTTGCAGGTCCTTTCATAGCAAAAACACGATGCAAATTGACCACTGACTTTCTTTCTTTGTTGTAACACACCATTTGGTTGTAACACAGGATGTCCAGGGCCTAGTAACTTGGGTTATTGGTGAAGGCATGCCGCCTTCATGGGTGTTTGTTAAAGTAAATTCTGTTCCCTTGCCCTTCTTACTCTGTGGGGAACATATGATTTTCCTTTTTCTTTCCACTGTTAGTCATTATCAATGAAGAATAACTGAGTTTTTCTGGCCCATAATTTTCATAACTGCACTGAGGACCGAGAACAAACTGTTTTGTAATTACTAAAGTATTCCATCTGTAAACAAATGTAAGACGTTTTAGGTAGTTTTAGGTCACCTACCTAAAACGTCTTACATTTGTTTACAGAGGGAGTATCTCAAAAACATTTGCATCATTTTTTAACCTAGTGAAAATCATAAAATTATAATTACTGGCAACTCTTGATGACAATAAGTGAATTATAGATGCCGATTTGGTAAGCATCGATATGCACACGTAATCTGGACTTCCGTGAGTATTATTTGCTGCTTTAGAAACCCTACCCGTACTTGGCTCTAAAACTATGTTTTCTTTGGTGTTCAGAACAAGCCTCTTATCCCAAAAGTTATCCTTCTCTATGTTCCTGGCCTCGATGCAGCTTTATACATGTCTCAGTCCCGCCTCCTTTCTTCTTTGAAAGGATTGTGTGGCAATCCAAAACCTGTTCTAGCTTCAAGGTTTGTGCTTTAAACAGAAGACTTTGAATTTTTTGTCTACAGTTTTTTGTGTTCTGGTGTATTATCATTATAATAGCGACACTGTTCTCATATCAATTCACTACACTCATTATGGCTAACTTAATTTTCTTTTGGCAGCTGTGTACCAGATGAAAGGCATACCATTGACGCACTCCTGACATGCAGAGTAAAGCGAAAGCGGCAGTCACAAACATCAAACCAATCATATGAATCTGATGGAGGTATGAGATCACGACTCCTAAAAATTGTGTCTATTGTACCTTTTTTGCCCCGCACTATGTGATTTGGTCTACTACTATTATGGGAGTAGTCACTAGGCACTGAAAAGATCTGATGTTCGATTTATGGTTAAGATTCTAGTTTGGAAGATCACATGGTTCATTTGACTATTCCCATCCTTTTGAATGACGTTTATTTCCTACAAAAATGTCATTTTAACTTGCAATATGAACAGTTGTTACATTTCATCAATACACTGTTTTTACTGTTGTCTGCTTGTGCATTTCCCAAACATATTCCTTTTTATACTTTAAATGTCACATGGCAGCTAGCATAATCTAAAGTCATGTCACACCAGAAGTTCCTCACCAGGCTGGAGTTGACAGTATAGCGAACTAACTGGATATATTTCTTGCTGAGCATCTATCATTTATTTCCCTAAGCTCGGTTCTTCTATTTATTTGTTGTTTATGTACATTTAGTCATTCACTAAATTAGTGTATTAATTCCTTTCCTATGACACAAGTGGGCACTATGATTCCTGAACCAAATCGATTTTATAATTTATTTGTGCGATTTGTTAACCTTTTTTTTTGTTTCAGGTAAATTATCGAGTCTGGCGGACCTAAAAGATATACCATTTCCTGTTAAATATTACACGCTTTCTAAAAAGGACTTGGAAGATAATGGCTACACACTCAATTTACCAGGTTAGTTTTTTATTTATTTATTGTCTCTGCCTTCCAATTTTATGCCTTGACGTTAAAATGGATGTTTGTTCTTTTTTCTGGCAAAATTTTCAGGTTTTGTCCCTACGGTTGCAGCTCCTTCAGGCTCTTCCCCATACGAAATTCTCGCACTTGATTGTGAGATGGTAATAAGATTTTCTGTTTCTTGAATTTTAAAATACTGCTGTACATTTTGAGGCCCTTGTTTGATTTGTTCATCCAAGACTTTTTTGAAGTATTAGGTTTATCTAGTGGATAGGTTCATAGGTACATTTATGCCATTTTTTAATTCTTATTCTGATATTCATTAAAAATATTTTTCATTTACTTCATAATTTTTCACTTTTCAGTGTGTGACAGCAGCTGGATTTGAACTTACAAGAGTGACATTAGTCGATATTAAAGGAGAGGTATGTGTACTTCCCTTCCCAAAGCTTGGCTAGAGCATCCTAACAAAAATCGTCCCTATCACAATAATGCTGGACTCAGATTTCTGTCTTCTTTTGATCAAAGTGATCTTAATAATTTGACAAAATACATAATTCTTCTCTATAACATGTGCTGGCATGAACCATTATTTTTCTTCACACTTCAGTCCCCATATTTTTTTTTGTAATCTCTTCAGGTGATACTGGATAAACTAGTCAAGCCTACTAATCCAATAACTGATTACAATACAAGGTACATGATGCCTTCACTTTCCTTTCTTGTAGGGCTAGCTAGCCTGAACCGGAACTATGCTATATTTTTCATCCAGTTTTCCTCAGCGTATTTAGGTTATAACTTGGTTGTGATTTGTGAGGATGCTAGGATTTGGTACCTCTATTTGAAGCACATGTATATTAGTAATATTGTTATCAATTTCTTATCTTAATTGAAATTCCACTTTCCTAATTTATGCCTTTATATTCCTGTGCATGATTCTGTTCATAATATTCTTAGGTGCTGAATGATAGCTTTGAGTATAAATATTCTTATTAATAGTGCAGGTTTAGTGGAATCACTGCTGAGATGCTATCCGACGTGACAACAACCCTTGAGGAGATTCAGGTCAGCTTTTCTAATTTTCTCATGATCTTTTAGTTTTTGTCATCATTTCATTCTACTTTAGCTGAGACCATTTTGTCTCTTTCAGGAAGAGTTTGTTGGACTTGTGTACAAAGAAACCATTCTTGTTGGGCATTCTTTGGAAAATGACCTTTTGGCATTACGGATATCTCATGACTTGGTCATCGATACTGCTGTTTTGTACAAATATAATCGTGGCCCACGCTGCAAAATTGCTTTACGTGTCCTTGCAAACAAATATCTTAGCCGGGTGATCCAGAACACAGGGTCTGGGCATGACAGTGTGGAAGATGCGAGAGCTGCTCTGGATCTTGCCTTTTTGAAAATCAAATACGGTAAATCATACCTTTCAGTACTGTTTTTATTGCTTTTCCAATGGTTAGGCATGGACAGGTCATTACAAGCGCATTTTTTTTGGTATTTGATTTGTCTGATTTGTTGCCTTTCTGTGGTAATCTTTATCATCCTATTTTCCAGGTCCTGATTTTGGCTCTCCACCATCGTTTTCACGAAGAAAGTTGTCTTCCATTCTGCATGAATGTGGGAAAAGGAGTTCCCTCATTGATGAAGTGTTTGTTCTTGACCGCTATTCAGATGCTTCATGCAATTCAATTGCAGTTTTCTCAGATGATGACGCCCTCTCCAGATCAATGAAAGAGGTTAATACTATAGTTTTTTTAGTGGTAGCGCAATAGCATTGCTTCAGTAATTTTTTACAAGTTCTCATTAGTTGCTAAAATCGCACTGCAGGTAAAGAATGACAAAATCAGCTTTGTCTGGACTCAGTTTTCAGGATTGATCTCTTATCTACGTAAAAGAGCTGAAGATCCTGTAAAACTGAAATCCTGTGTTGCAGAGGCTATTGCATTGAAAACATGTGATAGAAAAACTGCCCGGAAAAGAGCAAAGCAAATTTGTCCAGAGCTGAAGGCAATTTTGAGTGAAATGGACAAGAAAATAAAAAAACTATATGATACACTGCCTGAAAACGCAATGTTTATTATATGTACCGGTCATGGGGACACTCCTTTGGTCCAAAGGTAAATTCATATTCAGAAAAAAAGCGTTTCTAGTTTGAGTTTGTCGTCCTTGAGCTGGCTTATAGTCTGTTACTTAAACTGTGTGGCCTGTTACCTACTAACCTTTAGTAACCGTGGTATGACATGCAGATTAAAGAAAATGCTCAACCATGGAGAAGAAACAGTCGATAGCCGGGAAAATATTGTCCATGCATTGGAAGATTTACAGGCTCAAGCAGAAGTTGCTCTATGCTTCTGCTGTGTCAAGCATTAGCTGTAAGCCACTTGTCCTTATCCTAGCATGTTACGGAGATGGAACTTGATGCACCATTGTGAGCTTGCACTGTTAACAACCATTTTTGAAGATCGATGCAACTCATGAACACCCCATTCAGTAGTTGCAGCCTTGCTGACACTATCACTTTTGAAGATTGACGATGTAACCTGCAAACGGCTTTGTTAGTTTTAGGAAGGATCCTAACCGACTGGCACGAAAACTTGAGGCTATTACAGGGGTTCAGCTTTGAAACACGGCTTTGAAGTCTGAGGCACGCCTTCTGATTTTTGGTGGGCTGGGATGATATGTTAAAGATCCTTTTGCATCACTGTTCAGATTTCAGGCATACTGATTTAGTGGGTTGGGATGGTAATTTTCAGTAATGGATTCTAGCAATTTAGTTGACGCTTATTTGTATTTTGTACCTGAGTAAATTCTGAAATCACCCAAAAGCTAAATTGCACAGATTTTAATGTAGTAATCACCCAAAAACTAAGATTGCACTGATTTTAATCTAGTAACGACAAAAATACTGATTTATTAACTTACGATCGACCCGCCACCGAGTTCATAGCATTCGCCGGTGAGGGGGGCATTCCTGTAGTGCACGGGCTGTTACTAGGTGCTACAATCAGTAGAAAAGCTAAGCCTGCAAGCGTGTAATACTTGGTACAATGAATTAATAGTCAAACCAGCACCGGAATGTATTCTGTAGACTGATCTGAAAGCATTATGAACAACGGCCGGCATGGTATGTGGGATGACGAGCGGGTTGGAGATGCATTCCGTAGACTGATCTGAAAGCATTATGAACAACGGCTGGCATGGTATGTGGGATGACGAGCGGGTTAGGGCATCTCCAACGGCAACCTGCAAATTTCGTTCCGCATCTGTCCGCAGACACGGGGGCTAATCCGCGTACACAGATGTGAGGACCGTCATCTAACTGTAGCCGAATATATATTAACGACAACTAGATGACCTGTCGTGCCAAATGGCCTGAAAGACGAACTTGAACCCATAATTAAAAGATATTGTTTTTGTCGGAAAGTCAATTTGGCTCCCGGGAGCATTTGCTCCTGGTGCCAAAAATATATTTTGAAATGAAAAAAAAATCAAGACAAAATTTGTTTGTGTACTTAGTCACATCCAAATGCTACCTGCAAATTTTGGGGCAAAAAGATAAAACATTTTGGCTTGTGCAAAAAACAAAAACAAATCAAACACCAAAAGTTACCCAAAAATGTCACCCCAAATTTGTTTTTTTTGCCGGCGAAACACCTCTGCTCCATTTCGCATGAAAATTGGCATGCATGTTTGCGACACTAATACAATCATCTACAAAATAATTCAGATTTTTTCGAGAACATTTAATATTATTTTTGGTGTTACTGTTCATCCGGGAGCAAATGCTCCCGGGAGCCAAAACGCCACCTTGCTTTTTTTTTTAATATACGATGTTGATGTATACTTGTTTCTGAAGTGTTGTGGAGCGCAAGAGCCCAATTTAAACCAAGAACTTAATTTAGGAGCATATAATGTTGATCTTGATTAGCATAAAATGTTAGTCTTTATACATGATGTAGAATGAGAAATTCAATATTGTTGGTGCAGTAAACAAACGTGTGATAGACAAAGTAAGCATCGATGCAAATATACAATATTAGTGCAGTGATCATTACGTGCAACAGGCGGCGTCGCGGGAGATCTGAAACTGCCACCCTTGTGATACGGGGCTAATCCGATCTAGGCCGATCTTTCACGAAATGGAGGGGATCCCACGATGAACATGAGGAAGAACAAGGAGAAATCACAAGGGAAAACACTCAAGAACAAGTCCAATCACACATCCACTAGACAATCAAACACACAAGATCACAAGGTACATGAACAACAAAGGTAAATATACAAGGTAGAGTTCATCTCCAAGAGGAGGTCTTGATGATATCCCGTAGGATCTTCCCGTGAGGGGCGTTGAATCCCGTAGTATCTTCTTCGCGAGGAGGTCTTGAATCCGGTGTGGATCTTCTCCGTAGAGGGGCCGCGGTCACTCGTAGGAGTAGAACCACATAGATGAGCAAAGCTCTAGTCTAAAATGAGCTATCACATTTGCTAACCCTAGAAATGAGGTGGGGGTGGTCTATTTATAGTCTTAGCCACAAAGGGGTAAGTGGAAGAGGGATACAAGGCCAAAGGCCCGCGGCTGCGCACAGGCAGGCACCGGACGTTCGGTGGGGGTCGGACGTCTGGAGGCTCGGGACGGTCCGGACGTCCGGAAGTCTTCGGACTTACGCTATTTTCCTTCTGTGATGGCAGTTACGGACGTCCGGTGGCTGCCGGTCGTCCGGTCGCCTGGGAGTCGCCGGACGTTTGGTGTGTAGTGGACGTTCGGAGCCTGTAGCTGGCAGCAGCTCCGTTTCTTCTGTCTTCTCTTCCACGCTTCCCTCGTGGATGGTGTAGGTGATCCTTGACGCTTGCACTCCTCCTCGTCATCCGTGAAGCTCCGACAATACCTATGCATGCACACGAGTGGAGTGTCAAGTAGTATACCAGCCTCGAAGGGGTCAAGTGAACACGTGTAAAGAAGATGATTCACCTTTAAGTATGAGAAGTAGAGGTCGCACGTGTCACTTGGCAAACGAACTCTTGACATGGTGATGTCCATAGGATGCTCCGCATCATCCCCCCCCCCCCTGGAAAAGATCTGTCCTCGGATCGAAAGCCAAATCACCATGGGAAAGGGATGGCGTCGCCGTGGCGAAGTGGTCGATCACCAACCACTCATCATCTTGAATCTCGAAATGGTCACTCTCCAATGTCGCACCGTCTAATGATTCCTTCAAAAGGAGCAAGGACAACAAACACTCAGAAAAACTAATGTGGTTAGCGTTAGTGCAAAACCAAGCATTCAAGAGGTGATTCACCCAACAAGTGTTGTCATCAAGCATAGCATATGGTGCGACAAAGGATTGTGACAAGTCAAGTAAGCACATCAATCGAGCACAATCAAGGTCATCATGGAAACAAGCATGTAAATGTGAGGTAGAGATGCACATATGTGTGACAAGAGAATAAGCATCTACCTCAAAGTCATAGCAAGCATGCATAAAGCGTGAAAGGTCTATGGTAGGCATATGAATCATTCACAACACCAAAGAAAATGAAGTGTCTAAACACAAGGGTCAAGTGCAAGACAATCCAAGCATAATGTGCATAGGGTGTAGTGAAAATCGAGTGGCACTCAACACAATAGAAATAGCAATTGTTCATCATATGTGAGGCAATCAAGTCAATCATGTGACAAGCAATGGGACATGGCATATGTGAATAGATGATATTGTTGCAACGAAGCATATGATAGGGACAAGTAATCCACTAGTCGGATGCAACACACAAGGCATATATAACACGAGGCATGGCAATGTGGTGATCATGAATGAAAGAAATATCACTAACATGTGCGCAATCAAGTGGTCCAAGATGACAAATAAGTCTCATGGTGCAAGCAACACAAGTAGTGTGATCCACAATATGCATGCGCATGGTTTTTGGTTTCTCGAATGAGAAGGATATCACCTTGAAAGCATGTCCTTGTGCGTCCTTCACAATGCCGAAGCACAAGCAAGTTCGATGTAGAAGCGTCGTGGTAGAAGGTGGTTCACTCTCAAGAGCTCGAATGGTCAACTCACGTGAAGTGGAAGTTAACACGAAGTCCAAGTATCATACACATGCACACAACAAAACAAAGAACGTATGCGCATGGTAGATAAACACATCATCCATCATGATGGTTCTCTTCTCTTGCACATAACCATTAGAAGCAAAAGTGCATGAATAATATGGTGCACCAATGGCTATATTCATGTCACTAGGCATATGGTGCAAAGAGGTAAGACAAGCATGCTTCACAAGAAATATGTCAAAATCTCCAAATAAATGCGAGAATGCTACGGGGGCAATCTCATTGGCAAGACTAAAATCATGGTTGCGCTCAATGCATGGACAATCATATAGCATGAGAGAGGCAACATGTGGAGACATATGACAACAAGCAATATCAATCATGTGCAAAGCATGGCAATGGTTGTCATCAACCGCATGAAATGAGCAAGTATGAATCATTGCTGATGCAACATAGTCAATCAAAGAAATCATGTCGTGCAAACTAGTGGCGCGAAGATGCAACACACTATAGGAAATCATGGCAATCATGTCATGTGAGCAAATATTAGGCATAGGAAATGCACATGACATATCACAAGCACGAGTACATAGCATGAACAAGGTATCGGCATAGGGCACAAAGCAATCATGGCAATAACAAACAATGTCTCCACCAAGCTGGCGAATACACATACAAGTATGAGAATCAATCATCATGTGTAATGCAAAGCATGGGTTACAAATGCATGGCAAAGTCATAGGAATGGGCATATCATGCAAAGTGAACATGGCAAGATGGGCATAAGAGATATAATAGACAAGACCCCATAACCATGTGAGTGCCATGTAGAAGAGATGCGCGAAGAATTTGCGCAAAGGGAGCGGTGGGAAGGACAATCCACGGGATCCTAAGTCATCGTTGCTCTCTAGAGCTCATTTCGTCAACTCATGCTCTCGCGAGGTTGACGAGTAAGTATGGCGACCTACACAAAAAAGACACAAACCAAAGAAATTATGTGCATGGTAAATGTACACATCATTCATCATGATGTGTATGTGCACGTTAGAGTTAGCACAAGATAAGCATCGCTCAAATAAATTTGAGGCACGATAGAGAAATATGTCATTCATCATGAAAGAATAGTTGTCATGTATAGCAGGACGGGGACACACATTAGAGCAAGTATGTGGCACAACAATAGCATTGGCATTCATGGGGAGCATATTGTGCACACAATTATGGGGATCATGCAATGGATGGGATGGATCAAAATCTCCTAAAATATATGAGGAAACTATGGGTGTCTCCTCATTAGCAATATCGGAAGCATAATATGGAGAAGTGGAACAACATCCAAAACAATGCATATTCGAAGCTAGGTAATCATGGCATGGCATATGATGGATATGATGCAAAGGAAGCATGTCAATATCATCACAAGAAAAACAAATGCCAATAACCATGGGCTTGTCATCTATGCCATATGTGCAAATTGTTTATTTTAATGGCATATGCATAGTTACTACGATGAGATTGCAAATATGACATATGATTGATCTCATGCATAGCATATGACAAGTCAAGCGGGATGTCAAACATGATGTGACCGAGAGAATTATCGCAAGAAATCCTACGCAACATGGCATCATAACTAATAGACCCCACATGGTAATCATCAAACTCATCATAAATGGGTAAATCATCGCATGGGGAAATCTTACTAGAATGAAGCATGGCAATAGGTGGATCAACATCATGCAAGCAATCAATGTCAACATAGTCCACTAGTGGGACGAGATCATCACCTTCACATTTGTTACCTTTGTCATTCCACTCATGTGGTGTAGGTGAGGTGGGAAAGACCAAATGGTGGTCATCATCTTCATCTTGATGGAACCATGTGGGAGGTGCATCATATTCCACCATGGCCATCGTCTTGTCCATAGGAAGGACGAAGTCGTCGAGGATCGACGCGTGTCCTCGACGCGTCATCATAAATGGGACCTAGCACCAAATGAGAAAACACAATAGAGGTAGAGGTCAAGTCGTTAGTGTTGAAAGTGGCCTCACATGACCTATCAACTATCTCACTCTCTCTATGTGGTGGCTCACTCACTCCCTCAAGGTAGGTGCACTCAATGTTGCATATGGTGGAGTCACTCATCTCACTCAAGTGGTGGGGGTTGTGGCTCTCCTCACATGGGAATTGGGGCGGCACATCATATATGGGGCTAGTGGTGAAGTCACTCTCACTCTCAATATGGTGGCACAAGTAACACAAGTCATCATACATCGCCGTGGTCGAAGGGAAAATCCCATGCTCAACCACCTCGTCACCATCGCCGTGGATGAAGGCCGAAGATGGCACATCATCACTCTCCTCCATGACCAAAGGGAAAATCCCATGCTCGATCATCTCGTCATCGTCGCCGTGGATGAAGGCTGAAGATGACATATCATCACTCTCGCCTCCTAAGATGGAAGCATCATCCTTGCTCATCACCATGTCGTTCGCCTCCAAAGCTTGGTCCTCGAATAACTCCGTAGTCGTGGTCGTCACCGCACCTTCTTGAAAAAGAGTCGAAGTAGACTCAGCATCAACAATGCCACAAAGAAGGATGGTGGTGGAGTCGAACTTGGGAGCATCGTCATGGAGCTTGTCGGGCTTAGACATCATGGTGGTACTAGCCTCATGCTCGCCGTCTTGGAGCTTGGTCTTCGAGAAGTGTGCTTGCGGTGGAGAAGCCTTGGCCTTCATGAGTTCTTGTTCCGCCTTAAGAGCACCAATGTAGTTTTCGTCGAGGGACTTGTAGTTCTCGAGGAAGATAGCCTTGGAGATGTCGTTGTTCAATCCCATCATGAAGTGGAACTTCATCAAAATGGGGTCGTCCACGCCGGCTCGTCGCATGGCATTCTTCATCTCCTTGAAGTACTCGTCGATGGACTTGGATCCTTGGATGGTGTTCTCCAGTTGGCGTAGAAGTTGTTCCATGTAGGTGGGAGGCATGAACTCTCGACGCAAAGCTTTCTTCGTCTTGGGCCAACTCATGTCATAGTCCTCCGAAGGTGTGTGAAACCACCATGTCGACGCGAAGTCGTGGAAGTTTCTTGTGGCACACTTCACTTGATCTCCGGGAGGAACTTGATGTAGCATGAGGTAGTCGTCCATCAAGCGTTCCCACTCGAGATACTCCTCGGGTTCTTGAGTCCCATAGAAAGGAATCTCGTGGTCGTTGTCGAGGTCGTAGTAGCTCGTGGAAGTCGCAGACTTGAGCTTGGGGAGCTTCTCTTGAGCATAAGCTTGAGGTGCTTGTGGGCGAAGATGCCGTATGTCGAAAGGCGAAGATGCCTTGAAGTCGCTTGGCGAAGATGCCAAGGTACATGGTGAAGTCGTTGACTGGTTGTTGATGTTGAGATCGTGACCTTCACGTTCTTGTCGTTGATGGTGTCGATGCTGATGTGATCTTGTCGGAGATGGTAGCTCGGAGGGATGTGCACTTGAGCGTCTTCTCGAAGATGAGGGAGACCTCTTGCGGTTCTTGATGAGGGCTTTGAGCTCCTCCATTTGAGCATCCATGTTGGCGCACAAGTTGTTTTTCATGGCATCGAACTTGTCGTTGTTGGTGTAGACCGAAGTAGATGAAATGCTTTGCCTATCCATCACAAGACTCGAGTAAAGGTGAGTAGGGGATGAGATAAACAATACCACGTTACCTTTTTCCCAAAGTTGAGGATCTATCTATTTCACTCAGTGTGAAATGAAAGAATAGTGGAATTGGTACCGGACTTGTTCACTTACACCTATCAAGTAAAGCTCATCGAGTGGCTTGGTTAGGATAAGTGGCACAAAAATTTGATGCAATTGTTAGAAGGAGTCAATAATGTTGAAAGAGATTCACAAATTTGCAAGAGAAACAAGTAGACCAATAGCAATGAGTGGCACACGGAAACACACACACGGATAGATAAATGGGGTCGTGCAACCAAGGAATGAGCATAAAATGTAGAATCCACGGAAAACGCTCGTGTTGCACACACTACAAAAAAAAGACACATCCGTGACATTTTGGGCCGAACGATTTTTTTCCTGTCATACTAATGACACTTCTATGACAATAATTGTGACAAAACACGGTATCATCATAGATGTGGTGGGGTCCTACTTCTATGACAAAAAATCATGACATAAAATGGGCTTTTCGTCCTGGGCGGGCCGGAGACGCAGCTGCATGACATTCTTTGGGCCGTCCATGACGGAAAAAACCGTGGTAGAAGCGAGGGCGAGGAAAATATCGGGGTGTTCCCGGTTACGGTGGGTGGTCGGGGCCAAGCGATGCGCGTTTCTCTCGTACACGCACGCGCGTGGGTGCGAGGCGTTGGGCTCTAAGTGAACCCGAGCGATTGCACTACAGGCTACGCGTTACTGAACCCGAGCGATCGATCGATGGCTGTTAACTGAACCCGATCGAGCGATTCCTTCACTACTGCTGCTAACTGAAGCCAATCGATGCTGCCTCTGGATGAACAGTGAGCGTTGCTGGGGGGTTTGGATGAACAGTTCTCGGTGGGGGTGGATTACAGGACCCCGTGGTGTTGCCTCTGGATGAACAGGACCCCGATCGATCGAGCCGGTTGGGGCTGGATGAACAGGACCCCGTGGAGGGCTGGATGAACAGGACCACCCTATGGAGGGCAGGATGAACAGTAGACAGTGGGGGGCTGGATGAACAGTAGCCCATGGAGGGGTGGTTGAACAGGAGCTTGTGGAGAGGGCTGGTTGAACAGTAGCTGGTGGAGTAGCGCACGGTGGAGGCTGGATGAACAGGAACCCGTGGATGAACAGTCGCAGGTGGAGGTAGGAGGAGGTCGACGGTGGATGAACAGTAGCCCGTGGAGATTGGAGGGGGTCGACGGTGGAGATGAATAGTATCCCGTGGAGTCCCGTTTTGCGATACACCAGACCCCTCCCGATGAACAGGACCCCCGTTTCGACCGTAGCTCTCCAACACAAGTCCGTTTCCTCCGTTTTGCGGTACGCCACACCCCTCTCGATCAACAAGACCCCCGTTTCGACCGTAGGAGGTCCGTTTCCTCCGTTTTGCGGTACACCAGACCCCTCCCGATGAACAGGATCCCGTTTCGACCGTGGCCGGTCAAACACAAGGCCGTTTCCTCCGTTCTGCGGTACGCCAGGCCTCGTTTCCATTGGCTGTTCCGTCCAAGCCCTCCCGATGAACACGACGACGCATTCCATTCCGACCCAGCCGGTTGGCTCCCCATGAACACGACGATGACGATGTTTCTCCGTTCTGACCCAGCCATGTACACGAGCCCTGGCCGTACGTATGCGCGAGTAGGCGTTCGAGACCCTGCCCGTATGTACGTACGTGGTCGTATTTTCTTTCTTGCACACTTGCCACTGTACGTACGTGTACATGCTACGTGCGCGCCTCTACTACGACACGTGCGCGCCTCTACATCGACCAGTATGTACGTACACGTTCGCGACCAGAATGACAACGCTACGTATGCTTCGACCAGGTGGGTCCCGACTGTCAGGCACTTCTTTGCCTGCGAAGATGTAGCTGGTGGGTCCCAGCAGTCAGGGGGCGAATTGTTTTTTTTGCCCGGATGCACTTCCTTGCGTGCGAAGATGTAGCTGGTGGGTCCCGGCAGTCAGGGGGAAACAATTTTTTCGTGAAATACGGTGGCCCGTCCGATGGATCCTCGCTGTAACGTGGAGGAATAATTATTTTGCGCGTAATAAGGAGGCACTTCCTTGCTGCGGCCGTGGACCCAGCTGTCAGCCTCCCCACGTACAGTCCACGTCCGATGAAAGCCGTTCCTTGACCACGTTGACCACGCCGTGCCGAGAGCACCAGGGCGGTGGACGATGGCGAGGCCTAGGAAGAGGACGACGTGGAGCCGGGGAAGACGCGACAGTGAATGCCCACGCGTAGAGGAGTATGTGGGTTCACTGGTTCGCTGCGGTGTGAGGCTGCCGTCGTCGTAGAATAACAGGGGGTGTGGGTGAGTAGAGGTATGGCCTGGCCAACGGTGGGAGTAGTAGGGGGCGGTGAGGCCTCCGCCGCATCGCAGCCGGCCACGGGAGGCAGGAGCACGAGGCACGACCGGCGCTGGTTTGGGTGGCTGGAGCAAGAAGACCAGAGGTTGAAGAAACACTACAGACGTTGGATGGACATCGTACGGTCACTGGAGCTAGAATCGTGCATATTGACTAAGTTGACAAAGCCCTCCGTCCCCGTCAACTTAGTAGGCCCACAAGTCAGCCTGCCACTATACTGGGTCCCAGCTAGCAGGGGGAGTATTCATTTTTTGTGCTTAATAAGGAGGCACTTCCTTGCGTGCGAAGATATAGCTGGTGGGTCCAAGCTGTCAGCGGCAGTAACATTTTTTTCCGTGAAATACAGAGGCCCTTTCGGTGGGTCCTAGATGTCAGGTGGAGGAATCATTTTGCGCGTAATAAGGAGGCATTTCCTTGCGTGCGGTCGTGGACCCCGCTGTCAGCCTCTCCACGTACAGTCCATTTCAGATGCATGTCGGTCGTTGACCACGTTGACCAGGCCGCGCCGAGAGCACCAGGGCGGTGGACGACGGCGAGGCCTAGGAAGGGAACGACACGGAGGCAGGGAAAACTCGGCAGTTGTTTCCCACGCGGAGGGGAGTACGACTGTACGAGGGTCTACTGGTTCATCTGCCGTCGCCGGAGAATAACAGCAGGTGTGGGTGAGTAGAGGGATGGCTAGGCCAGCGATGGGAGTACAGTGGGGCGGTGAGGCCTGCGCGGCAGCACAGCCGGCCGCGGGGAGGAGGGAGCAGGCAGTCCATCCGGCGCTTGTTTGAGCGGCTGGAGCAGGAAGAGCAGAGATTGAAGAAGCACGACGGCCGTTGGATGGACATCCAACATTCACTGCTTGTGCATCAACCTTTTTTTAGGAAAGCCTCAATTCTGCGGAAAACATCATACAACCCATATGCCATTATTTCTAATAATTTACAACCCATTTGCTAATTCTTAAGGTTTTTTTGGAGCCCATATTCTTTTTGTTAGCATTACAGCCCATATTGTGGCCACGGCTAAAAATATATATGAAATTTTGCATATTTCGGTGCGGTCCGAACTGTTTTTAATCCCGAAATTTCGAGTCACATTCAAACCGATTTTAAAAATAAATGTATATCAATATAAAATCCAACAAATTGTCCACACATAAAAATCAATGCAATTTAAAATCTCGAAACGTCAATTTTTTTTTTGAAACTAATTGCCGGTTTGATGTGTTTTAAAAATGTACAACCCATTTCTCATTACTGATAGGCCATTTTCTCGGCCAGCCGAATGAAGCTCTCCTTGTCTTGAAAGATTTGCAGCCCAACATGCCTGACAAAGTGACTTACTTGGCAAATAACAAAAATCTGGGTTGTGGCCGTGGACCTAGCTGTCAGCCTCTCCACGTACAGTACTCTTCCGATGGAAGTCGGTCGTTGACTACATTGACCACGCCACGCCGGGAGCACCAAGGCGATGGATGACGGCAAGGCCTAGGAAGGGGACGACGCAGAGCCGGGGAAGACGCGGCAGTGGATGCCCACGCGGAGAGGAGTACGAGGGTTCACTGGTTCGGCTGCAGTGTGAGGCTGCCGTCGCCGTAGAATAACAGGGGGTGTGGGTGAGTGGAGTGATGGCCTGGCCAGCGGTGGGAGTAGCATGGGGATGGTGAGGCCTCCGCGGCAGTACAGCCGTCCACGGGAGGCAGGAGTAGGCGGGGGCGGCACGACCGACGCTGCTTTGGGCGGCTGGAGCAAGAATACCAGAGGTTGAAGAAGCACTAAGGCCGTTGGATGGACATCGTACGGTCACTGGAGCTAGAATTGTTCATATTGACTAAGTTGACAAAGCCCTCCGTCCCCGTCAACTTAGTAGGCCCACAAGTCAGCCTCCCACTGTGGTGGGTCACAACTGGCAGTGGGGTATTCATTTTTTGTGCGCAATAAGGAGGCACTTCCTTGCGTGCGAAGATATAGTTGGTGGGTACGACCTGTCAGCAGAGGGAACATTTTTTAACGAAATACAGAGGCCCTCCCGGCGGGTCCCAGATGTCAGGTGGAGGAATCATTATTTCACACGTAATAAGGAGACATTTCCTTGTGTGCGGCCGTGGACCCAGCTGTCAGCCTCTCCATGTATAGTCGACTCCCGATGGATGTCTTTCGTTGACCACGTTGACCACGCCGCGTCGAGAGCACCAGGGCGGTGGACGACGGCGAGGCCTACGAAGGGAATGACACGGAGCCGGGAAGACACGGCAGTGGCTGCCCTCACGGTGGAGAGTACGAGGGTTGACTGGTTCGGCTGCCGTCGCTGGAAAATAACAGGAGGTGTGGATGAGTAGAGGGATAGACAGGCCAGGGATGCGAGTATATGATGGGGTCGTGAGGCCTGCCCGACAGCACAGCCGTCCATGGGAGGCAGGAGCAGGCGGTTCCGACGACGCTGGTTTGGGCGGCTGGGGCAGGAAGACCAGAGACTGAAGAAGCACGATTGCCGTTAGATTGACATCTAACGGTCAGACGCTGGTAGAGTCGATTGTTGACTAAGTTTCTTTTTTGATAAACCTTGTGTACGCATGAACTTAGTAGGCCCACAAGTCAGCCTCCAAATCTGTGGCAGACAACATAGAGCCCATTTGCTATTTTTTAATAATTTGCAGTCCATTTGCTAATTCTGAAGTAATTTATTACAGCTCATTTTCTGCCCAGGACCACCGTCAAAAAGTTCAACTTTATTTTGCATATTTCGGTGGAGTCCAAACTTTTGTAATACCGAAATGATAAACATTTTTTAAGAACTTATTGATTTGCCAAAAAATTGTTTTGTTTTTGTAAGCAAATAAGACGTGGGCAATTGAGTTGGTTTAAGGGAAAACCAGTGGTAAAAAAAATCAGCGCTGGGAGGGAAAACAACAACAAAAATAAGGATGTAAATATGAAAAGTGAATTTTATGTATTTTCAATATAATGATACGTGTATATGAACTAGTAAAACTATAGGTAGAGATTAGAAAACGGATGTAGGACATGCGTTTCAAGAGGAAAATAGAACTGGGCTGTGTGTTTGATTCAGTAAAAAAAGTGCCTGCGGATGTTGTAAGACAAAATATAACCAACGTTGGCGTGCCAGAGGCCAGTAGATAGCTGCTGGATCTTTGTGCCTCGTTGTCGTCATGGGATGGGCCTGTTAAAAACAAAACCAAGCCTGGGCAGTCTACAACCCAGTTGAAACTTGCTCGACCTGGAAAAACAATATACGTGCTCAATAAACGAGAGAATTCTGCAAGTACATACTGATAACTGGGATGCAGCAGGGATATTATTTTTTCATCGTGATAATAAGAGCATGCACCTGTTTCGTAAAATTTGGAGAACTGGGAATATGAACGGCAGGTGCTTATGCTACCCATCAAATAAAAATTAGGTGCCTGAAAATTCATTTCAAAACAAATGATTCAACATTATATCCATGTCGACCCTCGGCATCATGGTTGGAAGCAAATGCCAAGTTAATACCAAAAGATCGTTAACAACAATACCAACTTGCGAACGACAAGGTAGTACAAGCACCAATACCAAACTAACTTATAATCTTTTTACTCCTGGCCCTAGTGTTCGTCTGGTAGAAAATCTTGCAGGGGACCAGCTCCCGCTCCTTCTCTTGCTCTAGGTCCCCGAGATGGTACTCGTGCATCACCCAGTTGGTCCTCTGCTGGTCGAAGTTCTTGTTGGTGTGCAGCACCAGAACCTTTTTACTGCCCATCTGCCGACCGTTGACCATCACCGGCAAGGTATTGCCGGTGTTGTGCCACATCGCGTGCATGCCGCACTCCGACTGTATCTTGCGACGCATTCATGTGCCCCTTTTTAACGCCCTAGAATTGCGCTGGAAGAAATGCTTGCTTAGGCCACTCAGTGTGATACCTGCAGTATTGTCGAATACATGTTTTAGTGTACGTAGTTGGCATTTTCATAACATCTTTGGCATGTTGCAGTCACTTGTTTCACTTTTTATTAACTGTCAAATTGTAATTGCTTCACCATGTCTGCTTCTAAAAAGAAAAATAGAGCTATAAACAGAGGAATATGTTTGTGCAAGTAGACGGCCGATCGGTGTCTTACCTGAAAGTTTCTCAGGATGGGTGTAGCATATGCCATGCTCGCTGTCGATGGTTGGTATGAACAAATCGATGAGAGGGTGAGATCTCACGCTGTCCGCACTCACTTTGGCCTCAAGGTGCTCGATCAGCTCCTGATCCGTGGGATCGAACTTGACGCCAGCCGGCAGCACCGGCCAATCCTTCTTCGACTTGCATGTGTTAATTCCAGTTATATGGTACTCAATGTATGATCTATCGACTGTTTTAAGTGAATGATGAAACATTTCGACAGATAAGCGGTACTCCAAATCTGAAGTCCAGAATACCCGAACATGCTGCCTAGATTCTTGTGTCACCTCACGCGCATCGTGTTGTCACGTCAATTCAATGTGTGGACATGATAAATAATTTGACCGATGTATACTAGTACTGCTACCGTACTACTTACTAGTCGTATTTAGTGTCACATTTTAACAATAGGTTTAACTAAAAAGTACGCACTTGAAACCCGAGATCAGAATAGTTATTTGGATCACGACGGGGGCTATATAGGTGGCGACCAGGTTGTTCCCGAACTCCCGAACCCGGAGCGAGCACCCGATAAAAAAAGAAAAAAAATCTGGCCCAGACTCTTCCCCAATCTCCCCACTCATCACGCCTCAACCGCCGCGCCCACTCCCCAGATCTCCCCGCCGCCGCGCGCTGATACGTCTCCAATGTATCTATAATTTTTGATTGTTCCATGCTATTATATTATCCTTCTAGGATGTCTTATGGGCTTTTACATACACTTTTATATGATTTTTAGGACTAACCTATTAACCCAGAGCCCAGTGCCAGTTTCTGTTTTTATCCTGTTTTAGGGTTTTAAAGAAAAGGAAAATCAAACGGAGTCCAATTGACGTGCCAATTTTTGATGATTTTTTCTGGACCAAAAGAAACCCCCGAAGTAAAAGAGTTGGGCCAGGAGAACCAGGGGCTGCCCACGAGGGTGGGGGCGCGCCCTCCTATCTCATGGATAGCCTAGAAGCCCCCATGACTTGTGTCATACGCCAAAAAATCCTATAAATACTGAAACCTTCAGAAATTAACCTAGATCGGGAGTTCCGCCGCCGAAAGCCTTTGTAGCCACCGAAAACCAATCTAGACCCCGTTCCGGCACCCTGCCGGAGGGGGAACCCTCACCGGTGGCTATCTTCATCATCCCGGCGCTTTCCATGACGAGGAGGGAGTAGTCCACCCTCGGGGCTGAGGGTATGTACCAGTAGCTATGTGTTTGATCTCTCTCTCTCTCTCGTGTTCTTGAGATGGCACGATCTTGATGTATCGCGAGCTTTGCTATTCTAGTTGGATCTTATGATGCTTCTCCCCCTCTACTCTCTTGTAATGGATTGAGTTTTCCCTTTGAAGTTATCTTATCGGATTGAGTCTTTAAGGATTTGAGAACACTTGATGTATGTCTTGCACGTGCTTATCTGTGGTGACAATGGGATATCATGTGATCTACTTGATGCATGTTTTGGTGATCAACTTGCGGGTTCCGTGACCTTGGGAATCTATGCATAGGGGTTGGCTCACGTTTTCGTCTTGACTTTCCGGTAGAAACTTTGGGGCACTCTTTGAAGTACTTTGTGTTGGTTGAATAGATGAATCTGAGATTGTGTGATGCATATCGTATAACCATGCCCACGGATACTTGAGGTGACAATGGAGTATCTAGGTGACATTAGGGTTTTGGTTGATTTGTGTCTTAAGGTGTTATTCTAGTACGAACTCTATGATAGATTGAACGTTACTACGGACTCTTGAATAGATCGATCAGAAAGAATAACTTTGAGGTGGTTTCGTACCCTACCATAATCTCTTCATTTGTTCTCCGCTATTAGTGACTTTCGAGTGACTCTTTGTTGCATGTTGAGGGCTAGTAATATGATCCAATTATGTTATCCTTGTTGAGAGAACTTGCACTAGTGAAAGTATGAACCCTAGGCCTTGCCTACTATCATTGCAACACCGTTTATGCTCACGTTTACCTTTAGTTACCTTGCTGTTTTTATATTTTTAGTTTACAAAAACCTATATCTACCATCCATATTGCACTTGTATCACCATCTCTTCGCCGAACTAGTGCACCTATACAATTTACCATTGTATTGGGTGTGTTGGGGACACAAGAGACTCTTTGTTATTTGGTTGCAGGGTTGTTTGAGAGAGACCATCTTCATCCTACGCCTCCCACGGATTGATAAACCTTAGGTCATCCACTTGAGGGAAATTTCCTACTGTCCTACAAACCTCTGCACTTGGAGGCCCAACAACGTCTACAAGAAGAAGGTTGTGTAGTAGACATCAAACTCTTTTCTGCGCCGTTGCCGGGGAGGTTAGTGCTTGAAGGTATATCTTTAGATCTTGCAATCGAATCTTTTAGTTTCTTGTTTTATCACTAGTTTCGTTTATAAAAGAAAACTACAAAAAAATGGAATTAAGGTTACCTCATATGCTTTATCTTTTTAATATCTTTCGTGAAAATGATGGGAAGGAAAATTGTGCTCAAGTACTAGAAGAAGAATTACATAGAATGCTTGGCACAAAATATGTTAATGATGAGCATGATTGCAATGTTGTTAGTATGAATTCTTTGAATACCCATGATGCTAATGATATGCAAAGCCACAAGCTTGGGGATGCTATGTTTGATGAAGATGATATGTTTAGTCCCCCAAGTTTTGATGATAATATTTATTATGATGAAAGCATGCCTCCTATTTATGATGATTATATTAATGAAAGTGGATTTGGAGAGGTCATGACTTTATTTAGTGATGAATCCACTATTTCGGAAGAGGTTCCAATTGATTATGAGAACAAAGTTGCTATCTATGATGATTATTGTGATGACTTGTATGCTATTAAGAATAATGATAACCATGAAACTTGTCATTATGATTTTAGTTTTCAATTGGACTATGCTTCACATGATAGTTATTTTGTTCAATTTGCTCCTCCCACTTCTATTGATGAGAAGAATTTTGCTTATGATGGGAGTAGTAAAATTTCTATGCAAGTAGATCATGAAAAGAATGCTTTATGTGCTGGTTATATTGTTGAATTCATTCATGATGCTACTGAAAGTTATTATGAGAGAGGATCATATGCTTGTAGGAATTGCAATAATATCAAGTTTCCTCTCTATGTGCTTAAAATCTTGAAGTTATGCTCGTTTTCCCTTCCTATGCCAGTTGATTATCGTTCCCATAAATTGTTTGCTCACAAAACCACTATGCATAGGAAGTTGGTTAGACTTAAATGTCTAGTCATATTCTTCATGATGCCCCCTTTATGTTTCAATTCTTATCTTTTACGCGAGCATCATTGAAATCATCATGCCTAGCTAGGGGCGTAAAACGATAGCGCTTGTTGGGAGGCAACCCAATTTCATATTTTTTGTTTTTGCTGCTGTTAGGGAATAAATATTGCATCTAGCTTCTTTTTAGATGTGGTTTTGTGTTTTAGTTAGTGTTTGTGCCAAGTAGAACCTTTGGGAAGACTTGTGTGAAGTTTATATGATCTTGCTGTGAAAAACAGAATCGTTAGCGCTCGCTAGAATGGTCACCAAATTTTACTGGAGTGTGCTATTTAGTTGATTCTTTTTGCAAATGATTAATAGAAAAATTCCTCACTTTTACCAAGTTAGTTTGAATTTTTTGGAGTTACAGAAGTATGCGAAACTTGCAGATTACTACAGACTGTTCTGTTTTTGACAGATTCTGTTTTTCGTGTGTTATTTGCTTATTTCAATGCATCTATGAGTAGTATTGGGAAGTATGAACCATAGAGAAGTTGGAACACAGTAGGTTTAACACCAATATAAACAAAGAATGAATTCATTGCAGTACCTTTGAGTAGTGGTTGCTTTCTTATACTAACGGAGCTCACAAGATTTTTGTCTAAGTTTTGTGTTGTGAAGTTTTCAAGTTTTGAGTATTGCTTTGATGGACTATGGAACAAAGAGTGGAAATAGCCTAAGCTTGGGGATGCCCATGGCACCCTAAGGTAAAATTCAAGGACAACTAAAAGCCTAAGCTTGGGGATGCCCCGGGAAGGCATCCCCTCTTTTGTCTTCATCCATCGATAACTATACTCGGAGCTATATTTTTATTCAGCACATGATATGTGTTTTGCTTGGAGCGTAAATTTATTTTAGTTTGTTTTCCTTGTTGTTTGAATAATATCCCAAGATTTGAAATTATTAAATGTTAGAGAGTCTTCACATAGTTACATAATTACTCAACTACTCATTAATCTCCACTTATATCTATCGGAGTAGTTTGTTATTGCTCTAGTGCTTCACTTATATCTTTTAGAGCACGGCGGTGATTTTATTTTGAAGAAATAGATGAACTCTCATGCTTCACTTATATACTTTAGAGAGTATATTAAAACAGCATGGTAATGTGCTTTGGCTATAAAATTAGCCTTCGCATGATAGGCATCCAATATCAATGTAGTAAAAACTTTCACACTAAGTGCATTGAATAGGATGAGAATTTGGATGCTTGATAATTGTTTTGAGATATGAGGATAGTGATATTAGAGTCATGCTAGTGGAGTTATTATGAAATTGAGAAATACTTGTGTTAAGGTTAGTGATTCCCGTAGCATGCACGTATGGTGAACCGCTATGTGACGAAGTTAGAGCATGAGGTATTTGTAAAGTGTCAACCTTTGTGTGGAGGTCGGGGGCGCGCGATGGTTAACTCCTACCAACCTCCCCCTAGGAGCATGCGTTGATTGCTTTGTTTTGATGACTCGTAAATTTTTGCAATAAGTATATGAGTTCTTATGACTAATGTTGAGTCCATGGATTATACGCACTCTCACCCTTCCACCATCGCTATCCTCTCTTGTACCGCGCAACTTTCACCGGTACCATACATCCACTATATACCCTTCCTCAAAACAACCACCATATATCTTCCTCTAAACAGCCACCATACCTACCTATCATGGCATTTCCATAGCCATTCTGAGATATATTGCCATGCAACTTTCCACCGTTCCGTTCATATGACACGCTTCATATTGTCATATTGCCATGCATGATCATGTAGTTGACATCGTATTTGTGGCAAAGCCACCATGCATAATTTTTCATACATGTCACTCTTGATTCATTGCACATCCCGGTACACCGCCGGATGCATTCATATAGAGTCATACTTTGTTCTAGTATCGAGTTGTAATATCGAGTTGTAATTCCATGAAAGTGTGATGATCATCATTATTAGAGCATTGTCCCATGTGAGGAAAGGCTAAATCAATAAAGCCCCTCCAAAAAAAGAAGAAAGGCCAAAGAAAAAAGAAAGGCCCCAAAAAAACAAAGAAAAGGGACAATTGCTACTATCTTTTTCCACACTTGTGCTTCAAAGTAGCACCATGTTCTTCATGATAGAGAGTCTCATGTTCAGCCACTTTCATATACTAGTGGGAATTTTCATTATAGAACTTGGCTTGTATATTCCAACAATGGGCTTCCTCAAATGCCCTAGGTCTTCGTGAGCAAGCAAGTTGGATGCACACCCACTAGTTTCTTTTGTTGAGCTTTCATACATATTTAGCTCTAGTGCATCCGTTGCATGGCAATCCCTACTCACTCACATTGATATCTATTGATGGGCATCTCCATTGCCCGTTGATACGCCTAGTTGATGTGAGACTATCTCCCTCCTTTTGTCTTCTCCACAACGACCTCTATTCCACCCATAGTGCTATGTCCATGGCTCACGCTCATGTATTGCGTGAAAGTTGAAAGGTTTGAAAGAATAGAGTATGAAAACAAGTGCTTGGCTGAAATCGGGGTTGTGCATGATATGCATATTTTGTGTGATGAAGAAGGAGCATAGCCAGACCATATGATTTTGTAGGGATAACTTTCTTTAGCCATAGTATTTTGAGAAGACATGATTGCTTTGTTAGTATGCTTGAAGTATTATAATTTCTTATGTCAATATAGACTTTTATCTTGAATCTTTCAGATCTAAACATTCATGCCACAATTAAGAGAATTACATTGAAAATTATGTTGGTTAGCATTCCACATCAATTTTTTTGTTTTTATCATTTACCTACTCGAGGACGAGCAGGAATTAAGCTTGGGGATGCTTGATACGTCTCCAGCGTATCTATAATTTTTGATCGTTCCATGCTATTATATTATCCTTCTAGGATGTCTTATGGGCTTTTATATACACTTTTATATGATTTTTGGGACTAACCTATTAACCTAGAGCCTAGTGCTAGTTTATGTTTTTCTCCTGTTTTAGGGTTTTACAGAAAAGGAATATCAAACGGAGTCCAATTGACGTGCCAATTTTTGATGATTTTTTCTGGATCAAAAGAAGCTCCAGAAGTAAAAGAGTTGGGCCAGGAGAGCCACGGGCTGCCCACGAGGGTGGGGGGCGCGCCCTCCTATCTTGTGGACAGCCCAGAAGCCCCCCTGACTTGTGCCCTACGCCAAAAAATCCTATAAATACTGAAACCTTCGGAAATTAACCTAGATCGGGAGTTCCGCCGCCGAAAGCCTTTGTAGCCACCAAAAGCCAATCTAGACCCCGTTTTGGTACCCTGCCGAAGGGGGGAACCCTCACCGGTGGCTATCGTCATCATCCCGGCGCTCTTCATGACGAGGAGGGAGTAGTCCACCCTCGGGGCTGAGGGTATGTACCAGTAGCTATGTGTTTGATCTCTCTCTCTCTCTCTCTCTCTCGTGTTCTTGAGATGGCACGATCTTGATGTATCGAGAGCTTTGCTATTCTAGTTGGATCTTATGATGCTTCTCCCCCTCTACTCTCTTGTAATGGATTGAGTTTTCCCTTTGAAGTTATCTTATCGGATTGAGTCTTTAAGGATTTGAGAACACTTGATGTATGTCTTGCACGTGCTTATCTATGGTGATAATGGGATATCATGTGATCTACTTGATGTATGTTTTGGTGATCAACTTGCAGGTTCCGTGACCTTGGGAATCTATGCATAGGGGTTGGCACATGTTTTCGTCTTGACTTTCTGGTAGAAACTTTGGGGCACTCTTTGAAGTACTTTGTGTTGGTTGAATAGATGAATCTGAGATTGTGTGATGCATATCGTATAACCATGCCCACGGATACTTGAGGTGACAATGGAGTATCTAGGTGACATTAGGGTTTTGGTTGATTTGTGTCTTAAGGTGTTATTCTAGTACGAACTCTATGATAGATTGAACGTTACTACGGACTCTTGAATAGATCGATCAGAAAGAATAACTTTGAGGTGGTTTCGTACCCTACCATAATCTCTTTTTTTGTTGTCCGCTATTAGCGACTTTCGAGTGACTCTTTGTTGCATGTTGAGGGCTAGTAATATGATCCAATTATGTTATCCTTGTTGAGAGAACTTGCACTAGTGAAAGTATGGACCATAGGCCTTGCCTACTATCATTGCAACACCGTTTATGCTCACGTTTACCTTTAGTTACCTTGCTGTTTTTATATTTTCAGTTTACAAAAACCTATATCTACCATCCATATTGCACTTGTATCACAATCTCTTCGCCGAACTAGTGCACCTATACAATTTACCATTGTATTGGGTGTGTTGGGGACATAAGAGACTCTTTGTTATTTGGTTGCAGGGTTGTTTGAGAGAGACCATCTTCATCCTACGCCTCCCACGGATTGATAAACCTTAGGTCATCCACTTGAGGGAAATTTCCTACTGTGCTACAAACCTCTGCACTTGGAGGCCCAACAACGTCTACAAGAAGGTTGTGTAGTAGACATCACGCGCCATCCCCACGCCCCGCCCCTACCCCCCGCAGTGCCTCCCCTTCTTCCCTTGCCTTCTTCCTCGACGCCATCCCAAGCCTCCACGCGAAGCAGCCCGCCGCATCGGGATCCAGCCATTGGCGACTCGCACGCCGCCTAGGCCTTGCCGTTCCGGACCACCCCTCACTTGATTCGGCGACGCGGCCGGCTCAAACCTCCACCACCTGCGTTCTCTGCTCTCCCCGTTCCTCCCTCCCCTCCGACGAGCCTCCTCTCGACCTCTGCCTTCCTCTTCTCCTTCTCTACCTCTGGTGAGCTCTGCTCTATCCTCCGACGCATCGCCGCCCCTTACCACCTAGCTCCTCTTATGCGCCGCCCGACCACCATCTCTCCGGCCGCCGTCCCAATCACCCACTGTTTCCACCTCCATACTAATCCATCGTCCACCTCGTGTCATACATCGACATCGTCATCAAACTGGGAAGTCAGGTGCCTCTCCTTTCCCTTCTCTCCCGTTTGCTGCATGAAATGGATGCTCAGTCCCTCCTCTACATGTGTGTTTGAACTGCAGTGAGTATTCAATTTGAGCTGCTGCCCTCGCTCTCTCTAAGACAAGTTCACAAACATCGTGTCCGTCCTAGCAGCCAGGAGGTGCTCACCGCTGTACTCCGGCCATCCTATCCTGCATGATGAGTTGGCCGCCCGCACCACTTCGTCGAGCGCTGGGGTTCTCCCAAGGTGAGAGCACACTTAGACGACCACACTCTGACTCCCCTGCCCACAGGCTAGTAGAAGTTCATGTATTACTACTCGTGGGGGAAAGTTTGTTTTGTATAAAAATTTAGAATTCATGGAAGTTTGATGCTTATGTGTTTGAGGCTGAAGCTTTTTTCATTTGTATCTCTTTTGCAAGATGAAACTTTTTCCATTTGATGTCAGCCAGAAAAATTGTGGATGTGATGTGTGTGTGTGCGCGCATGGATGTGAGCACATAAAATGATCATTGGAGATATTGGCATATTTGTCTTGTTATTTCTCACTACGTTCATTTTTTAGGTGTTGGAAAATGTCCAACCGAAGTTCGAGTTAAACTAACAGGGTGATTTCGGTGTTTATATAAGAATCAAAATTTTCATAGAAAAATATTAAGAAATATAACCAGGAAGTCCAAATTAAAAAGATGCAGAAGTTCGATGATTATAGAAAACTTAGATTTCCCTCATTATTAAAGAATGGAAACAAGAAGTTCAAAAATAAAATAACAAGAAGTTCAAATTTTTAAAATAGAGCGCTTCAAAATATTATAGAAAAAAAATTAAGAAATAAAATAGGAAGTCCAAGTTAAAAAGATGCAGAGCGCTTCAAAATATCATAGAAAAAAAATTAAGAAATAAAACAGGAAGTCCAAGTTAAAAAGATGCAGAAGTTCGACGGTTATAGAGAACTCCAATTTTTCTTGTTGTTAAAGAATGTAAACAAGAAGTTCAAAAATAAAATAACATCTAAAAAAGTTGTTGCTAGAAGTTCAAATGTTGTGTCCGAGGAAGTTAAAAAATTCTTGAGACAGAGGTTGAACAAAAATACATGACAGAAGTTCAAGATGAAAACATCGGGAAGTTCAACTACTACACAAAACACATTTCAGATTAGAAATATAAGAATAGAAAACTAAAAGCTTAAAAGGTTTGTGGCAAGAAGTTCACGTGCTCCTCTGGGTGAAGGTCAAGATCTCTAGTGCGAGACGTCCGACCTTCAATTACATGTAAAAAAACATGCAAAAATGACATTGTTTTTGCCATTTTTAAAACTGCTCTCAAACGACAACGAATTTGTATTGTCTGTCTACATGAAAAAGTTGCTCCTATTCATTTGCATTCCAACGGTATATTATATGCTACATTCCGATCAATGGTTTAAAAGTTTTATCTATAACATTTAAATCACATTTTTACGCATTCAAAAAATTATTTTCAACCGTCGCGAATATGGAAAAATCATCAACACGAAAAAGTTGCGTGTTTTCAACAGCTTTCCATCGGTATATCATTTGCTCAATTCCGGTAAGTGGTTTGCGAGTTACGGGCGAAAAACACCACGTCAAAAAACAGAGTGAAGTTCAAGCAGAACTACCACAGAAGTTCACGTTCTTCACGCGGTGCATTTTCGAAGAATCCGTTTCGCGATAAAGGCAGAAAAATGATCTCACCATTTTCGCAATTACTTGAAAACGGTTAGGAATCATGGAAAACCATCAACATGGAAAAGTTTCGCATTTTCCGTAGCTTTTCAACGGTATATTATTTACATCATTCCAATAAACTTTGTAGAAATTACCGCGAGAATACGTTTTTCGCCATTTTCAAAACTGACAAAAAACCGTAATGAATTGGTAGAAACTATACATACAAAAAAGTTTCACAATTGTTCAAGCTTTCCAACGCCATATCACTTGCTACATTCGGACACACGGTTAAAAAGTTAACTCGAAAAAACGAACTCGTTAGGACTTGTACCGTTTTCTAGATTAAGCTTAAACCATTCAAAATTAGAAAAAACTTTCAACATGAAAAAGTAGTGCATTTTCATAAGCTTTCCAATGCCATATAATATGCCCTAATTGGATTAGCCGTTTAGAAATCACATCGAAAATACGAACTCGGCTGTTCGGTTTGTGAAATTTTACGTTTTTCCGAATAATGTTTTAACCATAGGGAATTAGAGAAAACTTTCAACATGCGAAAGGAGCGGTTTTGCAGCAGCTTTCCAACGACATATTATATGCCGCATTCCGATTAACGGTTTAGAAATGAGATCGAAAATACGATTCACGTTTTTTGTGTGAAGAAAAAACGGTTTTCAAAACTTCTCTTAAACCGCTTACATTTTGACAAAAATTTAAGTTGGGTCGTGATACTGGCATCCATAGCTTTCCAACGGTATATCACAAGCCCCGTTTGGGCAATGTTGGCCGAAGTTCAACCTAGTTCACAGGGAAGTTCAGGCGTGCAACTCAGGCAGTAAAATTGCAAAAAACACAAGTTCATTACGACCAGAGAGCAAAATCCGCCCATGAGCGAGATTTCTATTTAGAAAGAGTATTTAGTTGCTAGAAACCATTTGCAGATTACACTTACATCACATAGAACATGGCTAACCAGAAAAATTCGCGGGGAGAGCCACGGTTGCGAAGATAGCCCGAATGTCGGGTTCATACAGAGGGAAGTTCAGGCGTGTATCTTACGAAGTATGTGTTGTGATCATAGTGTTACTATTCATCACCCAGGGTGAAGAATAAATTATTCTTCACCCGAGGTAATGTTACGATCATTTCATTTCATAAATTACATTTGAAATACAAATAATTACATTCATATTGATTTACTGCATAAAATTTCCATAACAAACAAAATATAGGTCAAAAATTGTATTTTATGTACATTTTACACTATATTCTTACATTTGTAATTTTATGTAACATAAAATATTTTTTACGACGATTATATGTTTTCTTACGTTCTCTTTTTATGTCTAAAATAAGACAAAATTTACGAAACGTAAAATTACGGTGCATAGATGATAAAATAGAGGTGGGTGAAGAATAACTATTCCTCACCCAGGATGACGAATAGTCAATCCCTATATATATACTGCACATCATCTCCATCATCATTATCAGTACATCATGCGTAGGTGAGTTAGGATGCACTTGATCCCAGAATCAAACCAGAGGAGTGCTTCAAACTAACAACAGTACATAATATCCAACAAAAGAGGGTCACGCTACAGCAGCAGAATACATGGCTCAGTCTACATATTAGTACTCCCTCCGTCCGGAAATACTTGTCATCAAAATGATTAAAAGGGAATGTATCTAGATGTATTTTAGTTTTAGATACAACCCTTTTTATCCATTTTGATGACAAGTATTTTCGGACGGAGGAAGTACGAATCAAATTGTGCATATTTGCTGTTGGCATGAACCATATCGCCGCATGTCGGGTTTGCAAAAGCCATCCATCGCATGGAAGCTTGATGCCTTTCACACACTAAAGATTATCTGGCAACAAGTTGTGTCGACGAATATCTGGATATGGTGATTCATAAAACCCATGGTATGATGTGTAAACACAGCCCCCCCCCCTGGCGAATGGAAGTTGCATAGTACGGTAATCATCGTCGGTGATATGATCGATGATTGGTTGGATGATCAGATAATTGAGCCCGAGGAACATGGAGTGGTTGCCGAGGTTGTAAACCCGCCTCCAGTTGAATACGCCTGGCCCAACGGAGTTGGAATCTTTCTCGAACACGAAGCAGCCATAGCCATCAATGTCACGAACGCCCCAGGCATTGTACTGCATGCGGTTTGACGAAATGGTTTGGTCAATTTGGTACGTGCAAATGAGCATCAAATGACCACCATCAGCTGAACGAGCGATAAACCACCACCCATCGGCTGGTATGATTCCAAGTCCTGGAATCATGAAGGCCAATGCATTTGCGTCTACTGCAACAATTCAAATTGGAGACCAAAAGAACAAAAATGAACAATCATGTTCAGAGTATGTGTGGAATTAAGATTATTATAACAGTGACACATATCATAGACAGAGAATTGCAATGCTGTGGTCATAATCATACCCGAAGTTAAAAAAAATAAGCCAATGGCTTTCATATTCTAGCAATATATCATGGTTCAAACATCATGTAACAATGAGAGGAAAACATGTATGATAAGTCCTACTCATATTCTACCATAGCACTTAGCCACTTACTACAGTTATCATATCAACTCTAAGCAATAACATGCCTTGTTATAAAAATCCTGGAAATGAGAGTAACATATAGCAATCATGAGGTTATACTCATAATATCTATTATAACAATCATTAGATACCAATTGTTCTCATATCAACTCTAACAATAACATATGTGGTCATAAAAATCTAGGAAATGAGAGGAACATATAGCAATGATGTGGTTATAGACATACCATATATTCTAAATTTGTAACAATGAACAGGCAGTCGTATTCTTAAGGTAAAGATGAGATGAGATAGAACAATTACACGACGATAGATTCCACCAGTATGGGCAGCCAATCTGTGCGTCGACCGCATAAACGATGCCATCATGCACTATAGCATTGGACAGAAGTGTTAGGTAAAGAGGATCGACGATGAGCCATAACCATGTATGGCGACCGGATTCCAGATAGACTAATCCCCATGTAGTCTTCTGATGGTGTGGGCACTTTGCAGATTACAACCTTCAGCAAACAGAGGTCGAGCCAAAAGCTCGATGCGTCTCGTGCGTAGTAGGCAGGAGTGTCCGTCGGGCCGCTGATGGGCCTCGAACCCCTCGTTGGTTACCCCAAGTGGAAGGTGTAAGATGCAGTAAGTAGAAGTGTTTTCCCCTAGCAAAGATGCCAAGGATCGAATCCCCAGAGACTCCTAGGTTCAACAAGTAGGTGTCAATTGCTAACGGCGCAATTAGCAATCAATGTGGACCTGCACACAGATACAAATAACTTTGCTCCCAACGAGTACAGAGAGGTTGTCAATCTCTCCGGCCTTGTAGTTCACAAAGGGTTAAAAGCAATATGATAGTAGTGATAGATAGTGTTTTGCAATAGTAAGTAAATAACGAAAAGTAAATAGTGGATGTGATCAATGATGGTAATATGGACCGGAGTCTCATGATGTTCACTAGTGATGTCTCTCTCCCAAAGGACGATAAAACAACTATGTGAGGTAAACAAATTACAGCTGGGCAATTGACAGGACCACGAACGCAAACCAATGCTGATTACATTGCAAGAAAGGTTGAGGTTCAAAGCATGGGCGGTACGCCAAAGTAAGTAGACCGAAATCCATCAATATCTACTACTAATCATCCACCTTGAGATATCTATCCAGAACATCTCGCTGGTATTAAGTTGCGAGTCCCACCCATAGTGTAAACTCAATGCAACAGACAACTGCATTAAAAGAACTTTGCATAAAGTAAACAATCCTTGCACCCGCGGGCACAAGCACCGTTGTTTTCCCCCTTGTGGCAACAGCACATCCCCTAGACTCATGTTTCTGTCACTCAAGCTAGTCATCGAGGGGCATGAACCCACAATCGAGCATAACGTTCCCTCTTGGAGTCACTACTTACTACTCGGCCAAAGCAATAAATAACAACGGAGAACATGCAAGAATTACTTATGAACTAAAATATAAAAGAGGTGAATCAAATATATTACTCAAGATCAATCTGAACATAATCTCATAATCCATCGGATCCCAGCAAACTCAACATAGCAACAGCATAAGGATTACATAGATGCCTCGATCATGTAGGGCAGCTCACGAGGACTAATTAGTGAAGCACAAGAACGGGAGGAGAACATCACATAGCTACTGGTCATGGACTCATGGTCCAAGGTAGACTACTCACGAGTCATCCGGGAGGCGTCCATGGTGGTGGAGAAGCTCCCGGTGGTGATCCTCTCCTCCGGTAGGGTGCTGGGAAGAGTTCTCCTGGTTCTCCCGATATTGGAAGCGGCGGCGGCGGCGGAACAGAGATGGGATCGCGAAAAGAAGTCCTGTTCTGAGGGTTACGGAGGACCCTTTAAATATATGCCAAAGTAGGGCACCGGGGGAGTCCCGGGGGGCCCAGGCGCCCCCCCCGGCGCGGCCCAGGGGGGGGGGGGCGCCCACAGGGCGCCTGGAGCCCCTGTGGCCCCCCCAGGCTGCCCTTCGGAGGCAGTGTTGTTTCCGGTTCGCTGATTTTTTATGTAATTTTGCTGGATTTTTCTGGGCAGTTCTCGAAACGTGAAAACCTGAAATACAAAAACAGCCGAAAACAGAAACTGGCACTAGGGTGCACTGGATTAGTAAGTTAGTCCAAATATGATCAAAAGTGTATGGAAGTGTATGAATATCATAGCAATATCACCCAAAAGTGGCATGGAGCAAGCAGAAATTATAGATACGTTTTGGACGTATCAACATCCCCAAGCTTAATTCCTGCTCGTCCTCGAGTAGGTAAATGATAATAAGAATAATTTCTGTGGTGACATGCTATTAACCATATAGGACTTTCTCATAGTCATATGACAAAAGCTTACTGAGACAATGATTCTAAAGTAATTAAGTTGTCTCAAGAGAAAATCACAAATGACTGAAAGTTTTACAACATGAAACTGAAACATCAAAAAGATTTGCAATGAACATGATGTGCAAATATGATAAAGTGATATCTAGCTTGCCCCCTTTAGTGATGCAAAACATAAATGCAAGGGCACCTTCAAGGTTTAAGTGATGACTAGATACAATCATTTCAGAATAAACGATATCACAATCATGCAAAAGACAATGCTACTTTGGAACAATGCACATTACACTCAAAATGACAATCATGCTCTCAGTAGTTGGTGCTTCAATATAAAGGTAAAAGAAAGGTTTAAGTGCTAGAGCTTTTTATTTTGAAAACATGGAAGCAATTGTGTTACTTCATATGTGTCATGTATAAAACATCTTATAAGTTGCAAGCCTCATGCATCGAATACCAACAGTGCTCGCTCCTTGTCCTAATTAGCTCGGATCGCCATGGGTTATCATTGCATTGCATATGTTTTCACCAAGTGTCACAAAGGGGTACCTCTATGCCACCTGTACAAAGGTCCCAGGAGATAGATCGCATTTGATTTCTCGTTTTTGATAAATCTCAACTTGAGGACATCCATACCGGAACAACATAGAAAATAGATGATGGACTCCTCTTTAATGCATAAGCATATTCTCATGAGAGATTGAGGATTAAGGTCCAAGCTAAAACTTCCACCATGATGCATGGCTTTGGTTGGCAGCCCAATGTTCTTCTCTAACAATATGCATATTAATTCAACCCACGGTAAATCACCCTTACTTCAGACAAGACGAACATGCATAGCAACTCACATGATATTCAACAAAAGTGTGACAGTTGATGGCGTCCCCAGAAACATGGTTACCGCTCAGCAAGTAACTCATAAGAAATAAGATACATAGGCAACATATTCTTTACCACAATAGTTTTTAGGCTACTTTCCCATGAGCTATGTATTGCATGGTTAGTTTGCTTAGTGCAGGTGGAGGTTACAAAAGACTGGGAGCGACCAACTAAGAGAGCAATGACGGTCATAATCATGCAGAGCGACAAAGCAATATTGAATCAGGCATGGTAGTTATATCGCTACTTAGAAACAAAAGATCATCAAGGCTTGACAGACTTTCTTTACAGTCTTGAATATGCATGAGCATACGCCAAGTCAATCAAAATAAATTCTCGAAGGAAGATATTACTAAACCATACCACATCATAGGCAAAAAAACCAAGTTGGTACTCCAATAACACATTGGGAACCCCCCCATCTATTTGAGATTAACCAGAAGAAAACCTGAACTACTAAGCACCATCATGAAAGTAGCATCTTTATCATAGACACATTAACCAATGCAACGGAAGCAAACTCTCTTAATAAGGTGAGCATGGTAATTAAAGAGAGTTCAAGCAACCAACTAAATAAAAGCTCTTAAAAAGATAAGCATGAATACTAAGAGCATAACACGATAGTAGCTATTAAAAGATAAAGAACACACACAACATAGATAGACATGAAAATTCTATGTAATGTTCTAGGTAGAGGTGGAGTGTGTTTCTCTCCCACATAAAGGAATGCTGGGTTCCGACTCGTTATGAAAAACTAAAAAGAAAACTGAAAGCAAGACGCTCCAAGCATAGCACATAACATATGAAGTGATAAAAATATAGCGAAATGAAAGACGAACTGATAATGTTGATGGAGAAGGGGATGCACGGGGGCATCCCCAAGCTTAGACGCTTGAGTCTCCTTGAATATTTCTTGGGGGTGCACGGGGGCATCCCCAAGCTTGAGCGCTTGACACTCCTGAATCTTTTTATCATCTTCCCTCGCACACTTGAAAACTCCCTTCATACACAACTCATCATAATCTGATTAGCGAGGTTAGTACCCTTAATAAAATAAGTATACCTTGCTGTAAATAAGGATATTCTTGAAGTTCTACTGTTTCTCAAGATTGCCAAAAGGTTTTTGCAAAAAAAAAGCAAGTTCTTAATTTGCAAAGTGAAGGTAAGGCAAAACAGGACAGAATCTGTGAAAAACAGAACGGCAGGCAGTAATTGACCTGTTCGGGATACTTCTGCAACTCAAATCAAAAAACTCAGAACTGACGCACGAAAGACAATTATATAGAGAACGATGTCGAAAACATTCAGACCAAAAAGATGATATGGTGATTTTATACGAATTTTTCTATCCAAGGACAGAATCTGTTTCCTGGACAGCACCTCACAACTTTTGAACTTTCTAGCAATCAGAGGCTATACTTGGCACAAATATGAAAAGCAAAGATACAATGCTGATGCTACAGCAGTAAACAACATCAAGACTCAACAAAAGCAAAATTTTTATTCATGTGGGCTGCCTCCCAAAAGCGCTTTCTTTTATGCCTTTAAGCTAGGCATAATTCATAGATCAAGTTGTATCAATTGAACCATCATCAAGATCATCAAAAAGCTCTTCAATAATACAACTAGTCTTAAGAGGACTCTCAAATAAAGGCCTCATAGAGATACTTCTAGGTAGAAGACCGAAAGGATAAAAGTCAAGGGGAGATTCATTTATAAATTCATCAACGATAGGTGTTTCTTCCAAGGTCTTTACAGTTTCAACCCCTTTGGCAATAGATGGATTACTTTTAGAACGGGGAGCCTTTGGAACGTGAACGAACTTAGGCTCCCGCTTTGCCGGAGTTTCTACTTTTTCGGTTTTGATCGAGGATAAAGTAGTTCTTAAGGTATCAAATATTTCCTCAATCTTGTTCATCCTAGAAGAGTCAGAATCATGGAACTTGACGGTCTCCAAAATTTTGGAAATTTTATGCATGGAGCTATCAAGTCTATTCAAATTCCCTTGGATCTTACGATCCAACTCATTCATCTTATTAGTGCTTGGCATCTCTAGCTCTATTTTTTCGAGTTTTTTCATAATGTGAGCTAGGGTGATGTCCTCTCGAATGCTAACAACAGGGGGACTCCCGACAAGATTTTCAATAATACTAAGAGACTCCCAAACTGGGGCCTCTAGGAAATTCCCATTGATAGCAGTATCTAGAATAAACCTATTCCAAGAAGTAATTCCAACATACAAATTTCTAAGCAAGATAGTGGTAGGTTGCTTCTTGGTGGCTCTTTTTTGTGAATCATTAATTCTATACCAAGCATCTTTCAAACTTTCCCCACCTCTTTGTTTAAAGGTGAGAACTTCTGCCTCGTCAAAGACAAAAGGACCCGACATAATGATAACTAAAGAACAAGATAACTATTTTTGTGATTTTCGATAAAAGGAACTAAAGCAAAAAATGAAAAGTAAACTAACAAGACTAAAAAGCAAAGGTAAAAGATAGCATGCAACTCCCATATCCTGAAGAGTGGAGTCCCCGGCAACAGCGCCAGAAAATACTCCTTGATGGGCCTCGAACCCCTCGTTGGTTACCCCAAGTGGAAGGTGTAAGATGCAGTAAGTAGAAGTGTTTTCCCCTAGCAAAGATGCCAAGGATCGAATCCCCACAGACTCCTAGGTTCAACAAGTAGGTGTCAATTGCTAACGGTGCAATTAGCAATCAACGTGGACCTGCACACAGATACAAATAACTTTTCTCCCAACGAGTACAGAGAGGTTGTCAATCTCTCCGGCCTTGTAGTTCACAAAGGGTTAAAAGCAATATGATAGTACTGATAGATAGTGTTTTGCAATAGTAAGTAAATAACGAAAAGTAAATAGTGGATGTGATCAATGATGGTAATATGGACCGGAGTCTCATGATGTTCACTAGTGATGTCTCTCTCCCAAAAGACGATAAAACAGCTATGTGAGGTAAACAAATTACAGCTGGGCAATTGACAGGACCACGAACGCAAACCAATGCTGATTACATTGCAAGAAAGGTTGAGGTTCAAAGCATGGGCGGTACGCCAAAGTAAGTAGACCGAAATCCATCAATATCTACTACTAATCATCCACCTTGAGATATCTATCCAGAACATCTCGCTGGTATTAAGTTGCGAGTCCCACCCATAGTGTAAACTCAATGCAACAGACAACTGCATTAAAAGAACTTTGCGTAAAGTAAACAATCCTTGCACCCGCGAGCACAAGCACCGTTGTTTTCCCCCTTGTGGCAACAGCACATCCCCTAGACTCATGTTTCTGTCACTCAAGCTAGTCATCGAGGGGCATGAACCCACAATCGAGCATAACGTTCCCTCTTGGAGTCACTACTTACTACTCGGCCAAAGCAATAAATAACAACGGAGAACATGCAAGAATTACTTATGAACTAAAATATAAAAGAGGTGAATCAAATATATTACTCAAGATCAATCTGAACATAATCTCATAATCCATCGGATCCCAGCAAACTCAACATAGCAACAGCATAAGGATTACATAGATGCCTCGATCATGTAGGGCAGCTCACGAGGACTAATTAGTGAAGCACAAGAACGGGAGGAGAACATCACATAGCTACTGGTCATGGACTCATGGTCCAAGGGAGACTACTCACGAGTCATCCGGGAGGCGTCCATGGTGGTGGAGAAGCTCCCGGTGGTGATCCTCCCCTCCGGCAGGGTGCCGGGAAGAGTTCTCCTGGTGCTCCCGATCTTGGAAGCGGCGGCGGCGGCGGAACAGAGATGGGATCGCGAAAAGAAGTCCTGATCTGAGGGTTACGGAGGACCCTTTAAATATATGCCAAAGTAGGGCACCGGGGGAGTCCCGGGGGGCACAGGCGCCCCCCGGCGCGGCCCAGGGGGGGGGGCGCCCACAGGGCGCTTGGAGCCCCTGTGCCCCCCTCAGGCTGCCCTTCGGAGGCAGTGTTGTTTCCGGTTCGCTGATTTTTTATATAATTTTTCTGGATTTTTCTGGGCAGTTCTCGAAATGTGAAAACCTGAAATACAAAAACAGCCGAAAACAGAAACTGGCACTGGGGTGCACTGGATTAGTAAGTTAGTCCAAATATGATCAAAAGTGTATGGAAGTGTATGAATATCATAGCAATATCACCCAAAAGTGGCATGGAGCAAGCAGAAATTATAGATACGTTTTGGACGTATTAGCCGCGAGGCTCGATGGCAGCTGTATCCAAAGATGGAAGGGTGATCTCTCACTGGGTGTAGATATCCATGAGATGCCACGGACTACCGGATTGGTGGATGAGGACGATCCAGTTGGCCTTCATGCCCGCCTAGTAGTGGCCGCGCATGAAGGACATGTGGACGGGTAGTGGTAGCATGTTGAGGGGCATCACGGCAACCTCCGTAGGATCGTCAAGTCGTTGTCTGGGCCACCTGCGAGGATCGGGCATCAACAAGCAGGGTGTCTTGAAAAGAGCTGGCCGGTTGCAGACGAGTAGACGGTACAAAGACACCGAGCATGCGGCCAGACGGACGGTGCTGAGTAGGTCCATACGATTACAGATCTGCTCCAAGAGAACATCGGGGAGGGAATTCCAATCGCGGCTCTGCGTGTCCGTCGGTTCTGCCATTGGGTTTTCGGTGCCTGCGAGCCAGCGGGGAACTGGATTTGGGCGGGCGAGTGAAAAAGCTTCTCCTCGTGTGGCCGAGTAGTGATCGGGGGGATATGGTACACGCGAGCTACCAAGGAAGATAGCGCGGGCGGGCGAGCAGAGAGCGGGGGGAAATGGTGTGCGGCCGACGATGGGGAAGAGAGTAGGAAGAAGAAGAGTGGAAAACGGGGAGGAAAGTTCATTAAATCTCAATTCTACTACCACTTCCAGGATATACCATTCTTCGGAGTGTAAATAGTTACACCGATGACATATGTGTTTACCACAAGAGGGCCCATATGTCAGTTAATGGAGGACAGAAGCTTGCTCTACTGGCAAACATGATGGCAGTATTGGGTAAGGCTGATTTAGTAACACCAACACGCTGGTTCAGCTTATTAATTAAGTGTCCCATCTGCTGCAGCGTGTATTGTCACTTCACTGCAAAGACTAGTTGAATAGTTCTCTCTGACCGAGATGGGGAATAATGGATCGCGAAGACTTCCTTTTTACATTATCCCTATGCCTCTACGCTCACTTCACTCATTTTTCTCCGTACATAGTCACTTGTTGAAATCTCTAGAAAGACAAATACTTCATATTTGGGAACAGAGGGAGGATTGTACTCCATATTTGGGAGCAGAGGGGGTATCACCATATGGAGGGAACAGAGGAAGCTTGAAATATGAACATGTCAATGGGAGGGAGTAAGCCCCATGCATGCATGCAACATGCAACACTCACATGTACACATGGACGCACGCAACACTCACGCACCCATGCGGCACACAGCACACGATGCAACACACACGCTCATGCTCAAGTGCTCAACCTACTCCCTACGTCCGTGAAAGACTGTACATTTAGAGATTTACACATTGACCAGGGCATAATTAACGCCCAAAAGTAGCAGACTTATGTGTGCATGCGACCTTTGGGAGAAGAAGATTAAATGAAGGTCGTTGCATGCTGTAATTAAGGATATACATGTAGCCTATACCTAGAGCACAAGTTGGTGCATTAGTCAATCAATATCGATTTAGATTAAAGGCTAAATGCATTGGAAGTGTAGATGTACTACAATCTTTGTTTTTAGCTGATTTCTTTGCTCTGCCAACTAACAGGTGGGACCCAGAAACCAGGTGACAATTTAACCAGTCAACAAAGTGCCACATCGACTATGTGGCCGGTCAGTAGGGTGCAATATGGTGCTCTACGATGAGCTAGTGATCGTATAATCATCGCAAAACTATATATGGTGACCGTAAAGAGCGTATTGTTACATACGTTGACCGCCAGTGTATTTTTCTCGTTTCAAATTAAGCCATATTAACCGGAAAGGACGCAATATGGACTAGTACTAGTACTGCTTTGATGTGTCCCGTCAATTTGCCGAACGAGGAGAACATGAATTGGAGATTAGTCATGCACAAATTTACTACGCCTCTCCCTCGCCCACGCGCGCGGTGGTTCGTAGGACGAGGAGAGTGTTTTGACTACAGCGCCCTCTCCCTCTCCCTCTCCCTCGCCCTCGCCCTCACGGTGGACATGCAACAGTTCAATCGGTGTCAGATTGCCAGAAGCATAATGTGTACTGTAGTATCATCATTGTTGGACCTTCCGAAGAGGTGAAGAGCCAAGTGCAAGGTTCACACGAGTATGAACTGTTGAACCTCCCGAAGAGGCAAAGAGCCAAGCGCAAGTTTTTATAGGAGTTGTCGTCCTAGTAGCAGCGTACTACAGCTATAGCGAACGATGCTACTGTATGATGCCGCCACGTCGCGTATATCCAAAGCCGTGCCACCTTTTTTCTCTCAAAGAGCGTGTTGGAGCCCGTGCAACAACCACACAAGTTGCACGTACACATAACACATTTACTAGTAATAAATTCTAAAGGACAAATGCCAGTATGCCACACAAGTTCATCTCCAATTCATGTGATAAATTTGTGCACGACTAGTCTACATATATTCACAGCGCTACCGTTCACAATTTATCGTACTCCACTTACACGTTATAGATGGGCTACATGTCCTCCTCCAGGTTCCAGTCCAGAAACTTAGCGGTTGACAGGACCTGCACACAGATACAGATAACTTTGCTCCCAACGAGTACAGAGAGGTTGTCAATCCCTCCAGCCTTGTCGTTTACAAAGGATCAAACACAAGAGATAATAATGATAGCTATGACTGCAACTAGGGAATAAAAACAGGAAGTAAATAGAAGGTGTGATCAGTGGTGGTAATATGGACCGGGGTCCCATGATGTTCACTAGTGATGTCTCTCTCCCAAATGACGATAAAACAGCAAAGCGAGGTAAGAAAAATTACAGCTGGGCAATTGACAGGATTATGTGCGCAAACCAATCTAACTATGCTGCAAAGAAAGGTAGAGGCTCAAAAGCATGGGCGGTACGCCAAGGCAAGTAGACCGAAATCCATCTGCATCTACTACTAATCATCCACCTTGAGATATCTATCCAGAACATCTCGCCGGTATTAAGTTGTGAATCCCACCCAAAGTGTAGACTCAAAGCAACAGACAACTGCATTAAAAGAACTTTGCGTAAAGTAAACAATCCTTGCACCCGCAAGTACAAGCACCGTTGTTTTCCCCCTTGTGGCAACAACACATCCCCTAGACTCATGTTTCTGTCACTCAAGCTAGTCATCAGGGGGCATGAACCCACAATCAAGCATAACACTCCCTCTTGGAGTTACTACCTACTACTTGGCCAAAGCAATAAACAACAACGGAGAACATGCAAGAATTACTCAAGAACATAAATATAAAAGAGGTGAATCAAATATATTACTCAAACACAATCTGAACATAATCTCATAATCCATCGGATCCCAGCAAACTCAGCAAAGCAACAACAGAAAGATTACATATGTGCCTCGATCATGTAGGGCAGCTCACGAGGTCTAAACCATGAATAGCAAAGAGGGGAGGAGAACATCACATAGCTACTGATCATGGACCCATGGTCCAAGGTGGACTACTCACGACTCATCCGAGAAGCGTCCATGGTGGTGGAGAAGCTCCCGGTGGTGGTTCTCCCCTCCGGAAGGGTGCCGGGAAGAGTTCTCCTGATGCTCCCGATCTTGGAAGCGCTGCGGCGGCGGAACAGAGGTAAGATCACGAAAAAGGGTTCCGTCCTCGAGGGTTTCGGGACGAGAGGAATATATATGCGAAGGGGGGTCACCAGAGGCGGAGCCGGGGCCCTAGGCGCCCCCCTGGCGCGGCCAGGGGTGGGGCCGCGCCGGGTGGCCGCCTGGGCCTCCCCTGGCTCCCCTCTGGCCCCGCTTTGGTTCTTCGTGAAGCTTCATGTACGCTGATTTTTCCTGTATTTTTCCCGGAATTTTTAGAGCACTTTTAATATGGGGGAAACCTGAAATAGAAAAACAGCAGAAAACAGGAACTGGCACTGTGGTGCACTGAGTTAATAGGTTAGTCCAAATATGATAAAAAATGTATGGAAGTGCATAAATATCATAGAAATATCACACAAAAGAAGCATGGAGCAAGCAGAAATTATAGATACGTTTTGGACGTATCAACATCCCCAAGCTTAATTCCTGCTCGTCCTCGAGTAGGTAAATGATAACAAGCATAATTTCTGTGGTGACATGCTATCAACCATACAAGAACTTTTTAAGTAAAGCAATCAAGGCATGTAATTCAATTCAAGTCATAACAAGCAATAGTCTATATTAGCATTGTAACAAGCAACATAAGAACATAAAGGTGCAAGAGCTCTCGCTGTCCGTGACTCGAATGTCTCCAAATGGTGTTTGCGTGCAAGAAAGGGGATAGGGATATACGAGAGAGTAAAACATAGTTTTTGTATTGTTGAGAACTTAATCTACTAAAGTTTCACACTTGGTCTTCTTTGGAATCTTATCCTGACTCATCCCCAGACCATCGGCCTGGTACAAGTCAAAATAATCCACTCCCTTTCGATATTTTGAGCACCCATGCAATAGATGAGCGTAAGCAAGAAAGTCGACACTTAGGATGGCAAAGAGAGAAAAATGATGAAGGGGGAAGACAAAAAAGGTGTGAAAGGCTCACATCAATGAGGACAATCATAGGCGAGAGAAAGCCAAATGATAGATATGATGTGAGGAGTAGGGATTGCCATGCAACGGATGCACATATGAGCTAAGGTAAGCTCTCCAATGGAACTAGTGGGGGTGCATCCAACTTGCTTGCTCAAGAAGACCTAGAGCTCTTTTGAGAAGGCTCATCATTGGAATATACAAGCCAAGTTCTATAGTGTGAAGGTCCCCACATAGCTATATGCATGAATGATAATCTCTATGGAGTACAAGGTATAAGATGGAGTACGAGTGTGGATCTCTCAAAAGGAATAGTAGTGTGCCCCCTTCTCTCTTTTTATTTCTTTTTTCCTTTTTCTCTTTTTTTATTTTTGTGGCCTCAATGGCTCTTTCTATTTAACTCTCATTTGTCCTCTTTGGGATCTTTTCCTCACTTTAGGGGCAACGCTCTATATATTACAAGAAGTATAGAAGATCTTTCGCACTTTACAAAAGTACTCAACATAAAGAAAATGAAACTATCATGATGTATGCAAATGTATGCCTCTGCCAGTGTAGCAGGATATGCAATGATACTAGCGCGTCATGTAGCAATGATTAGGGCAAAGCCCAACTAGCATCCGGCTCATCGATCAAGCAAAAAGCATGTATGACATGAAGATCAAGTCATGAGAAGATGGATGTTGCATGGCAATGTATCTCAGAAAGGCTATGGAAATGCCTTGATAGGTAGGTATGGTGGCTGTTTTGAGGAAGGATATAATGAGGCTTATGATGACAGAGCGTATCATGCCAAGGATTTGGATGCACCGGCGAAGTATGCGCCAACTCTCGAGGTGAGAAAGGGCAATGCACGGTACCGAAGAGGCTAGAAAAATATGGCTAGGTGGAAGTGTCAACTTTCGAATACTCACGTTAGTCCGAAGAATTCATGCACTTATTATCGGTAACTCTCAATCTAATTAGGAGGTTCACAAAGAGACAAGTACCCCGAGGAGGAGTGTATGGGGGTTTGGTTATGCTTGCGCATCCTCGACTCATGCTACGTGAGTGTACTCTAATATTCGATCCCTCCAAAGATTAGTGATCCATCTAGTAGCTAAAGTTCTCAACTATTTTGTAGGTTTTCGAAAATAAACACGGATTGCCCAAAATACGACATCTATCACTAATAGGCTAAAGCTCTTGACACCAAAAATTCCGACATTACTCATGGCAATACCTCAAAACTATTGCAAGTTACTACTAAAATTAAATAGCAACCTCAATTACCTACTTTAAGTTAAGACACACAACTCAGTGCAACAGGCAAACTCTCTTAACAAGATAAACATGAAAACTCAAGAGAGTTCAGCAACCAACTAAACAAAAGCTCTTTAAAAAGAAAAGCATGAAAACTACGAGCTAAACATGACAACAACTACGGAAAGACAAAGAACACGCACAACAAAGATAAGCATGAAAATCCTATGTTGTGTTCTAGGTTGAAGTGGAGCGTGTTTCTCTCCCACACAAAGAAAGCTGGGTTCTAACGTGTTATGAACAGCAAGCAAAGCTAAAGAAAACTAAAAAGGAAACTAAGAGCAAGACGCTCCAAGCATAGCACATAACGCATGAAGTGATTAAAATATAGTGGAACGAAAGACGAACTGGTAATTGTTGATGGAGAGGGGATGCATGGGGGCATACCCAAGCTTAGACGCTTGAGTCTTCTTGAATATTTCTTGGGGGTGCACGGGGGCATCCCCAAGCTTGAGCGTTTGACCCTCCTGAATCTTTTTTTTATCATCTTCCCTCGCACACTTGAAAACTCCCTTCATACATAACTCATCATAATCTGATTAGCGAGGTTAGTACCCACAATAAAATAACTTTTCCCTACTGGAAATAAAGATAATCTTGAAGAGCTAATGTTTCTCAAGATTGCCAAAAGGTTTTTGCAAAGAAAAAGCAAGCTCAAGGTTTGCAAAACGAAGAAAAGGCAAAACAGGACAGAATCTGTGAAAAACAGACCAGCAGGTAGTAAATAATTTTTTCGGGGCACTTCTGCAACTCAAATAAAAAAACACAGAACAGACGCTCGAAAGCCAATTGTATAGAGCACGCTGTCAAAAAAATTCAGATCAAAAAGATGATCTGGTGATTTTATTCGAATTTTTCTGTCCAAGGACAGAATCTGTTTCCTGGACAGCACATCACAACTTTTGAACTTTCTTGCAATCGGAGGCTAAACTTGGCACAAAGCTGAAAATAAAAGATACAATGATGATGCTACTGTAGTAACAAACATCAAGACACAACAAAAGAAAAAATAAAACCTTATTCGTTGTGGGCTGCCTCCCAAAAGCGCTTTCTTTTATGCCTTTAAGCTAGGCATGATGCAAAAAGAGAAGATCAAGTTTTATCAAGGGTAAGAGAATAGCTAGCCCGTATAACGGACTCAAAAGGAAACTTAATCTTCTTTCTAGGGAAGTGTTCCATCCCTTTCTTGAGAGGGAATTGGAATCTTATATTCCCCTCTTTCATGTCAATGATAGCACCAACGGTGCGAAGGAAAGGACGTCCCAAAATAATTGGACAAGAAGGTTCACATTCAATATCCATAATAGTAAAATCAACGGGAACATAATTGTCATTGACAATGATAAGAACATCGTCGATCTTCCCCAAAGGTTTCTTTACGGAAGAATCAACAAGACGAACACCAAAAGAACAAGGATCAAAAGGTTTCAATTCAAGCATATCATACATTCTTTTGGGCATAACGGAGGTACTAGCTCCAACATCACATAAAGCATAGCAAGAGAAGTTATTCAACTTAATTTTAATCATAGGATCCCAACCATCTTCTAGCTTTCTAGGTATGGAGGCTTCTACCCTAAGCTTCTCCTCCCTAGCTTTGATAAGAGCACTAGTGATATGCTCCGTGAAGGCAAGATTAAGTGTGCTAGTGTGGGGATCTCTAGACATCTTGTGAAGAAAACCAATAACTTCAGAAAGGGTGCAATTATCAAAATCAAGGTCACTATTATCAAGTAAAGTGGTAGTGGTGTCCTTTACGCTCACTTGTTTGGTAGCTTCTATGGTTATAGGAGTTTCTTCTTCTACGGTTGAGGTCATAGCATCACCATTAATAGGTCCAACGGGACTAGGAGTGCATTGGGTGCTAAGAGTTTGGATATCCTCAACAACTTGGATAGTAGCAACAGTGTGGTGGGTAGGAAGGCTCTTAATCCTATCTTCTTCCTCCTTTTCTCTAGCCCATCTCTCTTTAAGTTTAGCCATCATCCTAATGTTTTCATTAATTTGCACTTGAATAGCATTCATAGGAGTGGTCTTCCTCTCCTCAAGAGGAGAAGTTCTAATTTTAAGCAACTCTACCTCATGGGCTAAATTGTCTACCTTCGAAGAGAGATTATCTAGTTTGTCTAGTTTTTCTTCTACACTCTTATTGAAGGCCTTTTGGGTAGTGATGAAGTCTTTAAGCATAATCTCTAGTTCAGAAGTGGAGTTCTTGGTGCTAGGATAAGTATTGTTGTTCCCATAGGAATTAGAGGGGAACGGTCTAGGGTTGCTACTAAAATTACTCCTATAAGCATTGTTATTGAAATTGTTTCTAGAGATAAAGTTCACATCTACTTGATCTTGAGCAATCAAAGAATTTAAAGGAACATCATGAGGATCAATAGAAGACTGCTTGGAAAGTAGAGACATGATCAAGTCAACCTTTTCATTTAGGGAGGAAATCTCCTCGACAGAGTTTACCTTCCTACCTGTTGGAGCGCGTTCGGTGTGCCATTGGGAATAATTGGTCATCATCTCATCGAGAAGCTTCGTGGCAGAACCAAGTGTAGTTGACATAAAGGTTCCTCCCGCGGCCGAATCTAACAAGTTCCGCGAGGTAAAGTTCAAGCCTGCATAAAAAGTTTGGATAACCATCCAAGTAGTCAAACCATGAGTAGGGCAGTTCTTGACAAGAGATTTCATGCGTTCCCAAGCTTGGGCAACGTGTTCATTATCCAATTGTTTAAAATTCATTATGTTACTCCTTAGTTGGATAATTTTAGTAGGGGGATAGTACTTCCCAATAAAAGCATCCTTGCACTTGTCCCAAGAATCTATACTATTCCTAGGCAAGGATTGAAACCAGATTTTAGCTCCTCCTCTCAAGGAGAAAGGAAAAAGCTTAAGCTTAACAATATCACCATCTACTTCTTTGTACTTTTGCATATCACAGAGCTCAACAAAATTATTTAAGTGCAAAGCAGCATCATCTCCAGCACCGGAGAATTGATCTTTCATAACTAGGTTCAGTAAAGCAGGTTTAATCTCATAAGAAGGTGCTGAAGTGGCAGGTGTAGCAATAGGCGTGCAGATAAAGCCATTGTTGTTATGACTAGTGAAGTCACACAACTTGGTGTTCTCGGTGGAACCCATAGCAGCAGCAAGCAAGATAACTATTTTTTGTGATTTTTGATAAGGGACACTAAAGCAAAAACTGAAAGGTAAACTAACAAGACTAAAAAGCAAAGATAAAAGATAGCGTGCAACTCCCCTATCTTGAAGAGTGGAGTCCCCGACAACGGCGCCAGAAACTTGCTTGATGGCTTCTCGCCCCTCGTTGGTTACCCCAAGTGGAAGGTTGAGATGTAGCGTAGCGGCAAATTTCCCTTGGCAAAGATACCAAGGATCGAATCCCGTGAGACTCCGAGGGTCGACAAGTAGGTGTCAACGACGCCAGAAACTTAGCGGTTGACAGGACCTGCACACAGATACAGATAACTTTGCTCCCAACGAGTACAGAGAGGTTGTCAATCCCTCCGGCCTTGTCGTTTACAAAGGATCAAACACAAGAGATAATAATGATAGCTATGACTGCAACTAGGGAATAAAAACATGAAGTAAATAGAAGGTGTGATCAGTGGTGGTAATATGGACCGGGGTCCCATGATGTTCACTAGTGATGTCTCTCTCCCAAATGACGATAAAACAGCAAAGTGAGGTAAGAAAAATTACAGCTGGGCAATTGACAGGATTATGTGCGCAAACCAATGCTAACTATGCTGCAAAGAAAGGTAGAGGCTCAAAAGCATGGGCGGTACGCCAAGGCAAGTAGACCGAAATCCATCTGCATCTACTACTAATCATCCACCTTGAGATATCTATCCAGAACATCTCGCTGGTATTAAGTTGCAAATCCCACCCAAAGTGTAGACTCAAAGCAACAGACAACTGCATTAAAAGAACTTTGCGTAAAGTAAACAATCCTTGCACCCGCAAGTACAAGCACCGTTGTTTTCCCCCTTGTGGCAACAGCACATCCCCTAGACTCATGTTTCTGTCACTCAAGCTAGTCATCAGGGGGCATGAACCCACAATCAAGCATAACTTTCCCTCTTGGAGTTACTACCTACTACTTGGCCAAAGCAATAAACAGCAAAGGAGAACATGCAAGAATTACTCAAGAACATAAATATAAAAGAGGTGAATCAAATATATTACTCAAACACAATCTGAACATAATCTCATAATCCATCGGATCCCAGCAAACTCAGCAAAGCAACAACAGAAAGATTACATATGTGCCTCGATCATGTAGGGCAGCTCACGAGGTCTAAACCATGAAGAGCAAAGAGGGGAGGAGAACATCACATAGCTACTGATCATGGACCCATGGTCCAAGGTGGACTACTCACGACTCATTCGGGAAGCGTCCATGGTGGTGGAGAAGCTCCTGATGGTGGTTCTCCCCTTCGGCAGGGTGCCGGGAAGAGTTCTCCTGATGCTCCCGATCTTGGAAGCGCTGCGGCGGCGGAACAGAGGCGAGATCGCGAAAAAGGGTTCCGTCCTCGAGGGTTTCGGGACGAGAGGAATATATATGCGAAGGAAGTCACCAGAGGCGGAGCCGGGGCCCCAGGCGCCCGCCTGGCGTGGCCAGGGGTGGGGCCGCGCCGGGTGGCCGCCTGGGCCTCCCCTGGCTCCCCTCTGGCCCCGCTTTGGTTCTTCGTGAAGCTTCCTGTACGCTGATTTTTCCTGTATTTTTCCCGGAATTTTTAGAGCACTTTTAATATGGGGAAAACCTGAAATAGAAAAACAGCAGAAAACAGGAACTGACACTGTGGTGCACTGAATTAATAGGTTAGTCCAAATATGATCAAAAGTGTATGGAAGTGCATAAATATCATAGCAATATCACACAAAAGAAGCATGGAGCAAGCAGAAATTATAGATACGTTTTGGACGTATCAGCAGCTAGTGGGTTCAAGTCTTCAAGGGCCTAGCTAGCTATACGCGTCCTCCAAGGTAAAAAGTACTCCTACTAGTACGTAAGTAGAGTACTAGTACAACAATGAAAGAGAAGGCGAGAGGGTTAAAAAATGGAATACCTGGGTAGATGGTAACGGTCCGATCGTGGTAGATTGTGTGACCATGTTGCACATCAGTGGTACCATGGGTAATGACTGCTAAGATAGTTGATCCCAATATGCCAAAGTCAGCTACAAGGTACCAGGTTAGACCGAATCGCGGATGCAAATGCACATCTAGGATCGGCGATCTTATTTTGATCACGTGATGACTGGTCCCTGCAAAATAATGGAGTACCGTTAGGGATGCAAATGATGGTTTGTGCATTCCGTTCGTAATCTCCCGTACCGTAGGATGGCAACCAGATGAAACAAGTCCCCTGCCTTGTCACCGCGAAATGTGGCCTAGATGGCACACGACGACTTCGAATGTGTAGGGGTACAAATCTGCCGCCGCCAACATGTGCCAGCCTCTGCCGTTAGTGCCTCTTGCATTGATGGCAATCCTTATGTCGAACACCGCGATGAGATAGTAATCGTCGTAGCCGCGTCGCTTTGTCGGCGGGTTCACAATTGCTATCTTCTTCAATCTCATGTAGGCATCATCATACGTATTCAAGCCCAGCGAGTCCGGAATGCCGATCCCAATGGTGGAGAAGGGGTCTACCGGAACGGCCGCACTGCTGTGGATGTTGTGCAAAATGATGGTGGTATCCGACCGGAGGTATGCAAGCCAATCTTCGTTGGCACCAACCCAGACCTATATATAAGACGTTGGGCAGCGGAGAAATTATGGGACGGAAATGGAATAACTAAGTACTACATGATCAAACTCCATTACTGACCTGTTCATCGGACAAAATCCGACTACCTCTCAACGTCGGCAACTCTAGCAGAGTTTATGTGCAACCATGGCCAGGGAGCGGTGGACTGTTCGAAGGATTGTCCCATAGAAGAACCTTCTCCTCGAGGACGCATGGAAGACCAACAAGCATGGCCTTTTCCCAAGCCATTTTAAGCACCGTCTTGAAGTGCAGGAAGCACTGAGTCTTGCGACGGTGAGGACGTCAGAGCGGCGTGCGATTTCTCCAGAGGATCATCGTTCAAGGTCTCCCAGCCCCGACGAGGAGGAGAACCGCCTGGCGAATCCATGGGAGCAGAGACGAACTGCCTTCTCTTCGGGGGGAGGGGAAAGGGCAAGGAGGAGATAAGAGTGTAGTAACCGCAGGGCCTCGTCCCTTCCAACTGTAGATCATTCCTTCCAACTGCAGCGAATGGGTGAGGCTATTATTTACTACTAGTAATAGCATTATGTGACGTTATGGGATTGCATTATACTGTAAATAATAGCACTAGTAAGAAATTTTTGGCATTAGCTAGTAGTTTTTGGCGTGGATTAAGAAATCTTGGGTATGTTTTTGCTATTTTTTGTACACGTCAACTAGTGTCAAAAAACGTCTTACATTATGTGACGGAGGAGTACGTACTCGTACTGTAGCAGTAATAGTACTACTTTCTCAACTAGTAGTGCGAGGGTACTACTAGTGCTATGTACTGTACAATATAGTGCACCAGTTTTGAACTCTTGAATCTCAGGGCCAAGGAGCTACAGTTGGAAGTGGAGGGTACTACTGTTCTCTAGAACCATCGCTATACTATCAAGGCAGGGAAAGTACACCTGCGTAGTGGCCTAGTGGGTACTCTCGGTTCTCTATTCAGCCGCTCCTCTCACGTAGCTGGCCTACTCAGGCCCTCCACTCTATAGGCCAAAACCGGTGCCAAATTCACTCTTTGAACATTTGGCACCGGTGTCGTACCTTTCCCAGCCGATGCCATATAAAAATCTCAGGGCATCGATGCTTCTACTTGCTCCGACGCCATATTTCGTTGAGGCAATAAACAAAGCAGCCACTGTACTTTTGCATGCGAAGCACCACCATCACCACTAGCGAGACACTGATTTGAGCTGATATATTACTAGTTTATAGCTAGGTGGGCCAGAGGTGGATGGATGCCAAATCCTTCAGGTTGTGGTGCCGGTGCTAAATATTTTTCATTTGGCATTGAAGTGTATGTGGCAAACTTTTTAGATTTCTGGCACCGAACACATAGTGGAGGGCCTCAGCCGCTCCTCTCACGCACACACTAGCAGCCTGTTTATCAGCGACGGTTACTGCGGGGGCAGAACATTTGAGTTATTTGATACAACGAGACTAGGTTTTTCGCTTCCATTTGTGGAGGAGTAATGGATCTCGTCGAACTTTGTTAGTAGTTCCTTCTTTATGAATGAGATGAAGCAAAGCTTTTGCCTCCGTTTAAAAAAACACGTCAAGAGGAATTTCTTTTATAGTAGAGCCGATAATGGAGTGAATTCCATGCGTGCAACACCACAAGCTATAGAGTAGTAGTAGAGAACTTTACGTACACAGCCATATTGCACAGTTCCCAATGCCCCACCAGGCTTTTCCGGCTCCTCGGGCTTAATTGGGAGGCGCTAGTTTAAATATGCTACTAACTGGTGAGGAAGCTACAAGCGAGGTGCGGCTAGGGCGAGCACACGAGCCACGAGATGCTGGGAAGAAAAACCCGTTCACGTGGCTAGGCTATCCAGTGCACCAAGATTGTGGTGCCGCACGTCCGTTTGAATTCAAAACTCAAACTACCCATCTAAAATATTGGCTCGCAGCGAAGTTACTATTTTTTTTAAAAGACCGCCGTGCGTTCGGCCGGGATCGAACCCACGAAATGGGGTATACACTCCCGCGACCACTAGTAGTACTCGTTGGAGTACAATGCAACCTAGAATCGCCTTTTGTCGCTAGTAGTACATTGTTCCTTACAAGAAACCCCTAATAATGCAACAAATCACTAATAATGCCAAGAAACTACTACCACTTGCATACGTGGCAGACTTAAGATAAGACTACCTTATCAACCATTGTACATGCTCTTACCAACCAGCCCTACCAAGAAACGACTACTCTACAAAGTGCCGTTATAGGCATGTTTCAACCCATGGCCCTGTTTGGATACATTTGTTGTCAATCTAACCCTGCCATCCAAACACCACTTTGGTTAGAGTTAGTTCAGGGTTAGAATCTAACCTCTGACTTAGAGTATCCAAACAGGGCCCATGTCGCCCATTAAGTCAACGCCTTCTATTCGACCGGGCGTTATGACTTGTGGGACCTACATGTCAGTCTGCACAAAAATCCCTGAGTGACCTCCTACCTCCGGCCCGTCCACCTAGTCATCCTCGGCCATGGGACGCAGCTATCGCCGCCGGCAGAAGGCGAGGTCAAAACCGCCGGCGGTGCGGAGCCCATCTTGCGGCAGCCCGGATGCCAGCTCCGTCCGGCGCTCGCGGCAGCTAGCTAGCCAAGATAGCTCCGTCCAGCTGCTTTCTGCAAGGTTTGCTAGCTAGATTGGAACGGCGGTGCGGCGGCTTGCTCACACGCGCCGCGCTAAGGTCAGCCATCTGGCTCGAGCGAAGGCTAGCGCGGCAGCTTGCTTGCTCATGAGTCACGCTCGGGCCAGCCTGCGAACCCGTGTGGAGGCCAGCGCGGCGTCCGGCCCGTCCGGCGGAGCGGTGGCCAACTCGCTCATCACCGGCGCCACCGGCGAACACGCATCAGTACTGTTTGAAGTAATGTTCAGGAAAAATAATGATTCGAGGGGGAATAACTAGATAGAAGGTCAGATGTGGGTCCCTCATGTCAACGGTCAAACAAAATGTGTTGGTTTAAGCTGCCTCGCCAGTACGGACATGTGGGCCAACCCTGTCATAAATGGGTTTAAACTAACCTAATTGGTAGGTAGTAGTTTTTGGCGTGGATTAAGAATTTTTGGGTATGTTTTTGCTATTTTTTGTACAATAGATTCTTCCTAGGGCTGGTTGAAAGTGGTAGTTTTTTGTTAAGTACTCTACATATTGTAAGTAGGAGTGAAAGTTAAGCTTTGGAACCCAATAAGCAAGGCTAGTTACATAGTGCATATGTGTACATGATTGAAAGTAAATATCAACCATGAGTGACTAATATCTTGATGGAAAACTCGAAACTATGGAATACTAGGGATTTTTTTGCATGGTTGGAAATACTAGCAATGTTCATATGTGTTGCAACGAATCATAATTAGAATAATACATATTCACAAACTTGATACAAAACACTCTAATTTTGATATACATATATCACTAGAGATATATTATGTTTCAATTAGAATATATTCCTTGGGCTGTTTTGGTGAGGTCAGGGAGGGATGTGGTTGGTTTTAAGATATTAATTATGGGTTTTTTCTGCAAATTGGTAGACAAGAGGGATGTTTGTGAGAAAAGGCAACAACTTACCTCACAGTCGTTAGATGTAGATCTAATGGTCACAAACGAAAGATGGCAGACACACCATCATCACCAACTTAGTCTTCTGTAGGAGTACTAGCAAGATCCGTGCATTGCACGGATGTCGGGGTTTTGGAGCGACATATGCCAACGGATGGCTTATCATGCATGGGGTCAAAAGAACGTCGCCGGGCTCGGGAAGCGGGATGAGGCGAAACTTAGGACGCCTACGGATCTTACCCAGGTTCGGGGCTCTCCCAGGAGATAACACCCCTAGTCATGCTCTGCGGGGGCTCCGCATCATGACTGAGATCACTATGACAGCTACAAGGTTGCTCCTCGAGCTGTGTGGTCTAGAGGAGGAAGACGAGCAGGGCTAGCTGATGGGCCTCTAACCCCTCGTTGGTTACCCCAAGTGGAAGGTGTGAGATGCAGTGTTGTGGAAGTTTTTCCCCTAGCAAAGATGCCAAGGATCGAATCCCCAGAGACTCCTAGGTTCAACAAGTAGGTGTCAACTGCTAACGGCGCCAGATATTAGCAATCAACGTGGACCTGCACACAGATACACATAACTTTGCTCCGAACGAGTACAGAGAGGTTGTCAATCCCTCCGGCCTTGTAGTTCACAAAGGATTAAACGCAAATGATAGTAGTGATAGATAATGTTTGCAATAGTAAGTAAAAGCGAAAAGTAAATAGCGGATGTGATCAATGATGGTAATATGGACTGGAGTCTCATGATGTTCACTAGTGATGTCTCTCTCCCAAAAGACGATAAAACAGCTATGTGAGGTAAACGAATTACAGCTAGGCAATTGACAGGACCACGAACGCAAACCAATGCTGACTACATTGCAAGAAAGGTTGAGGTTCAAAGCATGGGCGGTACGCCAAAGTAAGTAGACCGAAATCCATCAATATCTACTACTAATCATCCACCTTGAGATATCTATCCAGAACATCTCGCTGGTATTAAGTTGCGAGTCCCGCCCATAGTGTAAACTCAAAGCAACAGACAACTGCATTAAAAGAACTTTGCGTAAAGTAAACAATCCTTGCACCCGCGGGCACAAGCACCGTTGTTTTCCCCCTTGTGGCAACAGCACATCCCCTAGACTCATGTTTCGGTCACTCAAGCTAGTCATCGAGGGGCATGAACCCGCAATCAAGCATAACGTTCCCTCTTGGAGTCACTACCTACTACTTGGCCAAAGCAATAAATAACAACGGAGAACATGCAAGAATTACTTACGAACATAAATATAAAAGAGGTAGATCAAATATATTACTCAAACACAATCTGAACATAATCTCATAATCCATCGGATCCCAGCAAACTCATCATAGCAACAACATAAGGATTACATATGTGCCTCGATCATGTAGGGCAGCTCACGAGGACTAATTAGTGAAGCACAAGAACGGGAGGAGAACATCACATAGCTACTGGTCATGGACTCATGGTCCAAGGGAGACTACTCACAACTCATCCGGGAGGCGTCCATGGTGGTGGAGAGGCTCTCGATGGTGATCCTCCCCTCCGGCAGGGTGCCGGGAAGAGTTCTCCTGGTGCTCCCGATCTTGGAAGCGGCGGCGGCGGCGGAACAGAGATGAGATCGCGAAAAAGGGTTCCCGTCCCGAGGGTTTCGAAGGACGCTCTAAATATATGCCAAAGGGGGCACCAGAAGGGGCTCGGGGGGCCCAGGCGCCCCCCCCGGCGCGGCCCAGGGGGGGACGCGCCGCCAGGGCGCCTGGGGCCCTGGTGGCCCCCCCGGCTGTACTTCGGGCGCAAGGTAGGTTCTGGAACGCTGATTTTTTTATATAATTTTTCTGGATTTTTCCTGACAGTTCTCGTAATGTGAAAACCTGAAATACAAAAACGGCCGAAAACAGAAACTGGCACTGGGGTGCACTAGATTAGTAGGTTAGTCCAAATATGATCAAAAGTGTATGGAAGTGTATAAATATCATAGCAATATCACCCAAAAGTGGCATGGAGCAAGCAGAAATTATAGATACGTTTTGGACGTATCAACATCCCCAAGCTTAATTCCTGCTCGTCCTCGAGTAGGTAAATGATAACAAGAATAATTTCTGTGGTGACATGCTATTAACCATATAGGACTTTTTCATAGTCATATGAAAAAATCTTACCGAGACAATGATTCTGTAGTAATTAAGTTGCCTCATGAGAAAATCACAAAGGACTGAAAGTTTTACAATATGAAACTGAAACATCAAAAAGATTTGCAATGAACATGGTGTGCAAATATGATAAAGTGATATCTAGCTTGCCCCCTTTAGTGAAGCAAAACATAAATGCAGGGGCACCTTCAAGGTTTAAGTGATGACTAGATACAATGATTTCAAAATGAACGATATCACAATCATGCAAAAGACTATGCTACTTTGGAACAATGCACATTACACTTAGAATGACAATCATGCTCTCAGTAGTTGGTGCTTGAAGAAAGAAGGTGGAGACTCAACTTAAAAGTAAAAGAATGGTTATGTGCTAGAGCTTTTTATTTTGAAAACATAGAAGCAATTTTGTCAACGGTAGTAGTACTTCATATGTGTCATGCATAAGACATCCTATAAGTTGCAAGCCTCATGCATCGAATACCAATAGTGCTCGCACCTTGTCCTAATTAGCTTGGATTTCCATGGGTTATCATTGCATTACATATGTTTCAACCAAGTGTCACAAAGGGGTACCTCTATGCCACCTGTACAAAGGTCCAAGGAGATAAATCGCGTTTGATTTCTCGTTTTTGATAGATCTCAACTTGAGGACATCCATACCGGGACAACATAGAAAATAGATGATGGACTCCTCTTTAATGCATAAGCATATTCTCATAAGAGATTGAGGATTAATGTCCAAGCTAAAACTTCCACCATGACACATGGCTTTGGTTGGCGGCCCAATGTTCTTCTCTAACAATATGCGTACTCAACCATTCAACCCATGGCAAATCACCCTTACTTCAGACAAGACAAACATGCATAGCAACTCACATGATATTCAACAAAAGTGTGACAGTTGATGGCGTCCCCAGAAACATGGTTACCGCTCAGCAAGCAACTTATAAGAAATAAGATACATAGGCAACATATTCTTTACCACAATAGTTTTTAAGCTACTTTCCCATGAGCTATGTATTGCAAAGTTAGTCCGCTTAGTACAGGTGGAGGTTAGCAAAAGACTGGGAGCGACCAACTAAGAGAGCAATGATGGTCATAATCATGCAGAGCGACAAAGCAACATTGAATCAGGCATGGTAGTTATATCGCTACTCAGAAATAAAAGATCATCAAGGCTTGACAGACTTTCACAGTCTTAAATATGCGTGAGCATATGCCAAGTCAATCAAAATGAATTCTTGAAGGAAGATATTACTAAACCATACCACATCATAGGCAAACAAATCAAGTTGGTACTCCAATAACACATTGGGAATCCCCCAGCTATTTGAGACTAACCATAAGAAAACCTGAACTACTAAGCGCCATTATGCACGTAGCATCTTTATCATAGACATATTAACCAATGCAACGGAAGCAAACTCTCTTAATAAGGTAAGCATGATAATTAAAGAGAGTTCAAGCAACCAACTAAACAAAAGCTCTTTGAAAAGATAAGCATGAATACTAAGAGCAGAGCATGATAGTAGCTATTAAAAGACAAAGAACACACACAGCAAAGATAGACATGAAAATTCTATGTTATGTTCTAGGTAGAAGTGGAGCGTGTTTCTCTCCCACATAAAGAACGCTGAGTTCCGACTCATTATGAAAAACTAAAAAGGAAACTAAAAGCAAGACGCTCCAAGCATAGCACATAACACATGAAGTGATAAAAATATAGCGGGACTAAAGAAGAACTGATAATGTTGATGGAGAAGGGGATGCACGGGGGCATCCCCAAGCTTAGACGCTTGAGTCTCCAGGGGGCATCCCCAAGCTTGAGCGCTTGACACTCCTGAATCTTTTTATCATCTTCCCTCGCACACTTGAAAACTCCCTTCATACATAACTCATCATAATCTGATTAGCGAGGTTAGTACCCATAATAAAATAATTATACCTTGCTGGAAATAAAGATATTCTTGAAGGTCTACTGTTTCTCAAGATTGCCAAAAGGTTTTTGCAAAGAAAAAGCAAGCTCTAGGTTTGCAAAATGAAGGAAAAGCAAAACAGGACAGAATCTGTGAAAAACAGAACAGTAGGTAGTAATTGATTTGTTCGGGGCACTTCTGCAACTCAAATCAAAAAACTCAGAACAGACGCACGAAAGAAAATTATATAGGGCACACTGTCGGAAAAATTCAGACCAAAAAGATGATCTGGTGATTTTATACGATTTTTTCTATCCAAGGACAGAATCTGTTTCCTGGACAGCACCTCACAACTTTTGAACTTTCTAGCAATCAGAGGCTATACTTGGCACAAATATGAAAAGCAAAGATACAATGATGATGCTACAGTAGTAAACAACATCAAGACCCAACAAAAGCAAAATATAAAAATTTATTCATGTGGGCTGCCTCCCAAAAGCGCTTTCTTTTATGCCTTTAAGCTAGGCATAATGCATATAGATCAAGTTTTATCAAGAGTAAAAGAATAGCTAGCCCGTACAACGGACTCAAAAGGTAACTTGATCTTCTTACGAGGGAAGTGTTCCATCCCTTTCTTGAGAGGAAACTGAAATTTTATATTACCCTCTTTCATGTCAATGATAGCACCAACGGTGCGTAAAAAGGGACGTCCCAAAATAATTGGACATGAAGGATCACATTCAATATCCATAATAGTGAAATCAACATGAACATAATTGTCATTGACAATGATAAGAACATCGTCGATCCTCCCCAAAGGTTTCTTTATGGAAGAATAAACGAGACGAACACCAAAAGAACAAGAATCATAAGCTTTCAATTTAAGCATATCATATATTCTTTTGGGCATAACAGAGGTACTAGCTCCAACATCATATAATGCATAGCAAGAGAAGTCATTCAATTTAATTTTTATCATAGGATCCCAACCATCTTCTAGCTTTCTAGGTATGGAGGCTTCTACTCTAAGTTTCTCCTCCCTAGCTTTGATGAGAGCATTAGTGATATGCTCTGTGAAGGCAAGGTTAAGCGTGCTAGTCCGGGGGTCTCTAGACATCTTGTGAAGGAAATCAATAACTTCGGTAAGAGTGCAACTATCAAAATCAAGGTCACTAGCATCAAGTAAAGTGGTAGTGGTGTCCTTTAGGTTCACATGTTTGGTAGTTTCTATAGTCATAGCATCACCATTAATAGGTCTAATGGGACCAGGAGTACATTGGGTGCTAAGAGTTTGTATATCCTCAACAACTTGGATAGTAGCAACAGTGTGGTGGGTAGGAAGGCTCTTAATTCTATCCTCTTCCTCCCTTTCTCTAGCCCATCTCTCTTTAAGTTTAGCCATCATCCTAATGTTTTCATTAATTCGCACTTGAATAGCATATATAGGAGTGACTTCCCTCTCCTCAAGAGGAGGAGTTTTAATTTTTAGCAATTTTACCTCATTGGCTAAATGGTCTACCTTAAAAGAAAGATCATCTAGTTTATGTAGTTTTTCTTCTACACTCTTATTAAAGGCTTTTTGGGTAGTGATGAAATCTTTAAGCATAGTCTCTAGTTCAGTAGTGGAGTTCCTGGTGCTAGGATAAGCATTGTTGTTCCCATAAGAATTAGAGGGGAACGGTCTAGGATTGCTACCAAAATTACTCCTATAAGCATTGTTGTTAAAATTGTTTCTAGAGATAAAGTTCACATCTACTTGTTCTTGACCAATCAAAGAATTTAAAGGAACATCACGAGGATCAACAGAGGATTGCTTCGAAAGTAGAGACATGATCAAGTCAACTTTTTCATTAAGGGAGGAAATCTCCTCGACATAGTTTACCTTCCTACCTGTTGGAGCGCGTTCGGTGTGCCATTGGGAATAGTTGGTCATCATCTCATCGAGAAGCTTTGTGGCAGCACCAAGTGTAGTTGACATAAAAGTTCCTCCCGCGGCCGAATCTAACAAGTTCCGCGAGGTAAAGTTCAAGCCTGCATAAAAAGTTTGGATAACCATCCAAGTAGTCAAACCGTGAGTAGGGCAGTTCTTGATAAGAGATTTCATACGTTCCCAAGCTTGGGCAATGTGTTCATTATCCAATTGTTTAAAATTCATTATGTTACTTCTATGTTGGATAATTTTAGCAGGTGGATAGTATTTCCCGATAAAAGCATCTTTGCACTTGTCCCATGAATCCATGCTATTTCTAGGCAAAGACTGAAACCAAATTTTAGCTCCTCCTCTCAAGGAGAAAGGAAAAAGCTTAAGATTAACAATATTACCATCTATTTCTTGGTACTTTTGCATATCACAAAGTTCAACAAAGTTGTTCAAGTGTAAAGCAGCATCATCTCCAGCACCGGAGAATTGATCTTTCATGACTAAGTTCAGTAAAGCAGGTTTAATTTCATACGAAGGTGCTGAAGTGGCAGGTGTAGTGATAGGTGTGCTGATAAAGTCATCGTTGTTGTGACTAGTGAAGTCACACAACTTGGTGTTCTCGGTGGAACCCATAGTAGCAAGCAAGCAAGATAACTATTTTTGTGATTTTCGATAAAAGGTACTAAAGCAAAAGCTGAAAGGTAAACTAACAAGACTAAAAGCAAAGGTAAAAGATAGCATGCAACTCCCCTATCCTGAAGAGTGGAGTCCCCGGCAATGGCGCCAGAAAAACTCCTTGATGGGCCTCTAACCCCTCGTTGGATACCCCAAGTGGAAGGTGTGAGATGCAGTGTTGTGGAAGTTTTTCCCCTAGCAAAGATGCCAAGGATCGAATCCCCAGAGACTCCTAGGTTCAACAAGTAGGTGTCAACTGCTAACGGCGCCAGATATTAGCAATCAATGTGGACCTGCACACAGATACAAATAACTTTGCTCCCAACGAGTACAGAGAGGTTGTCAATCCCTCCGGCCTTGTAGTTCACAAAGGATTAAACGCAAATGATAGTAGTGATAGATAATGTTTGCAATAGTAAGTAAAAGTGAAAAGTAAATAGCGGATGTGATCAATGATGGTAATATGGACCGGAGTCTCATGATGTTCACTAGTGATGTCTCTCTCCCAAAAGACGATAAAACAGCTATGTGAGGTAAACGAATTACAGCTGGGCAATTGACAGGACCACGAACGCAAACCAATGCTGACTACATTGCAAGAAAGGTTGAGGTTCAAAGCATGGGCGGTACGCCAAAGTAAGTAGACCGAAATCCATCAATATCTACTACTAATCATCCACCTAGAGATATCTATCCAGAACATCTCGCTGGTATTAAGTTGCGAGTCCCACCCATAGTGTAAACTCAAAGCAACAGACAACTGCATTAAAAGAACTTTGCGTAAAGTAAACAATCCTTGCACCCGCGAGCACAAGCACCGTTGTTTTCCCCCTTGTGGCAACAACACATCCCCTAGACTCATGTTTCTGTCGCTCAAGCTAGTCATCGAGGGGCATGAACCCACAATCAAGCATAACATTCCCTCTTGGAGTCACTACCTACTACTTGGCCAAAGCAATAAATAACAACGGAGAACATGCAAGAATTACTTACGAACATAAATATAAAAGAGGTAGATCAAATATATTACTCAAACACAATCTGAACATAATCTCATAATCCATCGGATCCCAGCAAACTCATCATAGCAACAACATAAGGATTACATATGTGCCTCGATCATGTAGGGCAGCTCACGAGGACTAATTAGTGAAGCACAAGAACGGGAGGAGAACATCACATAGCTACTGGTCATGGACTCATGGTCCAAGGGAGACTACTCACAACTCATCCGGGAGGCGTCCATGGTGGTGGAGAGGCTCCCGATGGTGATCCTCCCCTCCGGCAGGGTGCCGGGAAGAGTTCTCCTGGTGCTCCCGATCTTGGAAGGGGCGACGGCGGCGGAACAGAGATGAGATCGCGAAAAAGAGTTCCCGTCCCGAGGGTTTCGAATGACGCTCTAAATATATGCCAAAGGGGGGCACCAGTCGGGGCTCGGGGGGCCCAGGCGCCCCCCCGGCGCGGCCCAGGGGGGGCGCCGCCAGGGCGCCTGGGGCCCTGGTGGCCCCCCCGGCTGTACTTCGGGCGCAAGGTAGGTTCTGGAACGCTGATTTTTTATATAATTTTTCTGGATTTTTCCTGACAGTTCTCGTAATGTGAAAACCTGAAATACAAAAACAGCCGAAAACAGAAACTGGCACTGGGGTGCACTGGATTAGTAGGTTAGTCCAAATATGATCAAAAGTGTATGGAAGTGTATAAATATGATAGCAATATCACCCAAAAGTGGCATGGAGCAAGCAGAAATTATAGCTACGTTTTGGACGTATCACTAGCTCACTTCCTCGCTCTAGGAATCGGGGGTAATAGCTAGGGTTTCTTTCTGCCCCTCTCTATCTTCTTCCTCGGGTTCAATCTTCCAACCTTCTAACCCCTCCCCATGGAGGACCCTGGGGGGTTTATATAGGCCTACCCCCAGGGGTGCAATGGTAATCTCGACAGCGTGGCTCCCAACCGTCAGTGTGTTCTGGCGCCGGCCTTGCCGCCTGCGGGCCCACGTGATTGTATTTCACTGTAGACGCACCTCTGGTGACGACAACCTCGTCCAGAGGGAAGTGGCAGTGCCACCGTCTCCTGTCGTACACTGCCGCCACGCCCTGTCTTGTCATCTTGATGAGGTTCAGACTTCCAGGGCGAGACTCGCCGCCTGCTACCAGGCGGCCGTCTCCCCTGGCCGTCTGCCAGGGGCGGCTTGTTTATGAGCTACTCGCTGGCCAATGGGGCCAGCCGCCTACTGGCCCTGCCGTCTGTGAGTAGTGGGATCGTGGCCTCCTCTGACCGATGCTTGGTCACGAGCAGCGTGGCTACAGTGACCCGCCGCTTAGGAGATATTCATAAGGTACACGTTCACTATAGCCACGCCCTTATAGATTCTCTAAGGACATGTTCATCTGTAGCCACGTCTCTGCTACGTGGGGGTCCCCCAGCACACGTCCCGAGGGAGGGACGTGGGACCGTCTGCTAGCTGTTGGTGTTGATGCCGCCGCCCGTTGGGTCCCTGCCGCCTGCTGGTAGCCGGCTCCTAGGGCAGGCTACCCTAGGAGGCGGCCCGATGAGCAGACGGCCGGGGTGGAGCTGGCAGCTATAATTTGTCTTGAAATACCGAGGATGGTCACCGAGGGTACCCTTGGTCAATATCTCCGACATTAGTTCCCGAAGCTGGTGGAACTCCGCAGCAGGTGCTGGAGGGCCGCGGGGTTCCAGCAGCTTCCCTCCTTAGGCAGGCTCATCGTCCTTCACCCGTCTTCCGTAGGGATCCGTCTGCTGGCAGCCGGCCCTGCGTTGAGGGAGCCGGCCTCTGGCAGCCGAACCGTTGTCTTTGAATCTTCGGGGGGAAGGCACTGCCTGGTCGGCAGGCAGTCGAGCAGGCCTGTCGACCGTTGGCAGCTCCCCACGCATCATTGCCCCGTTGCGTCGGCCTGCCAGCCCACGCGCGTGACAGGACGTAACAGTGGGCCGGGGCCCGCCACTACAGGGCCTCGGTCCTCGCGCAGATCCAAAGTGGCAGGGATAATCGATTACCCTCCCACGCGCATTTAATGCGCGCGGATTAGGCGCGCAAAATGCGGGGGTCGTGCGTGGCGTGGAGCAGTTGATCCCACGCCCGTCCCCTCGGCTTCGCCGCCCCGGGCCTATAAATAGGCCGGGGGAGAGGAGCTGGCACCGTTCTCGCGCTCACTCCTCCCCGTCCTCCTTCTTCTTCCTTGCTTCCTCCCGCTCCTCTCGCCGACGTTGCAGCGAGCAGCTGCCCGAACCATGTCCGCCCCAGCGCCTCCCCGACACCATGGCCAGTGGGATGACAACGAGGTACTCGAGGAGCACATCGACGTCCTCCAGCGTTCGCGCAAGCTGCCCCCTGCCAACAGGGTCGCCGTGCGCCTAGCGCCGGTGGCGGAGATCAGGCCGGCCCCACGGCAGGGCGAGCGGGTCGTCTTCCTCTCGCACTTCCCGTGCGGCTTCGGCCTCCCGGCGAGCGGTTTCTTCCGATCCTTCTTAGAATTCTTCCACATCCAACCTCACCACCTTACGCCGAACACAGTGGTGACGCTCTTGTCCTTCGTCGTCCTTTGCGAAGCATACTTCAGCATCCTCCCCACCATAGAGCTGTGGACCGAGCTCTTTTACGTGAAGCTCGGCACCGCCGTCCAGAGCGTGCCCACCCAGTGCGGGGGTGCATTGCGGTGAAGCGAAGTGGGACGAGGAATTTCTTCTCGGTGCCACAGCTCATGGGGTCAGTAAGGCAGTGGCAGAAGACGTATTTCTACGTCTCCAACATCGACCCCGAGCAGGACTTCATCTGTCTGCCGGACTGGGTGCCGGGTCCGCCCGCCGAGCCTCACGACTCCTGGAGAACCTGGCCTGCCTCCCTCATGGAAGGCGCCTCCATCGCGTTGCGCCGTCTCCGGGAGCTGAGGGAAGACGAGGGCCTGGTCTTCGCGGATTTGTTGCTCACGCTCGCAGAGCATCGAGTGCTGCCACAGCAGCGCTGCCCTCATCTGATCTGTGACATGAGCAGGCACCGGGACCCCAGCCGGACGTGCACCAAGCCCCTGCCATACAGGGAGGTAGCTAACCTGGTGAACCACATCTCCAACTGCAAGGTCTCCGACTCCGGCTGGGCCTTTGGCAAGCCGTCGTACAGCCGCGACAACCAGCCGCCGGCAGTAAGCTCTTCAGCCCTCTCTTTTCTTTCTTTTTCGTCCGGCTGCTATAGCTGTCTGATCCAAATGTCTTCCTCAGATCTTCCCCGGCCAGCCGGTGCCGGGCTCTGGCCAGCCAGGCCGCCCCCTGGAGCCGGATCGCTCCCAGAGCAACACAAGCGACCCCAATCTTGGGGCCGCCGCCATGGAGGAGGAGGAGGTGACAGGCGGCAGGGGCCAACCATCGAGCGGCCTGCCAGAAGGCGGCGTTGAGAGCTGGCCGGATGATGACGAGGAGGTGGAGGAGGCACCCGTCCGTGCCAGCCAGCAGGCCGGGCCGTCTGGCACAGTCGGCGGTGGGAAACGGCGGTCCTCATCTGGGCCGTCTGCTGCCCCGCCCGAGAAGCTCCGGCTGTCGACCGCCGCCATGAGGTGTCGGGAGGCGGCCGCCAGGGCGATTGCGCCCAAGATGCCCAAGGCCAGGCCGGTCGTGTCCGGGTAAGTGTTTTGCATCCTTCTTCTGTGTGATGCTTATCTTTCTCAGCCGATCCCCTCTTGGCTGACTCCCTATTTCTTCGGGATATCCGTGCAGCGCGCCGCTTTCCCTCTTGCGGGTGCCAGCAGGCTCTGTTGTGGGGGGCACGGATGCCCCTCCTGCGCCCCCTCGCGTGGATCCAGCCGCCGCGCTCCGGGAGGCGACGGAGAGGAACGCCCGCGAGGCGCGCGCGGAGCGCGAGGCCGCGGATCACGAGCGAGCGGTGGCCGAAATCGCCAAGAAGGCCTAGGCAGACGCCGCCCGAGCCCGGGAGCAGGAAACGGGCTCCCAGCAGCCAGCGGGCCGCACTGTCCTCCCGAAGGCAGGCTCTCTGGAGCCCTCGGCCCAAGCGTCGGCTGCGGACGAGCAGCCGGCTCCACACAACGAGGGGGGGGGGGGACGACCGCGTCATCCTGGAGATGCATGTGCCGCCCCCTGCGCCGCCAGCTGGGGAGCAGGGCAGCCGGCCAGCGGGGACGGAGGTGCCGCCAGCTGGGGGCGTGCTGGTGACTGGCCCGCAGCCGGCCCTCTGAGCCCCAGCCCGTCTGCGCCCTGCGAAGGCGGTCTCCGTGCCGCAGCAGGTGGAGGCAGGCGGTGCCAGTTCGTCCGCGCCGGAGAATGAGGCGACCAGTGTGGCACCGTCAGGTTGGAGGCCAGGAGGCGGTGGCGCACTGATCGTCGCGTCGCGGGACGTTCTCGACCGCTTCAACTCCTTGGGCAACGTCGTGCAGACGGCGATGCAGGAGTTCGGGGCTACGCGGTCCTCCATTCGGGTATGTGTGCTTCGTGTTCTTTTGTTTTTATTCCTTCAATTTCTTCTATGGGGGTGCGTCAGCGCACCCACTGGGTGTAGTCCCCGAGTTCCGAGCCGGCTGCTGAGCAGGCGGCTTGGAACTCCAAAGTGTGTGTCGTGGGCTGATCTTGCGTCTCGTTGCAGGAGTACCACAACCTCCGCGTGGCCTCCTACAACAACACTCAACGCCAGGAGCTAGCGCAGCTGCAGGCTGCCTTGGCAGACAACCAACGTGAGTGCTTCTCCTCTTCTCCTTGCGGGGGCGCGTCAGCACACCCGCTGGGTGTAGTCCCCGAGTTCCAAGCCGGCTGCTGAGTAGGTGGCTTGGAACTCCAAGGTTATCTTTTTGCCACTGACATTTATTGTTTTTCTTCCTCTCTTGCCATCGGTCGCAGCCGACCTCCGCAACCAGCTGGGCGAGGCCCAGTCAGAGCTGGCTGCTAAGGAGCGAGAGCGTGGTCTTGCCGCTCAGGACCGCGACCGCCTGGCTAAAGAGCTGCCAGACCAGGTGGCGGCCCACAAGGTCGAGCTCGGGAAGATGTCGGACGCCGAGACGCTTCTGCGGGCCGAATTCGAGACCGAGCACTCGAATTGGATCGAGAAGGAGGCGGCTCTCCAAGACGGCTACGTAGCCATTGGAGACATGGTCGATGGTGAGATGTCTATCCTTTCCTTTTGTACTTGCCATCTGTTACATCCGTCTTTCTTTTCTTCTGATTCTTCTTCTAGTTTTGGCAGAGTTCTTCCCGGGCTACTCTGTGGCCGCCACCCAGGCCATCGAGGCCGAGCGTGATAAGAGGTGCCAGGCGGGCCGTGCGATCGCACCCAACGCGCCCAGGACCCCAGCCGAGCAGCTTCTTGCTATTCAGGTGCGTCTGCTGCCGGTCCGCCGCCTGCTTCGCCGTCTGCAGCGTGCTGGTGCCCAGGTTCTGGCCGCCCTCTCACCAGGCGTGCCAGCACTCCGCACTCCCAGTCGGACTGCCAACTGGCTGGAGGCAGCCGGGCCATGCTTCGAGGCCTGGAAGGGCTCCGCAGCGAGGGCTGGCACGAGGACCGCCCTGGAGTTCGTCAAGAGCTGGTATCCGGGCCTGAGCCTCGAACAGCTGGAGACCTTCCGTGTGGAGGCTCAGCCTGAACTGGCCGTGGTGCAGAAGGAGCTCGTCCAACGCACCGCCGCCCTTGCCGAGTACGCCGACACCTCCGTCTTCATCCCAGAGTTGGATGACAGGGGCCATGTGGTGCCACCCAGCAACTTCGGGTTGGACCTGGCGGCATCGGAGGAGCCGTACGAGGAGATCGCCTCCAGTGATGAGGGCGAGGAGGAGGAAGGCGACGACGAGGAGACCATCTCCCAGGAGGCGGATCCGTCTGCTGGCCGCCAGCCTGACCAGTCCTCGACAAGCGGGCCAGGTGTGGTGGCCCCGCCTGCCGTAGGAAGCGGTCAGACCGAGACCCACCAGGCGGCCCCCCGGAAGCCGGCTCCGTCGTGCCGCCTGCTCAGCCTGCAGCGCCTTAAACTTTTTCTTTTGTACCTTTCGGTTCCTGTTTCTCTGTAAGACTTTGTAGGGTTAATCCGAACAATTCCACCCGCTGGGTGTATCAGTAAATTGTTACTGCAAGGCGGCCCTTGAGGCCTTTTTGATGTAAATATTATTTTAATGCTGCATGGTTTTTATGCATTTGTGCCGAGTCATAGGATTAGCCCTGCCCTAGATTCCTTATGGCGATTTTCCTTTTCCGTCTCCTTTAACTGCCGCCCTACCAGCCAGACAGCCACTCTGTGGTTCTGTGGCTGGGTCAGGAACTTGGCTGTTTTCAGGGTGGGCAAGTATCCTGCCCTCTGGAAGGCGGCGTGGCTAAGCCCAGGGCCGGCTCGCCGGCTATGTGACAGCCGGCTATTCGTGTGAAGGGACGGCTTGCCCTATGTATTTTTACCTTAGCCATTTTCATGTGGGCACCATTTCTTGCCTTTGGCTCCTGCCAGTCGGACAGCCGCATTCTGGGAGTCTGTGACTTAATGCGGGAGAGGGCTTGGATGCCATCACATTACTTGTCTGACTATTTAAGGAGAATTTTTTAGACATAGGGCTAGGCGCCAGTCCCCGGGCCGTCTGCTAGGCTCCGGTGCCGGACAAAGGAGTGAACAATAATCATTCACACGCATAATTCTTATCATATAGATAAAGGGTTGGGCAATCGCCGAGAACTCTTCGGGGGTCCCATTGGTTCTCAAAATAAATTAGATAGCGCGACACATACTGTCTTTTAGCTATAAAAGCGACGAAGTAGGTTTGCGTTCCATGGGCGCTCTGACTCCTTGCCTGAGTCGTCTCTCTTGCGTGCTCTTGGCTTCTGGGCATCAATGAGGTAGTAGGCATCGTTGCCTAGTACCTTGATGACGATGAACGGTCCTTCCCAAGGAGTCGAGAGCTTGTGCTGGCCGGCTGTTCGCTGGATCAGCCGGAGCACAAGGTCCCCCTCGCGGAAGGAGCGTGGCTTGACTCGCCGGCTGTGATAGCGGCGGAGACCCTGCTGGTAGATGGTGGAGCGGCTGAGTGCTACCAGCCGGGCCTCCTCCAGCAGGTCTACGTCGTCTTCGCGTGCTTCTTTGGCTTCAGCTTCCGTATACATGGTGACACGAGGTGAGTCAAACTCAACATCCGTTGGGATGATGGCCTCAGCCCCATACACGAGGAAGAAAGGAGTGAAGCCTGTGGATTTGTTCGGAGTGGTTCTGAGGCTCCACAGGACAGACGGCAATTCTTCGATCCAGCAGCCGGCTGACCGCTCCAAAGGTTCGACCAGCCGGGGCTTGATGCCCGACAGGATAAGGCCGTTGGCGCGCTCGACTTGGCCGTTGGACTATGGGTGGGAAACGGACGTTAGGTCCAGTCGGATGCCCTGCGTTGCACAGAAACGGGCAAGTGCGCCTTTGGCAAAATTTGTGCCATTGTCGGTGATGATGCTCTGCGGTATACCATACCGGACTATGATGTGTGCGATGAATGTCACAGCAGTTGGGCCATTGAGTTTCTTGATTGGTTTGGCTTCGATCCACTTGGTGAATTTGTCTATTGCCACGAGTAAATGTGTCAAGCCTCCTTTGGCTGTCTTGAAAGGGCCTACCATATCCAGACCCCAGACGGCAAATGGCCAAGTGATCGAAATAGTCTTGAGTGCAGAAGCCGGCAAGTGTTGCTTGGAACTGAAGCGCTGGCAGCCGTTGCACTTTTTTACCAAATCTTTGGCATCGTCCAAAGCAGTCGGCCAGAAGAAACCGTGGCGGAAAGCTTTGGCGACGAGGGATCTTGAGGCCGCGTGATGGCCACATTCCCCTTGGTGAATGTCCTTCAGGATAGCCATCCCTTTTTATGCTTCTACACAGCACTGGAAGATGCCCGTTGCGCTTCTTCTGACAAGCTCTTTGTTGTCTATGGTGTATGCTGAAGCTCGGCGTTGAACTTGTCGTGCCAAAGTTTCTTCTGCTGGCAGCTCTCCTCTAAGCAGGAATGTGAGGATTGGTTGTGCCCAAGACGGCGCTGAGACTCCTGTTGCCTCTGCCAGAGAGACCAGGGTGGTTGGGCTGGGAGGCGGAGGGTTGGGCTGAGCCGTCTGCTGTGCTTCCAAATTCCACGAGCCGTCTGCTGGAACTGGCGCCTCCTGGCCGCCTGCTGGAGCAGTCCCCGGTCCAGGAACTGGCGCAGGTACAGGTGATCCGTCTGTTGGAGTTGGAGTGTCAAGGCCGCCTGCTGGAGCAGTCTCTGGGCCGACTGCTGAAGCTGCGAGGCCGCCTGCTCCAGGGTCGGCTGGTATGAAGATTGACTCCGACTCTTGTGAAGGCTTGATAGACGGCTTGCGCAGGCATTGAAGAGATACACCGACTGGTATTGCTTGGCGGGTGGAGCCGATTCGTGCCAAGGTGTCGGCTTGCATGTTGTCGGCTCGTGGTACGTGGAGGAACTCGCAGCCATCAAAGTGTCCACTGATTTGCTGGACAAGGAAGCGATAGCTTGCCATGTTTGCGTCCTTGGCGTCCCAGTCCCCAGACGACTGCTGGACAACCAAGTCTGAGTCATCATAGCACATCACTCGGGGGATGCCAATCTCCTTGGCCATCCGGAGCCCGTGGATAAGTGACTCATACTCGGCCATGTTGTTGGAGGCGGCAAAGTGAATTTGCAGGGTATACTTGAGCTTGTCGCCTTTGGGGGAGGTGAGGACGACGCCGGCTCCTAGGCCGGTGCGCATCTTTGACCCGTCGAAGTGCATCCGCCAATGGGTTGAGTCTGGAACAGGTGGCAAGTACTGGGTTTCGGCCCAGTAGACGAGGAAGTCGGCCAATGCCTGTGACTTGATGGTGGTGCGTGGCTGGTAGAAGATGGTGAAGGGGACCAGCTCTATGGCCCACTTGGCCACTCTTCCTGAGGCATCTCTGTTGCCCATGATTTCAGCAAGCGGGGCCGTGCAGACGACCGTGACTGAATGCTCTTGGAAGTACTGCTTGAGTTTCTTGGCGCTGAAGTACACGCCTAACACATCTTCTGGTAGTGGGGGTAGTTCTGCTTGGATACTGACAGCACTTCGCTCAAGTAGTAGACGGGCCTCTGGACAGGCAAGGCTCTGCCGTCTTCTGGGCGCTCGACCACAATGACAGTGCTGACCACCCGGCTGGTGGCGGCTATGTAAAGGAACATGGGTTCCTTGTCCGCTGGCGCCGCCAGGACAGGCGGGGTGGACAGCAGTCTCTTGAGCTGCTGGAAAGCTTCGTCTGCCTGATCGTTCCACTCGAAGCACGTGGTCTTCTTCATCAATTGGTACAGGGGGAGTGCATTTTCTCCCAGCCGGCTGATCAAACGGCTGAGAGATGCCAGGCACCCCGTGAATCTCTGGACATCCCGCACACGGGTCGGCCGTTCCATTCTCTCAATGGCCTTGATCTTCGTAGGGTTGCACTCGATGCCGCGTTCGGATACCAGGAAGCCAAGGAGTTGGCTGGCTGGAACCCCGAAGACGCATTTCTCCGGGTTTAGATTAATCCGAAAACGGCGCAAATTCTCAAATGTCTCTTGGAGATCCTCCAAAAGGGTTCCTCTCTTCTCCGTCTTCACTACGATATCATCCACGTAAACGTGGGCGTTTCGGCCAAGTTGCTCGAGGAGACACTTCTGCATGCAACACTGAAAGGTGGCGCCAGTGTTTCTTAAGCCGAATGTCATGGTCAGGTAGCAGAAGGCCCCAAATGGCGTGAGGAAGGCGGTCTTCAGGCGATCAGCTGGTCCAAGCTTGATTTGGTGGTACCCAGAATAAGCATCAAGGAAAGACAGCAGCTCGCATCCGGCTGTGGAGTCGATCACTTGATCTATTCGCGGCAAAGCAAACGGGTCTTTAGGGCAAGCTTTGTTGAGGCTGGTGTAATCAATGCACATGCGCCATTTGTTGGTCTTCTTCAGCACTAGGAGTGGATTCGCAAGCCACTCGGGGTAAAAGACTTCCATGATGAAGCCGGTTGCTAGCAGGCTGGCAACTTCTTCCCCAACGACTCTTCTCTTCTCTTCTGACAGGCCGCGTAATGGCTGTCTGACAGGCTTTGCATCTTCTCTCACATGGAGTTTGTGCTCGACGAAATCCGTCGGGACACCCGGCATGTCTTTGGGGGACCATGCAAAGATGTCCCGATTCTCACGGAGGAAATCGACGAGCTCGCTTTCCTATTTGCTATCTAGGTTTGACCCTATGAAAGCAAATCGCTCCGGGTGAGATGGGTCCAAGGCAATCTTCTTTGTCTCCTTAGCTGGCTGGAACGAGCCTTGCAGCTCCGCCTCCCTGGGATCGGCTGGTATGGCCGGCTGCTCACCAGCCATTGCCACCAGCCGTTCCAGGCGGCGCTTTTCCTCAGCTACGACAAGGGACTCTGCCAGGCGGCTGCTGGCTATTGCGCATGCGATGGACTTCTCGTAGTCCCCGGCTATGGTGATTATTCCTTTGGGGCCCGGCATCTTCATCTTGAGGTAGGCATAATGGGGTACTGCCATGAACTTTGCAAGAGCTGGTCGGTGCAATCACGTGATAGGGACTTTTCACGTTCACCACTTCAAACCATACCGGCTCCCTCCGGAAATGCATCTTGTCACCAAATAGGACATCGACCCTGGCCTTGCCGATTGGTGATCAAGAGAGGCCTGGCACAATGCCATGGAACACGGTCCTGGTAGGCTGAAGTTGCTTTTCTTCGATGCCCAACTTCTCCATGGTGTCACAGTACATGAAGTTGATGCTGCTGCCGCCGTCTACTAGTACCCGGGAGAAACAACAGGCCCGCCTGTCGGTGGAGAGAGTCGCGTCCAGGACCAAGGAATAGGCCCCTGGTGACGGCATGATAGCCATGTGATCCTCTCGGCTCCAGCCGACAGGCCTTTCAGACCAATGCATGAACTCTGGGTCCTTGACGGCAACAGTGTTGATTTCTCTGCGCTGTTGGCACCGGCTGTTCCTATCGTCCGTCTGGCTGGTGAAGACAACATAGGCTCCATTTTCTTCTGGGAACTCATCCTGGACCTGGCCGCTAGGGTGGTCAGCCGGCGGATTAGGAGGCGGGGCCGGCTGCCCAGCAGGCGGCGGTGGCAGAGCTTCTCCCCTCGCAATTCTTGAGCCAATGACACTTTCGCATCGTGTGGTCGGAAGGCTTCGCGCCACTATGGAACTTGCAGGGGGCGTCCAGAGCTTTGTCAAAGGAGAAAGCTGGCTGCCAAACTGGTTTGCCGCCTTTCTGGCGCTTGGGTACTGCTTGAGCTTCTGGCTGCTGATACGTCCAAAACGTATCTATAATTTCTGCTTGCTCCATGCCTCTTTTGGGTGATATTGTTATGATATTTATACACTTCCATACACTTTTGATCATATTTGGACTAACCTATTAACTCAGTGCACCCCAGTGCCAGTTTCTGTTTTCGGCTGTTTTTGTATTTCAGGTTTTCACATTACGAGAATTGCCAGGAAAAATCCAGAAAAATTATATAAAAACTCAGCATTCCAGAAACTACCGTGCACCCGAAGGACAGCCGGGGGGGGGGGCACCAGGGCTCCAGGCGCCCTGGCGGCGCGCCCCCCCTGGGCCGCGCCTGGGCCCCCCGAGGCTCCTCCGATGCCCCCCTTTGGCATATATTTAAAGCGTCTCCCGAAACCCTCGAGGGAGGAACTCTTTTCGCGATCTCATCTCTGTTCCGCCGCCGCCGCCGCTTCCAAGATCGGGAGCACCAGGAGAACTCTTCCCGGCACCCTGTCGGAGGGGAGGATCACCACCGGGAGCCTCTCCACCACCAAGGACGCCTCCCGGATGAGTTGTGAGTAGTCTCCCTTGGACCATGAGTCCATGACCAGTAGCTATGTGATGTTCTCCTCCCGTTCTTGTGCTTCACTAATTAGCCCTCGTGAGCTGCCCTACATGATCGAGGCACATATGTAATCCTTATGCTGTTGCTATGATGAGTTTGCTGGGATCCGATGGATTATGAGATTATGTTCAGATTGTGCTTGAGTAATATATTCAATCTACTTCTTTTATATTTATGTTCGTAAGTAATTCTTGCATGTTCTCCGTTGTTATTTATTGCTTTGGCCAAGTAATAGGTAGTGACTCCAAGAGGGAACGTTATGCTTGATTGTGGGTTCATGCCCCTCGATGACTAGTTTGAGTGACAGAAACATGAGTCTAGGGGATGTGCTGTTGCCACAAGGGGGAAAACAACATTGCTTGTGCCCGTGGGTGCAAGGATTGTTTACTTTACGCAAAGTTCTTTTAATGCAGTTGTCTGTTGCATTGAGTTTACACTATGGGTGGGACTCGCAACTTAATACCAGCGAGATGTTCTGGATAGATATCTCCAGGTGGATGATTAGTAGTAGATATTGATGGATTTCGGTCTACTTACTTTGGCGTACCGCCCATGCTTTGAACCTCAACCTTTCTTGCAATGTAATCAGCATTGGTTTGCGCACATGGTCCTGTCAATTGCCCAGCTGTAATTCGTTTACCTCACATAGCTGTTTTATCGTCTTTTGGGAGAGAGACATCACTAGTGAACATCATGAGACTCCGGTCCATATTACCATCATTGATCACATCCGCTATTTACTTTTCGCTTTTATTTACTATTGCAATTATATCTATCACTACTATCACTTGCGTTTAATCCTTTGTGAACTACAAGGCCGGAGGGATTGACAACCTCTCTGTACTCGTTGGGAGCAAAGTTATTTCTATCTGTGTGCAGGTCCACGTTGATTGCTAATATCTGGCGCCGTAGCAGTTGACACCTTCTTGTTGAACCTAGGAGTCTCTGGGGATTCGATCCTTGGTATCTTTGCCAAGGGAAAAACTTCCGCAACACTACATCTCACACCTTCCACTTGGGGTAACCAACGAGGGGCGAGAAGCCTAGCAAGAGTTTTTCTGGCGCCGTTGCCGGGGACTCCACTCTTCAAGATAGGGGAGTTGCACGCTATCTTTCACCTTTGCTTTTAGTCTTGTTAGTTTACCTTTCAGTTTTTGCTTTAGTACCTTTTTATCGAAAATCACAAAAATAGTTATCTCGTTCTTTAGTTGTCATTATGTCGGGTCCTTTTGTCTTTGACGAGGCAAAACTTCTCACCTTTAAACAAAGAGGTGGGGAAAGTTTGGAAGATGCTTGGTATAGAATTAATGATTGACAAAAAAGAGCCACCAAGAAGCAACCTACTACTATCCTGCTTAGAAATTTTTATGTTGGAATTACTTCTTGGAATAGGTTTATTCTAGATACTGCTATCAATGGGAATTTCCTAGAGGCCCCAGTTTGGGAGTCCCTTAGTATTATTGAAAATCTTGTTGGGAATCTCCCTGTTGTTAGCATTCGAGAGGACATCACCCTAGCTCACATTATGAAAAAACTTGAAAAGATAGAGCTAGAGATGCCAAGCATTAATAAGATAAATGAGTTGGATCGTAAGATCCAAGGGAATTTGAATAGACTTGATAGCTCCATGCATAAAATTTTCAAAATTTTGGAGACCGTCAAATTCCATGACTTGGACTCTTCTAGGATAGACAAGATTGAGGATATCTTTGATACTCTAGGAACCACCTTCTCCTCAATAAAAACCAAAAAGGTAGAAACTCCGGCAAAGAAGGAGCCTAAGTTCGTTCACGTTCCAAAGGCTCCCCGCTCTAAAAGTAATCCACCTATTGCCAAAGGGGTTGAAACTGTAAAGACTTTGGAAGAAACACCTGTCTTTGATGAATTTATAAATGAATCTTCCCTTGACTTTTATCCTTTTGGTCTTCTACCTAGAAGTATCTCCATGAGGCCTTTATTTGAAAGTCCTCTTAATACTAGTTGTATTATTGAAGAGCTTTTTGATGATCTTGATGATGGTTCAATTGATACAACTTGATCTATATGCATTATGCCTAGCTTAAAGGCATAAAAGAAAGCGCTTTTGGGAGGCAGCCCACATGAATAAATTTATTTTGCTTTTGTTGTGTCTTGATGTTGTTACTACTGTAGCATCATCATTGTATCTTTACTTTTCAATTTTGTGCCAAGTGTAGCCTCTGATTGCTAGAAAGTTCAAAAGTTGTGAGGTGCTGTCCAGGAAACAGATTCTGTCCTTGGATAGAAAAATTCGTATAAAATCACCAGATCATCTTTTTGATCTGAATTTTTTTGACAGCGTGCTCTATATAATTGTCTTTCGTGCATCTGTTCTGAGTTTTTTGATTAGAGTTGCAGAAGTTCCCCGAACAAATCAATTACTACCTGCTGTTCTGTTTTTCACAGATTCTGTCTTGTTTTGCCTTTCCTTCATTTTGCAAACCAAGAGCTTGCTTTTTCTTTGCAAAAACCTTTTGGTAATCTTGAGAAACAGTAGACCTTCAAGAATATCTTTATTTCCAGCAAGGTATAATTATTTTATTATGGGTATTAACCTCGCTAATCAGATTATGATGAGTTATGTATGAAGGGAGTTTTCAAGTGTGCGAGGGAAGATGATAAAAAGATTCAGGAGTGTCAAGCACTCAAGCTTGGGCATGCCCCCATGCACCCCCAAGAAATATTCAAGGAGTCTCAAGCATCTAAGCTTGGGGATGCCCCCGTGCATCCCCTTCTCCATCAACATTATCAGTTCGTCTTTCGTTCCACTATATTTTAATCACTTCATGTGTTATGTGCTATGCTTGGAGCGTCTTGCTTTTAGTTTCTTTAGTTTTTCATAACGAGTCGGAACTCAGCTTTCTTTATGTGGGAGAGAAACACGCTCCACTTCTACCTAGAACATAACATAGAATTTTCATGTCTATCCTTGCTGTGTGTGTTCTTTGTCTTTTAATAGCTACTATCATGTTCAGCTCTTAGCTTTCATGCTTATCTTTTCAAAGAGCTTTTGTTTAGTTGGTTGCTTGAACTCTCTTTAATTACCATGCTCACCTTATTAAGAGAGTTTGCTTCCATTGCATTGGTTGATATGTCTATGATAAAGATGCTACGTGCATGATGGCGCTTAGTAGTTCATGTTTTCTTATGGTTAGTCTCAAATAGCTGGGGGGTTCCCAATGTGTTATTGGAATACCAACATGATTTGTTTGCCTATGATGTGGTATGGTTTAGTAATATATTCCTTCGAGAATTTATTTTGATTGAGTTGGCGTATGCTCACGCATATTTAAGACTGTAAAGAAAGTCTGTCAAGCCTTGATGATCTTTTGTTTCTGAGTAGCGATATAACTACCATGCCTGATTCAATGTTGCTTTGTCGCTCTGCATGATTATGACCGTCATTGCTCTCTTAGTTGGTCGCTCCCAGTCTTTTGCTAACCTTCGCCTGTACTAAGCGGACTGACCGCTTGTGCATCCACATCCTTTAATCCAGTTATGCCATATGAGTCCACCATACCTTCCTACATGGTATTTACCTGCCATTCCTAACGGAGACTTGCATGTGCCATCTCGAAATTATTCAAACAAAAAGCATTCTTATTTTGTGCCTCTGTTGTAAGTTCATGAGGAAGTAGTGGTTAATTCATGACCTTTTTAAGTTGGACAAGCTTCACCCCGGGATTGCATGTATAATGTGCAAACCCATAATACGAGAAGGAACTGGCATTGAGTGCGCCCGGCTCAAAAAGATAATATAACAAACAAACCCTCCTTCATGCTTTGTTCATGAGAAATCAGAAAACTTTGGCAGTGATAAACAAAGGAGATTAAGAGGATGTGATCGTCCTCATTCGGGAGACGTTCCTCGAAACTTGTCCATCTCGAAAAGTGATTGAGTTGTCTGCTAGCATTCGTTGATGAAACATGCATGATCTAAAATAAATTATTACCTCTGTTTTAAAACCAAGAGCACTGGTACATGTTTTGTCTTTGTTTCCGACTACGGGTTTTCAACCTTGCCAACAAAAGCCACGGTTCGAGAGTCTCCACCTTATTTTAAAAGCACCAACTACTGAGAGCATGATTGTCATTCTGAGTGTAATGTGCATTGTCCCAAAGTAGCATTGTCTTTTGCATGATTGTGATATCGTTTATTCTGAAATCATTGTATCTAGTCATCACTTAAACCTTGGAGGTGCCCCTGCATTTATGTTTTGCTTCACTAAAGGGGGCAAGCTAGATATCACTTTATCATATTTGCACATCATGTTCATTACAAATCTATTTGATGTTTCAGTATCATATTGTAAAACTTTCAGTCCTTTGTGATTTTCTCATGAGGCAACTTAATTACTATAGATCCATTGTCTCAGTAAGCTTTTGTCATATGACTATGAAAAAGTCCTATATGGTTAATAGCATGTCACCACAGAAATTATTCTTGTTATCATTTACCTACTCGAGGACGAGCAGGAATTAAGCTTGGGGATGTTGATACGTCCAAAACGTATCTATAATTTCTGCTTGCTCCATGCCTCTTTTGGATGACATTGCTATGATATTTATACACTCCCATACACTTTTGATCATATTTGGACTAACCTATTAACTCAGTGCACCCCAGTGCCAGTTTCTGTTTTCGGCTGTTTTTGTATTTCAGGTTTTCACATTACGAGAATTGCCAGGAAAAATCCAGAAAAATTATATAAAAAATCAGCGTTCCAGAAACTACCGTGCGCCCGAAGGACAGCCGGGGGGGGCACCAGGGCTCCAGGCGCCCTGGCGGCGCGCCCCCCCTGGGCCGCGTCGGGGGGGGGGGGGCGCCTGGGCCCCCCGAGGCTCCTCCGATGCCACCCTTTGGCTTATATTTAAAGCGTCTCCCGAAACCCTCGAGGGAGGAACTCTTTTCGCGATCTCATCTCTGTTCCGCCGCCGCCGCCGCTTCCAAGATCGGGAGCACCAGGAGAACTCTTCCCGGCACCCTGCCTGAGGGGAGGATCACCACCGGGAGCCTCTCCACCACCATGGACGCCTCCCGGATGAGTTGTGAGTAGTCTCCCTTGGGCCATGAGTCCATGACCAGTAGCTATGTGATGTTCTCCTCCCGTTCTTGTGCTTCACTAATTAGCCCTCGTGAGCTGCCCTACATGATCGAGGCACATATGTAATCCTTATGCTGTTGCTATGATGAGTTTGCTGGGATCCGATGGATTATGAGATTATGTTCAGATTGTGCTTGAGTAATATATTTGATCTACTTCTTTTATATTTATGTTCGTAAGTATTTCTTGCATGTTCTCCGTTGTTATTTATTGCTTTGGCCAAGTAATAGGTAGTGACTCCAAGAGGGAACGTTATGCTTGATTGTGGGTTCATGCCCCTCGATGACTAGTTTGAGTGACAGAAACATGAGTCTAGGGGATGTGCTGTTGCCACAAGGGGGAAAACAACGGTGCTTGTGCCCGCGGGTGCAAGGATTGTTTACTTTATGCAAAGTTCTTTTAATGCAGTTGTCTGTTGCATTGAGTTTACACTATGGGTGGGACTCGCAACTTAATACCAGCGAGATGTTCTGGATAGATATCTCAAGGTGGATGATTAGTAGTAGATATTGATGGATTTCGGTCTACTTACTTTGGCGTACCGCCCATGCTTTGAACCTCAACCTTTCTTGCAATGTAATCAGCATTGGTTTGCGCACATGGTCCTGTCAATTGCCCAGCTGTAATTCGTTTACCTCACATAGCTGTTTTATCGTCTTTTGGGAGAGAGACATCACTAGTGAACATCATGAGACTCCGGTCCATATTACCATCATTGATCACATCCGCTATTTACTTTTCGCTTTTATTTACTATTGCAATTATATCTATCACTACTATCACTTGCGTTTAATCCTTTGTGAACTACAAGGCCGGAGGGATTGACAACCTCTATGTACTCGTTGGGAGCAAAGTTATTTGTATCTGTGTGCAGGTCCACGTTGATTGCTAATATCTAGCGCCGTAGCAGTTGCCACCTTCTTGTTGAACCTAGGAGTCTCTGGGGATTCGATCCTTGGTATCTTTGCCAAGGGAAAAACTTCCGCAACACTACATCTCACACCTTCCACTTGGGGTAACCAACGAGGGGCGAGAAGCCTAGCAGCTGCTAGCCGTCGACTGCTGCCACCAGCCGGCTATTGGCAGCCGGCGCGTGGGTCTTGCGTTTCTGGTCGTTTGTCTGCTGGCGCCGGCTGGACTCTCCAGCCGGCGTCTTGGAAGTTGGGGGAGTCATCTTGCCAGAAGCATCCACTTGTAGCTCGGTCTTCATGGAGGAATCAGCGGTGGCGTACTTGTCTGCTATGCTCAGCAGTTCATCCAACGTGGCCGGCTCATCACAAAGGAGCATGTGCTTGAGTAAGGTGCCTTCTCTGCACCCGGCCGTGAAATACTCGATGGCTTGTACCTCATGCACTCCTTCACAAGAGTTGCGCAGCTCTGCCCAGCGCGTCAGGTAGTCGCGGGACGACTCGTCTGGGACTTGGACACACAGGGAGAGCTGATGCGGCTTGGGAGGACGCTTGTAGGTGCTGGTGAAGTTGCGAGTGAAGGCGTCGGTGAAGTCCAGCCAGCCGTTCATGCTATTGGATTTGAGGCTGTTCAGCCAGGTCCGAGCCGTGCCCTGGAGTATGAGGGGCACGTACTTCACCGCAACGCGTCTGTTGTCGGTAGCTATGCTGATGGCTGTGGAGTAGTCCACCAGCCAGTTCTTTAGTTTCACCGATCCATTGTACTTGGGGGTATCTCTGGGGAGCGAGAAGCCCTTGGGAAAAGGCTCATTGCGGATGCAAGGGCCGAAGCAAGCCAGACCGAGGTCATCTTCTTCTTCGACCGCCTGGGACCGAGCCAGACGGTCCAGGCGGTGGCGGGAGTCGTTCTCCCCAACCCCCTCGCGGCGGCCCAAACGGCCCGCCAGAGAGGGGTGGTCAACAAGCGGAGGAGACACGCGCCTCTCTCGCCTAGGAGGAGGCGGATGTTCCCCTCGCCATTCTACGGCCCTTGGGCGACCGTCTTCGTCGCGCTCGATGGTGACGTGAGTCTGCGGCAGCCGGCTCTGAGTCTCGCCGGTTGGGGGCGCCGACTATTGGAGAGCGAGACGTGGCTCCCTGCTCCCGCCGAAAGGGGCAGTTGTCTGCGTGCGCGCCGGCCTCTGATACCCGGCGACGGGCCTCCTGCTGCGTGGCAGCAGCGTCGAGGAGCTGGCGGGCGCGCTGAGTCATGCAACGAAGCACGTCTCCCTCCAAGTGGCCCATCTCATCGACTGCCGCCTGGGCAGCCCTTAGGTTCTCCGACGGAGTGAGGTACACAAGCCACAGGGCCCCCAGCATGTCTGCTAGCAGCCCGCCGCGATCGCGGACGGCGCCGGCTCGGCTAGTCTCGCCAGCAGCCGGCATGCCACAAATGGCACGGTCCATCTCGCGGCGGCAAGCTTCGGTGAGGCGTCGGGAGGCAGCCAGTTTGTTGGCGCTATCGAGGAGCGAAACGCGGAGTGCCTCCAACGCCTCGCCGTCTGCTCCCACCGCAACAAGAGCGGCGAGGTGCTGCAGAGCGGCCTCGAGCGGGTCTTGGCCGGCCCTGCTGGATGGTTCGTCGTGGTCGGTGACGAGCACCTCCGTGACGGTGCTGATGGTGCTGCTGGTCGGAAGAGCGGGGAGGGGGTCGTTGATGATCACCACGTGCTCGGGGAAGGAGTCGACGGGCTCCGTGCCGAGGTCGACGATCATGTCTACTGGTGGGTCAGAAGGGCCTACTGACTCCACGTCAGAGGCGCGCTTGTCGACTATGTGGAGCTTGTCGAGGAGCTCGACGAGGTAGCTCTCCGGCGTCGCTGGCTCGGCCGCCGGAGAGGGCTTGTCGTGGATGCGGACGCCGCCGAGAAGGTCGGCGAGCCCGCTCGCGACGCATGCGGCCTCAGCGTTGCAAAGCATCCCGGTTTCCATGCATGTAGGCGTGTCGGGCTGGCTACTCTCGCCAGGGAGGAACAGAGTTCCCATCCAGAACATGTCTCCGGACGACGGTGCACCTAGCCCCACGGTGGGCGCCAAATGTCAGGGTTTTGGAGCGACATATGCCAATGGATGGCTTATCATGCATGGGGTCAAAACAACGTCGCCGGGCTCGGGAAGCGGGATGAGGCGAAACTTAGGACGCCTACGGATCTTACCCAGGTTCGGGGCTCTCCGAGGAGATAACAACCCTAGTCCTGCTCTGCGGGGGCTCCGCGTCATGACTGAGATCACTACGGCAGCTACAAGGTTGCTCCTCGAGCTGTGTGGTCTAGAGGAGGAAGACGAGCAGGGCTAGCTCACTTCCTCGCTCTAGGAATCGGGGGTGATAGCTAGGGTTTCTTTCTCCCCCTCTCTATCTTCTTCCTCGGGTTCAATCTTCCAACCTTCTAACCCCTCCTCATGGAGGACCCTGGGGGGTTTATATAGGCCTACCCCCAGGGGTACAATGGTAATCTCGACAGCATGGCTCCCAACCGTCAGTGTCTTCCGGCGCCGGCCTTGCCGCCTGTCTGCTGGGGCCCGCCGCCTGCGGGCCCACGTGATTGTCTTTCACTGTAGACGCGCCTCTGCTGACGACAGCCTCATCAGGAGGGAAGTGGCTACAGTGCCGCCGTCTCCTGCCGTACACTGCCGCCACGCCCTGTCTTGTCATCTTGATGAGGTTCAGACTTCCAGGGCAAGATTCGCCGCCTGCTACCAAGCGGCCGTCTCCCCTGGCCATCTGCCAGGGGCGGCTTGTGTATGAGCTACTCGCTGGCCAATGGGGCCAGCCGCCTGCTGGCCCTGCCGTCTGTGAGTAGTGGGATCGTGGCCTCCTCTAACCGATGCTTGGTCACGAGCAGCGTGGCTACAGTGACCCGCCGCTTAGGAGATATTCATAAGGTACACGTTCACTTTAGCCACGCCCTTATAGATTCCCTAAGGACATGTTCATCTGTAGCCACGTCTCTGCTGCGTGGGTGTCCCCCAGCACGCGTCCCGAGGGAGGGACGTGGGACCGTCTGCTAGCTGTTGGTGTTGATGCCGCCGCCTGTTGGGTCCCTGCCGCCTGCTGGCAGCCGGCTCCTAGGGCAGGCTACCCTAGGAGGCGACCCGATGAGCAGACGGCCGGGGTGGAGCTGGCAGCTATAATTTGTCTTGAAATACCGAGGGTGGTCACCGAGGGTACCCTTGGTCAATATCTCCGACAACGGAACATCAAGATGCATTTTTTTAATAAAAACACTCGTTGTGATTGACCCATGCAGGAGTAATCCCATGTGTAAAAACTAATGATATCTCGAGAAATAGGAGATAAGGTGAAGAGGAGTGGGGCGTGGTGGTGATTGGTGGTCGGACTGAGCGGAGGCATGGGGATTGACGACGCCGGCAGCGGCCACCTGGCCAGTTTGTTCCGGAGGCTTCCTTTCTTAATTGCTCATCAATGAGGTTGTTGGAGATAAGGATGACCGAGGGAAGGCCTTGTCTGCAAATGTGGAGAGGGGTGCGGGTATCTTTTAGTTTAATTTCCATCAGTCAGATATAGATCGGACGGTCTATATTGCAAGATGGCACGCGTACCATCATCACCAACTCGGTTTTTTATAAGAGAAGAAATATAAGTATGGAGATACAAATGTATTATCGATACTTGTTTCCGTAAACTAGCATCTACATTATATTCAACGCCTTAGCATGTGAGGCCTTAGCACAATGACTTCTCGACTGTGTAAAACAAAGGTTTTCCCGTCGCCGATAAGGAGGGGGTGACGGCGGTGCACTTTTTGGCTTGCTCTAGTCCTAGTAGTCATACTAGGTGGTCTAAGCACGTGTAGATTTATTCTTTTTCACGTCTCGTGTTCGCCGTACTACCACGACTGTTGATGAATAGACGGTAAGTTATTCATGGGGAAACCCTTGTTGAGCGTGTTTGCAAGAGAGAGAGACAATGTGCGTGTGTGATATGTCTAGAGACTGAGGCAATGATAACAGATTCTTTGTGTCTATGTGTGTGGAGGATAGAGAGAGACATGTACATGGGGCTTTGTGTTGTGTAACGTGGAGACACATATACATAATTAGAGAGTGAGTGTGCGAGATACACATGCGGGCATGGGGAGAGATGAGGATCCATATTAATGGGTGTTTGTGCGTGTCTATGTGTGTTTGTGCGCGCATTTGTGTGTGAGAGGGAGTGTGTGTATGTGGAGTAGATAGACCACTAATGATGTAAACCTAGTATAAGGGAAGGGGGAATGGTGTGACATGTGTAGTAGCGGGATAGCATGGGTGCGGGCGGGGGAGGGAGCAGACTATTTGGAAGAGACATCAATTGTGTGTGGGAGAGGGGTGTGAGAGCGAGCGAGCGAGAGAGAGAGAGAGAGAGAGAGAGAGAGAGAGAGAGAGAGAAAGAGAGGGGCGAGAGAGGGGGCGTTTGTGTCCATAAATGGCGTGTAGATAGGGAGACAATGTTGATGTTGTTTGAAATTGGCCTATGTACGGAGATGCAAGGGAAGCAAGTCATCGTGTGTGTGATAGGGACTTCATGAGAGATCTAGAATAGATGGTGTAGAGAACAATGTGGGAGATCGAGAACGATGATACATTAGGGAGCTATGGAAAGAGTCATGACATATATGTATACATGGAGGAGCTGGGGCGGGTCCGCATGTGGGAGAGATAGAAAAAGGAGAGTGGTGCACAAGGAGACAAAGTGTGCTTGTTTTGCAGTGGGGGTGGTGTGTGAGGTGAGTGTGTGAGAACCACATAACTCGGGAGATAGACGTTTGGGGGCGACGTTTTGTGTGTATGGGAAAGATACACTCCACGTAGTGCGTGTGCTTGGGAAATAGAGATGTCGGGTGACCTAGCTAGAGAGTGGGGGAAGAGATGTGTGCATGCCCAAGAGACAAAGTGATAGAGACCTATATTGGGGTCTGGACTTTAGAAGAGAGAGGGGTGTTAATGTGCTCGTGTGTTGGTGTTTGGGGGAGAGAACGACTTCTGTGTGTGTGTGGGGGGGGTGGCCGACGAGGGGGGTGGCTTCAGATAAAGAGTGAGGTGTCTATATTTGAGGGACTTTAGGGTAATTGAGATATACATGGTCAATAGTGTGTGCACTCAAGGTTGATCAATTTGTTTCATAGTTTGGACTACGAGATAATGATACTTTTGAACATGCGTGATATACTTTGATGTACCAGAATTACAAACCTAAGATTGGAATTTTGGAATTCGACTCCATCATTAGCTTTTGTAATTCATTTAAACGGAGGTACATTTTTAAGTCGGGATTTCGTGATTTCAAATTCATATATCAAACCTAGAGATATACACATACGGGCATGTTCAAACTTTATAATCATCCACTTTATTCATACACATACACATTTTTTGCTTTTGTCATCATATTTAGGATAAACACATTTGGAATTTCATTTGAATTGGACCATATGATGGTATTTGCTTGTAGTAGCTCAATGATCCATATTTGAATTGAATGGACAATCTAAGTTTCGAGTTGGAGTCATTGATTTTCAAAACTTGCACTTTTTTTGCATGCAAAACAAACAAATTCTCGGCCATGATATCATAGTCGGCCGTACAAGAGCAGAATATAATTTCAGGCGCCAAAAGCTTCAAACTTCCCGCTCACATCGAAATATCTCGTGCCCGAAAGTTTAGCCCTGCGATATTCCTGTTTTACCCCTGCCACATGAACAGAAAAGGGCTGCTTTGGTAACTCCATTATTTTCCCCTCTTTGCCCCCAACATTCTTCCCCATGGCCCTTCCCCTCCCCGACCCCCCAACCACGGCAAGTCGCCGAATCTAGTCCTCCGCCACAGCGATGGACCTCACAGCCCGACGGATCTACCTTCCGCACCTTGGAACCCCCAACTGCCAACTCACCCCTTCACCGGAGCCGCTTCGGCGACTGGCTTGTACACCGCTCCAGATCTCCTTGACCGCCATCATGGTCCACTGCACCGGATCTGCTTAACTGGCACCCTCGTCCACCATAGTGTAGGCCCTTCACTGACTCCCTCATTCATCCCTTCGCTGGCCCTTCATACAAGCCCTCGTCCGCCGCAACAGATCCGCCTCATCGAAAGCATTATACAACGCGCCTGCCGAAGCCTTCGTCCACTGCACCAGACCCGCTCCACGGACGCCATATTCAACTCCATCGACCCTGCTTTACCGATGCCACAGCCTCATCAGGTTATTTCAATCTGTACTCCTTCGGTTTTTCTCTTTATCGTGCAACTGTTCACTTACCACAAATGAGCTTTCTTGTATGTCGACAGGCACCGCAACCATAGCACCGGAGCCGCTTCAGTGACGATGACAGCCGGCCCAAACTCAACCACAACACGAGCACCATCGCCGATCCTTAGCTATCAAGTATGCCAACGATACCCATACGCCACCGAGAATCAGGTACTATTATCCAACGGCCGGCGCCTGCATTCACTTTCTTAGCATAAGCACCGCACCTTTGAATTTATTCAGGGCATCATTCAGTTTTTCATGAGACGCGTTATTGTGCTTGTACCTGTAGGGCCATAGTTCTGGCAGTGAACATGTTACATGTGCTAAATTACATACCAGTGCACATATAGTTAATATGCTTTAGTTTTGTCCCAAGTATTATTGTACTTCCTAGATATCACTTCCTACTATTTTACTTCTTGCATGTTATATTTATGATAATGGTGTTGTTCTGATGCCACCTGTTGGTTCCATCAGACTGCTTCATGTTCTCTATGCTTAATTACACATCAACAAACTAGCATGTGGTTCCCCTGGTTTTTGTTTGTTTTACCCTACATTTTCGGATGCTAGCTATTACATCACTGCTACGAGCCTATGTCTTGTGTGTTCTTGATCTTCCCAAGTTGCATGACTAATTTGATGCTTCTATTAATTATGGAGCTTCCAACCCCATCAAGCAAAATATTTGTTCTTTTGGGGCTGGCACCTCGAACAAGCATAAAAATAGAGGGAAGCAGATATATTGTCATGTATGCACACACCCTTCTTTCATTAGTTTAGATGAACCATTGATGATCAATTCGAACCAGTGCATGCGATTAAAATTAATTTTACCTAAATAGAGGGTGCAGAATAAACTACAACAAGTAGATTTGCAACCACGGGATGCTGACGATATCTTCAAAGAACATTGCAACAGCAGCGAGGCTTCACAACAACATATGGTAAGCGAGTGTATTTTAGTACATGTGAAATGTAATGCGTGCGGGCTGCTTTCTTGGCTTGTGCCCTCAACCTGTAATCATACAGAATAACAAATAGTTTAGTTGTCTGCTTTGCTGTATTGCTTGATTCGAATGCTTGTTTGTTACTTGTTACGCTATACCTGAGTTGGCCAATATGTCAGCAGTGCCTGCTGTACTATCGCAAAGAAATGCATGCCTAGTTCATTTGAGTCCATAACTTTTCCTCCGAACTTCATCACAAGACTGTCTTCGTAGTTTATATGAGGCCACACTGTTAAGTGTTTTCTAAGATTATTTCAACTGCTTAGATGCCTTGGCAACTTAAATTTAGCGGTGGTACACTCCCTTTCAAGTTTTCATCTTACCATTTTAATTTCTTTTCGGCTGATGATGCTTCGAACCATTTAAATATAGCTTGCCATGCTCGGCAATAATTCGTATGTCATTTACCATGTAAGCTTACTGCCTGGATCATGCGATAACTATCTCGTACTTATGTCCAACGGAAACCTTTCAGGATGCCATTCACACTAGGACACAATGTACAACCCCAGAATCTATTTTTGGAAGTAGTGCGCCATCCATGTTACCAGATGGTAGCAGTTCAGAGGCAACACCACCGGAGAGCAGTCCGAGCACATATATTATAGTTCTTGAGGCTCTACTAGAGGCGGAAAGAGATGGTGTGGCTGCCACGAATGAGGTAATCTCGATCTTGAAGCTGGAAATTATGCAATTAGCTGAACGCATTATGCAAGCAACCCAAGAATTGGAGGAAGTAAGAATGTTGCATTTGAAGACGGAGGAGGTCCTTCTGCTTCTGCTATCTGAAGCCCAGGGTAATCACAGTTCTTCTTTAGATAGCAGTTGAAATTGTCATTAGATTATTGTACTTGCATGTTGTGTCATGTCTCTGAATGGATTATGTTGTAAGACCCCCTATGTTGTCCATGTGTTGTAATGATCCAAATTTTTCAGGCGAGGTAATCCTCGGTACTTGTATGATTGACATAAGGTGAACTATTTTTCGTGTGAGCATATTGTATTGGATGAAATAACTGTTTGACTCAAAGTGTATCCAACCTACTGAATTCGAAGATCACGACATTTCTAAATCATAATCATATATAAAGGTGGAATAAATCTTTGTTGTGGTTTTGAATAAATAAATAACAAAACGTAGAATTATCTGTGGATATTCGTAATCGAATAAAATTTGGATTTGGATTTAGTTGCCAGGGCAAACGTGAATGCTAATTCTCCCAAGTTTTGAACGAAGCGGCTAGACACCCACAATCATTTGTGGGCTGCCCGAAGCAAGTGTTTGCGAGATGGTAATTACTGTCCACCCCTGACACTTGACATCCTTATCGACCGGATTTACACTGCTGTCGATAGGGGTAGACTAGTAACTTCAATCAGATGTGACACGATGGCCTATGAGCCCATTCAGACACGATGGGCACCAAACGTGGGCGGAAAAACACATTTGATTCAAGCTCGTCCGAAAGACATGCGTCTCTCCCTCCATTTCCCCATTCATCCATGGTGGGCGGCAAAACAAACTCTCCTCGTCCGAAATCGATGTAGGCTAATATTTTAAATAGGGGCAGATGTGTAACTTCCCTCAGACGTGACACAACCGCCCTACCTGTCAGCCCTGTTCATACACCGTGGGCGCCAACCATGGGCGGCAACACACCCTCTCCTCGCCCGAAATCGTTACCGGCAAATATTTGGGAGATGCGAGATTACCGTCCTATCCCCAACCGACGTGATGTCCAAAATTTTAAACGGGGGATAACTTCGTAACTTTGCCACATTTCAGACAAGCGCGTCCCAAAGTTTGAGATCCCCCCTCCCCCTCCATTTCCCCATTCATACACCATCGGCGCCACGACAACCTCCCCACTGCGGCCAGCCTCCTCCGTCAACTACCACATCCTCCACCTTGTCGGAGCCGCTACCCCTACCCCGTTGCTACTTCTTGAGCTTGCGTTGTATTCCCTTGAAGAGGAAAGGGAGATGCAGTACAGTAGCATAAGTATTTCCCTCAGTTTTTGAGAACCAAGGTATCAATCCAGTAGGAGACCACGCGCGAGTCCCTCGCACCTGCACAAACAAATAAGAACTTCGCAGCCAACACGATAAGGGGTTGTGAATCCCTTTACGGTCACTTACGAAAGTGAGATCTGATAGAGATGATAGTTTATATTTTTGTTATTTTTAGTTTATAAGAACAACAAATAAAAGCAGTAAAAGTAAAGTGGATGTAGATTGATATGTTGAGAATAGACCCGAGGGCCATAGTGTTCTCTAGTGGCTTCTCTCATGATAGCGATATTCTACGGCGGGTAAACAAATTACTGTCGAGCAATTGATAGAAAAGCGAATAATTATGAGACTATCTAGGCATGATCATTGTATATAGGCATCACGTCCGAGACAAGTAGACCGACTCCTGCCTGCATCTACTACTATTACTCCACACATCGACCGCTATCCAGCATGCATCTAGTGTATTGAGTACATAAGAACAGAGTAACGCCTTAAGCAAGATGACATGATGTAGAGGGATAAACTCAAGCAATATGATATAAACCCCATCTTTTTATCCTCGATGGCAACAATACAATACGTGCCTTGCTGCCCCTACTGTCACTGGGAAAGGACACCGCAAGATTGAACCCAAAGCCAAGCACTTCTCTCATTGCAAGAACTATAGATCTAGTAGGCCAAACCAAACCAATAATTCGAAGAGACTTGCAAGGATATTATGAGCACACATAAAAAGTTTAGAGAAGAACATAATATCTTTCATAGATAACCTTGATCATAAACTCACAATTCATCGGATCTCGACAAACACACCGCAAAAAGAGATTACATGGAAAGATCTCCTTGAAGACCGAGGAGAACTTTGTATTGAGATCTAGAGATAGAGAAGAAGCCATCTAGATACTAGCTATGGACCTGAAGGTCTGTGGTAAACTACTCACAACTCATGGTGAGGGCGATGATAATGATGTTGATGAACTCCGTGATGGATCCCCTTCCGGTGGAGCTCCGGAATAGGCTCCAAGATGGGATCTTCACGGGAACAGAAGGTACGGCGGTGGAATTAGGGTTTTCTCTCTGTTCACGGAGTTTCTGGGGTACGTAGACTTATATAGGAAGAAGGAGGGCACCGGGGGACGCTCGAGGGGGCCACGAGGCAGGGGCGCGCCCTGGGAAGGGGGGCGCGTCCCCCACCCTCGTGGGCCAGCCCTCGATCCCCTGACGTGGTTCTCAAGCTCCACGTGCGTGATTTTCTCCAAAAATATCTCTCGCGAAGGTTTCATTCCATTTGGACTCCGTTTGATATTCTTTTTCTGCAAAACCCTGAAACAGGCAAAAAACAGCAATCTGGACTGGGCCTTTGGGTTAGTAGGTTAGTCCCAAAAATGATATAAAAGTGAATGATAAAGCCCATTAAACATCCAAGACTTCATAAATAATAGCATGGAACAATAAAAAATTATAGATACGTTGGAGACATATCAAGCATCCCCAAGCTTAATTCCTGCTCGTCCTCGGGTAGGTAAATGATAAAAAAAGAATTTTTGATGTGGAATGCTAACCAATATAGTTTTTCAATGTAATTCTCTTAATTGTGGCATGAATGTTCAGATCTGAAAGATTCAAGATAAAAGTCTATATTGACATAAGAAATAACAATACTTCAAGCATACTAACAAAGCAATCATGTCTTCTCAAAATACTATGGCTAAAGAAACTTATCCCTACAAAATCATATAGTCTGGCTATGCTCCCTCTTCATCACACAAAATATTCATATCATGCACAACCCCGGTTTCAGCCAAGCATTTGTTTTCATACTCTATCTTTTCAAACCTTTCAACTTTCACGCAATACATGAGTGTGAGCCATGGATACAACACTATGGGTGGAATAGAGGTGGTTGTGGAGAAGACCAAAAGGAGGGAGATAGTCTCACATCGACTAGGCGTATCAACGGGCTATGGAGATGCCCATCAATATATATATCAATGTGAGTGAGTAGGGATTTCCATGCAACAGATGCACTAGAGCTAAATATGAATGAATGCTCAACAAAAGAAACTAGTGGGTGTGCATCCAACTTGCTTGCTCACGAAGACCTAGGGCATTGGAGGAAGCCCATCTTTGGAATATAAAAGCCAAGTTCTATAATGAAAATTCCCACTAGTATATGAAAGTGACTAAGCATGAGACTCTCTACAATGAAGAACATGGTGCTACTTTGAAGCACAAGTGTGGAAAAAAAGATAGTAGGAATCGTCCCTTCTCTCTTTTCTCTCATTTTTTTGGGAGGGGCTTTCTCCCTTTTTTTATTAGCCCCTCTCTATTTTTTTGGGCCATCTCCTTTTTTTATTGGCCTTTCCTCACATGGGACAATGCTCTAATAATGATGATCATCACGCTTTTTATTACAACTGGAAATTACAACTTAATACTACAACAAGTATGACTCTATATGAATGCCTCCGGCGGTGTACCGGGATATGCAATGAATCAAGAGTGACATATATAAAAAATTATGCATGGTGGCTTTGCCATAACTATGATGTCAACTACATGATCATGCATGGCAATATGACAATATGATGCGTGTCATATGAACGGAACGGTGGAAAGTCGCATGGAAATATATCTCGGAATGGCTATGGAAATGCCATGATAGGTAGGTATGGTGGCTGTTTTGAGGAACAATATGGTGGCTGTTTTGAGGAAGGATATATAGTGGGTTTATGGCACCGACGAAAGTTGCGCGGTACAAGAGAGGCTAGCAATGGCGGAAGGTTGAGAGTGCGTATAATCCATGGACTCAACATTAGTCATAAGAACTCATATACTTATTGCAAAAATCTACGAGTCATCAAAACAAAGCAATCAATGCATGCTCCTAGGGGGGAGGTTGGTAGGAGTTAACCATAGCGCGCCCCGACCTCCACACAAAGGTTGGCACTCTACAAATACCTCATGCTCTAACTTCGTCACATAGCAGTTCACCATATGTGTATGATACGGGAATCACTAACCTTAACACAAGTATTTCTCAATTTCATAATAACTCCACTAGCATGACTCTAATATCACTATCATCATGTCTCAAAACAATTACCAAGCATCCAACATCTCATTCTATTCAATGCACTTGGTGTGAATTTTTTTACTACATTGACATTGGATGTTTATCATGTGAAGACTAGTTTCTCTAGCCTAAACACATTACCATTCTGTTTTAATAGACTCTCAAAAGGATATAAGTGAATCATGAGATTTCAACAATTTCTACAAAATATTACCACCACCGTGCTCTAAAAGATATAAGTGAAGCACTAGAGCAAAAACTATTCAACTCAAAAGATATAAGTGAAGCACATAGAGTGTTCTAACAATTTCTAGGCCATATTTAACTCTCTCAAATAGGTGTGTCCAGCAAGGATGATTGTGGCAAACTAACAAGCAAAGACTCAAATTATACAAGACGCTCCAAGCAAAACACATATCATGTTGCGAATAAAAATATAGCTCCAAGTATAGTTACCGATGGATGAAGACGAAAGAGGGGATGCCTTCCCGGGGCATCCCCAAGCTTAGGCTTTTGATTATCTTGAATTTAATTGGGGTGCCTTGGGCATCCCCAAGCTTAGGCCTTTGCTACTCCTTGTTCCATAGTCCATCAAAGCAATACTCAAAACTTGAAAACTTTACAACACAAAACTTAGACAAAAATTCTCGTGAGCTCCGTTAGTATAATAAAGCAAACCACTAATCAAAAGTGCAGCAATGACTGATTATTTGTTTATATTGGTGTTAAACCTACTGTATTCCAACTTCTCTATGGTTCATATCCTCCAATACTACTCATAGATGCATCGGAATAAGCAAACAACACACGAAAAACAGAATCTGTCAAACACAAAACAGTCTGTAGTAATCTGCAGGTTTCGCCTACTTCTGGAACACCAAAAAATTCAAACTAAATTGGTAAATTTGAGGAATTTGTCTACCAATCATCTGCAAAAAGAATCAACTAAGAATCATGCTCCAGTAAAATCTGAAGACTACTTTAGCCAGCGCTAATGATTCTGTTTTTCACAGCAAGATCACATAAACTTCACACAAGTCTTCCCAAAGGTTCTAGTTGGCACAAACACTAAACAAAACATGAAACCACATCTAATCAGAGGATAGATGCAACATTTATTCCCTAACATAAACAAAAACAAAAACTTAAAATTGGGTTGCCTCCCAACAAGCGCTATCGTTTTACGCCCCTAGCTAGGCACGATACAATATAAATCTAGGTATTGCCATCCTTGGATGGCAATCCATAAGTGGCTCTCATGATAGATTCATATGGTCATTTGATTTTATTTCTAGGAAAGTGTTCCATGCCTTTCCTTAACGGAAATTGGAATCTAACATTTCCTTCCTTCATATCAATAATTGCACCAATCATTCTAAGGAAAGGTCTACCAAGAATAATAGGACACGAAGGATTGCATTCTATATCAAGAACAATGAAATCTGCGAGCACAAAATTCCTATTGGCAACAATAAGAACATCATTAATTCTTCTCATAGGTTTCTTAATAGTGGAATCCGCAAGATGCAAATTTAATGAACAATCATCAAGCTCATGGAACCCTAGCAAATCACACAAAGTTTTTGGGATAGTGGAGACACTAGCACCCAAATCACATAAAGCATAGCATTCATGATCTTTTATTTTTATTTTGATAGTAGGTTCCCATTCATCATCAAGCTTTCTAGGGATAAAAACTTCCAACTCAAGTTTTTCTTCATAAGATTGCATCAAAGCATCAACTATGTGTTTGGTGAAAGCTTTATTTTGACTATAAGCATGCGGAGAATTTAGCACTGATTGCAACAAGGAAATACAATCAATCAAAGAGCAATTGTCATAATTGAATCCCTTGAAATCCCAAGTAGTGGGCTCATCACTATGCAAAGTTTTAATATCTTCACTCCCACTTTTAGCAATTTTAGCATCAAGATCTAAAAACTTCGAATCATTGGGACACCTTAAAGCAGAATCATCCCCAATCCCATCTTCATCAAGATTTATACTAGAAAACAAGGATCTAATAGGAGACACATCAATAACTTTCAGATATTCATCTTTATTTTCATGATAACTAGAAGAACACGATTTAATATAACCCTCTCTTTTAGCACGCATTCTAGCGGTTCTTTCTTTGCATTCATTAATGTAAATTATCATGGCTTTGTGAGACTCATTGATATCATGCTTAGGTGGGATAGATCTAAGTTTCAAAGAATCAACATCAAGAGTAATTCTATCCACACTTCTAGCCAATTCTTCAAAGTTTCAAATTCAGAAGGCATCTTTCCATAAGAGTTGTTGTAGGAATTACCATAATTATTAGAGGAATTACTAGGAAAAGGCATAGGATTAAAATTACCTCTATAAGCATTGTTACAAAAATTATTCCTACCAACAAAATTCACATCCAAAGATTCATTGTTATTGTCAATCAAAGTGGACAAAGGCATATCATTAGGATAAGAAGAAACACTCTTAGCAGCAAATAATTACATAAGTTCATCCATCTTTCCACTCAAAACACTAATTTCTTCGATAGCATGCACTTTTTTACTAGTAGATCTTTTGGTGTGCCATTGAGAATAATTAACCATAATATTATCTAGGAGTTTGGTAGCTTCTCCTAAGGTAGTTTCCATGAAAGTGCCTCCGGTGGCCAAATCTAAAAGATTTCTAGAAGCGAAATTCAAGCCAGCATAAAAGTTCTGAATAATCATCCATAGATTCAAACCATGTGTAGGGCAATTACGTATCATCAACTTCATTCTCTCCCAAGCTTGTGCAACATGCTCATGATCTAGTTGCTTAAAATTCATAATATCGTTTCTAAGAGTGATGATCTTAGCACGAGGGAAATACTTAGACATAAAAGCATCTTTGCACTTATTCCACGAATCAATACTATTTCTAGGCAAAGAGGAAAACCAAGTTTTAGCATGGTCTCTAAGTGAAAATGGAAATAACTTCAATTTAACAATATCGTTATCAATATCCCTTTTCTTCTGCATATCACACAAATCAACAAAGTTGTTTAGATGGGTAGCGGCATATTCACTAGGAAGGCCGGAAAATTGATCTTTGATGACGAGATTCAACAAAGCAGCATTGATCTCACAAGATTCAGCATCGGTAATAGGAGCAATCGGAGTGCTAATAAAATCATTGTTGTTGGTATTGGAGAAGTCACACAATTTGGTATTGTTTTGAGCCATAGTGACAAGCAAGCAATCCAACACACACAAACAAACAAATAAGAAGCAAGCGAACGATAAACACACGGCGGAAGAAGGAAAAATAAAACGGCAAGGGTGAAGTGGGGGAGAGGAAAACGAGAGGCAAAAAATGTAATGCAAGGATAAGGGTTTGTGATAGGTACTTGGTATATGACTTTTGCGTAAGCCTCCCCGGCAACGGCGCCAAAAATTCTTCTTGCTAGTTCTTGAGCCTGCGTTGTATTCCCTCGAAGAGGAAAGGGAGATGCAGCACAGTAGCGTAAGTATTTCCCTCAGTTTTTAAGAACCAAGGTATCAATCCAGTAGGAGACCACGCGCGAGTCCCTCGCACCTGCACAAACAAATAAGAACTTCGCAGCCAACGCGATAAGGGGGTTTTCAATCCCTTTACAGTCACTTACGAAAGTGAGATCTTATAGAGATGATAGTTTATATTTTTGGTATTTTTAGTTTATAAGAACAGCAAATAAAAGCGGTAAAAGTAAAGTGGATGTAGATTGATATGTTGAGAATAGACCCAGGGGCCATAGTGTTCTCTAGTGGCTTCTCTCATGATAGCGATATTCTACGGCGGGTAAACAAATTATTGTCGAGCAATTCATAGAAAAGCGAATAATTATGAGACTATCTAGGCATGATCATTGTATATAGGCATCACGTCCGAGACAAGTAGACCGACTCCTGCCTGCATCTACTACTATTACTCCAAACATCGACCGCTATCCAGCATGCATCTAGTGTATTGAGTTCATAAGAATAGAGTAACGCCTTAAGCAAGATGACATGATGTAGAGGGATAAACTCAAGCAATATGATATAAACCCCATCTTTTTATCCTCGATGGCAACAATACAATACATGCCTTTCTGCCCCTACTGTCACTGGGAAAGAACACCGCAAGATTGAACCCAAAGCCAAGCACTTCTCCCATTGCAAGAACTATAGATCTAGTAGGCCAAACCAAACCAATAATTCATAGAGACTTGAAAGGATATTATGAGCACACATAAAAAGTTCAGAAAAGAACCAAATATCTTTCGTGATCATAAACTCACAATTCATCGGATCTCGACAAACACACCGCAAAAAGAGATTACATCGAATAGATCTCCTCGAAGACCGAGGAGAACTTTGTATTGAGATCCAGAGAGAGAGAAGAAGCCATCTAGATACTAGCTATGGACCCGAAGGTCTGTGGTAAACTACTCACAACTCATGGTGAGGGCGATGATGATGATGATGAAGAACTCCGTGATGGATCCCCCTCCGGTGGAGCTCCGGAACAGGCTCCAAGATGGGATCTTCACAGGAACAGAAGGTACGGCGGTGGAATTAGGGTTTTCTCTCTCTTCATGGAGTTACTGAGGTACGTAGACTTATATAGGAACAAGCAGGGCACTGGGGGACGCTCGAGGGGGCCACGAGGCAGGGGGCGCGCCCTTGGAATGGGGGCGTGCCCCCCACCCTCGTAGGCCAGCCCTTGATGTCTACACACGCTTATACTCTTGTAGACTATGTTGGGCCTCCAAGCGCAGAGGTTTGTAGGACAACAGCAATTTCCCTCAAGTGGATGACCTAAGGTTTATCGAACTCAGGGAAGTAGAGGTTGAAGATGGTCTCTCTCAAGCAACCCTGCAACTAAGATACAAGAAGTCTCTTGTGTCCCCAACACACCTAATACAACTAGGAGTTGTATAGGTGCACTAGTTCGGCGAAGAGATGGTAAAATATGGATGATAGGAGTGGCAAAGCAAAGTAATATAAATCTGTAATAAAAAGTGCAGCAAGCAAACAAGTGGTAAACGTGAGTACAAATGGTATTGCAATGGTGGAAACAAGGCCTAGGGTTCATACTTTCACTAGTGGCAACTCCCAACGACATTAACATAATCAAATCACATGATATTTCCCATAAAACATGCAATGGAGACGCACCCGGAGGTCATTCCTTCGTGGTCAAGAGAGGACGAGAATTATGTAGGGCTACAAAAGCACACCTCAAAGTTCGTAGTTCTCAATCTAAGGATTTCCCAATGTCACCGCGGCCATCCAAAGAGAGTCCCACAATCACCACAACATATCTAAAGGATAGTCAAAGACAAGCACCAAGAGACTCTCAATCTTCAATCAACACACAAGAGAGGAAATCACTCATGAAAATATTTTTCTAATCCATGTCCAATAGACCGCTGTCACCTTGGTCTCGGGGATTATACTAGATAAAGACAAGTGAGTACATCAATCCAATACATAGAGGAAGGGGAAATATCATGGGATCACCCTAGATTAACATAGCCTATGATCACAACGAAGATCACATCATGGGAGAGAGAATTGACCACATAGCTACTGGTAGAAACCTCAGCCCCGAGGAGGAACTACTCCCGCATCATGGAGGGAGGAAGCAACGTCGATGGAGATGAATCCGGGGGCACTACCCCGTCCCGGCAGGGTGCCGGCACAGGAATTCTGGTCCCCCGAAACTTGATGGCGATGGCGGCGGAGATTGGAATTGCGTCTGGAGAAAAGGGGTCTGGAATTAGGGTTTCCTCGACGGGTGCTAAATATATGCCAAAGGGGGTCTCCAGGGGAGCTAAGGGGGGCCCAGGCGCCCCCCCCCCCCCCCCCCCCCCCCCGCCCACGGCGCGGCCTGGAGGGGGGCCGCGTGGCCAGGGTGCCTGGAGCCCTGGTGGCCCCCCTCCGGCCCTACTTTGGCCGCATGGAAGCTTCCGTAACGCTGATTTTTTATATATTTTTCCCGGAATTTTTCTGGCAGTTTATGTAATGGGAAAACCTGAAATACAAAAACAGCAGAAAACAGAAACTGACACTGGGGTGCACTAAGTTAATAGGTTAGTACAAATATGATCAAAAGTGTATGGAAGTGCATAAATATCAAAGCAATATCACACAAAAGAGGCATGGAGCAAGCATAAATTATAGATACGTTTTGGACGTATCAACATCCCCAAGCTTAATTCCTGCTCGTCCTCGAGTAGGTAAATGATAACAAGCATAATTTCTGTGGTGACATGCTATTAACCATATAAGAACTTTTCACAGTCACATGACAAGTGCTTACTGAGACAATGGGTCTATAGTAATTAAGTTGCCTCATGAGAATATCACAAAGAACTGAAAGTTTTACAATATGATACTGAAACACTCAATATATTTGCAATGAGCATGGTGTGCAAATATGATAAGGTGGTACCTCGCTTGCCCCCTTTAGTGAAGCAAAACATAAATGCAGGGGCACCTCCAAGGTGTAAGTGATGACTAGATACAATGATTTCAGAATAAACGATATCATAATCATGCAAAAGACAATGGTACTTTGGGACAATGCACATTACACTCAGAATGACAATCATGCTCTCAATAGTTGGTGCTTTTAAAGAAGGTGGAGACTCTCGAACCGTGGCTTTTGTTGGCAAGGTTGAAAACCCGTGGTCGGAAACAAAAACTAAACATGTACCAGAGCTCTTGGTTTTAAAAACAGAGGTAATGATTATTTTTTAGAATATGCATATTTCGTCAACGAATGCTAGCAGATAACTCAATCACTTCTTGAGCTGGACAAGTTTCGAGGAATAGCTCCTGAATGAGGACGATCACATCCTCTTAATCTCCTTTGTTTATCACTGCCAAAGTTTTCTGATTTCTCATGAACAAAGCGTGAAGGAGGGTTTGTTTGTTTGTATATTTTTTAATGAGCCGGGCGCACTCTATGCCAGTTCCTTCTCGTATTATGGGTTCGCACATTAGACATGCAATCCCGGGGTGAAGCTTGTCCAACTTAAAAAGATCATGAATTAACTACTACTTCCTCATGAGCTAAAACAGAGGCACAAAAGAGAAATGCTTTTTTTTGAATAATTTCGAGATGGTACATGAAAGTCTTCGTTAGGAATGGCAGGTAAATACCATGTATAGGAAGGTATGGTGGACTCATATGGCATAACTGGTTTAAAGGATTTTGGATGCACAAGCAGTCAGTCCGCTTAGTACAGGCGAAGGTTAGCAAAAGACTGGGAGCGACCAACTAAAGGAGCAATGACGGTCATAATCATGCAGAGCGACAAAGCAACATTGAATCAGGCATGGAAGTTATATCGCTACTCAGAAATTAAAGATCATCAAGGCTTGATAGACTTTCTTTACAGTCTTAAATATGCGTGAGCATACGCCAAGTCAATCAAAATAAATTCTTGAAGGAAGATATCACTAAACCATACCACATCATAGGCAAACAAATCATGTTGGTACTCCAATAACACATTGAGAACCCCCCAGCTATTTGAGACTAACCATAAGAAAACATGAACTACTAAGCACCATTATGCACATAGCATTTTTGTCATAGACATATCAACCAATGCAACAGAAGCCAACTCTCTTAACAAGATAAGCATGATAACTAAAGAGAGTTCCAGCGACCAACTAAACAAAAGCTCTTTAAAAAGTAAAGCATGAAAACTAAGAGCTGAACATGATAGTAGCTATTGAAAGACAAAGAACACACACAGCAAAGATAGACATGAAAATTCTATGTTATGTTCTAGGTTGAAGTGGAGCGTGTTTCTCTCCCACACAAAGAAAGATGGTTCCAACTCGTTATGAAAAGCAAGCAAAGCTAAAGAAAACTAAAAAGGAAACTAAAAGCAAGACGCTCCAAGCATAGCACATAACACATGAAGTGATAAAAATATAGTGGAACGAAAGATGAACTGATAATGTTGATGGAGAAGGGGATGCACGGGGGCATCCCCAAGCTTAGACGCTTGAGTCTTCTTGAATATTTCTTGGGGGTGCATGGGGGCATCCCCAAGCTTGAGCGTTTGACACTCCTGAATCTTTTTATCATCTTCCCTCGCACACTTAAAAACTCCCTTCATACATAACTCATCATAATCTGATTAGCGAGGTTAGTACCCTTAATAAAATAATTGTTTCTTGCTGGAAATAAGGATATTCTTGAAGGTCTACAGTTTCGCAAGATTGCCAAAAGGTTTTTGCAAAGAAAAAGCAAGCTCAAGGTTTGCAAAACGAAGAAAAGGCAAAACATGACAGAATCTGTGAAAAACAGACCACCAGGTAGTAAATAATTTTTTCGGGGCACTTCTGCCACTCAAATAAAAAAACTCAGAACAGAATCCCGAAAGCCAATTGTATAGAGCACGCTGTCGAAAAAAATTCAGAACAAAAAGATGATCTGGTGATTTTATACGAATTTTTCTGTCCAAGGACAGAATCTATTTCCTGGACAGCACGTCACAACTTTTGAACTTTCTTGCAATCAGAGGCTACACTTGGCACAAAGTTGAAAAATAAAGATACAATGATGTTGCTACAGTAGTAACAAACATCAAGACCACTAAAAACTGAAAGAACAAACTGAAAGCAAAGATAACAAGGGTTGTCTCCCTAGAGCTCTTTTTTTATAGCCATAAAGATAGGCTTAAGACTTTAATGATGCTCTCGTAGGAATAAGAGTTGAAGAGCAAAAGAGAGCATCAAGAAGCAAATATCAAACACATTTAAGCCTAACATGCTTCCTATGCATAGGAATATTGCAATAGAATAATTCATTGAAGCACAAAGCAATAAGCATAGGAAGACAAAACAAGTGCAGCTTCAAAACCTTCAACATAAAGAGAGGGAACTTGATATTATTGAAATATCTATAAGCATATGTTTCCTTCTCATAATAATTTTCAGTGGGATCACGAATAAACTCAACAATATAAGCATCACATAAAGCATTGTTACCATGATCCACATGCAAAAAGGTACTCTTACTCTCCACATAAGCATCTTTGGGGAGCCCATGGTTAGGACTTTTTAGCATTAACGTTTTCAGTCTCCCCCAAGCTTGAGCTACGCTCTCTCCGTCATGAGGATAGAAATTATAAACATAATTCCTATTCTCATGGACTTCATGAAGAGGATAAAACTTGGAGTAAAAGAGAGACATAAGCTCTTGCCAATCAAGCAAGTGCGAGTTATCAAGAAGCTTATACCAATCTGAAGCTTTATCTATAAGTGATATGACGAACAATTTCCTCATGACAAACTCCATTGATACACCTGCAAGCTTAAATAATGAACATAGTTGTGACAGATATAGCAAGTGTTCACCGGGATGTCTGTCTCCTGCATAACGATTAGCCAAAACATAATCGATAATACCAGCTGGTATTTTATAGGGCACAATTTCAGTAGGGGGAGGAGCAACCACCACAGGTGTGGGGCGTCTTCCCACAATCAACGAACTAAGAATGCGGTTTTCCATAAACATAACTAGTGAAATAAAAACTAGAAACAAAAAGATTTAATTGCAAGATCTAAAGATATACCTTCAAGCACTCACTTCCCCGGCAACGGCGCCAGAAATAGCTTGATGGCTACACACGCTTCTACTCTTGTAGACTATGTTGGGCCTCCAAGCGCAGAGGTTTGTAGGACAACAGCAATTTCCCTCAAGTGGATGACCTAAGGTTTATCGAACTCAAGGAAGTAGAGGTTGAAGATGGTCTCTCTCAAGCAACCCTGCAACTAAGATACAAGAAGTCTCTTGTATCCCCAACACACCTAATACAACTAGGAGTTGTATAGGTGCACTAGTTCGGCGAAGAGATGGTAAAATATGGATGATAGGAGTGGCAAAGCAAAGTAATATAAATCTGTAATAAAAAGTGCAGCAAGCAAACAAGTGGTAAACGTGAGCACAAATGGTATTGCAATGGTGGAAACAAGGCCTAGGGTTCATACTTTCACTAGTGGCAACTCCCAACGACATTAACATAATCGAATCACATGATATTTCCCATAAAACATGCAATGGAGACGCACCCGGAGGTCATTCCTTCGTGGTCAAGAGAGGACGAGAATTATGTAGGGCTACAAAAGCACACCTCAAAGTTCGTAGTTCTCAATCTAAGGATTTCCCAATGTCACCGCGGCCATCCAAAGAGAGTCCCACAATCACCACAACATATCTAAAGGATAGTCAAAGACAAGCACCAAGAGACTCTCAATCTTCAATCAACACACAAGAGAGGAAATCACTCATGAAAATATTTTTCTAATCCATGTCCAATAGACCGCTGTCACCTTGGTCTCGGGGATTATACTAGATAAAGACAAGTGAGTACATCAATCCAATACATAGAGGAAGGGGAAATATCATGGGATCACCCTTGATTAACATAGCCTATGATCACAACGAAGATCACATCATGGGAGAGAGAATTGACCACATAGCTACTGGTAGAAACCTCAGCCCCGAGGAGGAACTACTCCTGCATCATGGAGGGAGGAAGAAACGTCGATGGAGATGAATCCGGGGGCACTTCCCCGTCCCAGCAGGGTGCCGGCACAGGAATTCTGGTCCCCCGAAACTTGATGGCGATGGCGGCGGAGATCGGAATTGCGTCTGGAGAAAAGGGGTCTGGAATCAGGGTTTCTCGACGGGTGTTAAATATATGCCAAAGGGGGTCGCCAGGGGAGCTAAGGGGAGCCCAGGCGCC